>OY728145.1:1767703573-1768953573 GCA_963277665.1 Viscum album
TCACAATGGATGTTTTCTCAAGATATGTTTCACAATCATTATATATTAAAAAACTTCTCCAAGACACAACTTGACTTCTAGAATTATATTTATCCTATCAAAGAATTCAAAAAAAAATCTCATTTGGGTTCATTATAAGATCCTCATTCTGGTTTTATAGAACCTGTATCTTTGCTTCTCAGAATTTTGAGTCGCCATCATAAACATTAAACAATTTTCACCGCATTACATGTGATGTTTTGCAGTACATCACCTTCATATAAATTTTATTTGATATGGTTCCCAATAAAGCATTTATCCCTTTAGAATCAATATCAAATTTTCTTCTTTCAACATCTGAAAAAGCACCACTATTAATATCAGCTAATATTCTATACATCGCTGCTGTAAAGATATCCATCTCTATAGATTTGAAGTAGTGTTGCATCAGATTTTTCCATTGATTAAAATTACTTCTTTAAAATATCAGAGTTAGATTATTATTGACCTCCACCATTTCTTCTTTGTGAGAGAGAATCATTGACTCTCAACCATTCCCTCATATACCAATTATGAGGTCCACTATCTTGAATACCCTATTAGGGGGGTGAATTAGGGTATGAAAGTTTAAATCATTCTTCTATTTAGTTCATGATTAGTTATTAGAAAAAACTCAACTATTTCTTACTACCATAGAAATATACCAAATGATATGAAATAATGCAGAGGAAACAATTATTTTTACTTGGTTCACCCTCACTAGAATACGTCCAACAATCATACAACAAAAATCTGATGATGTACCAAATTCACTAAGGCTCACTGATAGTAATGAGTAAAATTTTCGGGCTATATCTTCTATACCTAGGCTCACTGCCTTTACAATGTTTAGGGTCTTCTCACTTAATTCCCAAGTTTCATCCCCTATGACTCTTTCTCTGGCTCACTATAAGTGGAAAGGGTCACCATCTTATTCTACATTCACTCACTTCTCTTGGTAATTAATCCACTAATAGTTTATCGATTGGTAGGTCAAATAATATTTATGGACATGTAGGTCTCTTAATTTTCATGAATTCAAACATCCTCTACTATTGTTATATGCTATTTTGATGTTATTAATTCACTTGTAGTTGAATTCAACCATCCCTGGTACGGATAGGTTCTGGAAAATACTCTCTTGAATTTAATTGAATCTTTCTCAAGCTTCCTTGTGCAAATCATGAACCATGTTACTCTCCCATGTACTGAGTAATGGGTTCGGTACACAGATCATATACTAAATATATAGATTCCTCTTCCACGAACCTCCTCTGTTTGTAGGCTACCTCCACCTTTGCTATCATGTACTACTACTGCATACCGATTTTGTGAATCTTTTCTGTGAAACCCCTCATATCCGTGAACTATTCTTTGTTTGTCGATTATCTTCTTCTACTATGTATCAGATATTTCCCCATGTTTACTACTTGTGAAATACTTCTTCTCACATACCAGAGATTCCTCCTATGCATACCTAAACTACTAATTCCACGTATCAGACTTCCATCTCGACATACTGAACATCCTTTGTGGGTTAAGAATCCCCGGAAACACCTTCAGAACGAATAAATTTCAAACATTATAGAATTCCTAGAGAAAAAAATGTGTTCTCTAATGATATTAAATATCTACAGTAATTTGAAGGATTGAAAACTCTTACATAGGCAAAGATATCCACAAAAAAATCGATAATACATGATTTACCAAATCTTTGATTCAGCCTCCACTGCTCACTGATCCTTCCACTGCCGTGAACTGCTAGCCACCACGAACCATTTTTTCCACAACATCCACAGACTGCATTTTTAATTATGTTGCCAATTTCCTCTAGAGACATCAAGACATCTGCATACCACACCAATACTCAGTCACAGACCATTTTTTGTTTCATGAACCACTCTAACATGCCTTTCTCATTTCTCTATGTACCTTTTCCAAAACATTGTACGTGGTCCATGAATTATGGAACTCGATTATCATCCTTTGATGATTTACTAAAAAGTCATTATCTAGTTCACTCCTATGAATAAATCCTTCCTTTTCCAACATCAAACACCCAATTTGGAGGCCCCAAAATCTGGACAACACTAGGAAACTGTGCCACCTTAAAAACATGTCTTTGGAAAACACTAATGATTATCATTTGTAGTATTCGGGCATTGTCAACAAACTTATTCACACCATAAATATTTTGAGAGAACACCTTGAGGTAATTTTTTCCATAAACCAGAAAAATATTTCGGGTCTACCGATATATGTAGGAAATATCCAACGAATATATGAATATTTCTTTCTTAAAAACATTACATTAACGTTATATTGAAAATACAGATACAAAAATTGGTTTTTGACTTATACATATAAAACATAGTCTTTCACCTTTTAAAAACCAACGCATGATATGTTTCATCTAAAAAAATGTTATCATTTTCATACCAAATATTAAATCAAATACATAATTAAAACAATATTGGGTTTTGAGGAAAATAAATTAATAAACAATGAATGATGAATACTAAAAGCAATGTGAACTAGAAAATGAAAAAACGTTTCCATGGGCTTCACAAAATATAAAGAGAAGACCCCTAGATGTACTCAGTTCAGAACCACCCATCATCTTATGGTGATGCCCCTATTTCTATAAAAAACTGGTATCCCTCTACTTGTAAATCCATTAGAACATCCTAGTGGACTTATTTTTAATATAGAAGGTACCAACGCATCTAATTAGGAATTATCAAAATCCATCACCTGATCCTCTAAATGATGCCTAGAAACCCATGGTAAATATAAAAAAATTGTGTATGTAAGAGGCCCTCACATGCGTGACTCACTTTACCATCCAACACCCCATATTACTACATAGAAAATATGCACCCTATAAAATAACCCATAAAGGGATATCCTTCATGTTGAATTCCCAATATATATACACCACATTATACAAAGTTCCAACCGGCCCATCAAATCATATGAACTTTCAACCCTTCAATTAAAACATCCAAAATTTTTGATTCAGTATTTAACATTAAATAATCTTATGTGTTTACCAAAAACACTTCAAACCAATTTTAAAAACAAAATCAAACACCACATTCAATTTTTCAATGAAAAAGGGGAGTTTATATTCCATCTTCTGGTACATTATCATACATTCCATTCTAATCATTGAAGATATATACAATCTTCTAATATATATCAAATGACCCCTTTTGTCAATCATTTACCAAAACATACTCCAATTTTCAAACAGTCATACCTCATTATTAATTATTTTGAAAACAGATTTAGAAATCACACTTGGGATCCCAAATAATTAAAAAAACCAAAATCCATTTAAGGAATCATGATTGAGAGTCGAACAACATTATCAATTACCACCTTCATTTGAGTGAACATATGTGTGTTCATCTTGTGTGTACATGCATGTGCCAACATCCAATGGAATACTAAGAGAATCTAGGATAACATTAGAGCCTATTTTCAGGAGCATCACTTACCATAAAACCAAAACAATTACCCACACAAAACCAACATCATTAAAAAAAATTCAAAATTAAAGAACCCTGCAAAAACATTTTTACAACAATTTATCAAGTGATATAGATTTTTTCAAACAACCCGACCTATAAAATTATAAAACAATATCATATTGAAAACTGTATAAAATGACAAACATTTTCAAAATTTCCCAATTTAATTATTAAATGAACAATTGTCATTTTAACAAACACCACATGTATATAAATATATATAATACAATAATAAACATTAGAAAATAACTTCCACCAATTTTATTCATCATAAAAACACAACACAAGGCTATATGAATACAGTAATGGTATGGGAATAATATTTTAATTTTTTTTAAAAATAAAGAAGAAGTAATAGAAGGAATTGGAATGTAAAACAATGAAATCACCAACCTAAAGGGTGTGTAATTTTGTCTAATTTCATGGATGAGGAAAGAAAAAACCTTAATGTATAATCCACACACCCTAGGATCCAATAAATCAAAAAAAATCCATCCCTAACACTATGGTTCTTCAAAAAACTAGTCATCCCATTAATTAAATGGGAATCATATAATATAGAAAGAGAATACTCATCAGAGGGGGAGATGGTCATGCAAAGGATGTGCTATCATTGGAGGAGGGGTGCCACCTAAAGAGGGTGTTATGTTAGAGGATGTAGAGCACCAGAGGGTGTGGGGACATATGGGATGTTGTTTTTGAGAATGGAGGCAGCATGAGGTAGGGCTTCCAGAGGAGGGTGGGTTCCAAAAGGGTCATGTGCCAATGAAAAGAGAATGAAGAGGACACACATAGGGATATTGGAAGGGGTTCAAGTTGCGTGAGTGATAGGGGACAAGAGAGAGAGTGAGGATACAACTCTAACCCACCCCTTAACTAAAAAATGTAAATACAATAATAATAATAATAATAATATTAGTAATAAAAATAATTACACTTTTATTAATAATATTATTATTATTTTACACAACAAAAATATTATTATTATTAGGGATCAAAAAACCTCATTATTTTTTTATTTTTATTCACATTTTACATAATATTATTTTATTTATTTGAATATTATAAAATAGGATGATTACCCCACTTGTCTCAAGAAACCATGTGTAAACCTTGTAGTAGTTTATTCCCATTCCATATGTGGGAGGAAATGTACATGGGATGATAACACTATTTCTTCTAACAGGGTGGTGCATGTGCCCAGGCCTAATACCCACCAATAACCTCCTATATTTAAAAATTTATACTAGTACACAAACTTAAAAATTGACCAAAAGGTCCTATATTGGGAGATAATTAAAATATAAAGAAAACCATGGTTGGGGTGTGACAGTTATCCCCACCATAGTCACATTATGCCCCCAATATAGAACCTAGAATAATGATATCCACAACACAAATTCATTCCCAATCCAAACTGAGAGAAACTGAGAACCATAGGGTGACCTTTAAATCCATATTTCAAACCTAACCGAACAAGAAGAGACCAGAACCCAAGTGACTGTTAGTACATAAGAGGGTTCTCCAGACCATAAATATTCAACTGGAAGTTAAATTAAGACCCAAAAACACCACCATGGGGAGGGGGACCATCGTGGGAACTCCCAACCCAATTGTATATGAATTCTCTACATTTTATTAATAGCACCGATGAGAATTAAATGTAAATCCCCACTATAAGAAACCTTGAATACTAAGATACTGATATCTAACAGAACATATCCATAACTATTGATCATCACCCTCAACAAAACATGGAACTAGGTAATGCCAAACACGTACTAATTTACATTCCTTAGCACAATCTGAACAACAGTACTATCAAAACATGATGTTTTGAAAAAAAATTATCTACCAAAACTAAGGTAAATCAATGATGGGAAGTGAATATAAAACTGGATACACCATTTACCACATCATGTAAAACTCAAGAACTCACATCACCAAATGTGCAATACTGAAACTAAAACCTACCCACACAAAGGTTGATCGTGCATTAAAGTGAAGTAACATTTAAAAATGAACATCTGATAATCACAATCATTTAGATTATGAAAGGAATTGATCAAATTATGTTCAATATGAGATGATGATCTCATTATAAAACATGGATAGTTTAAATATTTCCATCCCAACACATAGAATGAAACTAGACCACGTTTTCATGCACCCCCAACAAGTCTTTTCTATGTGAAAAATTCAACCTGGGACCTATAGTTGGGGAACTAATGGCTGAACCATCTCCTGTCTCACAGTCAGGAACTAACATACCCTGATCACATTTAATTCTTTGAGTGATGTTTCAAACATAACATGTCAAGATTACACAAACAAACACAAACATTTCAAGGTGAACAATACTCATCTACACAAAGATTCACCTATAGACAACCGCATGATAGCTAAAACCAAAACAAACTCAAGTGTTCCCAACATCCTGAAGTTAAAAATCACTTTATCATAACACAATGATACATCTATCTTATCATGATCACTATAAATTACATGTGACATTATATAAGAACAAAAAATAGGAGAGGACACATCAAAAACATTGGGGACCGTCTTGGGAGACATTTTCTGAACAACATGGAAAACAAAAAAAAATCATACATCAAATCAAAACAATATTTAAATAAACCAAATGAGCCAAAACAACCATATCAAAAGTAAAATGCAAATAAGCCTAACCAAAAAACACTTTTAAAATACACTCTTTTGATTTAAATTTTAAAACATCCATCTTCTATAGCCACTTTCCAAATAAAACCCCACCCTTTTAAACAAATTAAATTTCAAAAATCATTTACTCTTTCTAATTTTATTTTGAAAAACCAAGTGAAGCCTTTAATTTCAAATACACACCCATGAAATCCCATGAACTATTCTACATGTGTTTATCTACATCCATCCATACAGTCCAACACACACTTTCCATACACACTATCACACGCAAAAACATTAATATAGAGAACCCAAAGAACATTTTTACCAATCCCAAACATGAATCAATTTTTCATACTAAAACAAATTATATTATTAAATATAATAACATTTAAATAAAATCATTTTAAAATCATAAAAAACACCTTTTCATTTTCAAGAATTAACTTACACAAACCAAAACCAAGACGATGAACAACTTATACCAAATTATTAGAGGGAGGGACTTCTATCTATTCTTAACTCGGAAACATGGTAGTGTTCCATGCCCTAAGTATGGTATAAAAATAATAGGAACTTGAAATATGAACATAGACTTCACATGGGAAACCACCCCATGTGCGATCACAATGTGACACCAGATCACCTCTGTTGTTATCCATCAATCCAAAATAAAATCAAAATAATCAATTCTCAGACTACCATTAGTATTTCAATGATCAGTACGAGCAAGGGTTCATGAAGCCTTTATCACACCTACCCCCCAAGTATAGACCATCATAATATCTAACTACTATACATAAATAATAACAAGTACCTCCTCTAATACAATTTATTTATTATCCAATTAGGAAAACCCTAAACTGGTCACCTGATCTAGTCCGCAACCTGACCCGATGGGTGTTCCAGTTCCCCAAAAGATAGAAACTAGTTTCGAGCACCAAAACCTTAAATTAATGGGAATGATTTAAGTCTTAAATATATGGATCATCAAAATAAACAAGAAAATAAGATGAAAATTAAATCTAATGGTATAAAAATATATAAACCAATCCGATGGAAAACAATACAACTACACATGAGTGAAAATGAATTAAAAAAATACCATCTAAACTACTACCCACAATCTCTCTGTGACCTCAAGGTCCCCACCATCTCAATACTGAACCACTACATGATCCATATCTAACCTTGTAACCTGAACAACAAACTAGACATACAAAATAATTCCACTCTACCGACATCGAATGATATAGGAAGGGTGTTAGGTTACATCTCAATAGGACATCATCAAATAATCTATATTTTTTCTTTTCCTAAAAAAATACACTTACACTAGTTCAAAATACAGTTACAAAAATAGGGTTTTCAGCATTATCATAGAAAACATATTATTACAAATTTTATAAACCAATAGACACTACACTTCAATTTCAAAACAGATTGTAATTTTGATTAGAAAAACTAAACGAAATACATAATCTAACAAATATATGAATATAATGAAAATAAATAAATTAATAGTGCATGATGAAAACAAAAAGATATATAAAGTAAAAAAAGATATGAAAATAGTAAACCTTTGATATCACTAACATACCTAGAATTTCTATTGACGTACTCTATTCAGAACCAACTGTAGAAATATATTGAATCCCTTAATTCTATAACCAACTGGACCACCTCAACTAGCAAATATAGTGGAATATTCCACCAGATATATCTACAATCTAGGGGGAACAAACCAATCTAATTAGTTTTGATCAATAATGATCTCCAAATCCTATAAATTATGCCAAGGAACCAATTGTAAATATACAAAAACTATGTATGTTTGAGGCCCTCTTATGCATGAATCATCTTACCTTCCATCACCACACCTATCTACACCAAACATGAACAACCTATAAAATAGCCTATAATGGGATATCCATTCTTAAGGGGTTCCCTATATTTATTCACCCCATCGCACAAGTTTTCAACTAAACCGTCAAAATATATGAACTTTCAACCCTTTCATTAAAACATAAAAATATATAAATGGGGTTTAGATCCATATATTATAATTTTTTTACTAAAAACACTTCCAAACATTTTCCAACACTACATCAAACACCACTTTCATTTTTGAAATTTCAAATGGTCCATTATGTTCCAATATTAAATAATTTTTAATAATATCCTTTCAAAACCTTGGGGAGATATAATATATTATATAATATACCAATTGGACCCTTCTTACAAAAATGTATCAAATCATATACAATTGAAAAATGGTAATATGTATTTATGATTTCATTTAAAACAACCTTTTGAAATTAAACAAGGGATCCAATATTATTTAATAACCAAAATCCATTTAAAGAACCAATGTATATGTAGGAACACCATTTTAAAGTTCTAACTTCATTTAAGGACACATCCATGTGTGAACATTTTGCGCCCATGGATTAGCAATCATCCAATGTCATACTAAAAGTTACCCATAACACATTAGAGCCCATTTTCAAGAACCACTTCACTATAAAACCAAAAAAAATTAAAATCATGATACTAAAGACATTAATAAAAGTTGAGTAACCAATGAACATTTCCAAAACATTTTTACCACAATTTCCCAAGTCATATAGATGATTATACACCACACAATCAATCCATTTACAACTCAAACTAATAATATAAATTGTATCCAAGTCCAAACATCATAAAAATTTCCCTATTTAATTTTTAAAAGTGAAATTGGTATCATAATTAACACTACACATATTCAAATATATATAATATAGTATGAAATCCCTAGAAAATCACCCCCACTAATTTTTCCCATCATAAAAACACTACACGAGGATATGTGAAAACACCAAATGTATAAGAACCACATTATAATAATTATTAAAAATAAAAAACGACCAATAGAATTAACTGGAAAGGGAAAAAATTGAAGTTCCCATCTCAATGGGGTGTGATGGTGTAGAAACTCTCATTGGTGGAAGAATACACCCAAAACAACATTACCAACATCATCGGATCAATTAACTCCAATAAAAATTGTTCAACGCTATCCCAAGGGTTTGAACAACCCTATGCACTATATGAAGTCAACTAAAACCATAAAATAACCATGTAGAATACTCACCAGAGTGGGGAGACAGCCAAAAAAGAGAGAAGATACTACCAATAGATGGGAAACCACATAAGGAGGGAGGTTCACATGAGTAGGTGGCACTCAGTGGGGGGGGGTCGGTTGATGTATTTTTGTATGATCAAGGAGGCCACATGAGGGAGGGATGTAAAAGGAGGGTGTGCGCCCATGGGGTCTTGCACCAGATAGGATTTTGTAGTTGGGTTAAATACTGGGATAGTGGAAGGGGGTAAGGTCACCTAAGGGAGAGGGGAGAGGGGAGGGGAGAGGAGTACCTATTTCATTATCCTTCAAAAAAGAAAAAATCTAAATAAAATTATTATAATTAAGATAATAATAAAATAATAATAATTACAAAATATTTAATTTTATATTAATACAACAATTTTAATAGCAATATTATTATTAACATTACTAAACATAATTATTTTATTATATGTGTTGAAAATTTCTATTTTTTTAATTTAAATATTTTTATCTCATTTTACGTTATTTTATTTTATTTATTTGAATACTGGGAAACTGTACGGTTACATCACATGGCTCAAGCAACCGTGCATGGACCATGAAAAATCTTATACTCGTTCCAGAAGCAGTTTCACAGGTTCCTAGGTTGATTTCATTATTTTCACTTATCAGTTGGTGACTAGGAAGAAGCCTAAAACCCACAAAAACAACCGATTTTTGTAACCTAAATCCATGACCCAAACTCATGCTTCAACCAAAGGTTCCAAAAATGATATATAATTAAAAATAAAATATACATGTGTCCAGGGTGTGATATCTCAAACAGTAATCACTACGAAAGACAAAATCCCTCATTATTATAAATAATAATATGATAAATAATTAGAAGAGACATTTTGAACATCTATCAATGATTTTCTCATTTGATAATGATAATGGGAATGATAAACCAATGGTATTATAGTTGAAAAAAAATAACAAAAAGTAAAAGGGACCCAATACCTATACAATGTCTAAATATACCAATCCTAATCCTTCCATAAAGGTTATGATTGAAAGGGCAAGCAAGGAAAATGATATATAATTTTTTATTCGT
This sequence comes from Viscum album, assembly GCA_963277665.1. Lineage (NCBI taxonomy): Eukaryota > Viridiplantae > Streptophyta > Magnoliopsida > Santalales > Viscaceae > Viscum > Viscum album. Next base: position 1,767,713,997 of record OY728145.1, read on the forward strand.
GTGGAAATCAATGCCATTAAAAGGGTAATTTCATCCAAAAGAATGTGTATGTTAATATTTTGTTCGTTAAATAGTGAAATAATTCCATTTATGCACATTTTTTATTTAATATAAAATGTTTTTCTTAAATCTATATCCAAATGAAGGAACTAGGTAAATTTTATATGATTGATAAAGGAGAGGTGGATATGTGAGCTTCAATTTGTGTGAGGTTGGATACTTTGTCCATTGATGACTACCAAAATTCATTTGAAAATGTAATGATTTTCTATTGAATTATAGATATTTTTTATATAGAGTTACAAAAACCATAATTTCTATATCATTCCTAGATACATATAGGTTTATTTAAAAATCCAGAAATAAAAGATGTTTATTTTCTAGAGACAACATATGTTCATTTATGGAACATTTAAAAAACAATCTTCATGTATTGATTTATGAAAATCAAATATTGGAAACCGATAAAAAAACATGTTTGCAAGACTCACACCACACCCAAGTGAGGCTTAACTATCTAAGTCATGTTAATCAGAAGGATTCAACAAAGAACATTCAAGATGTTTATTTAAAATAATTTGATCACAATCAACTTGACATATTTTATTTTTGTTTATAATGGGAAATTACCAACCCCTATTTTGTTGAGTGGGTGATAGGGCCATAGAGCTTCTAGGATTTATACACAGTGATGTGTGTATAAAATTTTTAGTAGAAGATAGTTTTTGATATTTTTAATTCATAACATTTACTAATGACATGGATATATTTATATCGATTTCTAGTTTATCTGTTTTAAGTTTGGGTCCACTTATAAATTCAAGGAATTCAATAATTATGTAGATAATTATATTGGTAAGAAGATAATGAATATTTATTCAGATTGAGGTGGTGGGTATCTTTACCAATAGGTTATTTCCATTCATTGAGAGTTTGGGATTCTTTATCAAATAACTCGACATTACACAACAATATATAATTGTGTTAGGGAATCAAGGAAAATATCTTGTTAAATATAGTGTGGTTGATAATGAGTCACAAAAATCTTCTATAATCTTTTTGGGGATATAAATTACAAACTATGACATACAAATTAAACTATGTACCAAAAAAGAGGAATGTGGAATTTCCTTCAAGCTATAGAGGAGAAAGAAACTCCTTTTATCACATACATGTTTATGGGGTTGAGTTGAATTTATTAAATCTTTACAGAAACAAAATAGAGCCCTAGGGTACAAAGTTAATCTTTATAGGTTATCTGAACGAAAAAAGGGGGAATACCTATAAAAAGCCTCATAAAAAGAAATTGATTATCACAAAAAAATTACTTCTTTATAAAGAGTGAGAACATACTTAAAAGGGATAGTGGGTGAAATTTTAACATCGATGATGTTGATGCTCATGATACAAAAGAGTTTTTACATGAATAGGTCCTATAAGAACCCATTGAATATACTGATATTGAAACACATATACTATGTTGGATTTTATAATAGTTAAGAGAACTAGATAGATATTCATTTTTGGACAACAAGGATGGTGACTCATTATTGGTTGAAAATGAAGAACCTATCTCTTGAAAAGTTGTAGAAGTGTGTTGAGAATCTTCAAGATGGAAAGATTCCATGAATTCTAAAAATATTTTCAGGTATCATAAAAATGTTTGGGTTTTCGTTGATTCACCAATTGATGTAATGCCTTTTGGATAAAAATTTGTATTCAAGAGGAAACTAGAAATGGAAGATAAATTAAGTACCTATAATGATATATTAGTGGCTAAAGGGTATGAAAAACGTTAAAGAATTGATTATATTGAATACTTTTTATCAACTTTCATGTTTAAATCAATAAAATATATACTTAAAATAGAAGCAAACTATGACTATTTGATTTAGAAGATGTATGTCAAAACTAAATAAATTTATAGGAACCTTTGGATGATGCCTATATGACACACGCATAAGGGTTTGTGCCGCCAGGTTATGAAAACATGATTTTCAAGTTGTAGAGATCCATTTTTTGGATTAAATCAATCATCTGGGTCATGTAACATTCAATTCGATGAATCCAAAAATTAATTTTCTTTCTTTAAGAATTAACGTGATCCATTATATTACAAGAGGATTAGTGTGAATTAATTAATTATCCTATAAGTATTTTTTATGACATGTTACTTATTAAAAATGAAATAACAATATTACAATATGTTAAAGACTATTTAAACAAGTGTTTGTATAAGAAAATGTTAGGAGAAGTGTCATACAATATAGGGATCATTATCATTCTTGATATGTACAAGAAGATGCATAGACTAAGTAAAATTACATATATTTAATATATAATAAAGTGGTTAATATGGAACATTCCAAGAGGTGATTTTTTCCCATGTCACATGGTTTACATTTTGATAAGAAAGTGTTACATATGAAAAAATAAAAGAAATATAGAATGAGTTATATACTATAAAATTCTATTATAGAATCATTCATGTATTCCATGTTATATTTTAGACATTATGTTTCATATGCATTAATTATGGAAGGAAGATTTCAAACAAATCTCAGAAAACAAAATTGGACTATTGTTAAGGTTATCCTTTTGTATCTGATAAGAAATAAGAATATATTCCATGTGTATGGGAAAGATGAGGAGATGGTTAATAGATTTTACACTGATCCATGTTTCTAGAATGATTGGAATGATCTAAAGCCTCAATCAGGATATGTTATATGTCTCAACGGATGAGTTGTGAGCTAGAAGAGTTAAAGCAACTAGATTTTGTTGATTATACAGTGGAGTCTGATTATATTGTAGCCTCTGATATAGCCATGGATGCCATTTGGATTCGTAATATTGTCCATGTGTTTTATGTGATACATCGTAGTAATGATCCTATGACATTGTATTTTTTGATGCAATAATAGTGACTCTTACAAAATATCCAAGGTCACTCCAAGGGACAAAAACATATAGTTTAGATGTATCACCTCTTGTGGTATTTTTATCAAAGGGGTTAATTTTCAATTATAATAGTATAAAATGAAGAGAATTCCATGGGAGACTTGAAAATTGTTGTATCTTAGCAGATGAAAAAGAATCATATCAGAGCTAGATGAATGGAGGTTGACAATAGTTTGATCTAGTCAAAGTGGGAGAATGTTGGAGTTTGTTCCCTATAACCAAATTATATATATTTATGATAGTCATTTATTATTATTTTTAATATTAATAAACTACTTATCAGATAATATTTATTATTATGCATGACATAATATGTGGTAATGTACCGAGTGTCACTATATCATAAAAATTACATTATAATTCCCACTAAAATGAGAACCCAAAAGTGCTACGACACAATTCATGAATATATGTTCTATATTCAGATGATATAATTTTTGGGACACAAATGACACAGGATATCAGTTGTGTATTCTCATTTTACTTTGAGGAATTATCTTCTAATATACACTCATGGCAATTTCTAGAATGATATTATGAGAATGTGACATGCTAGTAATAAATCCACATTTATATAATTCATTTTATGTTTCTTTATGGGACATGTTTATTGGTCTGTGGACATTAAGAAAATAATTAATTAATATCATGAATTGAATACATTGATTTATTGTGTAAAAACAAAATAACATGTACCCATGTCGAGGTAGTATACATTGTGTGAATCACGAGTAATATTGAATTAATGAATAATGAGAGAAATGATTTATCGCTTCTATTTTTTAACAGAATTTAATATCTCAAGCCCTTTAATGGAAATAATTTATTCTAGATTAATCCATCTCTATGGTGTTTTATAGGTATGTTTTATTTTTGGAATGGTAAAGAACGAGATAATTAACCATATAGGTTGATGACACTAGCATTCGACCATGTTGATTTGAGAAATATTGACAAAGAGATTATATTACAATGTAACTATCGGTATGTGGTAAAATATTTTTGTGACATTAACTACTTTCGTAATGGTATCCTTGGAATGTTTCTCTATGATATCAATGGAAATTAGGCCAGTTCCCATGATCCCAGTAAGAATGTGTCCAAGAGGTTCACACACAATGTTTATCCATAATATCAATAAAATAATGTATTATAATTTAACACGTTGAGTAAATATTATTACATCATGTGGTTTATTTATTATTCATGTATTCTTGATTCCATCTATTCCATCACCATTTATTTGATAAAATTTATTTTGAGTAGAATATTTAACAAATATTTATTTTCTATTTGGTGAATATAATATTAATATATTTATTATAGATTAATGTCATGATATTTGTTTAATAAATAAATAGAAATAATTCAAGGCCTGATAAATATTCTCATGGAAGCGTGGACCACGTTTAATCATCTGGTGATATATATTAATTATTGAATATTATTTATTTCAATAATATTTAATTTTAATTATATTGTTGTGGGAATATCGAGAAATAATAATATTATTAGTATTATTTGACATGGATATTTTCTAGGATTAAATTAATAATTAAGGTCCATAGTGAAATTATTTTATTTTGACCTTAGGAATATAAATACATATTTATATAATTTTCTTAGTGGAGTAAATTATTTTTTTAGTTGTCCAAAACAATTATTGAGAATACTCTAATTCTAAGAGTGATCTATTTTCTATGATCTCCCCCTAGAACAGATGGTAATAATCCTCCACTAAATCATGTAGAATTCTTTTGAAGAGGTTCTCGAAGAAATCAAAGGTGGATGATAAAAGCATAAGGATATTATGTTCTTTCACCTGTAGAATTTATTAGAGATGTCTATAAATTTTAAGAAAACATGTGTATAACTATTATAGGAAATATACAAATGTTTTATTCAACCCACCGATGATCTACCATATATCTATCACTAAATTCATCAGACAAATAAAAAATTCATCAAAGGTAATTCATTATTTAATTAAATTATTTATAAATAATATGTGATGATACTCACTCTCAATTATGTGGTAATTCTTCATTTTCTATTTCAATAAGACCATTCTATGGATCACAAAATTTATCATTGTATGTATCTCAGATTGATAATGGATTATGGAAATAATATATTGGGAACCACCCATCACACCATTCCTCTACACCCAAAAACAGCATGTAAGAACTAGTTCTTCTTTGAGGTATGGATTGTGATATCTCTTTCTATTTCTCATATGGATGCATAAATAGAACACAGGGGTGATTCCCTATTGTGTTTGTGGAAGTATTAGGGTGTATGAGGCACATTGTAAATCTATAATCCAACTCCAAGAGAGTTTTGATCCTACTAGATTGGTGAGGAGGAACCATGTCGGTCAAGTTGTATGGTTTAAGAAACATTTCCAAGCGAGGTTGTGGTGGCAATATCTTTTGCATAGTTTTGAAAAAACATGAGGTAGAGGCCGCACAACTATGGGGTAGTCCTAATAATGTTATAGACCTGTGGAAGTGGATTCTTCATGATTACCACATGGTTATCCAAACTGTGTAGGGTAACCGTGAGTTATAACTCTGGGTTGTAGAAGTTCTCACACTATTTGCACACCATTAGCCAAAATATGGATTGAAACTATGAAACCAAGATATTTTTGGGTAAATTTACCATTTTAAAATGAAATTTTTTAAAACCTAAGATCATCCCATCTATCCCATGATGTATTGTAGGGGACCGAGTGAGATATCCCTTTGAATCATATTCTGCCATTTCTTATCACCTCTCCACCCATTTACCATATTGACCATCATTCGTCTCCTATGATAAGGAATGGTAATGCATCGATTCATTTTTATCCATATTTTATTCTTATGTATAATGATTGAACTATTTCGATTTACAATCATATGCACTAATGTCCCATTCATAGCATGTTCCTTACATTTCTCCCAAACCTAGTCAAATCAGATCTTGATACTCAAGGAACTATCTAATAGAGGTCTAATGTAGATGGACTCGTGATTTATTATGAATTTCAGGTTGATTGTATATTTTGTATTATTTGGAACCCATTTTTAGGGTGTGTCATGGATTTATAAATAATTCTTATTGGTTCATATCATTGTTTTGGTAGTTAATTAGGTGTTCCAAAACATATAGTATGTTTAATACTTGGATTAAGGGACACCATAAGGTTGAGTGCCCATTCTGACCACATTATGGCAGTTTTGACTATGATACCAATGTGTTGTGCCTTGAATCCCTTTTGAACATGAATAAAAATGAAATTGCTTCTCTTGATTAGTGAAACATGTTTCTAGGTATTTTTCCAATTGGATAGGCAGTGGGATATATGTTTTTTCACTTTTACCCACGTTATACATATTCTTGATAAAGCGCGTTTTGAAGGTTTTTCTCCAACTATGAACATTTACATGTGATTTAATTAATGTTAAATCCAATAATTGTTTAATGTAAATGTTTTACTTGTTATATGTTTTGAACCCTTGTGAGTAATGACAGGGAAAACCTTTGATGTTTGTCTTAGTTGAGACACACTTGGTTGTAAATTAATATTAGATGATTTTGTTGTTGACCGAAGATAATTTAATGAAATTTCTAAATGAACATGTTAGCATTAAATGTTAAATAGCATTGGGTGAAACTTGGATTCCTTGGAATTCCCTAGACCACCTCAATGGGTTTGTTAATTATTGTTATCTCGTGAGTGAACCGTGGATGCCATCGGCGGGCTCATAGAGGCTATATAAATTCCTAGTGAATCATGAATCCTTATTAGATCCCATGGATAGGATCAAGTGGAATAGTTTATGGAATTGGTGATACTTGGTCTCCTTATAGGACCTCCAAGGATGTGATTAGTGAAATAAGACATTCCACACCGGGACTGATACTAGGTTTTGTTATGAGGGTATACAATGATGGAATCATAGGGTATAGGAATATTTTCACCTACATTTATATATTTATTCCACATTATTTATGTTAGGGGAGGCCTCAAGGTTAAATAGATATTGAATGGGATATGAAATATGTACCAAGACATAGCACATGTTTTCATTTAGTCATTTCCTATACTAGCTAAGATGCCCTTCTATGAAATTTGTGGTTCTTACAACAATATGGGTGAACGTTGGGATTAGGTAGAACCATAGGACATATATAATCAATGTTATTGAATTGTTAAATGAATATAAATGTCATGTAAATGGAACCGGTACTTATAGAACTCTTTTTTATTAATTCATAGCTTAAAATTTTTGGTATTTCACACTACCTTTTATGTATCCTTAGAAACATATTAGCATAGACCATGGGTGGTTGCATACTGGAATTTAGGCTCACACCATGTTTGGATGATGCTTTGTGCCAAAAAAGATTATATGGTAACATGTGTTGATAAAGGAAATAGATAGCCTACTTGTACATGTTATGATACATAGGAGAAAGATTAAATGTGACCAAAAATAGGCTTTTGATGCTGCTAGGATTATATTTTTCATTTTGTACATTTTTTGGATAGTGTACTTTATATGATAGCCTTTTGATTTGGTTATATGTTTTCTTGGAATCATGTGACATGAATCATTGGTAAATTATATGAAATTTGGTAATTTTTATCATCAGTCTTTTGTTCTTTACTTCTATATTATGGTATTACAAATTCTTCTATCTATATGTTTTTGTTGTTGTGTTATACTATGAAAATTAGGTTATAGTTTCCCTATGAACATCAATTTATCCCTCAGTACTAGTTGGAGGCCATTGGCATTTTGGTAGATGTGCATGAGTCTACATTCCCAATAAGGCACGGAGCACTAATAGGGGGCCTCAAGACTCAGAATGTTACAAAGTAGTATAAGAGAAGTTTTTTTATTTTTAATTAATTTTTTATGATAATTGACTAGTATAGGAAGGAATTGGGTGTTGTTAATAAGATTTCCCCAGGTGTAGCTTCACTGCGTATTGGTAAAATTTATATTTCCTTGAATTGAATTATTAATTTTGGATTTTTTTTATAATAGTTGATTTTATTTCCCCATTTGGTGACATAATTGTAGTGTGAAATTATTATTTAAACAATTTTTTGGCCTCTTGTGTTGAAAACCTATTAGTTGACGTTATGACATATCATGCATAATTTAGTCACCTTTTATAAATATCACATCTTGGATTCTCATAATAATATTTAGGATCACTAATTATTGCATACTATTTTGATAGTTACTATGATATATATTCATTATGTTTTGATAGGTTTATTGGTATGTGTTTTTGTTTGAATTTGATGGACTCCAAGCTTTGGTGGGTATTGTGTATGGGACATCATTCATCAGAATATGGTATGTAATGTTTTGGCCTAATATTTAACTATACTACCATGTTATATACATGGATTTTATGAATTGATTTTTAGGGATTATGGCCACCCAAAGGTCGGAACATAGAATACCATTTTTTCCCTTTGATAAAAGAATTTAGTATTCTTGAAATGAGTGCCCATCCTATATTTTAATGTGAAATCATCCTAAAATACAGGATAAATTTGGAAATAATGTGAACAAAAGTTGATTTTGATAGATAACATGACCAGACCAGACATTAGTAGCAGGCTCTTTGTAGTGGTTCTCATTGTTTTTCCCCTACACCTTACCCATGGGGGAAGATAGAGGGATGTCTATTTTGAGGAATGTTTTTGGACCTATCCTATTTTTTATATGATTTTTGATAGGTGACCATGTTTATACCAGAACTAAGGTTCATTCTTGTACTAATAGAGTCATTCCAACACAATGACCTCTTGTTTTATACTAGGATGGTGGTGATGATCATACCTCGAATGTGGTATGCTATGGGATACCAGTGGATCCACCAGTCATCCCAGTTGTAGCACCATTTGTTATAAATGATGTAGGTGTTTATTCATGATTATATAAATACTTTATGAGGTTTATAAAAACCTTTATTGGGAGCACCACAAGCTGATAAATATATGGTTGAACTGATGAAGGTGTTCCAGCAGCAATAGTAGTGCACAATTTCTAGGGATGGTGGATATTAGGCTACAGAGTCATGGATCGAGGAAATGTTGTTGATCATTGAGAAACTAAATATTCCACCTAAATGGAATGAAAATAATGGGACTTATATGCTGTGTAATTACTCCTCGATATGCTGGGATGTGTTTACGCATAGGGATCATCATAGAGATATGGATTAAGAATATTTCATATTGTATTTTATTAATACAACTATCCCAAGATGATGAGGGATGATATGGATTAGATGTTTCTGCTTCTGGAGTTCAAAAATTTGACAGCGATGGACTAATCACCCAATTTTACTATGATATATTGATTAACACATATCCTGATGGGTGAAGATTTATCAAATCCTGTGAGGTATGAGTATGGTCATAGACATTACATCTGATCTCTTATTGAAGTCTTCATGTTGACATATGTATATGCGATATTGAATTAGGTGCAGCTCAAAGATTTAATTACAAGGGAATATTGAGGTAAGAGCTAGGGTGGTTTGGTACATATATCATGTATAGTCTCTAAAGGTAGAATGATGTGTCATCTGTATATTCCGCATTGTGATATGAACTCTCATAATGATTCTTTCTGTAACCAGGTTAGATTCTACCAGTGTTTTCGGCTAGGGGATACCATGCCACAATGTATATTGGATAATGTTTAGTACTGAATGTGCGATGTGATAGTACATTTTCAATTATTTTGTATGTAATTTTCTCCAATAGATAATGAAAAAGGATTTTCATCATCTCCACGTTCCAAATCCTGGTCTAAAGCTTCTCAGTATTTAAGGAACTAAAATGCATTTGGTTGTTCAGGTTGAGGTGGTGGTAATGGCCATGGAAGTCAGACCCTTAGTTCGTATTGATAATAAGGTGGACCAGCTCAAGGTAGCCAAGCAGGGTAATATGTCCACAGTATATGCCACATTTTTGATGTGCAACATACCTAGTGGGAGTAGGATTCCACACCACCAATAGTCAGAGGTACTATTTTAGTAGCCTCATTTTAGCTTCTAGTATTTTTTATATAGGGTATTCACAAAGTTTTATATATGTTCCCATTATAGAGAGCCTTTGGGTTTGATATTTACTTTATATGACATTATTATGGTGGAGACTCTATTAGGAAATATAATAGTAGGTGTGATCCAGTGCAAGGAGTTCCCCATGGTGGTAGGTGGGTGACACTTTTTATGGTATCTCTATATCCTAAAAATGACAGGTTTTTAGGTCATTCTCATGATGGAATAGCTTGTTTCCTTTATGTACTTTGTCGATTGCTATCTGGGTAGCGTGAGATTCACATGACAAGAGGGTTGATTATTTCTATAAAAATGGTGAATAGAATGTTCAAGTGAGATGAGCTGAACCTAAGAATAATGGTTTATGAGGAATGGAAATACATATTGCAAGTTATTATATGGATGACTAGGTAACATGCCATATGTATTTCCCTAAACTGGTTGACCATTTCAGGTATTTACTCCCAAATAACCATTCATGTTTTCCTCCAGTAAGAGATTTATATATTTTAATAATGCTAGTGCATGAAAATTCACCAATATCTATTCCTCTTTATATGATATATACAATGGTGATATCATATCTCAAGAAGAAATTAGAGGAATTGGATGTTAAGGAGCACATCGAACATAATAATTCACCATGGTGTTTTCCCGTCCTTTTTACGAAAAAGGAGTGTTTTACCTTCAGGATTTTCATGGATTATCAGAAACTGAACTAGTTGATAGTTAAGAAGTGATATAAATTTCAGAATATGTATGATCTCTTTGACCAGATCTATGAATCTTGAGTATTCTCAAAGAATTATTTGAGATCCTATTATAATTAGGTGTGTGTTTGATCATCATGCATACCTTGTACAACCATTATGAGTAGGTATGATATGTATGAGTTTGGATTTATGTCCATCGGTCTAACTAACATGAGATAAACATTCATGGTATTTATGAAATAGATTATCCATATTTATCATTATTCATTTGTCCAACTTTTTATGGAATATATATTGTATTAATCTTATAATGAATATGACAAGTCAAAAAAACATTCAATCACAATGAATACACTAGGAGAGAATTAGTTATGTGATAGGATCAATAAGTGCCACTTCAAGATGGATTAGATTCACTACCTGGGTCACATTATTTTAGAGATACGAGTATCAATGAACCCATACAAGGTGAAGGTAGTAGTTTCATAAGAGAGTATCTAGAATGTATTTGTGGTGCATAGTTTCTTAGGGATGGATACGTACTACATGCATTTGATATTTGATTTATCACATATATCGTTTCCATTAACAGGCCTGACGATAATTTGTATGATGTATGATTTTTTATATTCCAGTAACAGGTCCTTTCAAAAGTCGAATTGGAGATTGGAATTAGGGTCGATATTGAATTTTCCATATCCAAGTAGAAGTTAATCAATTTAAATTGACACATCAGATAATAGGATATGATGAGTTGTTATGTAGGGGATCATGTAATAACATATAGTTTTTGGTAGTTGAGGCCACATGAGAGGATTTAACCACTGCATGATCAAATGTTTGACTTAGTTGTTCATGTTTTATGTTGTTGGAGACACTACTTACTATGTGAGAGTTTGGTGGTTGACATGTACCAAAAATGCCACATGTATATCATTTCTCAGCATGATTAGAAACTAAGAGATGAAATGTGGTTGTAAAAAATTAATTATTTCAACATAGAGCTTGAAAAAATTCTTAGTAAAGCCAATGCAGTGGCTGATGATTTATGTAGGAGGACTCAGATGTAGGAAGTAAAGTAGTACAATAGCGAGTGGAAGATTATATCCTTGTTATATGAGATGCTTTTGGATATTCATGAGAATTATGGAAAAAAATTTCATTCATCTATTTTTGTTACCTCTACCCTAATGGATATAGTGAGTATAAGGAATCTCTATGATTCTGAAGGCCTAGTTCTATGAGAGACTATGGATCTTGAGGACAGTCCTCCTGACTGAACCATGGTTGAGGATGATGTTATGTGCTTACATTGTAGAGTGTGGGTTTATACCAACATTCATGATGGTATGGTGTTGTATTTTCATGACTCTCAATGGGAATTACATTTTGGTGTCACCATGATGTATTGGGATATACATCACCAAAATGTGTGCCCATGTTTGAAAGGGATGTAGCTATTTTTTCAGGAGAGGTTCCACCTTTCAAAAGGTGAAGACATAACACTAGAGACCTTATAGACTATTACAGAAGCTACACATTCCTAATAGAAAGTTGAATTATTTTGTAATGTATTTGATGATGGGTTTGCTGATGTCACCTTTAGGTAACAATGTCATTTGGGGTGTCCTTGAAAGGCTCAAAATGGTTATGCATTTATTAGAAATCAAAGAAAACATTTGGTTTTAATATACATGGATGATTGTACATCCGTGAGGATTTATGGTTGCATGAGTTCCCACATTCCTTAATTTCAGATTGGGAATCCCATTTTACATCGACATTCAAGAAAGTTCTAGAGAGTTCATTGGGTTCAGATATGATTCTGAGGACAACTTACTACCCCTATAATTATAGCAAGTTAGAGAGCATGATTTAGGTGATTTTAGACATACTTTGGGCCAGTGTCCTGGATTTTGAGGGTCATTAAAAGTAGCATATATCCATGTTGAATTAATTCAATAATAATATATTTTATGCTACTTTTACAATGGTTCCGTAATAGGCTTTATATGATAGTCCATGCTGATCACCCATGTGTTGGGAAGAGGTATGAGAGGCAGCTAAGCTTGGACCTCATATTTTCTGGGAGTCCACTGAATTAGTTTAGTTGATTAGGACATTAATGGATAATGTTATATTTCATCATAAATATTACAATAATTAACATAGACAACCTCTTGAGATATACGTTGGGGATATTTTCTTCATACCTGTTTCACTAAGGCTGGGAAATAAGAGCATAATGAGATATGGGAAGCTTTCATGGAGATACATCAGGCCATTTGAGATTCTGGGAAGAGTCACACCGGTTACCTATCATTTTCAGTTTCCTCAAAGGTACCAGGTTAAGTACGTTGTCTACCATGTTCCTCTGTTTTTGTTACTATTTAGACTCATCTCAATCATTTCATCACTAGGAGGGTGATTTTTTTGTAGATGAGTCCTTTGAGGATCATCCAATTCAAATTGTTGGTCGTATCATGAAGGTCCTCTGAGTTTGGTCAATTATTTTAGTATGAATGATATGGTAGGAGGGACGAGTGTAGGATGAGACATAGGATAGTGAGACAATTGTTTGATCTCAATGGCAAGATTTTTTCTCAGATACCTCTATGACACCCTAAGATGGCAATTGTTTTGATGAATTCCTTTAATGGGTTATGTGAGTAATAACTTGTTTCTCTATTGATGTATAGATCATTATTATTCTATATATTCCTTGTTTAAATGATTAAATAAGGAATATTTGTGATTCTTGTTGATGTTGTGTAAGGATCCATGGTGTATCGGGCTTGTTGGAATCCCAAAACCTAACTCATGGAGAGTTTTCATCATGCCACCCTTTTTAGAGAAACCATGCGATGTGAGGTAGTGGATGAATAGATTTTGCACTATTTCAAGAAATTTAGTGGTAGTGGCTGAAAACCCATGTGGTAGGGATGAAAAAGTTATAGACCATTGATAGAGGAAACTATAGGGTTACCAAATGATTAGTCAATTATTTCTAGGTAACCTTTTATTATTCTCAAGGGTTATAGAAGGTCTAACATAGTTTCTGCATTGTTATCCAACTGGTGAACAGGAACATTGCAGCCTATATATTTTGGGTAAGGTAAACATTTTCCCATAAAATTTTTTAAAACCTAAAAAAAAGAATCCTCTCACACAATTCATAGTAGGTGACTAATAGAGATCTCCATTAGAACAATATTCTACCATTTAATATTGTTTCTTCATCTATTGTTTGTTTCAACAACCGTTTGTCACCTTGCATCTCCAACAATAATGACTCGATTCCATTTTTTCCTTATTAGATTCTATGGATATCATGTACACTATTTTGATTTTGGATCAAATTCCCTAATATCTTATTCTTCATATTTTCTTCAGATTTATCCCAAACTAGGGAAAATCAGTGGTTGATACATGACGAGTGATCTAGATGGAGTATAAGGTAGGTAGTTATGGGAATTGTAAGGAATTTTTAGTTGATTATAAATATCAGAGAGTATCACGTCCATTTTATGGTTTTTCCATAATTTATAAAACATTATTGTTGTTTCCAATCATTATTTAGGTATATAATTGGGTGTTGTAAAACATGTTCTAGGTTTAATCCATGTATTTAGGGCCATCCCATGGGTGAGTTCCTGCCTTAAGAACATTATGGTTATTTGGCCTAGGATACCTGTGTGGTGTTCCTTGATTCCCTTTTGAAGGTGAATAATTGAATTTCATATCTAGATGATAGTACCATATTTTTTTATAGTATTATAATTGGTTAGTGTGCAAGATAGATGATTTTCCCCTTTGACCCATGTTATGTCTAGGGTAGATAAAGCATGTTTAGACTATTTTTCTCTATCTTTGAACAATCCCACATGATTTAATTACTGTAAAATCCATCTAATAGTTTAATTTTCACATGTTTCTTGTTATTTTACTTATTCCTGTGTGAGTAAGGATAGATCAATAATTAAATTCTAGTCCTAGTTGACACGCAATTAGAGTTAATTTAATATTAAATTATTTTAGTGTTTACCCTATCATGATTAATTTAATTGTTATGTGAACCAATTATGGATATATGGTAAATAATTTTAGGGGGAAACATGGATTCATTGGAAAACCTTATATAGACTCATTGATATTGTTAAATATTGTTAAGCTATGAGTGAATCATAGATTCTATGGATTGGATCACGGAGGCTATGTAAATTCCATGTGACTCATGGATCTATATAGGATGTCATGGATGGGATCAGGAGGTAATGTTTATGTAATGGGTGATACTTGGGCTCCATAAAGGACTTCCAAGGATTGGATCAGTGGCATAAGATATACAACACCTATAGAGGAATCAGGTTCTTTTATGAGGGTCTCAAGCAAAAAACGTGTAGGTTGTTGGTATATTTCCACATGGAGTGATACTTGAATTGCACGTTAGGAAAATCTAGGATGTGATTGAGTTTAATTTTATATTTATTGGGTCATGATTCATGCACCAATCTAAAGAAAACTATTTCATTCATTCATTACCTATACTTTCATAAATGTCCTTCTGAGGAATCTTTGATTCTTAAAACTATACAAGGGATCATCGGGTGGTCGGATCATGAGACATATATGATAAATATAGTTTAATTTTTATCTTAATATAAATTAAATTTAAATTTAACTATTAATTGTTGGACTGGTTTTCATTAAGTATTGCCAAGTTTACCATTTTAACTATTTCACACTACCTGTTATATATACTCACTAGAATATTGCACAGACCTCGGGTTGTTTCCAACAAAGATTTAGTCTCAGATCATATTTGGTTCATGATTTTGGATGAAACTGATTCAATTTTTATAGTTTTTGATAAGGGTAAGAAAACTATTAATGGTACATGATATAATGCTTAAGATATTGATAGCATGGTCCAAAACCTAGGCTTGTGTTGGTATTGGAATACTTTTATTCCTTTTTTCTTTTTTGGATCATGAATTGTATATAATATCCTTGTAAATTGTTTAGATATTTTATAAAAAACAAGTGAGATGCATCATTTTTATATGATATGAAATCTTATTATTTGTATTATAACTCCTCAACGGTTTACTTATGTGTTATGGTACTACTGATTCTTCTATATCTATAATGTTTCTTCTCTATTATACTATGCGAATGAGGGAATAGTATTCCCATGAACTTAACCATAAACCTTGCTTCTTGTTGGAAGCCTCATGAATTTGGGGATATATTATTAAGTCCATGTGGCCAGTAGGGATCGAATTAGTGTTAAGTGGTATCTAGACCCAGGAAATTACAAACCAATTCTTCATATTATTCTGTTATTTTCTAAGATCAACATCCCATTTATTTTACTGGAAAAACATTTTAACCACTTCTTCATCATTAAAACCTAATCCCAATCTTCATAATTTCAAATGAATGAAATTGAGTTTCTTTAAATCATTTGAATATTTATCGATCCTCAAAAGTTAAAAATTTATATTTCTTAATTAATAAAATACTTTTGATACCAAATAAATATATTCAAACTCGTAAAAAATTATATCTATTTGTAAAAATAGCATCCATAAGAATCGTCAACCATAAAAAAATATAAATGCATTTTGTTACACAAAAATAAGCTCTTCATTATTTTTAAACATATATTTATTAATAATTATTCCAATTAATATGTAAAAATTCATTATTGGTAAAGAGACTTCACCAGTTCTTCTTATATATTAGATTTTATCCTCATAATTCTGAACAAACTTCATTATCACACATGTATCATAACATGTGTATCAGAAATCCTATGTGTTAAGAATTCATCTTCATGACTAAATTTTCATATCTCTTGAATATTTTAACATATATTAGTCAAATAATTTGATAAAAAGGGTTACATAAAGAAACAAAACATTATGGTATAACCACAACAATAATGAAATAACCCAAAAACATACAGTTCAACCCCATCACTTAATATATCATCATGTCCATAAACCTATTTGTAGCATACCTAACTAGTAGATTCATACCCAAATTAATGTAGAATAACTAAAAATATGTATCATTCCCAACTGGTAGTAGAATACTGAATTGGTGGTGGAAACTAAAACTTACTAAACAAACAACACATAATGGTGAAAAATATAACATTTGGTAGAAATATTTTAGTATAAACTACACCTTTTTTTCTTAATATGGTGTTGTATAATGTGAAATTGGTGGTAACATATCATACCCTCAAGATCTGGAAGTAAGAAATCATACCATTTCACAAGATATAGCCACAAAATATATCACAATAATCAACATCATTTCATGCATAAAATATTATTCACCTTGATAATAAATTTTTATCCTATTAACCTCAACATGTACCAATAGATCTATAAAAAACAGCGCTTCACTAAAATATATAAGATATTACTTTATTTTAATATCATATTCCACATCCATGGGGTTCTAGTATAAAAATAGTAACAAACAAAAACTACAATAAGAATAGATTAAACATAATATTATAGGCATTTAATTTCAAAATTAAAATGTGTAGTGATGTTGTGTTAAGTGGTAAGGGATTAAATGTTTATAAAGTAGTGAACAACCTTCAACCCCAAAAATGTTATCTAAAAAATACTTCTAATGATCATAGTAATACATAAAAAGACCATTAAAGAAACCAATCACAAGGATCTTATTGTGGGAGTGTAAAAGTCATTGTGACATGTGACATGCCGAATGATGATAACCCTAATCATTTAAACTAAGTGAAAATAGATATACCATCAGATCATTAAATAGAACATGTTTAAATCATTCACATGTAAAACATCCTAAAAAAATATATTATGAGAAAAGTGATCATATATTTCTATAATAGCTAAATCTATCATTAAAATCAAGTGACCAAAATATGAAAAATTAAACAGAGGACTTCATCAACTGTGAAATGAAAACTACCCTTGTAAAAATTGATCTATTAAAAAAATACCCTAAATTAATCATTTTTTAAAAATTAATCTTTATAAATTTCTATTGGTAAAATTTTTTAATTTTAGGAATTTTAAATCATTTAGTAAAATATAAAATTTTATAATATAAAAATAATTTAAATAATTTAAAATATTAACTATTTTGACATTAATAATATGAATAAAATCATAAAAACTAGAAATAATATTTTTATTATATCATTACGATTTTATGGTATTCTAAAAAATTATTTAATCACATTATTTATCTCATCTTATATTAATTTAAATATTTTTGTCATCATTTATTTGAATTATGGATTAATTTAATAATTATTGATTCAGTATTGTGTAATAAAATAAATTAGTCAAATCATCACCTATAACATTATAAAAAATACAATTATAAATACAACTATTTTATAATTCAGTATATATGTAAATTAATCCAATCACTAGATAACCTCATATTAAAAATATTACACATATTCAAAACATGTATGTGATGTGTTTGAGTTTTCATTAAATAAAACATTCAGTGGTTAAAATATGATCAAAGTGGCCCCAATATGTAGTAAGTTAAAAAAATTTATTTTTATGATGTAGATGTAATCATATAATAATAAACTGGTAAGTGATTTTATCATTTAATAGTTTATTAGATTTATTTAAACTATATTTTCTAATTTACCCTTTACCGTTGAAAATAAAATTACTTATCATATAATTAAAAATGAATAAAAATAAAAAGGAGAAAATTACGATATTCAGACCTGTGTATTCAGTATAGAAAATATATTTTATAGTTTTAAAAATAAAATTTTTATAAATAAATTTAAAATTAAAGCATAAAATTTCAATGATAAACTATCTTTTTGCATAAAATTTTATTTAATTATAAAATATTTTTATAATAAATTCTAGTAAAAAAATTATAAACCAAGTGTTGGATTCCTATAAATAAATTTGAACGAATAGAAATATAAATTTAATACAAAATGTTATTTCACATTATAAATACATTAAAATAAAATCCAAGTTTCAAAAAAATATTTATTTATCACTATTTATTGAAAAATCATTATTTATCATATAATTTTGAAAAATTCAACATAAAAATATATTAAACATCTAAATTTAGAATATTAAATTTACTTCTCCAAATTTTTTCATTAAATTTATATTCATTTATTTCAATAATGATCCATGAAAATTATATAAATCAATTTTGATGAAAAAATATTATTTGGAAAAAATATTACTTTAAAAAAATCTATTACTTATTTAAAAATAACTAATTATTAAATTATAAATTATTTCGACCATTATTAATTTCATAACGTCATTAATACTATTCATTCATGTCAACTAACCAACTAATTTAAAATTTTTACAATTAAATAATAATATTTAGTTGTTCATTTAACTTCGATTTGGCTTATCTAGTAGGATATTGAAAATAGTGTATCCTATTAAAATATTAGGATGTTACATCCACCCTTTATGAAATCTACCCCTCTCAAATATAACCTATGATATAAAACTATGTGTTTTCATTGTGATAATAATTTTTTTGAAATACCAAAACATATAATGGATTTATACAACAACCATATCATCATAGTGAATGGGGGTGTAAAAAAACATTATAGGGTAACTCATACTATGTATCCAAGAATGATTAAATATGTGGAAGTAAAAAATATATATAGAATATTAAACTAACCCCAAAGTAAAAATATATATTGATAAATAAATTTACCATGATAAATCTAACCACTACAAAATCATAATTATGTGACAAGATAAACACCAATTTATTTATCGATAAGAAAAGTAAATGAATAATTTGTTTCAAAATCTATTTTCAATGGTTACAAAATTATATTACTACCCATACTTTGAAAATAAGTAAATAAACTAACATGAAATATATAATTTCATGCATTCAATAATTTCCAATATAATATCATCTTTTTGCCAAATGATGATTATTCTTGATTAATGTTTCTTGACTGAAACAATAGAATCAACATATTTAGATTAAACAATTACTCATAATAATTATATAATATTCCAAAAATATTTAATCAGTATGGAAATCAGTAATATTTTTCAAAATATAATGTATTTTAAAAAACGGAATAATAATTCATTTGTGTAAATCATCTGTAAAATCAAGAGTTTAATATTTGTACCCAAGGATCATCATTTATCCATCAATAAATTATATTACATAATAAAAAATAAAATATATCATACTATGATTAAAACCCAAAAATTATAATAATTCAATCATATATTCATCCAAGATATATTTTATGTTTATCTAATAATTACATAAATCACGCTTAATATCTCATAGGAATATTAAATTTCTCTAATATCAAAATCTCTAGTATATGCCTATTATTTCAAATTGTAACATAAATCACCTTAATTCCATAATAAATACGTAGTGAAACCAAAATATAATTCCATATTTTTCCATATAAATTATTACATAGTAATTTTTTTAACATTGAATGGATTTAGAAATAACATTAATCACTTAATGACGAAATCATTTTTCAATTTCATGGTGATATATTTTATATAAAATATTATCAAAAATTGTAAAAAATAAATAATTACCTAAAAATTAGAGGTCATATAGACCATAATTTTTTAATAATCCTATAATATTATTTCTATAAAAATTAAATGATGTCTTCCATAAATAATTTTTTTTCATGATTAACATAAGGTTTATATATACCTCAAAAAAAATAGTCTCCCCATATTTCATCACTCAGTTCAAAATTTCATTACATAAAACCTAAAAAATAATTTATAATAAATTTATATAATGTTCATTTTTATCCATTTAAAACCAAGATGGTATATATAGATCATAATTAAATATCTCATGAAAAAATCAGAACCATTGTGTTACGTAAATCCTCCTATAATACCAACTCTAAGGACTCATACTAAATAATTATAAATTAATAAATCTATGAACTATAATTAATTATCAGTAAAGTTATATAATATTTTTTGTTTATATATTTAGATAAATTGGTATAAATCTTACATAGTAAACCCAAACAAAACATGTTGACACTTATACGCAGTATCAATTTTTCTAGCTAAATAAAAAAATTAATCAAAACCTGAATTTCTTAAATGATATATCTTATTCAATTTGATTATATATCTCATACGTTTCATTTAAAACCATGAAATCCCAGTGATTTTTTAAAATTTAGAATGAAAACAAATATCTCATTATTTGGTTTATAGAAAGATATTTGTTAGTATATTGAAAGAGATGAAAAAAAATATAGGTTTGATGTTATCTTCAATGTTTTATTACCATATTAAAAAATAATTTGCAAAAGAAAGAAATTCATTTGTATCGAAGAGAACCTTTAATACCCAGATAATGTTAATAAAAAATCTTCTTGGTAATATAAAGATTCACATTACTAAAATCCATTCAGAACAATTGAAAAATGTATAACCAAATAAATGACTTACATTATTCTCTATAGAGAATAATCTTTACCCAATAAGATTGAGATCAATAATGGTGATCACCCTTCATATCATATATGTTTCTCTAAACCATGAGATATAATGTGGTCAACTCATTGTATCTTCTTTATCAGGCTTATGAGTTTTTCATATAATTTTTGACTACCATATCCTAAATAAAACATTTTCTGCTTGAACCATTTCATCATATGACCCGTTTATAAACTATTTTGAATAAAAATAAATTTGGACATAAAAAGACCCAATTATTTTGAAATTTATTTTTAAATCAAAAAACTAAATATTTGATAATGATACAATTTTCATTAAAAATAAACATTTGAAATTATAAAATAATATTCAAGGAATTAAAGATTCATTATTGAGGGAAAATTAACTCATCTTTTTTGAGTTTAAAAAATATTCAATCCATATTTTTATAGAAAATGTCGAAAATAACATCACATTTAAAATGAAAAAATATTTCATTGAATCCATTTCATAAAAAGACATACATAGCCAAAATTCCAATAATTATTCATTGGGTTATGGTAAAAAAATTCTTCAAAACATTTTTATAAAACATATACATTAATGAATAATATATTTATAAGGGACTACATAAAAATATAATATGTAAAATAAAGTCTCATACTATGAGTGAGACTCATCACATAGATTATTGTTCTTCATGAATAAAAAAAATCCATTAATATGAATTTTAGTAAGAACATTATTTCAATTATAATATTTATCTTATATCACATATTACCATGTTATATATAATTACATTATCATTTCTATTCACATTGTATATTTTTCATGATATTTGGTTCATAAGACCAAAAAACATTTGTTCTTTAAGTATGGTCAAATAAATCGATGTTAAATCAAATCCATATTAATATTCATGTTATAATTATAACTTTTAAAAACTAAATATTATTTTTAATCAAAACATTAAATATGGTTCTCAAAAATTGAAAATCTTATAATAATTTCACAGTAGGAATTGTGTATACCTGAGAAATGATTCCAATGTTCAATTATCATTATGTAAAGAATGTAAGTGATATTTTTTATTCTAAAATTATCATCACGTGTAAAATCATATAAATTATTTAAATATATTGATAAATATATTACATTTGATATTTTGATAAAGATTTAATCACATTTTCTCATGGAGGCTGTAGTACACACATATATATGAATTATGTTATCATTTTTTTATAGAATGGTTGAAATTTAATTGATAAATTATAATTTAATGATGATATTTATTTATATAATTTCATTATAAATTTTACTTCCATTAATATAACCATTCTTTAGAGATGGTGTTGGAAACTAAAATAGAATAGTTCATGAGGCAGTCGTCCTCTTATAACATGAATGAGGATTTGTTTCCCAATTGATGGAATAAGATATACATATAGGTGATTTCACTAAAATAATAACATGAATGTAAATTTATGTTGTTCAATTTTTTATTTTATAATGTTTGATTGTTAGTTTGACAATGTGAAATAAGAAACAAAACTAAAACATATAGATAAAAACTATACCTTCTATTTGGATAACCCTATTTTCATAATAACATAAATCAATTAAGATTTGTATTCATCCTAAAGGGTGAAGTAAAAGAAATATTTAGGGATTATAAGATGTTTTTTGGGTATGTATTAGGTGAAATAAAAAGTTTTTATGTGTGAAAATGATGAGAAGAAGAGGTCCATTTTACAAGAGAGTTGAGGGGAACTCTAGGAATATCATAAGATAATAAATTAATATAAATTAATATTCCATTAAAATTGGCTTCATAATGATTTTTTAGAATAGAATATTATAATGAGCTTAAATTCCCTCATCATACAAAATTTTCACATTTAATTAATATATTTCTACCGTTATATTTTTTACTCCTATTTAACCTCTCCAACTAGTACATTGACAACATGTATTTTTTACACTTTGATAGTAAATATAGTTACTATAAATAAAAAAATACCTAAAATGAACCATGATTATTTTTATAAACTCTATCCTAACCCCTTGTCAGAGTGAATTTTATAGATGAATTTTATATAATATAATAAAATATTATGTAATATAAATTACCGATTAATTATATTTTAGAATATTCTTTACATTAATGTTAAATATATCAATACCAAAATTATAAATAAGGAACAAAAATAAAATTTTAGTATTTCTATAAAGTTATGGTATTCTAAAAAATTCATGGATATCATTATGTATCTTAAATTATAATAACTCTATCATTTCTGTTTACATTTATTTGTTATTCATTTTAATTAATCAATTATTGAATATGTTTTGTGTAAGAATTTATAGAATATTATTCTTCACTAAAATATTGAAAACAATTAACATGAAGAAACAAATTATTACAGATTTCAAAATAATATTTTTAGTCAACTATAACCTCTAGATAACATCTTATTAATAACACTACACTTGTTAGAAACAAGATCAACATGTTTACATTCCATAAAATAAAATACAATAAAGTTCATAATATCATCTTAGTTGACCACAATGTCATAAATGTTTCTCTAGGATGATTAATATTGATAAATAATTATCTAATAATATTTTTGTAACTTATTCTATTATTTAATAGTTCTAATAATTTCATTTATAACCTAAATTATAGGATTTACCCATTACCGTTGTAACCAAAATAGCTAAATTTACATTTATATTGACAAAAAATGAACATATTCATGAAATATATACATACAAATTCCAAATATTTAATATCATTATATAAATTATGAAAATAGAATTTTTAAAAATAATTTGATGGCACATAATGAAAAAAATTTTTTTAGAAAACAATCATATTTTATAGACTATTTTTTATGATAAGTTAAATAATAAAACAAGTTAAAAAATGAATAATTTTGATATTAATTTTATATAATTACATATTTAAACTAATCTAAAACATTATATCCGCCAAGATATATTTTTATATAATATATTTTTCTATAACAAATAGTATTTATCATTATTCCTTGAAAAATAAATATCATTATAATATTATAAAAACATCAGGCTTAAATAATTTTAAAAAAATTATTTAAAAACAAAAATTAATTTTTGAAATTTCATTTTATAAAACATTGAAACAATATTTATAATAATAAATCATATAATTAATGCAATCCTATTTTTAAGAAGGCAATTTCTTTAATAAATAATGATATTTACTAAAAATGAATAACTTATTTAAAAATTATTATTCATAAATGAATAAATAAAAATTATCATTATATATTCAATAATTTTGTTAATATAATGCATTCTTATGCATTTAAAATATAGGTTATAACTATCACATTTAAAATTGGGGGGGGAAGAGAGTTTACTCCACACATAGTAAAAAGAAGTGTTATTTAATAGAAATATTGTCTCAAAACATATCTATTTTATTACCCATAATATTTAAAAAATGTGGGCGACCAATTTTAAAATTTACAATTCTATAAAATGATTTAATTTCTATCATTCATTATATTGAGAAAAGATAAAATAGTGGTTTTTCTCACATCATATAAATATTAGATGGGGTAGTTCATTAATTTTATAAACCACACTTCAACCATAGGGTGTAAAAAATATATTTGAAAAAAATGTGATATAAGACCTAAAGAATCCATTTTTTGGTTTTTTCACTATGTTAAATTCGAAACAATAGTAAATCACAAATAGATTATAATATTAAATGGAAATATCATTAAAATATTGATGAATATAAATTATTATTGTTATGGATAAATATGAATTTATTTTTACAAAAAAAAAATTCATGTAATTTCATTGAATGTGGATAATGAAGATTTATCGAAAAATATTTAAATAAATATGATGTTGAGTAAATCACCAATCCATATGTGGTAAATTTTGTTTTAATCTATGAATTTTTTTCAACGTTTTAAGATGGAAAATTATAGGATCTACAATATAAGTATTATTTCATGATGGTTGACTAGATATAATAATTATATTCATTCATTGACATATTAAATTAAATTTTAGATGAATTAATTGTCTTCAAAAACTATTAATGATATGATGATTTTGAATTGTATCATGAAGAGATTTCCATCAAGTTTAAATCCTATATTCTTATTAATTTGAATATAAGGATTAAATGGATATAAATATAGATAGTGTAACATTACTATTACTTAATATTAGGATAAATAAATTGTTAATGATGCAATTAAAAATGATAAATACCATGGAGTGGTTCTCAATTATATAAAAACTATCTTAATAGATTATGGTCCTAAAGAGAGGGGTGATGACTAAGATATGTAATTTCATTTCACATAGATTAATTGATGGAAATAAATAATCACTGTAAATATAACTCATTATTTGTTCTAGGTTGGAATGTATTGGAACCCCATATATAATTACCTACTAATATTCATTAGAACAATGAAGATGATATATATTATTAAATCCA
The DNA here is from genome assembly GCA_963277665.1 of Viscum album. Classification (NCBI taxonomy): domain Eukaryota; kingdom Viridiplantae; phylum Streptophyta; class Magnoliopsida; order Santalales; family Viscaceae; genus Viscum; species Viscum album. Next base: position 1,767,739,760 of record OY728145.1, read on the forward strand.
AAAACCCAGAATCCTAGATCTGGTGCTGAACTCATAAAAATTAAATTTTCATCTTTAATTATATGTATGGTGTCCCATGTTTCACTATAAAAACATTCATTATCCAACGTAAATTATTATACATCTTATATTCACCTTGATTCTTTAGGTATACAGTATAGTAAAATTTCAAAAATAACTTTGATTAAAAATTACCATGAATTCAAGAGAGTAAAATTCCCACTATACCAAGATTTTCATAAACCATATTAGGTCCTTACAATCATTCATGGGAATCCATTAAAGATATAAATAACTAAAAATAATAAAAAATAACCATTCTTATGGAATTATAACAATGGTCATCTCAATTTATCATTAAAGGTTAACATAAGAATTAACTATTTATTATCATCACTTATTATAAGAAGACACTATGGGTATGATGATATAATCAATGTGGATGAGCATAAAATATGAATAATCATACCTATAAAAATCAAGATAATAAAAAATAAAAATATGGAATCAGAATTTAACAAAGGAAAGAGTAATTCGAATCAGTAATCATGATCCCGTGATATCAATCATGATCAAATCTAACATTATATACTCATTTAATGAATAAAAAATGTATTGTAATCATGGGAAAGTATCTTTGTAGAACCATTATAGAACCCATAAAAATGATATTACTATACCATGGATTTCCATATAAAATATATTAGAGCCTTGTCTAGGAACACCTATCGTATAAGTTATATATTCCTTGTACGATACAATCTTAGAACCCCCATCACATATATTGTCCATGAAGTTTATATAAAGTATATATTACGTACACATCATCGTAAAACTCATTAAAAATAATTAGTATATTCATAACATGATTAACCAATGGAAGAGAAATGAGAACGATTAAAATATGTATGAAACATGAATAAACCATTTAAAATAAAACAGGTTCCATACAAATATCTTTATAAGATGAATTATATATAGAATGGAAATAGGTTCCATTACATTCTCTTCAAAACATTATAAACACCTTGAAAATAAACATTTTTCATTAAAATGGAATCTAAACATAATTGACCCATGTAAAATAAATCGGTACCATATCAATTTCTTTAAAAAAATTATAATCCATAGAGATAAAAAATTTAAATGGTATAATAACAAAATATACCTACATTATAATAAGTAACAACAATGCATGTTGAATTTGATGAATTGAAATACCATTAAAATATCAATAAATTAAATTGGTGGAATATACTATTTCTATTATTATAATCAGTTTTAAAAGCTTAAAAAATAAAAAATTAATGTGAAAATAATTTTCATTAATAACAACCTAATAAATAAATTATGGGTACTAAAAAATCAATTAAATATTTAATTTAGGAAAATGTCCTTCTAGTTTTTATAAAAAAAATATTAAAATTTCCATTAATAAAATCATTTTCTCAGATAATAAACTTTAAAACAAATAAATGAATATTTATTGAAAATAATGTTGATAATTTCATGAGATTATTTCCATTACATAAAATATACAAATAAAAAAGTTGAATCCTTTTTTGAAAGGTAGTAAAAAGAGACCCATTTTGGAAAAAAATAGGAAATTTCATTTTAAAAACATTTAAAATATTGTAAAAGATAATTTGATGTGATATTATGAAATAATTTATTTTTAGAGAAGAAATTATTTTCAAATAAGTTATAAATCAAGGCAATATAAGTAAATGGTACCCTATATAGAAAAAAATATAAAATTCTCATCACTTATAAATAGAATTTTTGATATTTTTTTAAGTTAATTAGGGAGGAATTGTATGTAATACATTTGAATCATATTTAAAACCATAGGATAAATAAATTTATATTTTTAATGAAAATTAATATCATATTATTATCTCATAAAAACATTAGTATATATGATTTTAAAAAAATGAAATTTTAACAGAAACTTCTTTCCACTTTTGTAACTATCCAACTTTAAAACCCATTAAAGAATAGGAACAAAAATGAATTAATTATAATTAAATTAATGTGATTTGTGATATAACATTCCAAAAGATATTTATATAAACCTGAAAAAAAAATATTAAGGAATATTATAATCATATATCTGATAGAATTTAATCTTGGAAGATTAATCAATATTAAGACCATATCCATAAATTGATAGTTAATGAATTGATATATTTTTTCTATCAATTATAAATCTATTCCTCAAAAGTTTTAGAATATAATAAAACCAATTATAGATCAATTAACATATAATTATATCATAATAAAATCACTATAAAACTATTCTATTCCATGTAATGATAATAGAATAAATAAACTCTTTACCACTTGGTATAATTCAGGTAAAAATCCTTATATAAATTAATAACAATTGTAACATAGAATAACAATATATATGATGTATTATTGAAATTACATTTTCAATTGAAATTATATATAACTAAAAATAAAATCATGTTATGAATATGGAATATGTCTCCCATAATTTAAAGTGATATGGGAGAAAATCTTATATCATGTCCAGATAATCATTATATATCATTTTACTCTAGATTAATATGATTTAAAAAAATATTTTATTTCTAAAGACCAATTTATGTTTAAAATAATTCACACTTAAATAATTTATTTTCATTTCTATCAAAAAAATATTAATATATTTAACAAATTAAGTTTATGTTGGGGAGTTTGAGGATGTGTGGTTAATTATTTAAAAATAGCTACACAATGCTAATGATGGACAAAGAGGAAATTTAATAAATAAATAACCAAATTTATGAAATAATTCTAATATTTACATATCAATTATTTTTTTTAAAGTGATCATGAATTATGGTTATTAGAAATTGAATATGTTATAGTCATATAGGCAGTAGTTCGTAGGTATGCAAGAGTAATATTTCAATTTTTTAAAAATCATTATGGAAAAGTGGTATGTCATATTTTTTAGTAAATAAATATCATTATGTCATAAATATATATGATTTACATATATATCCATATATATAAAATCCATGTGGTGGGTGATAAAATGATGGTCACATCCATCTATGAATGTGGTAGTCCACACATAACCGAACTATGTTATCATTTCTCTCTGGATGAAAAATATTGATATCAAATGATTTATTATGTTTTATGATTGAAAAATATGACTTTTATTTCATAACAATTCCACATAAATCATTTATATTAATAAAAACTTTTGGTATCCCCTTCCATGTAAAAATGTATTGAAGAATGAGTCACATCGCTATACGATGTCGTAGTCCTCCATACACATGGAAGACATTATCATATCCCCCATGGAATGGAATGTAAAAAGGTATATGTGATATCGCAACAAAATATTTATAAATAAATTAATAATATAACATATATAATTTAAATACATCACATGAAGAAAAATTTATATTAGAATATGGAAAAAGAATGAATTTTGTTCGTGAGGTGGCAGTACACCATGCACAAGAATGAGGATTCCATATAACATTTTATGGATGAGGAGATAGATTTATGTTATTAAGTTAATATAGAAACACCTAATTATATAATACTTATTTTTTATACCCTATGATAATAATTTAATATTATTTTATGGTATTGGAAGTTGAAATAAATCTAAAATTCAATGTTTTTAATTTTCCTTTTCTCAGACTACCTATATAATATCATAACTAATGTTTTACTAGAATAATTTTATGAAAAATTGATTATAATAGGAGTTTAAATATTTTGTAATGTAATTTTATTAGTTGTTTTTAAAATAAATAAATTTTTTTTGAAGAGAAGGGAGTTGGTGGCTTTTTAAAACTTAGGCGAGTGCCACACCTATAATTATTGAAAAGAAACGGCGTACCAATGTTTTTCACATTAAAAAGTGTCCAAAATTGAATATATTAGATAATTAAAAATTATAAGGTCATTATAAGTCAGTAAAATATTATTTTGTTAGGTGTTAGTTCATTTTGGTTGTTATAATTTATTTAAATCTTATAAAAGTATTTTTAATGTACTACAATAATTTATATTAATGGTTTTAAATATTTATTTTGGAAAAAATAAATTTTATAATATTATATAATATTTATTATTCTGATAAAAATTGAATATACCTTAAAAATATTATTTGATAAAATTGAAAAGTAGTATTTTATAATTTATCTCACAGATTTGATGAATAAGTAGGTTTCTTAAAAGTGTATTTTTGAAGGAAATTTGATTTTATATTTACTCAAAAACTAATAAGTATTATTTTGATAATAAATAATTTTATTTATTGATATATATTATTTAAATATCAATTATATAATTTCTAATTATGGTATTCCCTAATTTATTAAAATAGTGAAACATTATGTACATTGAAATAGTTTTCTGAAAAATACTGTTTTAAAACAAAATACAACATTACAATAAAATACAATATAATGTTGATTCAAAATAAATAATGTAGAATAATTATAACTAAGTAATTATTATTATACATGAAATCATGTTTTAAACCAAATATGAAAATAAAATATTATATTTTTTAATGAAATTATATTTTTACAATAATCAATAATTTTCACTATTCATTGATAAATAAATATTTTTCAAAAAATACTAATGTTATTTCTAAATAAAATTACTATAGTATGATTTCCAAAATGAACATAATTTGATAAAAAATAATTTTCTGAAACTAAATAAATTTTAATTATAATATTGCTTCATCAAATGAATTTTTTTTTGAAGAGCACATTTTTTTCATAAAAAAAATTACATTACTAAAAAATTATAATTTATTTAGTAAAAAAGTACTAATAATTTTAATGAACTAATAAATATATTAATATATTAATACATATCTCAATTTATTTAACAGTGTTAAAAATTTTAAATATTAAAACTAGGTTATAATGGTTAATCTTTTCACGGGTCGTTTACGTTCGGTGTTGTATGTCGAATACGCTATTGAACATTGTTTTCTTGTACGAAATATTTGATTCTGACATACCATCCCCCATTAATAATTTAATCAATTTTTTTTTAATATTATCAATATACTTAAATGATTTAAATTTGAAATTAAATTTTATATAGCCTCATATTTTTAAAATGGTTAACAAAACATACTTTTGATAACTGAGAAAAAGGAGTCCAATAGTCATAAAGAGTAAACCATGTTATGTTTCCAAATATGAGATCACAGGTGTGACATGGAGATTTATAAATGTTATAAGAGATTATTTTCTATTTAATGATAGAGATTTATAGATATCATTGATTTTATGAGATATACTGATTAATATAATGTGCATGAACTCAAAATGATAAACTAATGAGGATTGGAAAAGGTCATTATTCGTTATAAATGACGGTAATATGAATTTTTTTCAAGGTCCTTTCCCAAAATTTGAAGAATTTCCTTACCATATTGTCTAAATTCATAATTATATATAATTAAAAAAATCATTATAATTTCATCTTTTGTCAATTGCGACCACAATCACATTTTATCCCAAACGACGATTATTGAAGATCAATATTTTAGGAATGAATAAATAAAACAACATTAAATGAACCAAAATATAGGTTAGGGATGAAAAATTTTCCACCCATATTAATATTTTCACATATAAGAACCATTTATCTTATGGTAATAAAATTACAAAAAATAAATTATCCTTCATATGATTCATTAATTATCAAAATTTAATAGTATTACCCCAAAGATGAAACTAAAAAATTATATTAATGAATAAACCTATATGTCAAATAATCTCAATAGACTAAAAATGAAAAACAATAATAACATAATCGGTTATCTTATATATTTCAAATTATAACAAAAATATTTATGGATAATACATTTTTAAATATAATTAAACACTTAGTCACCAAGTCAATTTTTAATAAAATGAATATCTAAATGATAAAACTTTTTCATATAATAACCCCAATAAACAAGATCCTATAAATTCTAATGTATATCAGTAACTAAATAATTATTTCCACAAAATGTATTAGAATTCCAAAGGTTACACTGAATCATTAATTATACACTAACACAATAAAACATTTCATAATGTGTCATTTATTTCATTAATATATTATAACATAAAAAATAATGGGGTGTCTATGAATATGATTTTATTTCGAAACATATTATTATAGACATATTATGGTATGAATTACATTTAATATGAACTCACATGAATACATAATAACCACAAATGTTATAATGACATTTACTTTGACAATAACTATAAGAGCCTATAACCCACACTCCTATATCATATGCTGAAATCATAAATATTATATTTCCAGTGTTTATATCCATGAAGATAATCCCATTTTCAATATGCAAATAATAAAACACAAAAATATAAATAATTTATCACTTAAATTATCTATAATCATCTAGATTTATATTTTTAGAGATTTATGTGATATTATTACATAAGTAATAAGAGATAATTCAAGATATTACCTTTCCACCTATACCCACAATTCATATTAAATAATATTTCATCAACAACATCTATTTCAAACCCATGAATACATAATTTATTTAAAATAATAATTGATTTCCTTCTGAAATTTATACATAATAAGGGTGAGCTAAAAATCATAGTACTAGTAAATATTAGTATTATCAATTTTATGTTATAAGTTGGAATAATATTATCATTTTGGTATAACAACATAATCATCATGCATTAACATTACATAAAAATATTCATAACCATTAGTACTTTTATCATTAAAAATGAAAACATTGAGTAAGTCTTCAACAATGTAAATATTCTTCAGAACCTATCAATCATGTTCAAATGAGTCATTTTAAAAAAAGAAAAATAATAAATAAAAACTATTTTTATCTTATGACATTATCATCATAGATACATTAAAAAAACTGTAGATAAACCTTAAAATGAATTAAATGTATAGTTTTCATCCGTATGTAAATAATTCATACATTATATGGTCACAAACATTGTATAATGTATATTAGAATCACATATCACTATCTAGATTAACCCATTATATATAATTTCCTAGAACCATGTAGAATTTACATAGAGCATACACAGTATCATAAAATTCAAAAAAAATCATTATTTCTTTTACAACATGATAAACCAATGGGACTAAAAATGGTTCCATGATAATATATATAGAATATGGTTTACCAATTTAAAATTAAATTTTATCCATCATATTCTCTTTTAATCATTATTAACATTGATAAATGACACAGTTCCATAAAAATCACTTTGAATATTCATTGACCCCTGGAAAATAAATCGTTTCCATAAAATTCCTTTCAAAAAATGAATTTAATGTAAAGAAATGTTATATAAAAATTTTATTGAAAAAATCATAATTAATCCATCAAATAATGAGGCTTATGTGAGTATAAAATATTATCATTTAATAGAAAGTAAAAAAACAAGGGTTGTTGTTGTTAATTAATATTAATGCCATTGAAACATCAGTAATTTCATTTTCAAGAGAAATAAAATTTCAAATTAATAATTTATTTTAAAAAATTTAAAATCAATAAATATTATGATGATATATTTCTTTTTATAAGGCACTGAATAGTTAAATAGAATCCTTAATAATCTTTTAAAATATTTTTTTAAAATAAATTAAACTGTGCATTTTTTAAAAACATTTTATAATTTTAAATATATTGAAAATAAATTCCTTAAAAACATTATAAAACATATAAACGACTCATTATTCAATATAATGGACATGAAAGCAATAAATTTAGTTAATACCATAAATTTAAAAAATAAACAAACTATTAAATGGAATTTTAAAATGGGAGTTAAAGTTTCCCTATTTGAAATATTTGACAAAATTTAATTTCATAACTCATTAAAATAATGTAAAAGATTACTTATAATGGATTTAAAAATCATTTAGTTTTTTAAATAAACCCATTTTAAAGATATTTAGAAAACATGTTTATATAAGTGAAATATACCTGACTAATAGAAAATACATGATTTGTATCACTTACATATGAAATTATTTATATTTCCTCAAACGATAAGGGAGTGAATGGAAATAAAACCTGTAAATCATATTAATAATTATAGGAGAATAAATTATATATGGTTTACAAAAAAATATCATATTATTTCCACATAAAGAAAATTGAAAAGAAACAATATCAGAAGAAAGGATGGGACGACCCAGGTATTTATAGAATAATAATTTTAAATTTATATTAATATTTATGTACAATATATTTTTTTACCTAAAGGGTATGATTTTTACAATATTTTCTCAACATGCATCAATTTGTTTCTTTGAAATCATATGTTTCACAAAAATGTGAGTTATACTGAAATATAATAATATAATAACACTATTATTCTAAATGTTAGTTAATGCCTAGATGTTGTATAAGTGGGAATGAACATAACTAACTACATTATGATGAAAAAAAATTAAATGTTTTTACATTTTTCCAATAAAGGTTAGAGTCTTGTAATAAAAATGAATCTGATATTAAGCATTAAGTACTATAATAGTTTTAAAAGATCATTTTACTACATTTTGATGAAGAAGTTTTTTTAAATATAGTTTTTCACAATTAAATATTTTACATCAAAAATTGAATTCTTTTTTATAAAAAGGATATCAAAATTTACTTTGGTCAAATTTTTTATAATTATCTTATAATGATCATTATTTAATGAATAGTTAAAAAAACTTCATTTTAATTCAAAACATTATTTTCACATAATTTATTTTTTTACATAGATTATACTTTTAGATAGTTTTAATGTGTAATTGTATTATATTTTTATCATTTAATAAAAATTTGGTCATTGGAATTATTTTCACTTTTCAATTGGACATAAACACATGCAAATCATTTTATAGTTATTACTTTTGTAAAGCCCACTTTTTTTTGGTTTTGATAATGGGAATTAATTTTAAATTAATTAATGCAATATTAATGTTTTAAATTAGAATAAATATATTTTCTATTTTTAATCAGAAGGTCCAAATTGTGTGAATTGGTATCTTTTATTTTTGGACATTCTGAATAGTGACTTCAGTATTTATTTTATTTACCACGGTTAAAGGGTAAATCTCGTAAATAAGTGTAGAAAAGATCATTATAATAAAATTAAACTATCCTAAAATATGAAATAACATATTGGATGAAATATGTTTAATCATGGCCATCTTTAGGTCGATTTGGGGACCCCATGGAGCCACATGACTGTGAAAATGACATTTTATAAAAATTAATTTAACAAAAAGAGAAACATAACATAAACATGTATCTTTTAATAAATATTTTTATATGGGATTATATTGATAATATCTTTGAATTAAAATATTCATTATAAATATAATAATATTTCCTACATCGTGATATTTTTTTATAGTTTGTTTATATTAAATAGATAAAATTAATTTTGATACAATTTTGATGCAGTGATTGCTTCATTAAGTAAATATTATTATAAATGATATTATATATATTAAAATAAATGTAATTTAAATATTTTTGATTCCATAATATAATTTTTTGGAATATATTGATATATTTTATTTGATTTAATGTCATTTTATCAGGTAAAAAAGTTGTTACTACTTTAACAATAAATTAATTACTTTATAGTGTCAAAATTGACATAAATGTGTTTTTAAAACAAATTATATTTTATTAAATGGTATAATAGTCATACAAATCAATGATTCTTCCAAATGACTTATGTAATGTTTATTAATGTCATTAATGATCCTCATATAGTTTTCGTGGGATTTAATAGTAGATATATTTATCATATATTATGAAAATTCAATAAGACATGGTAAGAGTTAATGTTTTAAACTAATAGTTACTGATAAATGATACGGTAAATTTTGTTACCTAAACATGTATAAAACTAAATGGATGATAGTTTTGCAATAATAAAGAATATATTATTTTGTATAAATTAGTTTGGGATAATTTTAAATCAAAAATAAATTTATAATAAAATAAAATTTCATGACCTTCCTGAAGTGCCCATCTTCCATCTTATAAAAGGCCACCACATCTACCCACATACACACACCTCTAAATCTAGTTTTATAATCAATACTCTTCTCAAATAAGCTCCCAACGTCCTTAAATCTTTTTTAGTTGCCTTACCTTGGTCATAAGGTGGTTCAAGAAATCATGTTTTGTCAAATGAAAAGATGTTACCCGATTCTGAGGTAACTTTTCTATCAAGTTCCTTTCCTTTATTTTTCTACTCCACACCCTATGGTTTTATAATAAATTGATTAAATAAAAATAATATTATCCAAATTAAACTAGGATAATTTTTTTTGAAAATGATTCTGACTACACTTAGACACACCTCTAACTAATTGATATGAACATACTGTTTCTGTGGACGGTGAACTACTGCCTCACGAAATGTTGAATGATCAATTATCCACTACCAACATTCATGGTGTGCATTATGATGGAAGTTTATTTATATAATATATATTTTTTATATTTTTTCTCTATTATTCTATATATTTCATTTATATGATACCTTTATACTTTCCATAAAGTGTAAATATGATAATTTCATTTGAGGATGTGTGGAATACCTCCCCCACAAAGTTATATGACTTATTCATGCCATACATGAAACATATAAAGGATGGTGTTAATGAAGTTATGTAATGTATATAAAATATGATATTATAAAATATTTATAATTTTACTATTTATCATTTAGATTTTATTCCATTAAATATTAAGATTAAATGAAAGTAGCATTCATGTGTATGTATGACTTACCGTCTCCATGAACATTGCATTTCATTTCATTAATCCAAATGTTATGGACTATTTAAATACCTATATACTATATATAAATACATATATACCATATATATGTGATAATTAATTCATGAATAATTTTATGGTGATAATTGAATTTTTACTACATTGACAATTTACATCAAAACAAGTTCTTTTTCAACTCAATTACCGAATATCAACAAAAGGACTGATATGGACATAAATAACAATGTAATTTTATAACATGATGATAAGTAATATAAAATGAATAATTAAAATGAAAAAGTTTCTGACTCATGATTAAATTGACCTATGTTTATTATTTAGGAATATAATGAACGAACGAGACAAGTCAGACTCAAGGTAAGGGACTTCGTCTCAAAATTCATTCATTGAGGAATATTTTGGTTTATAAATGACCATATTTTATATGATTTAAAAATATAACGTTTTTATTTTAATTTTATTCAACATTTTTCAAAATTAATCATTCTTTTTATGAAGCATTTTACTAAATGATAAAGTAAATCTTAATTTTAATCTTATGTGCTGAGAACGCCCTTTCTACTATCGCATGTATTATTTGATATTTCACTTCCTTAACAAGATATAATTTTTTAGAAATAATGATAAATACCATATAAACTTTTCACATATTTGGGTATTTAAAATGGTTTTGAGAATACATTGATTATGTAAATATCTCAAAATGATATATTATTATTTCAATGTGGAAATGTTATATTTACATTAATCTTGTTTTATATGTTATGAATATGATATGTTTATTGAGATTTTTTTTTCTTGTATGGGTGGTTCTATGATAATCCAAGGGAGGGTGAGCCTGAGAAAGATCTTCAATCCATAGGGTATGAAGATAGAGATAAACGTTAATGTTTTTCCTATGAGATTTAGGGAATATGGTGTGATGGGTATTCCAAAATAACTCCCTTTATTGATGTGAAAGCTACAATGTCAAAATGATATGGATGCCACATGTTACCATTATGGTTTATGATTTCTATTTGTTATTCATAAATCATATTATTTCATGAGTTATGATAAAGATATAATATTTAATGATTAAAAATTATGATTTCATTGATATGTTTGTATTCCGGGACTAATGTTTTCATTCCTTATTTTATATCCCATAATTAATTTTTTTCCTCATGCAATCATTTTTAAATGTTTTTATAGAGTATAAGGAAGGGTAATTGAAATGAATAATTCAATAAGATTTATATCAAAAAAAATAATTCTAGTTTTATTATTGATTTTAATTGCTGTGAAAAAAATGGATATAGTAGATGTGTCTACTCTATAGTATTTGATATGTAATGTAATAGTATTGCACCAACGAGACTGTACCCAATTGGTAAGGGCTCATGATTGGTACCTAAGAGACCCAGGTTCAAAACCGGGTGGAAGCAAATTTTCTGGGTACAATAGATGTAATGTCGTAGTACTATAGCAGTACTGTAAAAGCTAATTTTCTATAGTGTAGCAGCCGGAACTATTTTCTTGATTTGGGCTTCCAGACCACTGGTTTGGGCCTACAGGTCTCACGATCCTTCGGGCCACCAAACGTCGTCGGGCCACAGGGCCTTCAGGCCATTGAAGACCATGAAGTTTCCCATTTCACACAGACGAGGCCTTGGAAGAGAATCATTGCACAAGTAGCAGTCACTAGAAGAAGAGCTAACAGGATTGAAAGAATGATAGGGTATGTCAACTGCCATCGGGGCCAACCATCGTGCAGCTTTGTACAGGGCAATGCTGGTCGATCATCAATGCTTGTGGGCATCTAAAAGGCGATCAATGATGCCGAAGCTGTGGAGGGGCGGTTCTAGTGGGTTGGGCATATGGGTCATACTATGGGCATCGTATGCCTCTAGGCCTCTGGGTCATGTCATTCCTTGCACCTTGGGCCTACGAGTCATGTATTGGCTCCCCTTATACCATTAAAAGGGGGATTATCTATAATAAAAATTAAAAAGATGGACTTCGGTCCATTCAGAGTTATGTAATATTATAATCTAATTATAAAATAATCTAAATCTAAAAAGACACTCAATTTTAATTAAAGTAAAATAATTGACAGATCTCAATATTACATAAATTTTAAGTATGGGTCATTATAGTTGGTATCAGAGGTCAGTCTAGATAACTTTAGAGGTTAGGGTGTTATTTATGCACAAGTGACATGTTCTATATAACCACCGTGGTTAGCATAGTAGATATATTCATATTTATTTTAGATAAACTGAATGTGTTTAAGATAACATGAATACTTGAATCTTAGTGTTTACTGTCCTCAAAAGATATTATATGATTAATTTATTGATATACACACACTAAATATTTTGGTTTTAGTAAATGGATATATATATTAGATACCAAGGTTACAATGGATGTAAAGGATATTATAGTGGCTTTTTGAATAGGAATCCGAATGAAATCATATCTTCAAGGGGAACTCTTATATATATTCATAACCAACTATCTGAACTCATGGTTGACCACTATAACCCTGGTAATTTTTATAAGGCATCATTTATTTGAAAAAATAATCCCTATGGATGTTCTGGTAATAATCATAAATATAAGTATATTAAAAACCTATTTGTCATAGATATAGAAAGAAACACCTATTAAAATGTTTCAAAAGGATGGGGGAAATGTTATAGATGATATAATTATGGACATAAAGAAATAACCTTTAATGGATAAAAGAATCATTCAGTTGCTTCTAGGAAATGAAGAAAATTAATCTCTGAGGTATCAATTGAATGTTTTAAGTGTGGTGTGCATGGACATTACTCAAATAGATGTCCTATGAATAAGGTTCTGGAATAGAATCAGTAAGACTGTATAAATATGCATTTAACAATAGATAATGACATCCCCATTGAAGATTAGGAAACAAAAAATCCTATGAATGGTAGGATTATTTATTAGCTCATGTTTTGACATTATAGAATATTAGGACCATAGGGATGCCTTTTTTAGGAAGGAATTATAAAATAATAAGATATAAAAACATGTATAATGGATCACGTATAATGTTCAATGATTAATATTTTTACATTTTATAAATTAAAGAGTTTTGATAGATATAAGTATAATGTTATATTTAAATGTATTAATGATTGGTCTTCTTGGGAATTCTTCCTGTATTTTTAAACCATATGGAGTTTTGTATATAAATATTAATTGAGTAGGAATTATCTTTTCTATTAGGTATATTATTATAAAGAACCATTATGAGGTATATGATCCTTCAATTTGAGGAAATTTCAATTTATCCCTTTTGGGATGTAAAATGTGATTATGAGATAACCATTGAGGTTAAAACAAGATATGTTTAATTTTGAAGATATAATATCATTTTGGAAATATATTAAGAATTATATTGTTTCTGGAAAAGGAAAGCCCACAGAAAGGGTGAAAACCCGTCACTTTTGGCAAGGACACAGTAATCGTACCCACAAATGAAGGGCGACGGGGACTCATCACCAACCACTAGCCTATGTGAAGCCCTTAGTTAGTATTAATTATTATCTTTTTTTGAACTGATTGTATGTATCAATAATAAGTTGATTATGGGAACTTATGATTTTTCAAATTGATATCCCTGTTATAGGGAAAAAAATTACAGATTAAGTGATAAATGTTATTTTAGAAGATGTTCACTCTTTTGGGAACACAATATACCTAAGGAAAATATAATAATATATGATTTTATTTGAGGATAAATGGGTGAAATATCATTTTGGACGAATCTAGGTTTTTATTTTGAACAAATGGTTATTTTTGTTGTTTACAGAAATTATTAACTTATCATAGAGAATATGTAATAATGTTAATTATAGTTAAGTCTAATACTTTATGAGGAGTTGATGTTATTTTGACATAAATATTAAGAATTATTGTGGAAGACTTGGTGATCAAATACTTATGACTTTTTGGTTATCAATCTTATTTTTTATTACTTTGATGAATTTTAAGGACAATTGTTTATTTAATGGTTCTTGTTGAACATTGTGGAATTGTTTTTTGAATTATATAGATTAAGAGAATTATTTATTTTTATAAAGGATTTCCCTTTTGGAGATTATTTTATATTAAACCAAACATTTTGGTTTTGGTTAATCCTTAAATATAGTATTAATATATAGTCAATCTTTTGTAGATTTTGTGAAATTTATTATTATTTTATTCTAGCACTTCAGAAGTGACCATGTCATCTTGAATAATCATAATTTTTAGAAAAGATATGTTTTTGGTTGATATTTATTAAATAATGAAACTATACCTGAAAAGTTAGTATGCTTACTTACGTACCTATTCTAAGTATTAAAAAATTTTGTTTCCTTTTTCCTACTGGGAAATCAAATACCATTTTTCCTATGACATGTTTGTGGTTTTCTAGTTGATAACATTCTCATCATCAAGTTTTCTATCACTCTATATCAGAACATGATGGTTAGTTTTTCTTCAATTTCCATTTTATCCTATATGGTGTCATTTTATATGTTATCTCGGGTTCCATTTTTTACTTCCATTTCATTCATTTAATGTGAACGTTTTATTTACTCTTTTTTTATGTGGGGTTTTCAATGATGTTTCAGAGCCGTTTTTTAAAATTGAGAAGAAATAATTTATGAAATGGGGAACGATGTAACAACCAAGATCTTTATAGAATAATATATTTTCATTTATATTAATATTTATGAATAATATATTAATTTCACATTAAAGGGTGTACTTTTTCTGATAGCATTCTAAGCACACAACAACAGATTTCTTTGAAATCTTACATTTCACAAAAAATTGATTTATATCAAAATATAATACAATAATATTGTTATTATTTTAAATGGTAGTTAAAGCTTAGAAATTTTATTAGATGGAATGAAAAAACTAACTACATTATTATTACAATTGTCTGTTAAAAGTTATTACAATCATAGAATTTATTTTAGAGGACAAAAATAATAATGAATATTATTTTAATCATGAAATACTCATATTGTTTTAAAATCTAGTTTTAACACCTATTTTTGGAGAACCATTTTTAATATATTATTTTTCTCGTTAATATTTAATATTGGAAATATTAATCATCCTCTAAAAAAGTGGGACATCAAAATTAACTTTGGTTGAATTTTTTATAATTATCTTATAATGTTCATTTTAATGAATATTGAAAAATACTACATTTTAATTCAAACATTTCATTTCATCTAATTTATTTATATAGTAAAATATTACTTTTAATTGGTTTTAAAATGAAATTGGATTTTATTTTTATCCTTTCTTACAATTTTTGTCATTATATATAACTTCACTTTTAAATTTGATATAAACACTTATCAATATTTTGATAGTTATTGCTTTTTAAAAATCTACTTCTTAGTTTTTACATCAGTAATTAATTTTAAAATAATTACTACAAATTATGTGTTTTCAAATTCAAAAAATAGATTCCATTTTTGAATCACATGTTCCAAATTGTGTGTGTATGTAAATTATATTTTTAGACATTATGTATTGTAATTTCGGTAATTATTTTATTTATCATGGTAAAAATGTAAATCTCGTAAATATTGTATTATTATAATAATAATAAAATACACTAATACATGTCCAAATCCTATTGGATATGTTATTTCATACCATGGAAATACTTGGGTCAATTTTGGGACCCCATGAAGCCACATGGATTTGAAAATGACATATTATATGAATCAGTTTAATCTAAAGAGAACTATAATATGAAAATGTGTCTTTTAGAAGAAAAAATTATATGGAGTTATATAACTGATAATTTTCTTTATTTATATTAATTATAAATATAATAATATTTATGACATCATGATATTTTATTTTTTATACATTAAATTAATATATTTAATTATTACACAATGATGATGCAGTGATTGCTTCATTCATGACAGATAAAAATAAATGATATCATAAATATTAAATAAATGTAATTTAAAAAATTTTATTACATCCAAAAACATAATTGACGATATTGACATATCATTTTTGTTTTAATTAGTCTTTTTTGAAGGAATCAAGTTGTTATTACTTTTAAAAAACTGAATCACTTTGTATTTTAAAATTTTAAATAAATGAGTTTATAAAACAAATACTATTTTGTTAAACCAGATAATAGTCCTAAAAATATAATATTCAGGAAAAATACTTATATAATGATACAAATTTTTTTAATTACCAACTTTTTTTTCTCTAAAATTTTTATAGAATCTATAGTTACCATAATTTATGAAAATTCAAGAAAACATGGTTAGGGATAATGTTTTTAACTAAGGGTTAATGCTAAAATAAATGTTTATTTTTCGTCCTAACCTTCAATAAAACGTTTATGTAGATATTTTATTGACCAAAAACCAAATATAATTTGAAACACATGATTTTGGGACCATTTCAAACCGAAAATCAATGTACAATAAAGCAAAATTTCTATACCTTCCTAAAGTGCCCTACTACCCTTTTATAAAAGGCCACCACCTCATCCACTTATTTTAACCAATCACGCCCCATTGTCTAAAAATATTTCTGATAAAAAAATCTCTCAATATCCCTCTCTTCTTACTTGAATCCTTACATTAGGCATAATGAAATTCAAGAAAGCTTTTTGGCTCTAATCAAATGATGTTACACGATTTAGAGGTAACATCTTCTCTCAAGTTCAGTTCCTTTATAATCCTTCACCACCCCCTATTATCTTATTATTAATTAATTACATAAAAAACCAATATCCTAAATATACTAGGATATTGTTTTGAGAAAAAATATATCTACACATAAACTCACCTCTAGCTAATAGATATGACTATATTGTTTCTGGGGATGGCGAACTACTGCCTAACAAAACGGTGATTGTTCAGTTTTCCCCTACCAACTCTCCTGGTGGCTATTATAATGGAACTTTATATATATATATTATATATATTATATTTTTATTGTATCAATTATTATTTATTTTTTAATCAGATCAAACAATTATTCTTTCCATAATGTGTAAATATGATAATTTCATTTGAGGAAGTGTGGATTATGCCTCCTCAATGTGATATGACTCATTCATGCCACACATAGCACATATAAATGATGGAGTTAATTAATATATATGTAACCTTCATAAAATATTATATTATAATAGAATTATAAAATAAATTTTTATCATTTTTTTCTCATTCCATTAAATATGATGAAAAAAAGAATGTAACATTCATGTGTAGATACGACTGACCATCTCCAAGAATGGTGCATTTCTTTTCTTATCTCCAGATTTTATAGACTATTATAAATACATATATACTATATGTAAATACAAATATAATGTATATATATGATACAAAAATCATGAATAATATTCTTGTGATGATGGATTTTTGACTATATAGACAATTTACATGAAAACAAGTTTATTTTCGACTCAAGTACCAAATATTGACAAAACGTATGATATGAATGTAAATAATTATGTAATTTGTATAACATGATTATAAGTAATATAAAATGAATAATAAACTTGAATAATGTTCTAAATATAGTATTAATTATCCTATTTCTATTATTCATGAATATAAATAACGAACAAAACAATTTCCACTCAAGGTAAGGGACTTCATTACAATCTACCTTAATTTTAGACAATTTTAATTTATACATGACCTTATTTTATATGCTGCATAATTATACCATTTTTATATATATTTTATTCAATAGTTTTCAATAGTAATATTTTGATTCATGAAGTTTTATACTATTTTTAAATATATTTTATTCAATAGTTTTCAATAGTAATATTTTGATTCATGAAGTTTTTAACTTAATGATAGAGTGAATTATTATTTTTAACATACACTGTGACAATGAACTTTCCACCACTACAAGTATTATCTGATAGTTGGCTTCCATAACAGGATATAATAATTTTAAATCAAAAATAAATACCATATACCCATTTTACGTATTATAGAAATGTAAATGGTTTTGATAAAGCATTGATTATGTAAATATATTTAAATGATATATTGTGATTTCAGTGTGGAAATTGTATCTTTCATTTATGATTGTTTTATGTTTTAGGAATATGTTATGGTTCGTGGGAATTTCTTAAGCATATGGGTGGCTCCCTAATAAACCAAGGATGGGTGAGCTTGAGATAGCTCTCCCACGAATTGGGTAATAGGATGGAGGTAAAAATCAATGTTTCTCCTAATAGAATTAAGGAATATACTATGATGGGTATTTGAAACGTAATTCAATATATAACTATTAAAGCCACAATGTAATTATGTTATAGATTCCATAAGATATCTTTATGATTTATTATTTCTATTATATATTCATAAATATTAGGATATCCTGAGGTATGTTATATATCCTATGGTATATTATTGAAAATTATAATCTCATTGATTTGGTGGTATTCATCGACTAATGTTTTCTTTTCTTAGTTTATATCCCATACTGATCTATTTCAGAACATACCAAATTCTTGAAATGTTTTCATATGGTTTAAGTAAGGGTATGATAATTTAATAACTCATGACGATTTATATCAAGAAAACAATTCTTGTTTTATTTAAATAATTTTGTTATTGTGAAAAACATGCATAGAGTAAAAGTGTCTAATTTGTAATATTTGAGATGTAACGTAACTGTTATGGACTAATTTTTGATAACAATAAACCTAAAAAAATCCCCAATGTTTGTTAATGTAAATTTATTATCTAATATCAAGATTAAGTTATGTTAATGTAGGGTCCATATAAAGGATATTGTAATAATATGCCTTTTCCACCTCACTAGCTCATTAATTTTAACCCCTGTGAAACAATTACAACAAATGAATCATTTAATGTCATGAAAATAATGATATACATAATATATCAGTCCAATGGATTGGTATACACACCAAATAAATATGTTATGCTCACATAAAAAACATATATCACAAAGAACTGAAATTTTGGATGATTAACCCTTACAAAGATCATATCACTTAATTGAGAGTTAATTATTTGAGATACTATGTATAAAAAAGTTAATAAAAACTTGATAATTTTTAATAAATAATAAATGTGTGTAGATAAAATTCAATACATAACAATATAATAATAAAATTAATGAAGAAGGTTTTGTCCCAAATAAAGGAAATTGTGTTATGAAGACATTACCAATTAGTAACATTCCTATTAATACCATTGGATAAATTATTTCAAAATAAAATTTTAATTACCGTTATATGTAAATGATTTATGATATTAAATGTAAAATGGATAAAATTAACACCATATAATAAGAAAAATTCGTTTATAGGGAATATGTCTCATATAATTTAATGCAAAAAGGGAAAACCCATTACCTTGAGTCCACACATTCCTTCTCTATAATTTTAGTCGTGTATATTAAGATTAAATAAATTATTTTAATTTTTATGAAATGTTTCCATGAAAAATACCTATTAAATAGATAAATCATTTTATTTCATGTAAAAAAAATATTCATATACATAAACAATTAATTCCACACAATGTGTTTTGTGTACACCTGGTTCATTATTTTAAAATGGTTACTGTGTGTTTACTGTGGTCAATAATCAAATTGTTTCAACATTTCTGGAATAATAATAAATAAATATTAATCATATTTATACATAAATTATAATTTAAATGTATGTAATGAAATAAAATTATGAGAAACGAACTTTGTTACAATCACTGAGATGGTAGGTCATGGGTATGCTTTACTCACATTTTCATTCTTCTAGGATTATTATGTAATATATGAAAGTAATATGTAGTTGTTAAAAAATAATAAATATCTAATATATAGAATATTATTTCATTAAATGTAATTATATATATCATCCATTTTTTATGGGATTGAAATGAGACTCACATCACTTTGTGAATGTTGTCGACCACACATACATAAAAGGTGTGATATATTTCTAGGGAGAGAAGCTTTATGAAATAAAATGACATGTTATCTTTTAAGAATGGAAAAATATTTATCCAATTTAATAATGATATCATTTATAAAGCATATATTCATTAATATTTTCCTTATAAATATCCATGTAACTCATTATTAAATGTCAAATCACTTTGCTTTCTAAGGCGGTGGTTTGTCACAGACATGAAAGTTGTTATTGTATCCCTCATAAAATAGAACCTAGAAAAGGTATATGTTATATCATAACTAAATATTTTTTAGTATCTTAAAAATATTATAGATATAGTGTATATATTCATTTAATTATTGTCCAAAATAGTCATTGATAAATGAATACCCAAAACAAATGACATCAGTTAATGAGGTTGTAGTACACCGTACATAGGAATGGTGATTTGGTATCATAATTTTTTGATATATGAGATAGATTAATGTTATGAAATTAATGTAATATCATATCATAATATAATTTATAATTATTTAAACATGAAAATAATTTAATAAAAATTTATGGAGGTGGGTGATGAAATATAATAAAAATACATACTTATGAAGTCTACCTCTTCTCAGAAAACATCTTTAGGATAATTGCTTATGTATTCCTAGATCAGCATTATGACCAAACTAATGCTTCAAGGATTATATTTTTTTTGTTTTTTAATTTAATTGGGATGATATTAGATGATCCAAAAGGGTATTAAGAAGTGTTTTATGATTACATAGGGGCACTTTTATATGTGCGATGAGAGGCACACATGTAATTTTTGAAAAGGAAAATGATTTACTAAGGATCTCAAATTGAAAAAAAAAGAATAAAAATTTTCTATTATGTATTTTAATGCATTATAATATCAAAATATTTCAATAAAATAATAATTCAATGTTTTTTTATTTTAATTTCCCCCTTAAATGTTTACTTTGACCCCAAATATACATGTTTGACCTTATCCATGATACTCATTTATGTTCTTTTCACTATTCATTATTGAATAATAAAACATAAAATTATATGAAAATATAAATTATTATTATTATAAATATTTAACTAATTTGAACAAAATAAGTAAATATGTTTGGAATTATTTAATTTTAAATTAAATCTATAGAGGCGATGAAAAAAGTGGTCTCGAATAGTGTATTTTAAAAGATATCATAATATTATATTAACTATATATCTAATTTAAATCATTTTATGAAGGTTAACAAATAATTACTAATATATAATATATAAATATGTCTTAAATTGATATTTATTAGGTTTAATATTGTTGAATTAAAATAGTGAAACTTTATATACGTCAATATATAGTTTTGTAAAATATTTTATCAAATCCCAAAGACAACCTTATAATGAAATAAAATTTGAAATAGAATTATTAGATGCTATGTAGATTAAATATAAAAATAAAATACTTATTATTCCACATATAGTTTTTAAAACATAATGGAACTTATAAATTTAAAAATTTATCAACATGAAATTTCATTTTAAATAAAATCAGTATTTTTCACTACTCACTGAAAAAATAAATTTTTTCTAAAAAAGAACAAAATTTACCCATTGAAAATTTTGATATTCTAATTTCAAGAATTAATTAAATTTTATCAAATACATTTTTTAATATTTCCCAAATATATATATAATATCATTTCTTGAAAATTAATAAAATTCATTTTTTTAGAAATCATATTTTTCAAGAACGAAATTACATTACAAAAAATATATTGAATATATAATTATATCTAAACAATAATTTATTTTTATGATGCAAATCTATATATTTTTATATATTACCTATATTATTTTATATTATGAATACCCTCCAATTTAACAGTTATGCTATAATGACAATATATATCGCGAGTCATTTACTATTTTTAGGGTTTTTTTAATATACTATTGAATATATATCTAATTTCTAAAATATCGGTGTGTCAGAAAGATTGGATGATGAAATACATGAAATGTATGTGTTTTATAGTAGTAAGAAATTCATTATTAAATTAAATAATATTCATTCAAAAAAATATAAAGTCATCATAAAAAGTGAATGATGGAGATATTGACCTGGGAAAAGGCCTAAAATAATATGATTATGTGGTTTGGGTATGAAAATAAAATAGAGGAAATAATTGATGTGGAAGATGATAAAATTGATTGATATTTTGACCAAAAATGATTTTTTATGGATTAAATATTTCGAAAAGATTTTCTAGAGAAAACCCCCAATAGAATTTTTTGTGACTCTAAAACCTAAAAAAACATTTTTATGTCAATGAAATAGTGTTGAAGGAACCAATTCAAAATTTACAATCTGATATTCAATAATGTTTAGAGACAGTTATTGGGAATATGTTATTGATTAAGGATACGTCTCTGGTTACAAGTTTTTTTATAATAAATTGGCGATGAAGTATATTATGATTTTGATAAAAATTAAATCATTCTATTGGGGTAGAAGGAGACCCATTACATTGCCTCTTGGCCCTTGTCCATGGGAAAAAATGACATGGAATGAAGAGCCATGGGTATCATAGCCCAAATTTTACACCCAAAATACCATTTGAGGTCCAAATGATACCTCTTTTGAATTGTATTTCTATAGTAACCAGGTTTTCATGTTACGTTATACAGTACATAAAACCCACTATATTAATTGATACCATACCATTCCCAGCTACAGTATGTAACGACCCGAATCTAGAGCCCCTCCAATAGTGC
The DNA here is from genome assembly GCA_963277665.1 of Viscum album. Classification (NCBI taxonomy): domain Eukaryota; kingdom Viridiplantae; phylum Streptophyta; class Magnoliopsida; order Santalales; family Viscaceae; genus Viscum; species Viscum album. The sequence continues at coordinate 1,767,763,312 of OY728145.1, forward strand.
CACGTACCCAGTTCGCCACATGACCACAAGCGCATTTCCCCCGAACGCCGAAGCCTACAGACTAGCAGCGAGGGCCTTGGTGAGTCGGGGGGGAAATTATGCCCTCATTTGTTAAGGTATAAAGCAGAAAAAAACAACAGTTAATAGCGGAAATAGTAACAACATGCATAACAATAGAAACCAAATAGCGGATGTAATTAATATATATAGAAATTATGATAATGATGTATCAAGTACAAGTTGTTGGATCTGAATCTACAGATTATACACAAGAGGTGGGTGAATTGTATCTTTTGCAATTTTTCAATAACTCTTTTCTTGAATAAGTTTTGTCCTTTATACTTTATCAGATTTGATCATGCAATGGAATAAGTAAAATGAAGAACACAAAGATGTATAGTGGTTCGTGGAATAGAAGGCCCCAAGTCCACTCCACCAATGCTCAACTCCACGAGCTTGGTGATTTTCACTATCTGGTCCTCTATTCCACAAGCTGATTCACAACAGAGTACAGGAAGTAGACAAAATTACAATCCAAGGAAAAACAAAGACTTCTTGTTCAAACACGAACCTACATAGCATAGAACAAGAAGTAGGTTACTCAAGAATAAGAAATAATTTCAGAAAGAAACTTTCCAGTTGATCTTCATAATTGCAACAGAATGCAATTGATAGCAGATGGATTGATGTATCTAGAAATATTGATCTTCAAGATGAAACAGTTCTGAGTTGATTCAATTGTAGTAGATATAGTGATATAGTTTACAACTTCAGCAGTAGTAGATTCACAGTAGATATTGGATTTAGAATAGGTGAATCTTCTATCGAGTTCCTTCTTTTTGAACAAACAGATCTTTGATGCTCCTTTTGAATCAGCAGATCAACGTGAATAGTTTCAATCTATGTATTCCACCTTTTTCAATAATAGATCGATCACCATACATATCTGCCTGGTGTATCAGAGAGAACATATATAATATATCTTATCTCCTACACATTTAGAGCCATAAAAGTCGCCTTTTGATTCACGATATTCAAAAATTTGAGTTTACAGAGAAGTCGTAACTTACCTTAAGATTCGACATAAAAATCTCCTTTTATTTCGATTTAAAATCCCTTAAGAAAACGACTTTTAATCAGTCAACATTGTAATTTAAAAGCGACTTTCAATCCGTCTTGAAATCTGCTCGGAAATTAGCTTACTGATCATGCACATAAATATCATCCGTCAAAATTTCTGATGCCAAATGTAAGGTTGATGATGTGGCCTCAAAACGTAGGGTTAATAACATAGTCTTCAAACATAATCATAATAATGTAATGTTGAACACAAATTTAGGGTTGATAACGTAAGGTACAACACAAACGTAAGGTTTATCATCCACATTTTTTTCAACACTCAAACGTACGGTAAAAGATCCATAATTTTACTTGATCCATACTTTTCCAAGAACGTATGGTTGTTTACAAAAGTAATGTTGATGAACTATACTTTTGAGAAACAAACATAATGCTTAGAATTTACATAGATTTCTCCTTCCATGCTTTGCTGATAACCAAAACGTAAGGTTCCTTCCTAACTTAAGGTTCTCCTTCCATACTTTGCTGAAAACATATGGTTATTTAACCATACTTTTCTCTTATCTCAAAAATTATACACGCTTTTCATCCTTACACTATATTTATCCACGTAGGGTATGAACAGTGATTCCTAAAAGTGCTAAAGCAGATTTCGCGCTATATTTATCTACGCAAGGTATGAACAGTGATTCCATAATGCGCTAAAGTAGATTCCGAATAAGTAATAAATTCTCATTATTTCAAGAGTAAAATAAATTAATAAATTCATGAAAAATACTAAATAAAATCATTAGAAAATAACTAAGGGTATTTGTGGGCATCAAAATTTTCATAAAGAGATAGTGATTTATTTTAAATAATCTACCCTATTAAATAACATTAACATGTATAGTTGAAACCAATACTTTGCTCAACAATCTACCCCTTTTTGATGATCACAAAACGCATGAATTAATAAAAATTATTTAAACAAAATTAACTTTCAAAATTAGTTCTAAAATATTAAATATAAACTTCTCAACCAAAAAGATAATTATAAATCCAAATATCTCATTTAATTCTCCTCCTAAATAAAATATTGAGATGAGGTTTTGATGTTTTGGTTTATCCAAATTCTACCCCTTTTTGTGATATCAAAAAGAATGAAAAATAATGTATTTTAACACTTTTAATATTGCACTAAACTATTAGTAAATGCTATTATGAACTGTTTATCAATAATTAAATCTAGAGTTCTGACATATCAAAAAAAGTCAGCAAAAAAATTAAATAAAGAAAAAAATAAACAATGAAGAAAATTTTCATTCAAAAAAAGCAGTATATACATGACAATTATATACACAGAAATCAAGGGTTGGGTAAGATAGGGAATATGTTCTATCTCCTCAGAATTGCAGACTTGATTACTATAAACTGTTCCTGAAGTCTCTTCATCATCCAATCTCCAAGCTTGAAAATGAGCACTATGTTCTCTTAAGTCATATGAATATCCTCAATTAAATTGACTCTAAAAAATTCATGCATCCTTTCCTCTTTTTCAACAAATATTGATAGCTTCTCTGATAACTGATTTAACATAATTCTGATCGATAACTCAATAGATGTCAGTTGATCCACTAAAAACTTTTGATTGTCCAGTAACAGTGAAAAAGGAGCACTGTTACATTGAAGATCTTGTATCCTGTCATTAATGTTGCTTATCGTAGCTGTGATAGCCTGAAACCTTCTGATTAAATCAGCTGAAGTACCTGATCCACCTACATTATTATTTGCAACTGATGTAGATTGGTTCTCCATAAACTACTTTAGATCTGATAAATCTAACTTCATAACCATTTCAGATTTCAATTGTGTAATAGCAGTCAACATATCCTCTTTAAACATTGCAACTACTTTCCTTAAAACTATACACTCCTTCAGCTTTTGAAACATAAAATGTTCTAAGTCTAAGGCATTTCTCAGAGAAACATTCTCAGATTCAAACTGAGATACCTTTCTGTATAGTTCTTCAACTTCTTCTTTCCTTATATCAGATGCACCCCGTGCTTGATTCACAGTCTCAAGTTGATATAGCAGTACCAAAGGCAAGGATTCAGCATCTGATTTTTCTTTTTCTCTATCCTGAGAAGGTTAGTCCACAGATTTTTCTTTAGTGTTTTCAAACTCCTCTACAAGAAAAATCCTCTTGAAGTACCTCTATTTGAGCTTCAGAAGAATTATCATCACATTCATCAGCATATTTTTCATCCACTATAATTTCAAGAACAATATTTTCAGTATTTTTCTGAGGTCTGGCCACTTCTTCACCCGGAACTACCTCCATCTCTTGTTCCTGATGAAGTGCAACTTCAACATCAGCTACAATCTGTTCCTGATTCTCCCATTGAGCTTCTTCTAGAACTCCTGATCCCTCTACTGGTGTTGTTATTTCAGTAACATCTTCTATGGCCTTATAAACAATAGCTTCCCTTACAAAAGAATAAGAAAATAAATCTTATGTGGTTGTTTCTAAAGCAGGTGAAGTGACTTCCCCATTTACTCGCCTCTTTCTTTTTGATTGAAGTCCCTCCTGACTTCTGTCCTCCTCAACATCTGCCAATTCAAAGCGAATCCTTCTTGCTACATTGCTGACTCTGGATTCAGCTTGTCCCACCTTGGACATGGCAGGTTTAGCCTGATCACTCTCTGAGTCTTCCTCAGCTCATACTGGAAAAAATTTCCTTTAATTGTTCTCTAGAAATATCCGACTTTCATCAAAGTTCTAGCATTAAATATATTACTGTGATGACAGTTAACTCGATCATCCAGTAATGTCACCATGTCTTTCTTAAACAAAAGTTTAGAAATAAATCTACCAAAAGGGTAGAAATTCATCTGGGCCTTGCTTTGACAACAGTAACTGAGATATCTTATCATGTATCTTGGAAAGTTTAACTTAATATCACATAACATAAGAAACATTATATACATATCAGGGTGCAAAATCTTTTCCATTTCTACCATCTTTGGAGCTATTCCAGTCTGAATAAATTTGACCAAAATCGTTTGATCAGGCTCCAAATCCTTGATAAACATTTTCTTTATTCTCTTAGTAGAAAACGAAAAGACATGATGTCTTCGGATTTATGCACAAAATCTCCTATATTCTTCTATTCGAAATGAAAAACTCTCTCAAGAGGGCAGTTGAGAATCTGATTAATCTCTACTAATGAGATTGGGAAACCCTTATCCTCTATCTTAACCAACATACTTTCCTTGGTATCTCCAAGACTAAACTGTACAGATTTGAAGAAGTATATAAGTTCTAATTCATGCAGAAAATCAGTATTTTAACTGTTGAACATTTGTTCAAGATTCTGAAATGATAGCGCTTGCTTCAGCAATAGATTTGTCTGAAAAATCCTTTCGAGATCGATTACCTTGCCCTGTATGATTTTTCTTCCCTCAGTGCATTGTGTCTTGACATTGCTTGGTTTGGATTCACTGGCTCTTTTAGTCCTCACCATTTCTGTGAGACTCTCTGAAGGTTTGAAGGTTAGGGTTTCAGAGGTTAGAAGGTTAGGGTTTCAGAAGAGGAAGTGTGATTTTCAGATTTCGAAAGGGTATCGATAGAAGTGAAGGGTTTAGAAGTCGAAAAGGCTCTGACAGCCTTGATTCCCGTGTAATCACTAATTATTACATATATTTAAAAACAAATAAAATTTTTATATGGAGAAAGAAATGAAATCTTAAATAGTATTCAATAATCAAAATAAAATTTACATAAATAAATGTAAAGTATAAATAAAAATTATTCAAAATTAAATAAAACTAGATCCCCCTTAATAAAATCAAACCTTGCAATGTGAAGTGGTTTAGTAAAAATATCTTCTAATTTAATTTCAGTACTTATAAATTATAAAAATATATCTTTTTTAATAACATTATCTCATAAAAAATGATGTCTTATATGATTGTTCTTAGTTCTAGATTGACTAATAGGATTTTTTGAAATATTAATTGCACTTGTATTATCACATAAAAAAGGTGTATTATTAAAATTCAATCCAAATTCTATAAGTGTGTTTTTCATCCGCAACGCCGGTGCACAGTAACTGCCAGGAGAAACATATTCTGCCGCAGCAGTTGACAGGGCATCTGAATGTTGTTTATTACTAGACCATGATACAAAAGACTGTCCTTAAAAGTGGCATGTACCTGATGCACTTTTTCTATCTAATCTACAACATCCAAATTCAACATCTGAATATGAAATAAAATTGAAATCATAAGTTTTTGGATAAAGAGGAGATTGAAAAACAGTTCCTTTTAAATATAAAAAATATTAACAGTAGTTAGACGAGATTCTTTAGGATTTGATTGAAATATAGCACAAAGACATACTGATTAGATTATATTTGGCCTGTTAGCAGTAAGATATAACAAACAACCAATCATACCTCTATATAACTTGTTGTCAAATAATTTTCCAGTTTCATCCAAATCAAGTTTTATATTAGTACACATTGGAGGTTTAAACGGATTGTTGTTTTCATGTTCAAATTTATTATGTAAATCAGTAATGTATTTGCTTTGATTTAAAGAATTTCCAAAATATTTTTGAAATATTTGAAGACCCAAAAAGAAATTTAAATCTCCCATCATAATCATTAAAAATTCTTCTTGCATTAATTTTGAAAATTCATGAAAAAAAGTTTTATTAGTTGATCCAATGATTATATCATCAACATAAATTTGATCCAATAAAACATTATTTTTTACAGTTTTCTTATAGAGTGTCGGGTCTTCCATTCCAACAGTAAAATAATTTTTCAAAAGAAAAGAACTTAATATTTCGTACCAAGCTCTAGGTGATTATTTAAGTCCATAAATAGCATTAGTATGTTTAAAAACAGAATCAGGTTTATGAGAGTTTTCAAAACTAGGTGGTTTCTCAACATAAACTTCCTCTATTAAATAGCCATTTAAAAAGGCATATTTAACATCCATCGAAAATAATTTAAAATTCATATAAGATGAATAGGCTAAAAGGATTCTAATGGATTCTAACCTATCTACAGGTGAAAAAAGTATCATCATAATCTATTACTTATTCTTGATTATATCCTTTAGCTACTAATCTTGCTTTATTTCTAGTTATTGTGCCTTGGTTATCCTATTTATTTCTATAGACCCATTTGGTTCCTATTACAGGATAATTATTAGGTATTTCCACTAATTACAAAACATCATTTCTTTTAAACTGGTTTAATTCATCTTTCATTGCTATTACCCAGCTTTCATCATCTAAAGAATCTTCTATAGTCTTGGGTTCTTGTTGAGATAGGAAGGCAAAGAATTCCAATAGGTTTCCTATGTTTCATATAGTTTGAACACCAGTTTCTAGGCCACCAATTACAGTTTCTAAAGGGTGATTCTTTAGGGTTTTTGATTGAATAGGTAATAGATTTAAAGGTTCGTCAGTATCATGTTCCTCTGTACTGGACTAAATTTATTTTTTATCATTATCAAAATCATTCTTTAAATTCTCAAGTCTCATGTTATCATTAGAGTCATGTTCATCCATTTGTTTTATCCTTTTCTCAAAGGGATCATATTCATCAAATTTCACATGAACTGATTCTTCAACAATCCTTGAAATCTTATTATAAACATTATAATCTTTGGAGGTAGAAGAATATACTAAGAAAATACCATCATCAGATTTTGGATCGAACTTACCAAGATTATCCTTGGTGATTAAGATGTAAACCTTACATCCAAAAACATTAAAGTAATTTACTTTAGGTTTTTTATTATTCCATAGTTCATAGGGTCTCTTTTTCAAAATAGGTCTAATTAAAACTCTATTAATTATATAACAAGCTGTATTCACAACTTCTGCCCAGAAATATATAGGTAGGCTATATTCATTTAACATAGGTTTAACCATTTCTCGAATAGTTATATTTCTTCTTTATACAATCCCATTTTATTGAGGTGTTCTTAGTGCAGAGAAGGTGTGATTAATACCCATATTTTAGAAAAAGGAATTAAAATCCAGATTCTCAAATTCTACACCATGATCACTTATCAATGAGATAATATTGAACCCTTTTTTATTTTGAATAGATTTGCAGAAACATTCAAATAAATTAAAAGTTTAATTTTTAAATTTCAAAAAGAAAATCCATGTAAATCTTGAATATTCATCAACTAAAACATATACATATAATTTACCAGCTATGATTACTACTCTTGAAGGTCCAAACAAATCCATATGAATGAGTTCTAGAGGTTTAGATGTAGGAACCTTATTAATAGATTTGAAGGATGATTTGTGTTTCTTTCCAAGATGAAATGCATCACAAAGTCTGTCACATTAAAATTTGAGACTTGGTAAATCAGAAACTAAATGTTTCTTAGATAACTTATGTAAAAAATATACATTGCAATGACCAATTCTTCTTTTCCAGTTCCAGGATTTACATACTTTAGCATTCAAGCTGTTTACTTGTTGTTTACAAAAGGAATTTAAATCCAAAGTATAGACATTTTCAGTTCTTGGTGTTTTAAATTTAAATAGTTTATCTTTAGAAATAGTACAACAATTGTTAGCAAAATCAACAGTATATACATCATCACAAAGTTGAGAGATACTTATCAGATTCTATTTTAGTCCTTGTACATAAAGTACTTTGTTGATTGAAAATGTTTTTGGATCTCTAACAGTTCCAAGGCCAATTATTTTTCCATTGTCATTATCACCAAATGTGACAAGTCCTCCTTCCTTTTGAGTGAGTGAAGAAAAATTCAATGATTTTCCACTCATATCTCTTGAGCAGCCACCATCCATGTACCATATATCTTTTCTTCTCTGGTGGCCTGCTACCTCATCAATTTCTGCTATAAAACACATGTTTTCTTTTAGATTGACTTCTTCTATCTCTGAGCATGATTCAGAAGAGCTACTAAAGTCTTCATATACACTCCAAGTGGATTTCATAGCTTTCTTGTCTTTATGCTCAAAGACATTTCTTTTGAATAATTTCTTCTTCTTTGCATCCTTCAATTGTGGGAAATCTGATCCGATATGCCCCATCTTTTTTCATTCATAACATCTTACTTCCTTATTATCTCCCTTAAAGGATTTTTTGAAGCCTCTTTTCTTGCTGTAGAATTTTTTAAATTTTCAAGCTAGCAGATCTAGTTCTTCATCTGAGTTGGATGAGTCAGAGCATTATGATTTAGCTTTGAATTCTTTGTTCTACATCTTTCTATTCCTTTGTTGTGAAGTTACTTTCAAGGTAGTATCTTCTCTTTTGATAAGCACTTTATGTTCATTTTCCTCATCTTGAATTTCAGCTTCATACATCATCAGTGTACCAATCAGCTCTCTCATAGTTAGATCTTTCACATGTTTTTATTGTCTGATTGCAGCATAGATACCATTCCATCGAGTAGGAAGTACTCTCAGTACTTTTAATGCTTGATCAGCCTTCTTCATGTGTTCTCCTAGATCAGTTATGTTATTGACAATTTCTGTCAATCTCCCATTCATTTGGGTAATTCTCTCACCTTAAACCATTCTGAAAGTATCCAATATCAATTTTCTGGATACATATATCATTTTCCTCACATTTTATGTTCCTTCATATGACACATTTATTGTTTGCCACATCTCATATGCTGTCAGGCACTAAGATAATCTGTTAAATTCATTTGGTCCTAGATCGCATATAATTGCATTCATATCCTTTGAGTTCATATCGTACTCTGCCTCTATAGCAGCACTCCATGTCTCACGATTTTCAGGAATTTCATAAGGAGTCAAAAACTTCAAATATACTCTATATTCGAGGTTTTTCAGATATATTATCATGAGCGATTTCCAAAAAACCACAGTTGTCTCCATTAAAAAATGGTGCTCTGACCATCGACATCCCATCTCTTATATCAGTCATGATGCTCTGTTGCATAATCCATAAATGCTTCTAGCTTGCTAAGGCACTATCAGTAGCTCCACCTCTGATACCAATTGTTGGATCTGAATCTACAGATTATACACAAGATGGGGGTGAACTGTGTCTTTTGTAATTTTTCGATAACTCTTTTCTTGAACGAGTTCTTTCCTTTATAATTAATCAAATTTGATCATGCAGCGGAATAAGTAAAATCAATAACACAAAGATGTATAGTGTTTCGGGGAAAAGAAGGCTCGTAGTATACTCCACCAATGCTCAACTCCACGAGCTTGGTGATTTTCACTATCTGGTCCTCTTTTCCATAGAACGATTCACAACTGATTACAGGCAGTTGACACCATTACAATCCAAGGCAAAAAAAAGCCTTTTGGTTCAAACACGAACCTACACAGCATATAAAAAGAAGTTTCTTACTCAAGAATAAAAAATAATTTCAAAAAGAAATTTTACAGTTGATCTTCACAATTGAAACAGAATGCAATTGATAGCAGATGGATCAATGTCACAAGAAATATTGATCTTCAAGATGAGATAGTTTTGAGTTCATCCCTTTGTAGTAGATATAGAGATATAGTTCACAACATCAGCAATAGTAGATCCACAATAGATATTCGATGTAGAATAGGTGAATCTTTTATCGAGTTCCTTCTTCTTGAACAAACAGAGCTTTGACGCTCCTTTTGAATTAGCAGATCAACGTGAATAATTGCAATCTCTGTTTTCCAACTTTTTCAATAATAGATCAATCACCATACATATGTACCTGGTGTTTCCGAGAGAACATATATAATAAAGAATATTTCCTGCATATTTAGATCCATAAAAGTCACCTTCTGATTCGTGATATTCAAATATTTGAATTTACAGAGAAGTCATAACATCCCTTAAGACTCAGCATAATAAAATCCTTTTAATTTGATCTTAAATCCACTAAAATGGCTTTGAATCAGTTAAAGTCATACTTTAAAAACGACTTTAAATCCGGCTTGAAATCTGCCCGGAAATCAGCTTACTGATCACTGCACATAAATATCATCTGTCAAAATTTCCGATGCCAAACATAAGTTTGATGACATGGCATCAAGACATAGGGTTAATAACATAGTCTTCAAAAATAATGTTAACAACGTAAGGTTGAATACAAATGTAGGGTTGACAACGTAAGGTTGAACAATAACTTAAGGTTAATCATCCATACTTTTTCTTCAACACTCAAACGTACGGTAAAAGATCCATAATTTTACTTGATCCATATTTTTTCAAGAATTTATGGTTGTTTACAAAAGTAAGGTTGATAAACCACACTTTTAAGAAACAAATGTAAGGTATGAACAGTGATTCCATAACACGCTAATGCAGATTTCGTGATATATTTATCTACGTAAGGTATGAACAATGATTCCATAATGCACTAAAGAAGATTCTGAATAAGTAATAAATTCTCGGTATTTCAAGAGTAAAATAAATTAATATATTCCTGAAAAATACTAAATAAAATAATTATAAAATAACTAAGGGTATTTGTGAGCATCAAAATTATCATAAAGAGATAGAGTATTATTTTCAACAATCTCCCCCATTAAATAAAATTAAGATTTATTATTGAAAACAATACTTTTCTCAACAAAAGTATCTATGGGAAGCAGCAAACAGAACAACGTGCTGGAATACAGCTGAAAACAAGTGGAAAAGAAAAACAAAATAAAATCCTCATCATCGTGAGCCCCGGCTCGGTCCCATGCTCTCCATCTCTAGTGCAATCAAGATCCTGAAGTAGAAGGGTTCTTGCCCTTATCTATACCTACAGCAACATAGTCTGCTTGGGCCCAAAAGCATGGCCCAAACAGGGTGTGAGATACAATCTTAGTAGGCAATCACCCAACGATTTGTGCCTAACAGTCAATGAATACATGACAGTAATATAACAAGATGCAGTATACATGATAACACCAACAGCCACATTCTATAGTTCTAACAAGAATAGTACACGAGTAAGAAGTCAACAACAATAAGAAAACAGGTAACACTCCGGGTAGCACTCACAGCCTAACCCCTATGGTTCAACCTCTAATACTAACATCCCTCTGGGAGAGACACATAGTCTCACCCCTCTAGTTTAGTTTCATAAATAAGCAGACTCTCTAGGGAAGCACTCAACAGAAATTCCCCCTATAGTCTCGTGTCTTGCTAAAGGGTCTCTGGGGAAGCATGAAACGTCTATTCACCCTGAGGCTCGCGTCGAGGAACTACAGACTCTTTGAGGAAGCACTCAACGTCAATTACACCTGTGGTCTCGTATCATAATTAAAAGACACTCTGGAAAATCTCTTCCCTCACTTATCCCTTTGGTCTACTACTCTAGGTTCTCACAGTCCTGAGTAAAACTAAGCATTCTCAGCGTGCGTGTATCGTCCAAGTAAACCTCAATAACTACTTGGTTATCATTCTACGGCTCAACAGCAATAATAAAACAACAGTTCCAGTACCCTATAACTGGTCATGGCAACTGGAAAAATTCCCAACAGGAACAACAAGCATGGCAATGCAACCTAAGCACAAATAAATTACTCTACTCATAAGAAATTACCTCTACTAAAGAAACAAGAAAAAGCAGGAAAAGAGCAGGGGAAAAATAAGAAACACCCAATACCCCGTTCAAGGGAATTGGTGGAATTTGCACATAATATTAATCAACATTCTACGGAAAGGCACAAACCACCTACATTGATCTAAGGAGATCGATATATGTGAACCATGATGACAAATTCCCCTTGGAATGATGGAGATCAGAGAAAACACACAAAACTCTCAACCTACGATAACACGGAAACCAGGAGGAATCATGAAACAAGAATCATGGAGAATGAATAAATCACAGCTGCACTTCCAACATAGTTGACTGTGCTCGAATCGGAGAACGGACAACAAGGTAGGAGGTCGGGAAAGATTCAGCCGTACGGGTCGCTTCGGACGGACGAAAACTGGAGAAGATGATGAAAATGGGGTTTAGGTGCGACCTCGGTCCGTTTAATGAAAAAAAGAAAGTAAACTGCGTGTACTTTTAGAGTACATGGCATGTACTGGGTTCCTATTGTACGCTGCCAAAATCAGCCTCCACGTCACCCCTACACACCGTGTGTGTGGCCCGGGCATGGCCAGCACATGACTTCGAGGTGGATTAGAGTACATGGCATGTACTCAGAAAGTACACGACATGTACTTTGAAAATTTCCAGCAAATTCATTTTTCTTAAAAACTGTAGAAAAAAAGGAAAAAAATACCTGAACAAAAACCTGGGTTCTTACAAACTTAAACCCTTAAATTCGTCCCTAAATTTCTGGAACGGGGTGTATAAGATGAATCCCCAAACAGTTCTGGCCACTGCGATCGTACATCGGCATCCCTCTCCTAGGTCTCATCCTATAATCTCCAATGCTGCCATAGCACTCATACTAGAGAAACAGAACTCCCACGGAGAACCTTCGTACTGCGATTGATAATCCGGATAGGATGATCCTTGAATAACGCACCCGCTTCAAGCTTGACTTTCTTGGGCTGAAAGGCGTGAGATGGGCTGAGAAGTAACATCAGTGCTGAGAGATGTGGAAGACGTCGTGCATGGCCCAATACCTCTGAGTTAGCTGCAACCAATAGACAACTGGCCCCACTCTCTCCAAGACCTCAAAAAGCCCAGCGTACCGCGGTGAAAGCTTACCCTATCTTCGAATCCTCTTGTGTCCCAACCTCGGTGCGACATGTAGGAAAGCCTCATCCCCGACCTTGAACACCAGTGTTCATCTCCGATGATCAGCATACGACTTCTGAAAAGACTGTGCCATAGCCATCTGCTTCCAAATCAGCTCTATCTGCTCTAAAGTCTCCTGAACGAGATGAGGTCCCAATAGAGCTGCCTCTCCTGCCTCCAGCCAGTATAAGGGTGTTCGGCATGGCCTACCATACAATGCCTCGTATGGTTCCATCAGAATGGTCTCCTGGAAACTATTGTTGTAGGTGAACTCCACTAGAGGAATATGCTTCTCCCAAGAACCACCAAAGTTTAAGATGCAAGCTCAGAGTATATCCTCAAGCACTTGGATTGTGTGCATGGACTATCCATCAGTCTGGGGATGGTATGCTATACTCAAAGGTACCTGTGTACCCAAGGACTTCTAAAGTCCCTTCCAAAACCGAGAGGTAAAGCGTGCATCCCTGTCTGAAACAATGCAGTGTGGAACTCCATGTAGACGAACTATCTCTCGGATGTAATGTTGTACACGATCATCAACACTAAAGGTCTCATTAATCGGAAATAAGAGTGCAACCTTCATAATCCTATCGATGACAACCCAAACAGCATCATTCCCTCAAGGCGACCTCGATAACCCATTCACGAAGTCCATCGCGACATCGTTCCACTTCCACTCCGGAATTGGTAACTGTTGTAAAAGGAATGTCGGTCGTTGATGCTCTACCTTCACATGCTAACAAGTAGAACATATCAGGATGAAACCAGCAACATCCTTCTTCATACCTGGCCACCAGTACTGGTGATGAAGATCCTGATACCTCATGGTGATGCCTGGATGAAGTACCCAAACTGAGGAGTGAAAATGTCACATCATCTCCTCGCGTATGTCTGCTGGCACCCATACACGTCCCTGGAAATTCATGATCTGATCCTCACCCACTGCCCATCTAGGAAGAGGGTCCTCTCCTGACACACTCTCCCGAAGGACTAAGCCTTTAGTGTCTAAAAGCTACCTCATCAGTGTTGTACCTCTCGTACCCCTCGTGGTTTAATTTTCATGATCACAATCACTCTCTTATTTATCTAATCTTGTTTTAAGTGTTTTTGGATGATAGGCATAATTTCTGGTTGCCAAGGAATTGGGCCAAGAAAGAAAGAAGACAATGTGGACTGATTTCAGTCCTACCGGCCAACCAGTGGATGACCACAGGCCAGCCGAGGGAGTCCTGGACAGAAGGTATCCCTCTGTCCAGACCACCGGCCAACCTGTGTCCCACCACCAGCCAGCCGGTGGCACCCAGAAGAATAGTGTCCGCTACTGCCTCAGCACCGGCCAACCGGTGGCCTCCTCACCGGCTAGCCGGTGGTGCCTGAGCCTGAGCCCTCTCCCTTTTCCAAAGCACCGGCCAACCGGTGGCACTGTACCGGTCAGCCGGTGGAGCCAGTCAAACTAGCCGTTGGGCTTTGACCAGACTTGTCCACTTGCTTCCCAACGGCTCCGAAGGCCTCTCCAACGGCTCCGAAGACTCCCAAAGGCCATTTGAGGGTTCCCCCTCTATAAATAAAGGACTAGGAAGCCCCGGAAATATAAGGAAGCCCACGGACACATTTTTGATCATTTGGAGAACCTCCGGCACATTCCTCCAAGGAACCCCTACTTTCTCTAACTCAATTCAACATTCAAGGAGCACCACCATAGAAGCTTGGGAGAGCTCTTCTTCAACTCCAATCAATCCTTTGGCGCCCAAGGCTTCTCCCATTACGGTTTTTATTGTTTTATCATTTTGAGCATCATTTTGGGTTTGTGCCTACAAACCCCATCTCTTTCTCTCGTCCTCTCTTTTGGGTTCTCACACCACCTTCAAGGTGTGAAGAGGTTAGTCAAGCCTTCCCTTTAAAAGGCTTGAGACATAGGTGAGCTAGCCTTCACCTGTAAGAAGGCTAGTGGGTTCTTGCTCAACCATTGAAAGCAAGTGGGTTCTTGCATAACCATCAAAAGAAAGTTGTAATAGGTTCTAGACTAACCTTAAAGTCTAGTGGGTTTCTTGCTAAAACCATTAAAAAGCAAGCGGTAGTAAATCTCTCAACGGTTGAGTTGGGAGCGGAGACATAGGCTTTGGTTTAAGCCTAACTCCGTTATCAAGTTTTGTGTTTTGCCTCATTTATTTCCGCTGCACGTTTCACTTTGATTTTAAATTGTTAATTATTTTTAAAAGGCAATTCACCCCCCCTCTTGCCATCACTCTTCTTCACCTCTCCGCCCAACATTTGGCATCATAGGGAAAATTTGAGTAATACCCTCACCGGTTTCAAATTCAAGATCCATTGTGATGGCTTCAACGTCTTTCGCCCCCGAAGGCTATTCTTTGGGTCATGTTCCATTCTTTGATGGAACCAACTATAACTATTGGAAAACCCGCATGACTACTTTTCTTAGAAGCATTGGATATCCTATTTATAAAATTGTAATGCATGGTTATTCTCTTTCTTCTCCCGATGAATCCAAATGGACTCAAGCCGACATTAAAAATTTCGAGCTTGATGGAAAAGCCATGAACGCTCTTCATTGCGGCCTTGATCGTAATGAATTCAATCTAGTTTCCACTTACACCACTTCTCATTAAATCTGGAAACTATTGGAGGTTACCCATGAGGGGACTAACAAAGTTAAGGATACTCGATTGGATATGTTTCGTCAATATTTTGAGTCTTTTACCATGCACCCGCATGAAAATATTACTGAAATTTTTTCTCATTTTACTGATGTTTGCAATGGGAGAAAGTCCCTTGGTGATGATGTGTCTGCAGAGATGATGGTCAAGAAGATCCTATGGATCCTACCAAGCTCATGGGCACCGAAGGTGACGGCAATCCAAGAAGCGAAAGATATCAAAAACATGCCGGTCGAAGAGATCATCGGATCCCTCATGACCTACGAAATCACCATGAGGAGGCAAGCGGAAAAAGAAGGCAAACCGATCAAAGTTCCAAAGAACATCGCCTTCAAAGTTCAAAAAGAAGAAAAATCCTCCTCCTCATCGTCTTCCTCCTCAAGCGGCGATTCAGAAATAGAGAATCTTGCCCGCAAAATGCACAAATTCATGAAGAAGCACAAGAAGAAGAAATCTCGCAAGGCTCAACTCAACGAAAAATCCGAGCCCGAGGTAACATGTTACGGGTGTGGCAAGAAAGGCCATTACAAGCCCGATTGTCCACTCAACAAGAAAAAGGCCAAGCAAAAGGAAAAGAAGAAGGCATTCAAGGCCACATGGAGTGATAGATCCACATCCCACTCCTCCTCCTCTTCAAGTGACAACGGTAAAATGTGCCTAATGGCATTTCATGAGGTATCCTCTTCCCACTCCTCATCCTCTAGTTCTTAAAATTCTTTCAATCATTTATCAAATGAGGATCTCCAAAATGCTAGAGATCAATTGGAGGAAGGTTTTCACGAACTTTCTTCCAAATTTATTTCTTTAAAAAAGAATTTCAAAAAACTTTCTTCCGAAAAGGAACAACTTCTCAAAGAGAAGGAGGAGTTGTCCCTCAAGCTCCAAAACCTTCCCGATGTTGATTATATGGAATCAACAATCAAAGATTTAAGGGAATCTCTTGCCATGTTCACCCAAGGTGAACAAAATTTGACCAAATTACTTGGTTCCCAACGCATATCTGGAACCACCTAAGGGCTTGGCCATTCCAAGCAAGCTTCCTCTTCCCATGCTCCAACTATTTTTGTAAGGGGGAGCTCCCAATTTAAATTTTGCAATTATTGCAAAAAACCCGCGCACTTTATTTATGAGTGCAATTGCAAAAATGCCCAGTATGGAAGGCCCAAAACTTTTTCCTTTAATGATGAATTTTCTAGTAGAAGTCCTGCCACTAGACATGTATGGATTGAAAATTCCCTTTTAGCGAGTCTCACTGGACCAAAATTTGTCTGGGTTCCAAAATCCTCTCCCCGGTGATTTATTGTTTTTATTTAGGGGGAGTTAGGATCGTTTAAGCCTTTTTAATTTCAATTCCAAAATTGTCAATTTCAAAATTTTTAATTCAAAACTTTCAATTCAAAACTTTCAATTCAATTCAAAACATTTAATTCAAAACATTCAATTCAAATTTCAAAAAAATTTCAATTGGGTTAAAAACTCTATCTTGTTTTTCAACTCATTTCCCTCAATCAAGTTTTATGCCCCGTGCTATTTTGATAATCACAAAGGGGGAGAATTTCTTTGTTGATTGGGGGAGAAATATTTCTCTCATGCTTTGCTTTAATTTCAATTTATCCTTTAAATCATGCCTTTCATTTCAGTATTTTACATTGTTTGTTTTGGTGATTGTGATAATCAAAATAGGGGGAGATTGTTGTACCTCTCGTACCCCTCGTGGTTTAATTTTCATGATCACAATCACTCTCTCATTTATCTAATCTTGATTTAAGTGTTTTTGGATGATAGGCATAATTTCAGGTTGCCAAGGAATTGGGCCAAGAAAGAAAGAAGGAAAAGTGGACTGATTTCAGTCCTACCGGCCAACCGGTGGATGACCACCGGCCAGCCGATGGAGGCCTGGACAGAAGTCATCCCTCTGTCCAGACCACCGGCCAACCGATGCCCCACCACCGGCTAGCCGGTGGCACCTAGAAGAATAGTGTCAGCTACTGCCTCAGCACCGGCCAACCGGTGGCCTCCTCTCCGGCCAGCCGGTGGTTCCTGAGCCCGAGCCCTCTCCCTTTTCCAAAGCACCGGCCAACCGGTGGCACTGTACCGGTCAGCCGGTGGAGCCAGTCAAACTAGCCGTTGGGCTTTGACCAGACTTTTCCACTTGCCTCCCAACGGCTTCGAAGGCCTCTCCAACGGCTCCAAAGACTCCCAAAGGCCATTTGAGGGTTCCCCCTCTATAAATAAAGGACTAGGAAGCCCCGGAAATATAAGGAAGCCCACGGACACATTTTTTTTCATTTGGCGAACCTCCGGTGCATTCCTCCAAGGAACCCCTACTTGCTGCAACTCAATTCAACATTCAAGGAGCACCACCATAGAAGCTTGAGAGAGCTCTTCTTCAACTCCAATCAATCCTTTGGCTCCCAAGGCTTCTCCCATTACGTTTTTTATTGTTTTATCATTTTGAGCATCATTTTGGGTTTGTGCCTACAAACCCCATCTCTTTCTCTCGTCCTCTATTTTGGGTTCTCACACCACCTTCAAGGTGTGAAGAGATTAGTCAAGCCTTCCCTTTAAAAGGATTGAGACATAGGTGAGCTAGCCTTCACCTGTAAGAAGGCTAGTGGGTTCTTGCTCAACCATTGAAAGAAAGTGGGTTCTTGCATAACCATCAAAAGCAAGCTGTAATAGGTTCTAGACTAACCTTAAAGTCTAGTGGGTTTCTTTCTAAAACCATTAAAAATCAAGCGGTAGTAAATCTCTCAACGGTTGAGTTGGGAGCGGAGACGTAGGCTTTGGTTTAAGCCGAACTCCATTATCAAGTTTTGTGTTTTGCCTCATTTATTTCCGCTGTACGTTTCACTTTGATTTTAAATTGTTAATTATTTTTAAAAGGCAATTCACCCCCCCCCCCTCTTGCCATCACTCTTCTTCACCTCTCCGCCCAACAATCACTACCCGATCAAGAAGTATAGAGGTAACAGCTACAGAAGATAGAAAGGTCTATCCCTGTCTGTCGTGCACCTCTAGATGCATCTCAGATAACATAGCCATTAACTGCCACTCACTACTGGCCTCCTGATCTTCCTGAATCTGAGTTCTCCTGCTCAACGAATCTTCCACTATGTTGCCTTTCCCCTAAGTATATGCAAGCTAAAAATCAAAAGATTGAAGGTACTCGACCCACCTGTGTTGTCTTAGGTTCAGATCCCGCTGAGTGAAAATATACATGATAGTTTTGTGGTTAGTGAAGACCACAAAGTGCTCTCCCAGCAGACAGTGTCTCTAACAGTGTAAGGCATGAACCACAGCTGCCAACTCCAGATCGTGTGTAGGGTAGTTCCTCTCATGTGGCCACAACTACCGAGACCCATATGCAATGACCCCATCCCCCTGCATAATCACAGCTCCCAGCCTGATACCTGAAGCATCACAGTAAACAGTGTAGTTCCTGCCTAGCTCCGGAAAGACTAGTATCAGTGCTGACATCAACCTCCCATTCAGCTCCTAAAAGGCTAACTCAGAAGAATATGACCATAATAACTTCTCCCCCTTCTTGGAAAGACCTGTCAAAGGTGTTGCTAGATGATAAAAGTCCTTAATGAAGCATATTTAGTATCCAACCAGCCCTAGGAAACTCCGTACCTCAAAGACATTCTTCGAATGATCCTAGGAAATTAAAGCTCTCACTTTCTCTGAGTCCACTGATACTCCCGCCTCTAAGATGACGTGACCCAAGAAGTCAATCTGATCCATACATAAGTGGCACTTCGAGAGTTTAGCATAAATATGATGCTCTCTCAGTGTACTCAGAATGATCTCAAGATGTGTGGCATGTTCGTGTCGAGTGTGAGAGTACACCAAGATATCATCCACTAAGACCACAACAAAGAAGTCCAAGTAAGGATGGAACACTCGGTTCATCAGTTCCATGAAAACTGCAGGTGCTTTCGTGAGACTGAACGGCACGTCTATATACTCATATAGACCATACCTACTCTTGAAGGCTATCAGAGGTATATCTGATGGTCTAACATGAAACTGATGATAACCGAACCTCAAGTCGATCTTCTAGAACACCCAGGCTCCTTGAAGCTGATTAAAAATTTCATCAATTCTCGGGAAAGGATATCAGTTCTTGATCGTCAACTGGTTTAGCTTCCGATAATCCACACAAAGCTTAAGGGTACCATCCACCTTTTTACAAATTGGATAGATGAACCCCAAGTAGAAGTACTGGGTCGGATGAAACCCTTAGCTTGTAGCTCCTCTACTACTTGAGCTCCTGCAACTCAGTTTTGGCCATCCTATAGGGAGGAATGGATACCGGTGCCACTCCTAGAACGAGCTCAATAGAGAAGTATACCTCACGCTCCGGAGGCAAACCTGAAAAGTCTTCAAGAAAGGCATCCCTGAAGTGATCCACCACTAGAGGAAAATCCAACTGTGGAGTTCCCTGATCATCTAGATAAATACTAGAAATCTGGTTCATAACCCCTCCTAACCCATGATGCTCAAGCCCTGCCCGACTTGCTCGAACGTCTCACTCGCCCTTATGAAGAAAAGACTCTCCCTCTGGTTAAATGAAACTCACTTTGCGGCGATAGTAGTTGATGACTGCCTTAAAGGAGATCAACTGATCCATGCCAAGGATGACATCATAGCCTGTCATATCTAGGGCATAAAGATCGCATAAGATGCGATACCCTGCAACCTCGAGAGGGCACTCTCTGCACTGGCGTAGACTAGATGTCCTCATCCCCAACGGTGTGTCTAGTGTCAACGTGTTGGTAGAAGAAAAAACGCAGAGTCCAAGGCTCTCCAAAACAGCAACAGAGATAAAGCTATGAATAGAACTAGTATAAAAAAGGGATGATGATAAAACTGGGGCTACTAAAATTGTACCTCGAACAGTAGAAGGGTCGGGATCCAGCTCTTGATAAGTCTTCTCTATGGCCAATTACTGGATTATACCGTCTCCAGGTTCCCTAGCTGACCACTCTGAGCTGAACCTTCCTACTGGTGCTGAGGAACTTGTGGTTAACCACCATGTCCTTGACCTCCACCTCGGCCTGAATATCCGGAAGAACTCCAGTTCCCCGACTGGTGACAAACAGGTGGTGCTTCTCCTAAATGAGGAGTCATGGAAGAACCACGATCACCAGTTGCTGGTAAGGAGACCTGGGAGAAACGCTGAAGGTGACCCATCTTGCCACAAGATTGGCACTCCACAGGGTATCTATGGCACTGCGTCCTTGTGTGCCCAGACTATCCACACTGGTAGCATGTCACATGGCTGCCTGACGATGCATCTTGCTTCCTCAGATCACTGCATATAGGCTCTCTACGACGCTTCTTGCTGTCATATAGAGGAATACTATCTCTGGAAGCAGAACCTCCCTAGCTCGCAGCTCCAGAGTCTCTCAAATTGTGCACAACAATCACTGCCTGGTTGACGATGGAAGTAATGGAAGTCAGCTAGAAGATGTTCACCTTTGAGTGGATCTCCCGCCTGAGACTATCCTCGAAATTCCTTGTTAAAAACACCTCACTCCCGTCCTAGAGGGGTGTGAAGCTCTACAACTCAGTGAAATGAGTAAAATACGCCATGATAGAAAGAGTACCCTACTCTAAGCTCATGAACTCCTGGGCTCGGTCATCCCTCAGTGTCTCTGGGTAGATGTAGTCATAAAACATGCACTGGAACTCCTCCCAAACCATAGCCTGCTGCTGACCTACCTGTAAATAATGCCCCACCTCCTCTTGGTGGTGTCTTGGAGAATGTAGGTGGTGAGATTATCTGGCCTCTCAGGAGGCATCTCCAAATGCTCGAAGATAGTCAGCATGGCTTCCAGCCATGACACTGCAGAATAAGGTCCTCCTTCCCCCGAGAACATGGGAGGATGGTGCTGCTGAAAAACCTTCTTCAAATCTGCCATAGACATGGCAGGAGGCGGAGCTCCCTAGAAGGCTTGCATCATCCTCATGAAACCTTCCCTGAGCTGTGAATCTTCACCTACAATCGGTATAATAGCCGGTGCCAAGGCTGGATTGACTGGAGGATTGACAGGAAGTCCCTGATCAACCATAGCTGGTGTCTGATCACTGCCTGACGACAGATGTATGAACGGAGGACGTTCTGAAGGTATATCTCTAAAGGATCAAAAGCACACCTTAGGCCAGGAAAATAAGGACAGAGAACACAACAATACAAAACAAAAATAGGCGATGAAAATTACACATGTTTGAAAAACACGACTACATGACGTGTCTCCATAACCCACTGACATGGGCATGTACTCCTTCCCCACAAGTTGTGTACACTTCAAAATACACGGCATGTTGCACCCACACACGGTGTGTACTTGAAAACTATTCCCCTGCCCGATTATCCTTACATAGCTAACCCACATGGTCCGACTTAACCCGAGACTACTCGACGTGTTCTCAACACACACAGCATGTACTAAACAAGGCTTTGGTGGCCCGTGCTTGTGAAACACACGACCGTCTACACAGCTGAACCTTACACGGTGTGCTCCGAACAACCACGGCGTGTGGAAAAGAAGGTGATGTCGGCCCGTGTTGTTTGTGACATGGTTAGGTACCTGGACAGGACTACACGTCATATTCCTTCTGGACACGGCGTGTTCTTCCCGAGATTCCCTGACCCATGTTGTTCGTGACACGGCCGGGTACAAGACTCATTACTACACGGAGTGTACCTACCATATATGGCGTGTTCATAAGGTTACTGTCACAACACTGTGTTCTACTCACATGGTCAGTGACATGGCCTGAAAACTACACGACGTTTATCCAAAAAGTACATGCCATGTATTCTGGGTTTTTCTGGGCAGTAGCTCAGAAACTGCAGAGAACCCCAGAAACACTAAAAACAAGGCAAAGAGGTTCCAAATTCGGATTCATGAGGTCCCATACTCCCCTCGAATAAAATATTGGCATCTCCCATAGACACATACAAGGGAAAAACAAATAGCTCTCTAACATAATAAGATAGATTCTATCAAGCATCTATCACAACAGCATGAATAATCTACACGAAGTCTATCACAACCGCATGCAATCGCTATTGCACCCTAGATGGCATGGAAAGAATGCATGGCATGTGATTCTACAAGTACCTATATGATGAATGAGATGGAATACCCTCATCTCATCAGGTTGCGATAAGAATAGAACTGAAATACCAAAACAATCACCGCACAAGTCATGAGAATCACTCTAGGTGAAAACATATCAACCATAAAAATCAAAACCAACAAAAACTGCAATTAACAAGGTAGTATGGATTTTCTCTGTACATGGGTAAGCTACTCCCAAGCATAGCTTTATTCCATGTAATGAATCTATCCTATCCCTTGATAAAGTCTCCAAACAGTAAATAAAGATAAAAGAACTCCTCTGATACCACATTGTAACGACCCGAATTCGGAGCCCCTCCACTGGTGCACCGTACCCGGTTCGCCACATAACCTCAAGCACGTTTCCCCAGAACACCAGAGGCTGCCGTCTAGCAGTGAGGGCCTTGGTGAATCAGTGGGGAAATTATTCCCTCATTTGGTAAGGTATAAAGTGGAAAAAAACAACATTCAACAGCGGAAATAGTAACAACATGCATAACAACAGAAACCAAATAGCGGAAGCAATAAATATATATATAAATGATGATAATGATGCAACAGGTACAAGTATTAATGGAAATCAGAAAACAGAACAACGTTCTAGAATAAAACTGAAAACAAGTGCAAAAGAAAAACAAAATAAACTCCTCAGCATCATGAGCCCCGGATCGGTCCCATGCTTTCCTGCTCCATCACAATCAAGATCCTGAAGTAGAAGGGTGCTTTCCCTTATCTATAACAGCAGTAACATAGTCTGCTTAGGCCCAAAATCATGGCCCAAACAAGGTGTGAGATACAATCCCAGTAGGAAATACCCAAATATTTGTGCCTAATAGTCAATGAATACATGATAGTAATATAACAAGAAGCAGTAAATGGGATAACACCAACAGCCACAATCCACACTTCTAACAAGTACAATACAAAAGTAAGCACCCAGCACCAGGAAGAAAAAAGCTAACCCTCTGGGTATCTCTCACAGCCTAACCCCTATGGTTCATCCACTAATACTAGAAACCCTCTAGGAGGCACACACAGTCTCACCTCTCTGGTTTAGTTACGTAAATAAGCAAACTCTCTGGGGAAGCACTCGCCGTCAATTTCCCCTATAGTATCGTATCGTGCTAAAGGCTCTCTGGGGAAGCACTCAACCTCTATCCCCCCTGTGGACCACGTCGAGGAACTACAGACTCTCTAAGGAAGAAATCAACGTCAATTCCCCATGTGGTCTCGTATCGTATTTAAAAGACACTCTGGAGAAGCCCTTCCATCAATTCTCCCTTTGGTCTATTACTCTAGGTTCTCACAGTCTGGAGTGAAACTAAGAATTATCAGCAAGCCTGTATCATCCATGTAAACCTCAAGAACTATGTGGAAATCATTCTACAGCTCAACAGTAATAATTAAACAACAGTTCCACTATCCTACAACTAGGCTTGACAACTGGAAAAACTCCCAACAAGAAAAACAAGCATGGCAAAGAAACCTGAGAATAAACAATTTACTCTACTCACAAGAAATAACCTCTAATAAAGCAACAAGAAAAAGAAGTCAAATAGCAGAGGAAAAACCGGAAACACACAATACCCCGTTCAAGGGAATTGGTGGAATTTGCACATAATATTCTTCAAAATCCTATAAAAAGGCACAAACCACCTACCTCGATCCTAAGAGATCGATATATGTGAACCACGATGACAGATTCCCCTTGGAACGATGTAGAACTGAGAAAACGCATAAAACACTCAACCTATGATAACTTGGAAACTAGGATGAATCATGAAACAAGACTCATGAAGAAGGAAGAACTCACTGTTGTGCTTCCAATGCAATCAACCATGCTCGAATCATAGAACAGGCGGCGAGGCCAGAGATCAGGGAAGGTTCGGCCGTATGGGTCACTTCGGAAGGACAAAAACTGGAGAAGAAGATGAAAATGCGGGTTAGACTCAACCTATGTCCATTTAATGAAAAAAAGAAAGTACACGGCATGTACTTTTAGAGTACACTATGTGTACTGGGTTCCTTCTATACCTTGCCAAAATTGGAATCCACATCACCCCTACACACCGTGTGTGTGGCCCGAGCATGGCCAGCACACAGCTTCAAGCCGGATCAAAGTACATGGCGTGTACTCAAAAAGTACACAGCGTGTACATTAAAAATTTCTAAAAAATTCATTTTTCATATAAAATCTAGAAAAAATGAAAAACATACCTGAATGAAAATCTGGGTTCTTACACCGTACAACTACTACTATAGTTTCATCACTACTATAGTACAACTACTATGAATCTATAGAAACTCATGAAATAACCCTTGTATGGTATTGAACCTAGGTGTTTTGTGTGGATGATTATGTGGGTTTCCAATCAGGTACATTCCGAAATACCAGAACTTATTGATTATTTTTATATAAAATAAATTATTGCGTCAATATCATATAATATCATGATAGAGAATTAATTATCCAGTCATTTAATATCATATATATATATATATGGTGTTATCCAGGAAACCTAGAATGTCATTTGTGAATCATTGTGAATGGGTTCTATAAAAGGTAAAGGATATGAATGTAGTGAAACAAATAAAATTAGAGTATTATATAGAATAATATATTATATATCAAAATTTAAATTCTATTTTTGGATTAGATCATAATTTGAATTGTGTTATGGTTGTTCCCAAACCATAAGAACTCTCTAGAATGATAAAGGGTTATTTTGGTTATTCCAAATAAAAAATTCAAATCATCCAAACAACTACATGAGCTATATAAAAAAACATAATAATACACAAAATAACACATCATAGTAATATCATGATAATTTCACAATGAATTTGTGTAGAAAA
Organism: Viscum album; assembly: GCA_963277665.1. Taxonomy (NCBI): domain Eukaryota; kingdom Viridiplantae; phylum Streptophyta; class Magnoliopsida; order Santalales; family Viscaceae; genus Viscum; species Viscum album. The sequence continues at coordinate 1,767,788,768 of OY728145.1, forward strand.
ATCCAATGAATCAATTGGAAGTCTAAAAAACAAAAAATAAGTTCACCATAGTGTAATATGGAGATTTTCCATCATATTCATAGTATGATCACGCATACTCATCATCATCAGGTGTGAATTAAATGAAATTGGTCAAAAAATAAAAAAGATTAAACGTATATACTTATAGTGATTTTCATAAAAGAATCACATTAGGTTGTTTTATGGATTCTTGAGAGAGTAATTAGATATCATTTTATAGGAAACAACGATGCAATTGTCTAAACCATGAAAAAAATAATGACTTGTAATATATGAAAAATATAAATGGATGATGATTATTAGATCTAGAAATGATGAAATTGGTATAAAATAGATTAAAAATGTTTTTTATTAGTAATTTAATTTTATGGTGAGGGATTGATTACTGTAAGTCCAATGTACAACATTATATAATACTATAATTTCAAAATGATGATAATTTTTTATAAATAGAAATAATAGTGTACCTATAAAAAATGGATTCACATAAAGTTAAATATACTACTCATCAATTGGGAAACAAATTTTTAACTACTATCGATTAAATAATAGAATTGATTTGGAATGAAATTCTTAGTATCCTAAAATAATGATTTGAAGAATATATAAGGATTAATGATGAAGTGGATGAAAACACTAAACTAATAAATGATCATATGAAAAAAAATCATAATTTAAATATAATTTAGTAAATAGAGAACCTAAATAAAATGAAGTCAAAATGCTTATAGTAATTGTTATGTGTTGATGTGTGAATGCCAATATCATCTGGAGACACTAATCGAAAGGAATACTATGTTTTATCCATTAATTATAAAATGGAAGATATAATAGAATATGGTCTTCAAAAAAATATGTGATATGTTCAATTTCATTCATAATTATTAAAAAAAGATGAAAATTATTATTCAAAAGAATCAACAGTTATGAAATAGATCAATTCAGATAGTTCATTTAAAATAAATTGTAATATTATATTAAGAATAATGGAATGTGTATTTATATATCTGTTTTGGGAGAAACTCAAAGAAGTCAATATGAGATTGTATATAGAGGATTTCTGAGAATAAAATAAATAATTATTATGTAATTTTAAATAATAATATAACACATAATAAAATTTCTCAAAACTTTTTACTGTAGAGGATTATTGCCTTTTAATGATTTTGTTCACAAACATATTATTTCATAAAGTATATTCGTATATATTGGAATGTTATTTTGACGTAGAATGTCCTTAGAAATTCCATATAGAAAACTTGTATTAATAACCAAGGGAAAATGAATATATAAGAAAGGGTGAGCTCATATGAAAAGATTGGGTAAGCATAAGATATATGAATAAATGAGCATAAGTAAAAATTAGTGTATCAAAATATTTTAAGAAAAAAATTAATTAATAAATTCAAAGATCATTAATTAGTTTACATGGAATAATTTAGTTTCATATAAAAGGAAAATTTTCATATGAGTAATGAATCACCAATAATCAATTATAACCCTTGAGAGAATTCCTTAAATATTGGAATGTGAATAACTGTAAACATATAACAATGGGAACATTAAAAATTTATAAAATTTCTAATCATTTAGATAAGGAATTTAAAACAGGTCCTCATTTGAACATATGTACAAGAATTGTATTCCATTTATAAATAAATAAAAATTAAATTATTTCTAGGAATAATTTTGGATGCATGAAATCTTGTTACAAGATAACAGAGTAATATCATTAGTTTTCTAGAAATACATAATGATTTATAGGACTATAATGAACCCAACCATCATATATAATTAACCAATAAATCATCTAAAAAGACTATAATCATTCGTTATTTCATCATTATAATACTCGTGGATAATAAATTCATTTAAAATTAAATAATTAGATATTTTCAACCCATAAGAATGTAATGGGTTTCAGAAAATCTTCTATAAATAATCATAATCATAATGAAACTAGGGAAAAAATAGGATGATATATTTGGATCTTATTCTGAATAAATAATATTTAATATCAATTTATGATATCATAGATAAATGTTTTCTTATAAAGGTTTAGATGAATAATTATTGATGAAAATAATATTTATATTTTTAAATTGTTTATTTAAAATTCTTAAAAATCCAAAATATTAAAGTGAAATTTTATTTAAAAATAAACATGTAATTTTTAAACTATTTATTCAAATCATTGACTATTTAATATCGCCGGAAAATTATTTCTAATGGTATACATTAAACAATAATTTTGTTCACACCTTTGCAATCCAATATCCCAAACTAAAAATTACAAGAATAATCCTTTTGAAAATATATTACAAAAAGTAATATTTTTTAATTTAATATATTAATTAATGAAAATGATTTTTTATAAAATAAAACCATTTTAATGAAAATATTTCAGGCTAGATAATAATTTCAAAAAAATTAGGAAATAATGTAAATTTATAGTAAAAACATACTCAATTATTTTAAATACCAATGATGGAAAATTGGCACCACTACATGAAAAAATGGATAATCCACATATGATATCAAAATATATAGGTTTTAAAGGTTATGAAACTTATAATTTCCATTATTGAAATTTTTTAATATATAATATTCGAATAAAATATGAATGTAACATAAACCCTTACCCTAGGTGTAATCATGCTTCATATGTAGTAAAACTCATCAAAAATAAAAAAATATTAATTATATATTCTTTTATATAATTAATAATACATATAAAACCATATATTATTTACTTATAACATTAAATCATCTTTTTTTAGAAAGACAATTTTAAAATCACAGTTCTTGGAAATAATTCTGTTATTATACAAGGATGTTTTTAATCAACAATTCTTATCCATATACATTGATTATGGTTACATTAAAAATTGGATTTTATTAATGATTTAACTATTATTTTTGATATTTATATATAATTTTATATCTATTATTATAATTCATATATTAAAAATTTATTACATCACATTAGGAAGAAGGTAATGTGAACATACACATGAATGATAATTCCACTTATGGATGGATAGAATGAATGAAATTAAAAAAAATAATTTACCTTTACAAAATCAATATTTTATCATAAATAAATTTTTGATTTTATTTAAAATAATAATAATATCCAATATTTTTTGATGGAGATGATAAATGGATTATATTGAATTTTGGATGCAGAAGCCCACCAAAACACTCTACTGATTCTTTCAATTTCTATTTTATAGAAAAATGAGATTAATAATGGAAATAAATTCAAAATAATAATATATTATTAGATGGGTGATATTTATTTTTTCATATAATTATTTTTTATGATTAAATTTATTTTGTATTAAGAGTAATTAAAATTAAAACACTCGGTACTAATATATAACTCTTCATTGGACACCCCACTTTGGAACACACATTAATCCATCATATGATGGTATTTTTTCCAATAAAGGACTTCAATATAGTTGTGAGGAATTTAGGTATGTATATTAAAATTTATTAGACATTATATAAGGAAAATTAATTAAAACTAAAATGGGAGTGTTGGTGTCCTATTATATTGGAGGGTGAGAATATACATGGAATTTTTTAAGAGATTAAAATATAATTATTCCATAATCAATTAATGTGGCCCATAATTAGACTATATACAACCGAATGAAAATATTTGGTTGATATATAGTGATCCAATATTATTTAGAAAATATTTATATTTTTAAAAAATATATATATATTTACTTTAACCATAATATAAATTCATTTATACGTATACCATTCTATTAAATTTATAACATGGTTATTATTCATGATAACTAGAAATGAATAACGTAAAATTACTAAATATTGAAATTTTTATTTCAACTAGTTGATTATTTTTATGAAATTATAGTTCTTTTAGTGGAATATTTTATTTTTTAAGAAAACCATTAAAATGAAATAGAAAAAAAATTTTGAAAAAATATTTAAATAGAAAATTAAAAAGTAAAAATTATATTATAATTTATATTAATTCCAAATTATATAAATTTTTTATTATCAAATTTGAAATGTATTATTCTATTATAAATGTAAAAATATAATGTTACTTTTAAATTATATTATTTAATGATCAAATAAATCAAGGTTTTAGAAATATTGGTGTTTTTCACAATTCGCAAAAATATATGTTTTTTGGAAAATATAAAAAAATATTAGTAGGATAATGTTAAAATGGATATTGGGAAAATTATATTCATTTACAAAAATATAATTACTAAAAAAAATAGATAAATAAATTTTATTTTCTATGAAAAATTTATAATCAACAACATTAGGGATGGAAAAATATTTTTTGAAGCATAAAAAGATCTACTATTGATTATGTATAAATTTATGATGCATTAACCAAAAAACATAATTTTCATAACACGATTAATCCTATTCAAAAAAACAATTACCATAGCTATATTATTATTTTATTTTATATCATTGATTATTTATTCTCGTTGTTTCATTTAATAAATTATATAGAACAAATCATGTTTCTTTCAATGCAATATTATTATAAACTCATAGGGTATCATCTTTTACTCCCCTGAAATTTTTTTACCTTGAAGTTATGTCACATATATATAAAAAACTAATGGTATTTCTTCCTCATAATATCATCAGGTTCCATTATAGCTTTCTAAAATTTATTATTTTCTGGAAAAAAAAATTCAATAGTTGAGTGGTATTGTTCCACATGATTTTATATCTATGATAAAAAATAACCACTTCAAATTACTCTAGTATTCCCTGAAGACTTGTTTTTTAAATAAATTTAATTCTTTTGATAACAACTATTATAAAATAAAGATTTTTTAAGAATATCATTATATATTATCAAGATATTATTATTTAATGTCATAGTTATAACATGTTCATTAAATTGGTGGGTATGAATTTTATTAACTAAACTATTAAAATTATATAGCTTGTACTTTATGAAATAAATGAAATGGTTCTTAACTGATTATAAATGAAAAAAATTGAAACTGAAGGAATTTTTTTGAATGGTTGTAAGTAAATATTATATGCTTTATTATATATTAGTCATGTTATATAATATATGTATAAAAAATAAGTAATTTTTATACATGAGTTTTGAATATTATTGGTTGGAGTAAGACATGCGCTAAGGGATTCTCATGTTACATTTATTTATATGATACGCATTGCATATTCAACACTTGATTCATGTATGTGGTTTATATAATACACTTGAATATATTTTTTAATGAATACTTTTATAGTTATTTCTATTTATATATCAACATATGTGTATTTATTACATAGTTATTATGATTCTAAAATTACCAATTTGTTATGGTTTTTAATTCATAATCTCATTATTTGTCGAGATTGTTTATTTCTAATAATTTTATGATGGAATTTCATAATATACCTTTCATGAATCATATATATTTTCTTATATCTTATTTATTTATGGAAATTACATTTTACCATATTATTTCTTAATTTTTTTTCTCAATAATAAGATATAATATTTTTTGAGGAAAAATTAATTAATCTCCCCCTCTAATAAAAAAACATTTCCATTCTGTGCCAATTATTTCTAGAATCATTTTAATGGAAATATTTATTATAATATGTTGATTCATGAAATAAATTTTTAAAATTTTTAATTTTTTTACAAATGATTTAAATGGAATCATATATACATTTTCTCTAAAAATTACTATGACATTTTTTGGAAAAAAAATAAAAAGATTTATTCTTTTATTATATAAGGAATGAAAATAATGTCCCCATATAATTTTATATAAATTTATCAATACTTAATCAACAACTTTACAATGTTTATTTCATATAAAAAATATTTAATACTTTCAAGATATTTTTAATTTGAATTTTTAATTTTTAATAGATTATGATATTTTTTCATGAAATGTTTTCTAAGATATTCTAAATATATTTTCTATCTAAGATAATAGCCATGGATGCTTCCCAATAATGATAAAATATAAAATATAATGATACCATACTTATTATTTCTGTTCATGATTTATGATTATAATGAAAGTAATTGTATTAAACTATTTCCTTTTTCTTGGGTATTTTCTATGACATACTGAGGAAATGATTATGAATCCCATTTTCATTTCATGTCTTAGGATATGATAATATGAGGTGTATTTAATTTTCTTATTAAATACATCTGTATAGATTTCCATATGTGACTACTGGTTTTGTAATTATTTATTCCTATAAATTATTGGGTAATTTTTATTATATCAATAAAAAATTATGGGAAATATTGATTATGTGATTGATAAAATATGGGAAATAAGTTTATGTTCTTGATTAGATAAGTGAAACAAGAGTATATTCTTGACCCCCATTATGAAATAGTTTTCAATGACTAATCTATTATGATTTTATGATATCAATTTTCAATCATAACGTATGAAATTGTTTTATTAAATATGATGGTTCAAGAGATATATGACCTAATCATATGGTTCATGATTTATTTATAATGATTTTTCCCTATTATAATTAATTTATTTCCAAATTATAATGTTTTCATCCCTAAATCATTTTTATGTTCTTTGATAGTTTGGGTATGAACATTGTAAGTCATATCAATGATCATATTCCCTTATTATTATATTATGATTTCATATTATGAATAATTGATTTCATCTATTTTTACCACCATGGAAAATCTCACCTAAAAATTTATTATATTTATTTTCCCTAGGATTTGGAAAGAAAGATTTATATATGTTATTCCCATGATAACTAATAACTAGGAAGATCACTGTGGGATATATTAATGATAATTCATGAAAATAAATAAGAGTGTATATAGTTTCTAATAACACTAATCTTGTATTTTCATTAGTTGTGAATTTTTAAAATGTATTTAATATTCATATAAAATTATGTAATATTTTAATATGAAAATCCTCTATCATTATAGTTGTTATACAAGCATGGTTATTAAATATTTAGAGATTATTTATAGAATTTTTTTAAAAAAATTAAATTTAAAAGATCACTCATAGTATAAAATCCTAATGTTTTAGTAATAATGTTATTATATGGTCTCCTATAAATATATACATGTGTGGATTCTATATCTGGATATAATTTTGGAACAGATTTATGTAGTCTTTTTAACCCTGAAATGATTTTATCACTTGTATCTTTACTATCATAGTAGTGTATAGTTTTTGTTCCTTTACATTACAATTCATTTGAAACTACCAATGGATATTCTTGAGATAATTAATATTTACTATACGCCCCATTATGAATGATTTTATCAAATGATGACCCAATAGATACTAGATTAAACCAAATGATTGACAATATAAATTAAAGTGTCAATAATAAGACATCCTATAAAATATTCATGATTATGGTGTTTCCTAATATAAATTTTGATTATTTTTTCCAAATTTATCGACCTAGAAGATATAATGAAAAAATATTAAATGATTAATAAAATGAGGTTGTACCTTAGAAAATAAATCTTATATGAGCAGGAAAAAAATATAGTTTTTACGTACAACTTTATCAGGATTTGAATCATATAGAAATTATAAATGAGAAAATAAGGGAACAACATCATATTGATTACATTATGAATAAAAGTATATATTCTATTCATGGTTCTATTAATCCACCATTAAATAATAAATAGAATTTTAAATTGAAATGATTTTTTCAATTTTTCATTGTTCTAACCTTGTTTATGTCATTAAGGTAATCTATCATTTTTGTGTAGATATAGATAAATGATAGAAATTTTTTTTTGATTATTCGTAAATAATAATAAATTGACTCCCAATAGTGGGATGAGTTTAAAAAATAATTATTGAATAATTATTTTTTTCATCATTAAAAAAAAATAAGGGTTAGTTAAATGTGATATATAAGAATGAGGTTTAATTCATTGGTTTATATGTTTATGATTATGATGGATTTTAAGGTGTTGATCTAGTCTTATAATCTAACATGAATATCACATTGATTGATTTTTTGGTATCCTAAAACCTTGTTCTATAAAATCATTTTCAATATGAAAAATTATTAACTATGATGATATTTTTTGATGTGTACTCACGGAGATAATATAAATTATAAATTTCAATAATCCATGAAATTAGTATAAGAAAATAATGTTAGAGAATCAAAATAAAAATTAAAAAAATCAAATGGTGGAATAAAATTCCATCCATCTACTTTATTTACATGTTTTAAGAAACATAATTTAAAATTAATTAATAGAACTAGGAGGTGACTTCAATGTTTATTTGTAAGTCATAAATATAATGATTTCTTAAAGGAAATTAATTGACTGGTTAAGAAAATGAAATAGTTTAAGAAACCCATTAATGAAAAAATACTTATCAATTATAATAAATGAAATGAAAAATGGAATTAATAAATCAATTGACAGAATCTGTATAGTTATGAAGATGATATAGATTAGAAACATCTTAATAAGAATGATAAAAGATAAAATCTAATTTGATAATTACAACTAAAATGGTTAAGGAGAATGATATGGTAATTGGAATACTTATAATATAATCTTGAGAAGAAAATGGATTAGTTAATTCTTCCTCTATCTACACATATATATCAATGGAATATTTAAACTGAATTGAATTACCATCACAATGAATAGAAATCGGGATAGCGGTGAAAATTCCTAATTCTATAATGGTCTATTATAAAGTTTGCAGTTCATATATAATTTTTGATTGTGAAAAAGTAATTCCTGGAAATCATTTGATTCCCCTAATAGTTGAATATGATTTGATGTAGATATTTATTTTTCATCTTTATATAGATCCCAAACCAATTTCATTTTGGGGGATGTCACATTTTATATTCCAAATGAACCCATTATCATTAAAATGTTCAATGATGAATAAAAAAATACTATGGAAATAACATCTATCATTTTAGTCCTTATTTATAACTCTGAAGTATATTTTTATTACTTATATAGGGATGAACTTTATATTATAAACATATATTTTATTCGATAGTTCTTATGTATTTATGTTGAAATTTTCTTATCTTTCATTGATTATTGAATTTTAGTTCACAATTTCACTCATATTTAGTGTTACGCCTATAATATATACTCTGTATAAAATGGTCCAAGTTGAGTAATAGATATTCATGAAGCTAATATAGAAGATCATGATAAAGGATTTATTCAGACATCTGAATCACCATGAGTTTAATGTATCATTTTTTTAATATTAATGATGGATAAATGAGGCTATAAATTTATTATTGATAACATAAAAAGTTCACTACCAATAACATGTATCCTAAAACTTGTGTCATTGACTATTCAACAAATTACAAGGAGTTGAATGATTTTTCAGTAATGATCATCGATATGGGTACTATTAGTGTATAATAATATGTTACCAAAAACAAAATTTATCCTTCCATAAGAGGTATAGACAATATGAAATAATTGTGATTCCAATTTTCCATACACATTAATCTCATATATTCACGGATAAATTGAATAGTGTATTTAGAGATTACCATGATTTTTTGGTAGTATTTATAAATAATATTATTAAATAAAAATTTATCAACAAAGATAACAAAGATCATGTAATTATTATTTCAAGGAACCTAAGGAAGGATAAGTTGTATGAAATATTTTAAAAGTATGAATTTTATCTTTTGAATGTTACAATCATGTGATATATGATCTCTTGGGATGGTATCCTAGTGGATCCATCAATTATTGATATTATTGTGAAATACCCTTGACAAACTATGGTTTCTTCAAACCATACATTTCATGGTTTGGACGGATTTTTATTGATTATTTGTAGATAAATTATCATGGATGTCTTATAAAATCACCATTTTAACAAGGAAAGAATCTATATATTATTGGTTGGATGAGTGAGGGATAAATTTAATATAAATAAAATCTTTTCTAGTCCATACACATATTATTACATTACAATACATTATATTAGGATTTTAAATCTATTGTAATGCATAAATGATCGTAATAGGATGTTTTCATATGAAAAATTATATGGTTATATCTTATTAATCATGGTATTTGAAGTCACATGGGAAACATTACACATCTCATTAGAGTTTGCTTTTATAATTGTTTCATTAATGGTAATGGGGGATTATATTTGTAGTGAAAGGATTAGAAATTACACTTATCATAAAATATTAAATTATATATTCATAAATAAATTGATTAATATTCACTATAAAATATTGTTAAAGTTAATTATATATTTGGACTCCTCATTACATTAACACCCTAGGGACGAGAACATGGTGAGTGATTTATTTAGCTAAATGGGATCATACAATATTTCCTATCAAAAGGATCACATTAGATAAAATATTTATATATATGATTAGGATAGATATAAAAATTTATTTATAAATTACATTAAAACATTTAAGGGTGTTATAATATATTAATTTGTGTTATATAGAAGATATTATAAATATTATTCAGATAGTTTAACATGTTTTATTATATTTGAAAGGATGAAAAAAATATTTTAAAACAAAACAATGTGATATGATTTAAGACCTAAATAGAATTTCACCATGTGAAATTAAGAGGAAATACCATTTATTGGAATGTATATGTCGAATTCCATAATCCCAACAAGCATGAGCGAATGAAGAATCTTAAAGCAAATGATTTCCTTACATGACCCTCATTCATGTCATAAAACTAGTTGATACATTAATATAATAATGCTCATGGTTCCCCTAACTTTGTGAAAAATGGTTTCAGGGATTGAATTAATGTTTATTAAAGAGACTACCAGTGTGTATACAATTAACATCATGCTATTTTTTTGAGTGAGATAATATTTTCAGTGAAAACTAATTCTAAACTTTATATGATGTAAACTCATATCACATTATAAAAACACTAAAAAGATTTAAAATTATATATTCCAAATTACATCTAAAGATATAGATCCCTATATTCAAACAAATATAAAAACCTCCTAGATATATTTATGAGGTTATAGATATAAAAATTATTATGTAAATGTGTTTCCACCATTAGACCATTCTTCCACTGTGGTTATTTTCCATCATACCTCTTATGGTGTCTATGCAATATAGTCTCATAATCTTTTATATTGAGTTAGAAATTTTATTTCATTTTGAGCATTGTAATTTAATTGGAGAGTGATGATAGGGATTATTTCTAATTTCTATTCAATTTCTTCATTATTGTAACTTTAAATATGAATTTAGATTCCCATTATTTAATAATATCAAAAAAAATTCATATCCTAGATTACTATTTCATTGACAAAAAATAATTTCATGTGATTTGGTAGGACTGTTACCTAGGAATGTTTTGTTATGTATAAATACACTTGCAACACTCATTGTTATTTTACTAAACCATGTAGTTTAAAATTACAATGGGTTGATTATAAGAAGATTTTATGGTACCAAGGATAAGAATATTAATGGGCGTGAATCTAGCATAAAAATAAACATTAACCAAATATTTAATGATTCTGATGCATGTGAAACTAAAATCCACTAATCGTATAATTATTTATACTTTAAATTTTAAAAATTAATCAATTTTCTTATCTATTTATCCTTATTAACGAACAAATAGTAAACTTCCTTTAAATGATTGCAATTAATTTTGGGAATATGTATTATCCTCATGGGTTCGACATTCAATATTGATGACTAATACTATTTCCAATTGATTTTAAGTTTTTTTCATTAGTAAATTTTTTTATTCCCAAGTAAATTAATAATACCTAATTGTATGTCATATTTTTGGAAACATTCCTGGGGATGGTCTTCAGTATTCTAATGTTAATTAGAGTTTGTGATAAATACATTCATTTTAATTAATTATTTTACACATGGTCATGATGTATTGTTGTATCATGATCAAATATTTCGCAACTACTCCACTGATAGGAAATAAAAATATAAATAAACTAACATATGACAAATTTATGAGGACTACCTTATTTATGTTGTGAATATTTTAATATGTATGTATTCAGGATAATGAATAATAATTTATAGATAAAAAAATGACAAGTCTGTCTCTAGAGATTTCCATGCTTAATAATTATTATAGAACCTTAGGGTTGGATATTCAACCATGTATTCTAGTCATACTATTAGTCACACCATATATTGAGATTATTTAGGTAATATTCTAAATTATTTCCATCTTAATATCATTTTTTGGACTACCACACATAGATCCTAACAAAAATATTGGTAGTTTTGTAGAACCCTATGATAACATGATATCCAATAATTTTTCCTTTAATGTCATTGGTCTTATACTATTCATATTCTCAATGACTGAAAATTTTTTATATAGGACATAAATCCAAAAATAAATTTTAATCAATGTATAAGATGATTTGGTGAGAAATGTCAAAAAACTAATTATTCAAACCATATAAATTAAAAGATATCATGGTAGAGATTTTAATTTTTAATAAATTTTATGATGAATATTTATATAGTAAATTGATATAAATTATATATATAAATTTAAAATTCCCCTATCACAGTAATAAACAATGATATTTAATAAAAAAAATTATAAAGGCTCTTCATAAAAATATTTGTGGATCAATAATGAAACTCCTCTAGGATATATGATGAGGATGTCACATAAGGATCGATACTGACTTCTAGTTGAAATTAGCATCAATATATTCCAATGGATGACTAAATTCATTCAAAGGAAAGGAATTAAAATGATGGAAAATATATTGATGGAAGTTGAAAAGAATACTATAACCAGAATGAAAGATGTAATCATGGTCCTATATAATCCCCACGTTAGTTTTACGGATGATAAAAATTGTATTAATTTTCATTGAAAAAATATTTTACAACCATATAGAGAGACAAAACCTCAATATCAAGGGTACCGACATTGGCTATATGAATTTTATTAACATGCACTTTTGTGTGAAAAAAATTTAATAAAAATCCATACTATAGAAAAAACACTAGTTATATTCATGAGGACAAATAGAGATGTAGTAAACAAGAAGAATAAACAATAATTGAATCAAAGGGATTCATTAAATAATTTTTAAATAAAAGTTATTGAAATCAATTAGAAATATATAAATAGGTTGAGATGAGTTTTACATGAAAATCTAATGTTACCCCTATGTATAGATCTGAATTTAACAACTCTTGTTTTAGAAAATTAACCAAGGATAACACCAACCCATTTAAAAGATAACTAGAATAATTTTTTGTGAAATAAATTGAATATGTGAGAATCATTTTTATTTGAAAACCTGAAGAATATCAATATGTGGAAGAACCCCGACAATGAATACCGTGATTAACATTTCCAGGCATGAATATGTAGGAAATGAATTATTTGAAATGACATAAATTTATAGAAAAATCAAAACATTGAAATTGAATATCTATTTTTATAATTACATTAAAATATTCCAACATACTAAATTTTTATTAATTAGATATTAATAAACAAAATGAAGGTGATAAGGATCTGAAAAATTGAACCCCCGAGAGATTAGTAGGTTACGATATTAAATGAATTTGAAAAGAAGGAATATGATCCCTGAATTTGATTACCATGTTTTCTGGTTCTATTAATTTTAATTCCATATTTATATGATTTATTTATAAAATTTTAAATCATGAAATATTCCACCTATATGATATTGGGGATATAGGGTATGATGCCCAAAATAATTTCACTTAATATAAAGATTCAATATTGATATTACTAAGAGGACTATCTGATGAAATTGTAATCAATTTACACATATTTATCTACGTTTTTTATAACATAACAATAGATATAAATGAAGATAAAAACCAATTAATCATGGAAGATAATTTTTTAAAACTAAGAAGATTATATATCGAAATGGAAAATATGGATATGTGTTTGATATTAGTAAACACGGAGTAAAATTACAATATCTATCAATAAATGATGAACTATTACGTGAGATTTGTTTTATATCATTAATGTTTATAAAGTATATAATCTAACATACAATTAATAATAGGATTCCAAAAATAAAATAATTAGGTAAAAGATGAAAATATGAGTAGACATAATAGAGAAAATAATAGAGAAACCAACTACACTAGGTTTGAGAAGGGATCATATGAATACATGGTAAATGAACATCCATTTAGTTATTTTGGAATAAGAAATAATCAGTGCATCAGACCAATAGAAATAAAACGAGTGTTTATATCATGAAGGGTTATATTTTTTAGATAGAAATGATATGGACCAACCAACGTGGATGAGGTATAGATGAGTCCCTTGATGTATCTTGACATGGTATAACATTTATTATGTTATATCACCCAATATGGAAATGTTAATTTTGACCAAATGACGTTAAATAAAAGTTCTTCTCATAGGTAACAAGTGTGATTAGATTTTATATTCTTATTAAAATGATATTCTAACATTCTCCCTATAATTATTCATATTTCATTCAATTTGGATTAAACATTCACCTGGGTTGTTGTTTTTTTGAATGACCATAAATATACTGTTATTATACAATTATCATGTTACATAAGAAGAAGTTGTAGGACCCATGCACATCATGAACCCCATTATCATTTCAAAAACATTTTAATTCCAAACATTAAAATAATAAATGTATTTAATGAGGACCATGTAGAACCTATGTGGCTGCATATGAATCAAAATTGAAATGGGATTAGGTATTTTAATTTCTATTTTTTCTATTTTATTCCATGCATTTAATTTTTTTAAATATATTAACCACATATTTCATTCACCACATTTTATATTGTATAAAATCAAAAAATCTAGGAGACATAAAACCACATAGGATACATATAATTCCATTCTCAAAAAATAACCGTTCAACAAATTTGAATGAGGAAAATAGGTAAAATAATTTGTAGAGATAAGAAGGTGGATTTTGATTTCGAGAACAATTATTTTGGGATATTTTTATTTCCTTAATTAAATTTTTTATAATATTTTTAGTTTTTTTAATTTATAAAACTATAATAATTTTGTTCACTTGTTTTTATTTATTTCCATGAGTAGTTTTCCTAATCATCACTATCATTTCTAGGATATCCATTGATATTTATATTTCATTTTTCATTCTTAACTATATTTCTTGAGTGACTCATGCATGCTCTATTTTAGAATATTCATAGAATATTTTTTATATATATTATTGAAGTAAAGAAATTTAAATATTACTATGGAATATTTTTTTAAACCATTATCCCTAGATCTACAATACATTAATTAATTTAAAGCCCGTAGATTCCTAGAATAGCCTTTTAAGGAAATTTTACGAGTTACATGACCATTTTATCCATTCTATTAATACCCCAAATATAGTAAAATACATTTAATATATAAAGTGTTGGGGAGATTTTATCCATGTTCGTAAAGATTTATATAATTAGGACATTATCCAAGCGAGTTTATCAAGAGTATTGGGAGATCCTATATAGTAGTTAGTATAATTTTTTATCATTCACTGATCTTGATAAAAAAATAACAAAATGTTCATCTATCATAAGATGATAAAAATTACAATTAAAATACAAAAAATCATTTGATAATATATGGTTAATTGGTGGATTTTATATTTCTATAAAGTATAACATTCATAAAAAATATGAAATAGAGGTTTATTAATTCATTGTGTATACGTTAATTATGAGACTAAGTTGATCTTTGGGGGGTGAGAGATATTAAATCTACAGAGGGACATTTTTATTGAGAATATCTTTTTATATCACACATTACTACTCATTGTTAGAACTTAATTTTCATCATTACATTTGACACCACAACCCACCTAAAAACTATATAGTCATTTGTACATAAATTTTGACACCCCATGATTGATTGTGATCTCTATATTTACATGTTAGTGATTCTAGATTCAATGAAATCTAATTGTATGTGAACTATTCTTGAGGAATGGTAATCACAATATTCACATAATTGTAAATTGATGCTTAGAGGAAAAATTACATGTGAGGAAAATTGAAAAAGGATTTTAATTAACATAAGATTGAAAAATAAAATCGGAATAATTAATTATCATCGAAATTTTAAAAACATAAAAAGAAAAAACACGTGTGATTTAATTATTCTAGTAATGATCCATTAATGAATTTTCCAATGTGATTATAAAAAATTTAATTTCCTGTTTGATTAATTGATATTAATGTTATTGAATTTAATACATGGTATGTTGAAAATCCTTCGTAGTATGTTGAAATACCCTCCTTAATGAACCTTTTAAATTCATGTGTGTGTATTTGATATGTAAAATCCCTACATATATTTTTTATTGTTTTAATAACATTATTTTCATAGTATAATTTAAATTAATTAAAATATATTTATTACATGAAATATTTTTCTATTTCATTTTAGCATACAACCAATATTTTTAAACTTAATAGAAAGAGGTGATGAATCACTAAAAGACATTTTCCACCATGATGTGAAGTATTATAGAAAAAAACTAAATATTTCATCTGAAACCCAAATTCAAATATAACTCGAGTATACTGCCAAATTTAAAATATAATTTTGTAATGATGTGAAATAATTAAATGTTGTTAACCTTATATAGGAAGATATACACAAATTTTCTTGAATCACCGATATTATTTGAAATTAATATTTCATGATTGTTAGAAGGGGAACATAAAAAACTCATGAGGTCATTACAATTCATGATGTGAGATTTTGGAGAAAATAATATTAAGTGGAAAAAATGGTGATATATTTAAAAAATGTGAAGTCAACACACATCAGGAAGATGAGGAAAATATATAAGATTAGATATTGAAAATAATGGGTAATGATAGATATTCCTATTTATTAATTAATATGGTCGTATCTTAGGGTTTATTATGATATTTGAAGATATGGATGACCACTTGGATGAGTTTATAACCATTGGACCATGTTGTAACTTCCATCCTTCCCCATCATTCTTATCCTGGTAGTCCTACTAATTTTTTTCATCAATCATAATAAGAGTTAGTTGTTTTCATTCATGAAGGGTTTTGTTTTTTTGGAAGTGATGTTTGGTATTATTTCAATTTTCAATTCATTTTTTGTATTGAAAATGATATTTTAATGAATTACAAATTTTTTTTATTATTATTCATTATAGTTGTAATTAAAATTTTGTATTTTAATTATATTACACTGATTAATTGTGTGGGATTTTCTATAATAATTTTCTATCGTATTTTAGTTAAGTTAAAATGATTTTTTTGGTTTGTTAGTTATATTATCAAACCTAGTTGTTGATCATACCAATGGTGGGATTACATAATTAGTGTTCACTACCCTGACCTAGGATGAGTAAAATCCCAACCATGACATCAAATAATGAATGAAAAAAATTGAATCCCCAATACTAGAAATAGAAAATAGATTATCCTAGATACCCCATTTTTAAATTTTTTTAAAATATTCTATATTTTTCTACTTATATGAAAATACCAACCAATTTTTCTTTATTTAATTAAATTAATTTATAGAATAAGGATGGTACATATTGGTTTGACACTTTTGATTTCTAATTACTACATTTTTTGTTTTTTCTTATAATTATAAGTTGTAATATTGTTTTACCGAAGTGGGAATATAATAATAGGAAATAGGATTTCAAATTTGATATTTTCGAGGATGGTTTTTTTATCATATCAATTCTATGACACAAAAATATTAATTTTTTTATAATTTATCAGTCGTTTCTATAAAACATTATCCATTAATCTACTATAAGTGAATAATTTGTTAGCCCATAGAATATAAGAATATATGTATTAGAATATTATCCTAGTTACAAGCCTATTTTGTCCAAACATATTTTAATTTGAATATATTGTATAATATTTA
Organism: Viscum album; assembly: GCA_963277665.1. Taxonomy (NCBI): domain Eukaryota; kingdom Viridiplantae; phylum Streptophyta; class Magnoliopsida; order Santalales; family Viscaceae; genus Viscum; species Viscum album. The sequence continues at coordinate 1,767,806,766 of OY728145.1, forward strand.
AAAGAACATGAGTGGTGGATAGTTTTTACATGGAAGATCAAGATATATTGAAATGACTATATTTTCATGGGGGGGGGGGTTAACGAGATATGGGGGTTTGTGTTTCATTCACTTTAAATTAACTTTATTCACCATTATTGTTATGAAATAGATTCTTCCTTAGTAGGATAAAAAATACAAATTACAAAACTGATGAACTTTGAATTCATGTGGTGAAGTGGTGAATGTGATATTTTTGTATGGATAATTTTCAAAAATAAAAAAAAATATACTAAATAATAATAATATTTTGCGATTGGATCATTCATACTGAAAAAATAGTTTTTATTAATGCCAAAAGAATTTACACCATGCCCACCAATGAATAGAAAATATTCTCAAGGAGGGCATATGTACTGCAAGATAAGGGCATCCCATATTTTGATTTTTTGGTGTGGACAGATATTAAATATATAAAAGAGAAAATTTATAATGGGAATATAATTTAATATCATGTATTAATATTTATATTTAATGATCTTTTTTTTTCTTTAGGTATCACACCATTATTCACCAACCCTACATATTACAATGTTTTTTTCAAAGATAGTGATTCCTTCTTGATTGATTGTAATATTGTCCTTATATAGTTAAAATTATAGATATCTTTTCATTTATATAGAAGGTGACATGTTATTACATCATTTAAATCACTCTATTTTATTTTTTTACATTTATATTGAGTGGAAATATATAATCTTAAATAAATTAGAAATATAATAATTAATAATAATAAATTGAAAAATAAAAATGAATGAATGAATTGGTATGGATATTTCAAAAAAAGATAAATTCCTAACTAAATTTGATGATTTTGTTTTTAAAAAAATAGGTTCTAATTAATTTTATAGTGTGATGATCATAATGTTATTTCTAATTTGATGAATATTTTTTGTTGATATTTTATTTAAAGTATGGTAAGAAAAAATCTTTGTTTTAGTTTGTTGATTTTTTCTCCATGATGCTAAGTCTGAATTCAAATGAGGATTTATTTGAAATGTACAATTAATGTATATTTTTTGGATTTTTTATTACATTTATTTTTTTAATATAATTTATATTCTCTCTATTATTTGTAGTTTTTAACATGTTTGTTATTTTTTATAAGTACAAAACCAATATCTAGAAAAGAAAAAAAAACTACTGATTTACGAGAATAAAACATCACCCCATGACACGATGAAAAGTTTTTCAATAAAAAATATTGAATGTAGGAGAAAAAAATACCATATATCTCTATAATACAATATAATATGAAATTAAATTTTTTTATGATGTTACCACCATTCATGACATGAATTTGGTTGAGTTAGGTATAAACCCATGATTGTATAAACACATCTCAGATTGAATGACATATTAACAACTTATGTGAAGGGTAATAGAAGAGACTCCCAAAATTTATACCATTTACATAATAATATTTTTAAGATAGAAAATATTTGATGATAAATGTTTTTCATATTTTACATGATTACAAATTAGAACACATCATAAACCTACAAGAAATGATGAAAATTAGATACATGAAATACTATGTAATGACAAAGAGGGATAATTAGTAAAAACTATGGCCATGATATGGAGGTATCACAGATCTTCTATAGATAAATATGAATTCCAACAAGAGTACACCACTAAGGAGTCATAATGTCACTTATATTCCACATTGAAATTCGTCTCTATATATCCATGCTACTCAATATAATTATGTTTAGCATGAGATTGTGGTTTTATTTTATATTGGTTGAAGGGATAATTTTTTAAAATTAAACTAGGTATTATATCAATTTTATATTATTTTTTTGTATTTGTTTAAATACTTTCAATGAATTGTAACTATTTTTATAATTTAATTTAATGACTATTTTAATTTGAATTAAGGTGTGTCACTTTATTGAACCAATTTCATGATTTGGTTTTCATATTTTGATTATGCATCTTAATGTGGTTATTATTAATGACAGTTTTGGGTTACCTGGTTTTATGACCAAACTAATTAGTTGGCCTTTCCAATGAGTTGATTTTTTGATTTGAGCATGGTACCCTAAAAAAAGTATCCTTATAGGCTTGATTTCAACCATAAATTTATATAAAAACTAAATTTAATTGAATAACTAGACGAAGAACGTAGAATTCATTAAAACAAGAATTATTCATCATTTGACACCAAAATCTAATTTTTTTCATCTCATGTTATCACTCTCTCTAAAAAAACAATATATTTTATTTCATTAATTTATCTTTTTTTGATAGAATAAAGAAAATACATTGGTTTTAAAAACTCATTCACAAAGATTAATTCTCTTATAGTTATACTTTTTTAGTTTAATATTATATTTAATTTTTGAATCCCTACATCATATTAACAGTGCCCTATGGGATATAAGAAATTTTAAAAGAATGTGAGAAATACTTTCTTGATCAAATGAGTGTTCAATAATCTACCATTGTGATAACTATGGAGCTGTAAAAATACTATATGGAACTATAGAAAAATTTAACAACTATTCCATAATTAAACATTAATTTTTATGTAATGATAATAAATGGGAAACTTTTATGTGTTACTTCGATATCATACATGATTAATGTGGGTTTTTATGATCATCCTAGTTCTCTATTGTATATTAATCCAATAAGTATGAATATTTTTTTATATTTAAAAGTGTATTTATGGTGGGACACCAATAGTGGAGATTTTGAATAGATTTTATGTTATTTATTATAATTCCATAAAGAAATGTCTAGGAGATGAATGTATAATGGGATATTCAAACATTACATATACAAGAATATAAATGCGGATAAACACCCTGAATTTTACCATCAATATCACCAACACGTCTAAAGTAAAAAAAATGATATTTCATTTATAGTAAATCAAATTATAAACACAAAATACTTCATTAAAATTAGACATTATTTTTCTCTTGTTCATTTGTTTGAAATATGATATACTATTTCATCAGATCTAGATTCAAAATTTATCTTCATTTTCTACCGAAGTGCTTAGTAGGACCATTTTTCATAGTTGAGTTTCATCATAGATAATAATACTCATAATGTTAATTAGTCTTTAATAAACATTAAAACTCTCAAGGATATTTTTACATATGATTCTATGTATTTCACAGGTGGTATCAATAAATATCATCCTTTAGATCCGTTCTTATATGAAAATATTTTTAACATTGACATTCAGATAGATCCATTTGAATCACAATATATAATTAATTATAGAACTCTGTTATGTATGGATGATTTGGTATTTCAAAATTTATTGATACCAATTATTTAATACTGAATAGATATTTTTACCAAAAATTTGTAAGAATATTTATGATGACAATCATTATTGATATTTTGAGTGTGATTTTTATAAGAAGTTATTTTTGTAAATTTTTACATGGCATACAGTTATGAGAATTTTTAGGAAATAAAATATGATACCTAGAAATGTTGGATACTTTGGGATTCTTGATAAAGAGGGGATGATATCTTATTAATAATTGATTCCTCCAAACCTCTCCCAATTTCACAATTTGTCTCATGCCTCTTTCATAAGGATGTATATAAAACATCCTTCACTTATAAAAAACTTAGGTCATACCAAAAGAGAATTATCTCACTTATGAAGAACGATTTGTGGAGATTATTGATTATTGTGAAACATTGATATAAAAAAATGCCAACCACATTGTAAATGTTTTTTGATGAATCCAACAATTATTTTATGTTCAATGGAAACAAAAGAATATGATATTGTATAAGTACCAACAATTGTTTATATTAGAGTAATATAATTACATAAGAGATATTTTTTTATGGTGGATATAATTTCACTCATAATAATTTTATGAACATTATCAAATAAATTTAATTTATTTGATATATTGTGTTACACATAACAAACAGTTTAAATAAAAAATGATATATTATTAAAATATTATTATTTATTGATATCATTATATTAAAAACATTAAATTGGAAATTAGTAATATGCTTAACTAAATCATGAAATTTATAAGTTTTCTCCATGTTTATAATATTTCAATGGTTATTAATTTATTATAAAATTAAAAAAATCATTTTAAAGAAAAATAAATGTTTTACTCAAGAAATTTAAAAAAATTTATAGTAATAAATTTAATTATACATTGTTAGTTAATTATTTTAAAAAAAATTATACATAATATATTCAATAATGTTTTTTAATATTTGTGTAATTTTGTTAATATATATGTGATAAGAATATATCAGGTTTTATACTCAAACACATTATTTTCTCAAAAAAAATATTTCAACATTTTTAAATTCATTATAAAGATAAATTTTTTATAATAAATAAATTTTTTATTGAAAATATTAAGTTTATTTTAGAAATAATAATTTCATATATATATTATTGTTTTCATTTTAAATTTTTATACAAATTAATTTTTTGATGAATTATTGAAAATACTAAATTATATTAAAAAATTTATTTTATTTAATTAATTTTTTGTTTTCTATTTAAATTTAAATAAATATAAAATATAATTTTAGTTCTATTATACGTTAATATTTTCAATTTAAATAATTTTTATACAATTTATTTTTTAATTTTCCAATGAATGGTTTTCAAATATATGAAAACATTGTCATTAGAAACCTGTATGTTCATTATATCTGAGGGTTTAATTTTAAATTTAATCTTAATGCTTCAAAACATTTAATTGGGTAAAATTGTTTTAATTTATAAAATAATTCTAGTATATGTTAGTTATTATGTTCAACATATTTTTTTCAAAATTTATTTTGAAAATAGAAAACAAAATACCATAGCTAAGAGGAAAATAATTACATTAGGGTTTTAATCCAAAAGATAAGGGTATTTTTACCAATTAAACGGGTCTAAATAAATTTTTATGGAAATATATTTACCTTATAATATCCATTATTTTAATATATGTCTATTTGGAATAATTTTTCATGATAATGACTTTATAATTTTAGATTCTTCTTGGTAATATTCATGAGGGTTTCCTCCAACACATATAAACGGACACCCCTATACTCTCATATCAAAAAATAAATATCCTTATGGATCATCTAATAAATTCCCAAATAACATCCTTATAAAAATTTCCCAATACTGTATTCCCTGGTTTGATCAAAAAACTTCATAGGAATGAAGTGGGTACAAACTATAGAGGATCTTCGATTAAGAGGTATTATTCATAACCATGGGTTTTAATTTAATTTAAATTTCCCCATTCATAAAATATTGATAAATGAAACCGAATTAATATAACCATTATCATCCATGTAATTAAATTTAAATATGTTAATTTATTTACCAGTATTTATCTCTTCTTCCATCAAATGAGAATTGAAACCGTTGATTGTGATTTAGGTGGACTACTTCCTTGAAAACTAATGTACTATTTTTCAATAAATGCATTTAGCATATTGATATAATGATTCATTATATTTATATATATATGATATGAATTTTAACATTATTCTTATGGATATATAATAATAAATAATAATTCCTAACATCGAATCTATTGACCAATGTTAATTTCGATCATGCATACATGCAGACTACCACCTCCATGCAGTTATATGGTATTTTTTATTTTATATTTTCATAGATTGTAGAAGGGATGGATTATTGATTATATATTATATACATTATTCTAAAAAATAAAATTTATATATTATATACCATTATTTATTTCCATCCATCTGAATAACGTGATGAATAGTCAAGTGTACGTAAGGTTTACCATCTCCATGAATTGTATGATTAATATATCAATTTCTATTTTTTATGGATGACTATATATATTAATATAATTAATATATATTATATTAATATAATTTTTAAAATTATTAGGCTAATGGGTCCATAATCAAATTATAAGAACCAAAACAACATAACCAAGTCAAAAATGAAAAACCAAAAAGTTATCACCTAGAACAATCATTTTAATAATGAATATTAATTAAAAATTAAGAATATAGATTTTATTATATAATATATGGTATGATATATGAGAGTATTCTTTTTCATAAATTTATATTATATTTAATGTTTCTATAGAGAAGGTTCAATATTATAAAAATGTAGTTATACATAAGGTATGTGAATTTTTATCTCTTTAATTTATGTGAGACACATTATATATTAACAACATTTTTAATTTATTTGGATTATAAAACTATATTTAATTTATTTTATGATAAATCATATAAAAATTAGAGTGGTTTATATATCCGTACATTTGATTAATTTATTGTGGATTATTATTTAGAATTCGCTAATGTGGTAAGGGTTTTATACTATAATCGCAATATTTTTTCATGATTATTTATGATTATTTTTTCACCACTTTCCTTTCAATAATCTCTATAATTTAATTATAATATATTTATTTATGGAAACATAATTTTTTTACATTCATTTTCCACTCTTTATGAACTCAATATAATGAATGATTATTTTTATGGTAAAATGATTTCAATTCCCATATCAGCCAATATTACATTCTATTCCATGTCAATGATTTCTAAAAATTATTTATAGGTAGTTTTAAATAATTACAAATGATTATTTAATGAAATTAATTCCTAGTTTTGTTTTTGAAAATACTTTTTACAAGGTATATTTTTTTAATATTTTAAATAAGTTACTTTTTAAATTTTATTGAAAATATAAAAATTATTAATTTTATTGTCATATAAAACATCAACACAGTTTATTTCTTCATTAATAATCAATGTTTTGATTATGAAATTTCAATTTTAAATCATTACTTGAAAATAATACATTTTTGTTAATATTTGGAAAATATTTTTAGTGTAAACAAGTGATTTCAAAGGAGTATATGGTATTTTACTAACAATAGGTTATAAGTTATAGTTGAAATAATATATATATAATTATTTCCATTGATGTATAACATTCATTAGTGGGTATATAATCCAATGTTTACATTCTTATTCTTTCTAGGGATCATATGATGATTATGATTAAATGTTTTTTAGGTAACTCTTTCCATTTTCTATGTGTTATTCTATAGTGAAATGTTGAAGTTTTTATAGAACTAATTTTCCATTATTGGGTTATAATATGATGATAGGATGAATGATTTATTGTGTTTTGGAACGTATTGGTATGTTTTCTGTTAAGATATATGTATTCCTAGAAATATATAACCCTCCAATGCACTACGTAATGTTTTATGTCTAATGATATAATTATGGTAAACAATTTGATGTTATTGGTGCACTATGGTAAACAAGATGATGTTCTTGATCAGTTATTGGAATAAAGATGATATTATTGATCAACTATGGGGATATAGTGTTGATATCTTATATTTTATTAACTTATGGTCTAAGTAGTTATCTATGAAATATAAAATATCTTCTATATTAATGATGGATAAACAATTTATTATAATATAATATGGTTCATGATTGAATTGTGTTGATTTATCACTAATATGATTCATGTATTTAGAAATGATAATTATTTATGGCATGAATCATGTTTATAGACCATGATATATTTCATAAAAACATTTTATGTTTAATTTTTATCACATAACATTATGTTTGTCTTTTTATTTAATATGGTCATCGATGGATGTATCATGTGTTTACCCTTAATTATAATTTTAGCTCACCATGTCATATATTTACTTTCCCCAACTTATGAAGAACGATCTAAATTAGTTTATCTATATAAAATTAAATGATAAAAATATCATTGGGTGATATGTTAATTATCTATCACTAATTAATAATAATTTTATCTGGTCTCCACAAACACATAATATATATGATCCCCATATGTTTATTTTTGAAAAGAATATAATATTCTCCTAAATTGATATAATATTTAAATATGAAATTATTAAGTTGTTTTAACTCAATTATGTGATTATAAACCTTTTTTATATCCTCTTACTTTAGTATAAATATAAAACATGCTGTGTATATCCCTAAGAGAAATATATTCAAAAGATCGAGAACATTTGTGAGATTTGTTGGAATTTCTTGATGATTAGTAAATTTCATTATATTATCAAGAACATCTATAGGATCTATACAACTTGGGCTCAGTATGAACTTTTTTCAAAATATGATAACCTTTTTAATTAGGATATATTCATAATAATAAAATGCCACCCACATCCCATTACATATCACATTTTTGATTTTATGCATATATTTCTTAATTGATATTAACACTTTAGATGTGATACTGATTAGATATATCCTTATATGACATTTATATAAACATATAAGGTCCCAATATATATTTTTCTCAACCTACATCCCAACACAATGGGGTTTTGTATAGCCTTTAATGGATATATTTATAAATAAAAATATAAATTTATTATTGATAGTTATTATTCTATGAAAAAACTACTAGTGAATGATATCGATTCTAATCACCTATGAAAGCTATTGGCCATGATGTCTGGATTACATAATTTATTTGATTATCTTGTTTGGAATAAACATATAGTGAAGGATGACATGATGTTAAAAAGATTACATTCATAGTTGAATATGTTTATTGACCTCTCCAGCACTTTGAGGTAAACCCCATGTCCTAATTCGATACAATATAGTTTGTTACTCAATAAAACCATAACAATTACTTCATTTATATCATTTATAAATATCCATGTTATAAATATTACTTAATTACATTGATATTTGATAATTAAAACGTCTATTAACAAAAACATTGATTGCATTTTTAATTTTGTATGTTTTAGGGATTCTAATAACTATATCCATGGAAATTTTTTCTTATTTGTTTTTTAATTTTAGTTTTAGTCATAATAACCCCATTTAAATCTTCCTTATATCAATTACTTCTTAATATACATGGTTTCAATATATATTCTTTGTGATGTCCTTTTACATGTTATCCAACCCAAAATAACCTATAAAATCCAAATATATTTTCATACTTATTAGATTAATAGATAATGAATAGATATGATTTTCATAAAATGGATCCTTCATGTGTATTATTTATGTGACACATATTATTTTCCTACTCTTTATCATCCCATCATGATAATTTTTAGAATTTGGTATTTTCGATGGATTCTTCTATTATTCCACTTATTCCATTGGTTTCTTCTGAATCGTCTCATTAATTTATGTTTGAATATGTTTCTAGGAGTGATATTGACTATTATAATATTACATCCCTACTCAATATATTCGTTTGAGTCTGGGGATCCATTAGACACATGTGGAATCCCTAAGAAACAAAAGGATAAATGTTACTAGATATGGGTTATGTAATATTTGAGGGATATTTTCATTTTTTAAAACACATAATCTCATGAAAAATCATAAATAACAGAAAAACTAATTGATGAATAAATAATAGTAGAACAAAATAAATTATAAACCCATAAAAAATAATTTCATTATAGTAATGACAATGTGAAAAATATGATTCATCAAACCCAAATGATTCTATGATTCTACTGTAGTGATATGTAATCACTATAATTTTTCTATAATTGATTCTACAAAAAATATATCCATCCATAGAACAAACCATAGGATTATATATAAGATAATAATAATACCTTTCCTTTACCAATGTCATCAAGGATAATGTAATAATTCCCACAAAAATGGTTAATCATTGGCTGAGTAAGGATAATCAGTATGACCTCCCAATCATAATTCCCATTTATTCACTAATAATATGAGAATTGAATCTCACAATTTATTAAAACTAAGGGTGATAACATTAAAACAAGTATTACATAAGAAAAATTTTCGAGAAAAATTATATAAATAATATTTTTCTATATTTATTTCCACATTGAATACCCATTTAGTGTTGGTATCATAAAAATAATAACACACACAAGATGAATGATATTTCCACATTCATGGGTAGTCTCTGGTCCTTTTACACATCTTCACGACAAGATAATTCAAATAATTCATTTCCAATATGGAATCGATAACCATGTTTGAGAAAATAAGACCATATAGAAAACAATATAAACATATTCCACCAATTATACCAATTAATAACCCAATAATTTATTCCCCATAGATTCATTCATTTTATTAAATAATTTCATCTAAAATCATTACTAAAAAAATACTAGAACTAAAATCTAAATATTATAATTCAATGGGGTTTTTCCAAAAACCATTTAAATCTTATGATTCTTAAAACATAACGAAAATTGGGTTTTACTTTAACAAGTCATCCAATACTATCATTTCTAAAATATTATTAATAAAAACAATATCCTTTAAGTTAAAAAATATTTAGGGATGTGAGAGAATACACCTACTATCTAATTGATAAAGAAAATGATTAAATATGATAATAAACATATAGAACCAACATAAAGAAACCATTCCATAAATAGATAGAGTATATGTCTAATAAAAAATAATAAAACTTATATAAATCCACAATTTATTACATCAAACAGTCCATTTAATAGAATATGTGATTATTGAAATTGAAGGAAAAAATATATGAAATACAATTGATTCTATCAAAAAACATACTACTATATTTCATCAATGTATTTCAGGTCAAAGGGAACAAAAATTTTCATAAGAGATGATATTATTTAGTGATCAAATGAGTGGGGGATATGAATAAATGTTTCAATTGGAAAACTATGTTAAAATATTAGATATAATGAATTGAAAATTTGACACTTGGTTAGGTATCACTGTTTAGGGTATTATGGGTCAACCATGAAAATGATATTTTCTCTTAGCCACAACCCTCACACATTTGTATCACATTATTTAAAAATCATGTTCCAAATTTTATTTCCCCTCTATATATTCATCCATGGTTTCTCATAACACACAAATTGTTTTGAAAACCCATGTGAAAAACATGAAACTCTAAACATTATCCTTATTTGTTTCCTTGAGAAGATTCCTTATTTCATTTGACCATGATAAAAACATAATAACATTAAACCACATAAAAACACAGCAACAAAAAATAGAAACTCCAAATACTCAACTGAAATACTATATTACATGATATAACATAATAAAATGGTAATTTAACTGAAACTGTGGGTGAAAAATTCTCCCAAAAGTATTGATTTTTACCAAAAAACTGAATATTTATGGTCCATTTGAAAATATGTAACCATTATTCCAATATTTTATTATCACATTCAAATGTTTCATCTATAATCATACCATGGTTCCATAAATCTCATAATAAAAAAACATTCCATATAACATTGTCTTTTATCTATCCATAATATGTGTCTTCATGAGAACAACATTATCATATAATTCATTGTTAACATAGTCCAATTTATTCAAATGGAAATTAATATGAAGATATTTATTTAATTTATGTTCATGAAATACAATGTTTCAAGTGAAAAACCCTAATGGTTATGCCTGAAAATAATCCACATCCCTAATATATTATAGTATTTTAAAATAATTCTATTATTTCGTATAAAATGTTATTATCTTACCCTAACATAAATTCCCTAATCCTATATTGATATTAATTAACTTATTATCCCCAACCAAAATTGAATACGAACAATGTTGATGATTTTGAACGAATTTCTTAAAAATATAATCCATCAAAATATCAACACTCGAAAATTTTTAAATAATGATATAATGAATATTCATTCAATAATAAATATTGAAAATTATTTCTTTTAATAAATTAAATATTTATACCCAAAGTTTTATATTTACAAATATTATAAGGAAAATGGTTGTCTAAATATAGAAAAAAAATTCTGACAAGCATGGTGACATTACATAATTTTTGGTATGGTTGGGTGGCTTGATAACACAACCAAAGATCGATAGAGGTGCAAAAATTATTACAATATTTTTTGATTCCTTACTTATTTCATCCATTTATTGTAAGAAAATACACCATATTTAATATATAATATAATATTTTAAAACATATTATTTAATTTTATGATGAAATTACTTTTACCAATAGAATTATTTTAACATTCTCATGGTAATTAAGTTATTGTCATTTAGTCATAAATAATGATTTATGAATTTTGTTAAATTTATAACATATAATCATTGGAGGTATCGTCAAATAACATCGTTTGAAACATTATTAAATATTTAGATATATTTAAATAATATATTATTAATAATTTCAAATTTTTGTTATTGTACATTAAAATATTTAATTTTTTATTCATATTATATATTATTTTAGTGTTATAAGATATTCCATTTAAATTAATAGGTAATATGATTCAAAATAAATATGAAATAATACAACATTTCAATACATTTACTATATAATAATTAAAAATAAAATACTCAAAATTACAACACAATGAATTAATAATTCTCTTATACATCATGTGTTCATACTAACATCTAATACATTGAATTGTAAATGGATAGAAAGTATGTAAAACAATCAAATAACACTCTATTAATTATTTATGAATATTAGATTCAGTCTACAAAAATATCCAATATAATAATAAATACAATAAAATGAAAAGTATAGGATAATTAAATTAATAAAAAGAACTTAATTTACTAAATCACCTACACATATCACAAACATGAATAACTATATTATAGGGAAATATAGAGTTAGTAATATAAAAATCAATTTAGGAATGATATTGAAACCTGATAGTATCGAAGTGGATAATAATGTGTAATAATTGTTGAGTATTTTTTTGAAAATTTTCTCATTTGTAGTTATTAGTATCGATTGAACTTAATCAATTATTTAATAATACATTTTATTATTACTATTATTGGTTTGGTAGATTCAATCAAATATATTCCTTTATTATTACTAATATAAATAAATTATTGGATGCTACAAATTCATTTATCTGATATTATGATTTATCATAAATCTATATGTTTTAAATATAGATTATGGCATTTAGTAAAATATTTAGTGAAAATAATATTTATTGAATTAGAAAATTTTTTATACCAAATAAAATGTTTATTACACTAAAAAATTTAAAAAATTTAAATTAAAAATATTTTTTATATAAATTATAATATATTAATATTTAGGGAATTATATTGATAAAGTTAATTTTTTACCTTATACAAAAAAATTCTTTATGTGAATTTTAGAGAAGTTTCTCACCAATTTTTATTTTTTATGAAATTTTTTAAATTATGGATTTAAAAGAACTTAGATTTTAGGAAATCATTATTATATGAAAATGATTTAAATATTTAATAATTAATTAATTAAAATAAAATAAAATATAATAAATATTAAATTGTGTTTATAAATATTAATATTGTATAATAAAATTATATTTTACATTTTGGATCCAAAAAACTAGATTTTTGAGTTGAAAATTAGTTTTTATTTCCTCACATTGTATAGGTTGATTGGTAGGTAAGTTTGGAACTGGTATGGACATGAACATCCAACCACCCTACTATAACAATTTATAAAAAAGCAAAATTTATTAACATTAAACAAAAAATGTTCGGTTTATATAATATAATATCCTACATTTATTCCTTTAAAACCAAAACTCCTCGAGTATAAATAATTCATCCCCTCTTCAATTTGAAACCCAAATCCCTTAAGTATTAATTATATATCAATATCCATCTCAAGAGATTCTCCATGGTGAATCCAATTTCTTATGAAATCTAGCTATTTTTTTAAAACACAGCCCCCCAATTTAATAGTCCTCAGTCATTCCCTTTCCTTTTTGAATTCATTATCGTTGTTTAATTTTCATTTTATTAATCATTTTATTATGTTAGCATGCTTTTTATTTCATTATGTTATCATCAATTTGATATATTTTAAATTATATTTTATTTACTCCCACCCATTATATCCTTTCATATGCTTGTTCTATGCCGAAATAGGAGTCCCCAATCCGCATCTTTATTTTTGGATTTCTATTATTTTCCAAAATTATATAAAATTTCATATTCATATAAAAAATTTCATTTCATACTATTATATTATAATACATTTATTTATTTTCAATGTGAAATAACACTCACATATAATTTTACCATTTATCAAATCTATTATAATTCTCAAACTATCACATATCCATTAATCCATTGAAATATTTTTGTAATGTAAAAACCATGTGTGTTTCTATTAAAAAATATAAATATTTGGATACTAAATGTGGAAATGGTTTATTATTAGATTCATCAAATGATTAAAACCCAAAAAATATTTTACTCGGTATATATTGACCATAATTAGGTTGCACTATGACAGGTCATAGAGAGAAATCAAGGTTTGACACTCCTTTGGATATGAATTGATGATTTAAATGATGTTTAAAAAACATTATGAATGATTTATTATTCATTTCCCTGGTCTATTGACTTTGAAAATTCATATATTTGAATACCTAAACTCCATGGGTCCTTAGTCCTTTTGTAAACCTAGTGACTATATGTTGACACTCCTTTCCATCATAGAGTCTAAATGAATGGAATGATAAATGCCTTAGCATAAAGTGATTCATCCTTTGAAGAAAACATCAAAAATAAACAAAGGAATGAACAAGGAGTCATTTACACATGGGTTAGGCATTTTCCACCAAGGTCACGTAGGTATACTAATGTGACGCCCAATGGTCGCGCAGGTGACTTGCGAGCCCTCTTTGAAATTTCGCCCAAGGTTTCTCTACCCTATAAATACCCTTGTGGGCCCCCCATTTAATGGAAGAAAAAATTACAAAACCTCATATTTCATCTCATGATTCCCTAGTCTCTTCTCAAATCTTCCGAACACTTCTAAGGTAATTTCTTACCTAGAACAAAAGATCTAAAGAGGGGGAGTAAAGTCTAAGTGTTGAAACTCATCACCACTTGCGCGCCTGGGTGGCCAGCCCTTAAGGGAAATGGCCACACTTGAGTGTCGCCTTACCTCTTCCATATAACTTGCGCGCCTCTCTTCGTAAAGTCTCTAGGGGTAGTACCAAGGGCTTGAGCCATACCTCGCCCAAGTTCTAATCTATGGATTAATCAGTGCGCAAGTACCCATGTGTCGTGCAGGTACACCTGCATGACCAATAATTGAGCACCCAGGCAGTACTTGCATGCCCACGCAATACTTGTGCGCCACTCTCTTTTTGGGTGCCCTTCCTGCCCATTTCACCCCTCTTATAACTATCCACTTCTCCTCTTCAGGACTAAGTCGTCATAACACTCTCCAAAGCCATTTATGGCATGATTTCTTTATTGGATTCCTTATCGGAAATTTTTTTGTGGAACATCTCTCAAAACCTAGTGATCTACACATCTTTATATCACAAAAGTTAGAGAGTTCATTCATTCAACCTCATGCTTTACGATGAGAGAATCCTTAACCTAGGCCTCCTTTTTAAGAGTAAGCCATAGTCCAAATTCTCATTACATTGGGCCTCCTTTTCAGGAGTAAGCCCTAGACCAAGTGCTCATTAATTTGGGTATCCTCCTTAGGATTAAGCCCCAGGTCCTCATTAATATGGGCTTCCTCCTCAGGAGTATGCCCCAACCATGGTTATCTTAACCGGGGATTCACTTTCAAGAGTAAGCCCCGGTCTCCAAATTCCCAAATATGGGCATCCTCCTAATGAGTAAGCCCCAATTCCCTTAATATGGGCCTTCTTCTCATAAGTAAGCCCCAGTCATAATTACCTTAACCAGTCTTAATTTACTTTTTATTTGGGCTTCCTTCTCAGGAGTAAAACCCAATCATAAGTCCCCTCCTAATTTGGGCATATTTCTCAGAAGTAAGCCCCAAGTTAGAGTACCCAAATCTCTATGAATTACATATACCTTTATGGAACATGTTTCTGGGTTTCTTCCCTGATGTAAAACCCAATATTCATCTATTTTGGGAAGTCATACATAAATAAGCCACACATAATTGCATCTTTCATGGAACAATTGTCTGGATTCACCAATACCACTTGTTTATCACACCGCTCATGACTCACATGAGCTTAGAGTGTAAAAGTAATCATGACATATTTCTTTGAGCCATCAATCATGCATAAAACATCATACTCCTTTACTCTAACTATGTGGGTTTTGATTCTTTTTCTAAAAAATGGATACATAGTTAGCCCATATGTGGGTATGATCCCAACTCTGAAATAATCCATTTCCTTCTGAATGACAATAAACTTCAAGTTCCCCAATGAGTGGATTTAAAACCAGTATGGTCATCATAAATGACCAAGATACTTTTATGTATTGAAGGATACCATTGCCTAAGAATATCTAAAAAATACAGATGATTCTCTATCGATGAAGAACCTTGAATACATATACAAGATTCTCTAAATTTCCTACATACCGAAGATTGATTTTCATATCTAATGGAAAGATCATTTTATACTTGGTAATGTTATAAGGATTCACGAACAAAACTGAAATCTATAAAGAGAGTCCCAGAGTATACAATAATTCCCCTCAAAAAGTTTTGATGAGACTAACCTCCCATCTTCTAGACCAATGCAAATTCATAAGCCTCATCAGTTCACAACTAATGAGCCCCTAACTTTGGAAAGTAGGTCCAAATGGATATGGAATCATTGGATGTTTCCGGTTCTACGAACAAAACCGTTAGAAACCGATTGGAATGTTTGAACCTTCAATCAATGAGGTCATACCCAATTCAAGAGGAAACAAAAAATGGTGAACCTGACGTGAATCCTTAACCATGTTAAAGTGATGTTTTACCTATTTGTTAGGACCCCATTTAAAATCAATGAGAGGGACAACAAGACAATCAATAACATATGTGCTCATCAAAAATATGTAGTAGCCGAACTTATCTTAATTATGCTTGTTATATCAAACATGCACTCTTTTTTAAGATCTTCTACATTACAAGAACAAATTTTCATAAGTTCACGTATGTGAATACCTCTGCTGGGAATGCATCTTCTGCTTCTCTTACTGGATTGTCGTCCGCTCTGAGGCGATATCAGCTACTCAGCATCTTCAATGCTGGTTATCAAATATGCTGGTTAAGGATTACTGTCAAAACGGTACTATTATGACTCTGGCGGCCGCTCGACAAGCCCTCCAAGTCAATAATTCAACCTTGTCATCTGTACAGTGATAAACAACGATCAAGAAGCACGTGGTTCCAATGACCATCTCCAACCGTTTCGGGTCATTATCCCCAGAATACAATCACCATTCACTCCCATATTCTAAGAAGGTGAATGAGCAGGTCCCTCATTACCTTAATTCAAGGAGACATGAGTCCTTCCCAAGGGCTCCTATCAAAAATCGCCACCAAACTCATGTGGAAGTGCGCCCTCAACATGATGAGGGTGTCATCTCCAGGCATTCAACTCAGGTTCCTCGAACCCGAGCAGGAAAGATGAACCACCAGAGGAGAAAATCGATTAACAGTGAGCATGTTCTTATCTCATCTGTTTCCGGAGAAGTACACCAACCTATATTTTTGGCAAGCAACGAGCGGGCACATACACCCGTCCATTTTAATCCCGCTATCCAACAGAATCTTCTGGAAGCAGCATGCCAATACTGCCTGGAAATTCTGGTTAAGTACTATAGATAGGAACATACACCAGTTTATAAATCATCAGCTAGTCAGAAAGCTCGTCTGACTACATGCGATGAAGCCCGCCAACCCAATGTGTTGACAACTGGTAAACAGGAACATACACCTACTTACACACATCAATCCTGCTGGCAGTCTTGTCTTTCAGCGTTGAAGAAGGCTTGTCAACCACATTCGGCGGACTGTAATCAGCAGGCACATACACTTACTTACACACATCAATCATGCCGGCAGCCTTGTCTTTCGGTGTTGAAGGAGTCTTGTCAACCATGTTCGGTGGAGTGTAATCAGTAGGCACATACACCTACTAGTATTGATCAAGCCTTTCAATGGTATCGTTTAGTAGAATTCGGAGAAATCATTAGAAAAGCTCCGGTGACAAATAAGAGGTTGACTCAACTCTTTGCCCCCACACATGAGTACTGTCAGGATTCACTGATAGTAAAAGGAGGAATGGAGTAGGCACATACACCTACTCTAAGCACGGAATGGACGTATATCCCCGTTCTCGTAGCTGAAGTCACCATGCATATTCTATCAATGGCGATAGAGCAGAATCAAATCCCTTCTCATATTCTGGACGTCTTTCAGGATATTATAACAACATCAGAAGCATCTTAGGGAAAGAAACATAAATCTATCCCTGCTAGTGGAGTGGCACATCAACAGTTCACTCCGGAACAGATACAAACATATGTTCTAGTCCAAGAGGATTGTGGGGCATACTCCCCAATATCATACAGACAGCCAAGTCAGGCACATACACCTGATTTGAGTGGAGATAATCAGCCTAACCTGATCATTTCTCTGACAAAGACACATACACCTTCCCATAATGACCACATTGGTCAACAAGTGGTTCCTAAATTAAATAAGAAGGTTTCTAAGAAGAAGAATCGCCCAGCATAGTCATGAAATCAAAGGCCCATCTTTGACAAGGCCTTAATCGATGCTGGAGTTCTTGTTGCACTCAGAAAACTATCTGTTGCAAATCAAGATTCTCCTCTCTTAGTTCCCAATAGTGGGAACATTAATTATGATGGTCTACATCAGATACTTCCTCATGAAGGCTTGCTTCATGTCAATTTGGTTGATCTCAAAGTTTCATCTTCAGATGAGATCCACAAGAATCCTCATTGTGATCAGATAACGAAGGAGAAAAATGTTTCATAATTTTATATAACCCACCATGGTGGTCCTCCCCATGATGATGAATTTAGCAGCGAAATTCCTCTCCATGGTATTAATTATGATTGTCTGGAAAATTCTTCAGAAGACAATGTAGTGACGAGAAATCCCTCTTATCTTGAGGAACATTGAAATGTGAAGGTATTCATGTATAATGATTTACCATTATCAGGTGAAACACCTTCTCAATCAGAAGATATCTTGGGGTGTAGCTCATTCTCCAAACTACCCTTGGGTCGTTCATCTTCTAGTTTAATCTGTGAATTATCTACCAATATTGTTGAATCTGATGATGCAGCAAGGAAGAACCACCACGGGTCTAAACAGGTAGATGAATATTCACTAAATGATAAAGAGGAAGTAATGAATATGAGAAAACAACTGGCAAAAGATGAAGTTCTAGTTATGTTTTGGCCTTTGGCTGATTCTCAGTATGACATTCTAGAGATGTTGACGGAAGATAGAATTCATGATATTCGTCTCAACATATGGAAAACACTTTATTTGATAAAAAATAAAATATTATCTTATGATGAATATGAAAATCATGTCAAGATAATAGAAGGGTTACAATGCCAAATTTACTTGGCATCACTCTCTGTTTCTCAATATCTGAAGGCTGAAAAGCAGTAGAGAGCCCTTCAGCGTTCATGAC
This sequence comes from Viscum album, assembly GCA_963277665.1. Lineage (NCBI taxonomy): Eukaryota > Viridiplantae > Streptophyta > Magnoliopsida > Santalales > Viscaceae > Viscum > Viscum album. The sequence continues at coordinate 1,767,826,247 of OY728145.1, forward strand.
TTGGTGCACTAAGAAGATTGTGCCAGTTAATTTCCAATGCCCCATTTGGTATTCATATCATAGGATTGGGTGTTCATGAAGCTCTACATTTCATTATTCACTCCAGTCATAAAAGCCCACCGAAAATGGTCTCATGCAATGTTATTGCCCATTGCCAGCCACAGTCAATTGGTTTTTTTTTTAATAAAAAAACATTCCCAAGAACAGGCTTCAACTAGTTCCTCTCAAAATCAAGCATATAGAGAACAAGTTGTTGAATTACTCCTTCATCAAGAAAACAAGAATCTTGAACAGGCCTCTCATTTGGATCAAGAATATCACCAAGTGATAAAAGTGTCAGAAATCATCCAACAGTCTTTTGAGTCAGGTGATAAAATTGGATGATGGTTGATGCATCCAACTAATTTCTGGACTACGGTCTGCAAGATTATGAGAGATTTAATGAAATTCTCAGATATAGAATATCAAGAACCACCTCAGCTTGCTGGACTGGGAACTCTTATTACCCAACCATCAGAATCAACAAATAGGATTCGAGGAGTTGAGCAATGACATCAAGAACAGCCCTAGTCCATTGTACTAGGGACATTTTCAAATCCTCAATACCTCCCTCAGAGAAAGTTCATCTTCTCTCTATTGGGTAATAACCCTCAAGAGGAATAAAGATCCAAATTATCAGGAGATTCCCTCCAAATTTCGGTTCGTCAAGAAGTTCCTGAATAATCAAATCAACAAAAGGAAATGTCTCATCAAGGACATAGATGAAGACAATATCGCAGAAATGCCTATAGAAGGGATGTAATGATTTATGCATCAATCAATGTCATAAATTCCATTATTGCTGATCCACAAGATAAGGTTCACTCAGAGGGATCATATGAAGAGTTTCCTACTCAAGAAGTTGTACGCACGGACACAAATGAAGAAGGTGTGCATACACAAAATCAAAGGATTACTCAGAACACTGGTAATCCTTCAAGTAACCCACATCCCACTCTCAGAAAGGTGTCCATTAAGCGGAAAAGAATGAACCGGGTAACATACGCTTCTTCTGGAGAAGGCCAATCACTCTAACTAGAGAAAATATTTTCACAACAAGAGGAAGAAATGAAGGAATTGAGGAGGTTGAATGAAGAACTACTTCAAGGTAGTCTTCCTCATAAGCGTGCTGGAGTCAGTCAGCTAAGGGAATTTGTTGAAGCTATTGAGATGGATCAATAATATCCCCCTTTATCAGTACACCCTTATAGGTCTAATACTATAGGTCAATTCCAACAACAATCGGCAGTGCTACCATTGGTTTTAGTACTAGATGCCACCTCTGTACCAGCTCCAATCATTGCACCTGTTCAGGTCCATGATCAACCAGATGTTTATCAAAAGTTAATAACTACTATTGAGTCATTAACATCTCAGTTTGAGGCTATGGAGGAAAGCATGCTCTGGTTCACTAGAGAAGAGATATTACCATGAATGGGTTGATGCAATTCCTCCCCCATCAAATTTTGCAAGCACCACATTCCCAATCATTAATGGTTCGGGATACCCAGAGAAACACTTTACACATTTTGATTCTCGTTACAATCCTATGAAGGGATCCCTTCAGCAACAAGAAGCAGTTAATCTTAGGTGTTTTGTACGGTCATTAAAAGGACCTTCTTTTGTCTGGTACACAATCTTGCAATCTCGGTCAATTACCGGGTGGGAGGATCTCCATCAACAATTTCTTCTTCCATTCAGCTCAACGTTGCCAAAGACAATAGTTTTTTATCTTACAAACTATAAGAAAAGGGAGAATGAAAGGGTCTCAGATTTCATTACTCGCTAGAAGGGATTAACATATTACCTAATATTAGCACTCCCTCAAGAGAAATCGTTGCCAATCTGTGTGATGAATTTACGTGATGAGTTGTGCACACCGCTGATCCATATGAAATACAAAGAAGGATTTCAAGATCTTACTTTAATCGCTTGATAGATTGAAGATTCTCTTATACAGACTAAGGATAAATCTCATGTAATTCCATCAGCTCGAGGAAGGAGAATGGGTAAAGCAGAGACTGCCACAGTTATGCTTAAACAAGCACTTGTACATGAATCTACTTCAAAACCTTTATCTTCTTGAAGGGATCCACCTCCTGAGCGCCAACAATAGAGGTTGTTTCATCAAGATGATCAAATTGATTGAAGATGAAAACAATTTGAGGATTTGAAAATCATTGTTTATTCTTTTTGAAATGAACAAGTTCATGGTTATTTCATTTCGGCTCTAGAAAATAATTTGGTTCAATTTCCAAGGCCCAAGAGGCCAAATAAGGAAGGAGATGAAGACTGTCCCAACTATTGCATGTTTCATCAAATGTTGGGGCATCCCACTCAGGAGTGTTTTGTTTTCAAGGACCACCTACAAAAAATGGTTGATTTGGGACAAGTCAAACTGAAAGGCCCTTTAGCTCAGGTAGCATGTGTTACTGCTACAGTTCCAGAGGAGGAAGGAGAGTGGTAGGAATTCAAGAATAAAAATGCACAAAAATATGATGATTGGATGGTCAGAAAAAATGATCAACTGAACTCATGCTATTTTGAGAAGATAATTAAAGAAGCCAATTGGGTCTTCTTCCATAAATTCCGTAGCAAAACCCTATTCACCAGAGGGAAAATCCTCAAAGAAACATCATAATTCAAAGAATGAAGAGAAATCAGAAGAAGATGTGTATGTTTCAAAGCCCAAGTTTCCTTTGACTCTTGCAGATTTTATGTCATCTACTTCAAAGCAATGTCAACCTCCCAACCAAATGGCATAGCCTAAATAGGCCAATCAGGCAGAGTCTTCATCAGATGAAGAGTTTATATTCGGTTCTCTTAATATGATTCAATTAACAGATACATATTCTAGTCATAGCTTTGATTTTTATGGGCCCAAGTTCCCTGTATCAAACAAAGGAATCAGAGGAAGTTCTAGAGGCTCAAGATACAGGGGAATTTGTGGATCATTCATAGGACACTATTCTAAATTTACCCCTTCTATAACTGTGTATGTGGCAGAAACTCATGGTAGAGCCCTTCAACAAGCTCAACAAGAACAAGCAAGTTCTTCTACACAAGGCAGACTCAGTCCTAGCACAATTATTCTAGAAGATCAGTTGGAGGTTCCACCTTCTTCCTCTCAGCAAGTAAATAGACCTAATCGGTCTAATCTTCCAAATCCTGGAATATTACCAACTCTTATCTCGGTACACGATGCATCAACTTCCAAAGCTTCAACTTCCAAGGCAGCTGCTAAACCACATGTTCCTGTTGGGTAAAGTAGACCTTTGGATCAAAAGTATGATGTATTGAAACCCTTGTCCCAATTACCGGCCATGTTATCAATTCCGGATTCCTTGAATTTGCCAAAGGTTCTTTGGGAGGCACTCATTGAGACTTTTTTAAGTCCTGAAGTGTTTGAAACTGAAATTTTTACTGCTAAACTCTACCATGTAGAGAATAATCTTGCCGAATGCCATGAAGTAATATCTTTTATTGATGAAGATGAATATGATTTCATGCATGTACATATTATACCTTTGTACTTATCTGGAAAGGTCAATTGTGTAGACATCCGAAGATCATTCATTGATAATGGTTCAGGAGTCAACCTCATGCCAATTCGTACACTTCATCGATTGAGCCTCACGGAATCTGATTTATCTCTTTCAACTCTAATGTTACATGGATATGATAAAAATAAACAATAACCACTGGGAGAGATTACACTCAGAACTCAGTTGGGAGATCTTATATCCAATTCATATTTCACGGTTGTTGATCAATACTCAACCTACAACATCTTTCTTTGAAGACCCTGGCTATATCAATATGTGGCTCTCCCTTCATCTTACCATCAATGTCTCAAATATTGTTTCAATGGTCAAGATGGGACATTGTATGGTGATAAGGCCCCATTCAAGACATGTTAATCTCAAGACATTAAGGTGGATTTCTACCACATGAAGGGAAAGGAGGAATCCCTAAAAATGGATATTACTAAATGTAATGCTTCATATGGTTTGGAAAAGATTCCAGTAAACCCATTAGAACATGTGAGTATTCATTTTGTATTTCCTATCAGTCAAATTGACTGGATATATCCAAATCAAAATACTCTTCTGGAAACCTTCATAATGTCAATCACGGCAATCAAGCCAGACAGCATGGGATAAAGTGGTGATTCACCAAGCAATGATGAAAGCTCAAATGGAGATGTCTTTATTTCATATGCTGAAATCCATCATGTCTGTACATCAAAAACCAGGCTAGAAGAAGTTATACCAATGTAAAGGGTAAATGATGATGTCGGTTCTCAATCCATTATCTCCTCTTTATTACCCAAGGAGGACCCTTCATCATTAACTGGGTCAGAAATGGAAGCTTCTTCTTCAAGATGTGAAAATTTTAGCGCCTCTTCTTATCATGAAAATACTTCTTCATCATCTACTATGAAAGTAGAAACAGATGAAATAAAACATGTTGAAGAAGAAGAGGAAGATCTTAGGGATGCTCCTCCAGAATTTGAATAGGGTATCTCTACTACCATGGATGAACTCAAAGAAATAAATCTAGGAACAAAAGAAGATCCACACCCCACTTTAATTAGTGCAGCTATGACTCTTTAAGAGAAAGATATGTATATATACTTTCTAAAGAAAAATAGAGATATATTTTTTTTGGAACTATTCAGAGATGCCAGGTCTTGATCCTGATGTTTCCACTCATCATTTGAGTTTGCCAGAGGGACATTGAGGATTCAAACAAGACTCTAGAAGAACACACCAAACCTATGCTTCCAAAATTGAGACTAAAGTGGATAATCTTATAAAAGATAACTTCGTCACATTGGTTCAATATCCCAAGTGGTTGGCTAATATTGTCCCAGTGAAAAAGAAGAATGGAAAAATTAGAGTTTTCACTGATTTCAGAGATCTTAATCAGCATTGTCCTATGGATGATTTTCCAATACCAATTACAGAACTCTTAATTGATGCAACAGCTGGCTATGAATCACATTCCATCATGGATGGATATTCCGGATATAATCAAATCCGAATGGATCTAGAAGATGAAGAATCTATAGCCTTTATAGCCCCTAAGTGTGTATTTTTCTATCGGGTAATGCCCTTTGGCCTAAAGTATGCAGGCGCAACATATCAGTGTTTCATGCATCGTATCTTCAAACACTTTTATGGGAAGTTGGTTGAATGTTACGTGGATGATTTGGTGGTAAAATCCAGGCAACGCCTTAATCACTTGGATGATTTGGAAATCATATTCCAAAAACATCAAAAACATAATTTGAAGATGAACCCTGTAAAATGTGATTTTGGGGTAACCCCAGGGAAATTTATCAGCTTTTTTGTACGCCATCATTGTATTTAAGTCGATCTTGAGAAGAAAAAGTCAATTCGTGGTATGTCAGATCCTCAAAATTTGAATGAATTGAGATGACTTCAAGAGCAGTTAGCCTATATTCGATGTTTCATCGCCAATTTGATAGGAAAAAGTTTAACCTTTACCAAATTCATGCAGAATGGAGTCACTTACCAGTGGACTGAAGAATGTAAAGAAGAATTTGATATTCTCAAGAAGTATCGTTTCAGTCCACCAGTGTTAATGCCACCTGTTGAAGGAGGACCACTTATGCTCTATGTGACAGCTCTAGAGAGATCATTGGGTGACTTTCTTGCTCAGAAAAATGATGATGGGAATGAAAACAGTGTCTACTATCTTAGTTGAACTATGCTTGAAGAAGAAACCCAATACTCAAGTGTTGAGAAGTGCTTCCTAGCATTAATCTTTGTAGTTCAAAAGTTGATACACTACCTGCAACATCACGAGTTCCAATTGGTATCTCGCAATAACCCTCTCAAATTCATCCTTTTCGTCCAATGCTTAAAGGACGTCTGGGAAGTTAGGAAGTATTTTTCAGCAATTTGATATTTAATATGTGTCCCAAAAGCCAATAAAGGTCCATGCTCTAGCTGATTTCCTTACTGAACACCCTTCAGGGGAAGACACATCTTTAGATATTGAACTTCCTATTGAGAAAGCCTTCTCTATACAAGAAAGTCTTCAAACCTGGGAAATGTACTTTGATGGTGCTTCCAGAAGTTTAATAGGGAGGAAAATGGAGAATCCTAAATTCAAAAAAGTTGGCTTCAGAATTGTGCTCATTTCTCCAGAAAAGGCATTGGTACCTTATTCCTTATCATTATTGGAAGGCGGTACAAATAATGAAGCAGAATACCAAGCTCTCATCGTGGGATTGGAGTTGGCGCTTCAAGCAGAAGTGAATCACTTAAAGGTGAGAGGTGATTCAGACCTAGTAATCAATCAAGTCAATGGGGATTATGCCATCAGAAAAGAAGAAATAATCCCTTTGTATGATTACGTAAAATAGTTAATGGAGGAATTCCCATTGGATCCAACATTTTCTTATGTCCTAAGATCACAAAATTCCCAAGCTGATGCACTAGCTAATATAGCCACTGCTCTGGTAGATCCAGATCGGGACAAGACAACCATCATTATTGCCCACCATCGTACAATTTCACCTTATGTTCAAATCAGAACAGAGGAAATTAATGAAATTAGTCCCATCATTGAACCATATGGTAATACTACAGGATGGATGACAGCTATCAGGGAATACCTTCAAAATGGAACTTTTCCACCAAATAGAGCTGGGAAAGAACACATATGGTGACGTGTTGTCAATTTTACTCTTTATGACAGCCCAGATCACCTAGAGTAAATTCTCTACAAGCGTCGTTTTGATGGAGTTCTCTTCAAATGCATTTATGGTGAAGAGACAATGGATATTATGAAAGAAGTGAATGCAAGAGTCTGTGTTGCCCACCAGTCTAGACATAGACTATCTGATCAAATTCGAAGGCTTGGATACTTTTGGCCTTCAATGATACATGATTGTATTGATTTCACAAAGAAGTGTCATTCATGCCATGTACATCCCAACTTAATTCATCAACCCCCAGAGCTGCTTTATATAGCTTAATACTCATGGCCATTTGCCACATGGGAAATGGATGTGGTGGGACCTTATCCTTCAGCTACATCCAAGCAGTTTAAGTATATTCTTACTGCTGCTGAATTCTTTTCCAAATGGACAGAGGGAATACCTCTCAAGGAAGTCAGTTCTAAATGCATTGTTAGCTTCATCAAGTATAACATCATATTAGATTTTTTGTCGCTCATACCATATTGATGGACAATGACACAAACTTCTATTCATATGAGATGAAGAAGTTGTATCAAGAATAAAACATCAAATCCAATCATTCATCTTGGTATCATGCAGTGGCCAATGGCCAGATAGAATCATTCAACAAGACTCTGTCAAATATACTGCAAAATATGGTGGATATATATAAGATGTTATGGCCTAATAAACTCTTTCATGCTTTGTAGGCTTATCAAACCACCACCTGCACTGCAACGCGGTCAACTCCATATTCATTGGTATATGGAATGGAAGTAGTCTTGCTAATTGAGGTTCAATTACCTTCTCTAAGAGTATCCATTTGTGATCTATCATCTACAGATGAACAACATCAAAAGTGATTGGATGAATTGGAATGGATAGATGAGAAAATATTGTGCACCCTACACCACTTGGAAGTCTATCATAATCGAATAGCACGATCATTCAACAAAATATTTCATCTTCGTTTATTTGGTCAGGGAGAATTGGTATTAGTTCTCAGAACTCCAATGATACCAGGAAAGAAACCTCCCAAGCTTGAGCCAAAATGGTAAGGACCTTATTCAATACATAAGGTCTACTGCAATGGAGCTTATTCATTAATATAAATGGATGTAGAACTCGTCACTACTCCAACCCATGCCATATTTCTGAAGAAATATTTTGTATGAACAAAAAATACACCAAGTGTCTATGCATATGACTTTAAACTATTGGAACATACGTCCAACATGACGTTAAACTATGACGTCCAAACTACATGATGCTAAACTATACAGATGTCCCTTACATCCAGCAAGACGTTGAACTGCATAACCAACGGTCCATGCATATGACCTTAAACTATTGGAATTTCACTCTTCCCATAAGACGTTAAACTGTGCTATATATGGTACATGAATATGACCATAAAATATTCACACTTTAGTCCAACATGAAGTTAAATTGTGTCCCTTTCATCGTCCTATATGACGTTAAACTATACAGCTATGGTACATGCATATGACCTTAAAGTATCACTTCATAGTCTAACATGATGCTAAACTGTTTCGTCCCTTTTTCATCTAACATGACGTTAAAATATTGAAAAGTCCCTAATACATCCAACATGACATTAAATTGTGTCCTCTATTGTCCTTACGGCATGACATTAAACTGTAAAGTCCTCTTTTTTGGCCAACATGACATTAAAATGTATTTTCCCCATCGTCCTAACTACATGACACTAAACTGTATAGAAATCCTTTAATACATCACACATGATGTTAAACTTTATTTTGTCTCTGCTACATGACACTAAACTGTGCAGCACCAATAGTCCTAACTGCAAAACATTAAACTGCACAGTCCCTTCATGTGTCTTACATGACATTAAAATGTGCATCATTAAGGTTATTATACCTCTTGTTTCTCAGAAAGTGTATGAATCATTTGAGCTTAGAGAAAACTTCAACCATAACACCCTCTCTAGGCCACTAACCACACATAAGTCCCAACACCATTTTTTTAGGTCGTTTTCCCCAAGAACAACTTAATCACTAATTCATTATTTAATTGAACTATGCAGACTTTGATCCTTGCCTTCCAAGCTAGGTATGTTGGCAACCTCCCAAGTTTCAAGCCCAAAACCAATCTCTTCACATTGGTTCACCTTTTTACTTGCTACATGACGTTAAACTGTATATCACCTTTTTTCCTATATGACAGTAAACTAAAAAATTCTTTTATATCCTCACCTGAGAGGAAATAATTATTTAAATTGATATCCAATCATGTCATATTTTAAAGACTATGTGTATACATGGTAAATCCTAAACCTTTTATCTTGGGTCAAACCATCATCGCAATAAAGTCCCCTTTCACCCTTCACATGTACGAACCAAATCTGTACAGAGGGTATTTCATGAACTATGTGGGCTTTATTTCCATTATTATTGGATACGTAGGAACATTCGAGTATCCCTCGAATCCAACCCTAAGTCTTTGGTCCTAACCCCAAATTACACATTCAGTCTCCTGACTGAAAAGTCCCTATGAAAACACACACTGTGTATTCATTATTATGGTCTGAGATCTATGACCATAAACTAAGATCTCTCATAATTTCTTCCCACATGACGCTAAACTATATTTCAAGAACTACATATAGCTTGATTCCCATCCTTATGGGATATATAGTGAAGTACAATATTTCAATTCAGGACCCATCCATAGCATTATTATGGTTTTCATTGATCTGTATATCTCTATATACAATGGGAAATACCCATTTCTATGTGTCAAAATACTAGTCTTAAATACTTCTAGATCATTATAACCCTTTTCTTGACTTCTGGTCACAAAATGTCCAATTTCTTGGGGGTTTATTTTCCTGACAATGTAGCACATGCCCTTAGGCGGCCTTGTATAAATTGTCTGCATAACAAACTTGTCAGCCAAAAGATACTATTATTTGACTATGCAGCCAATGCCCATAGGTGGCCCTGCGTAATTCAACCCCCTCACGGGATTGTTAAATAATGGTAACTTCATTCTTGGAAATATAAACTCTTTTTTTCTTATTGGTCTTATCAACAATATGTAAAGTATTTGCAAAAAAAATAGTCATCCGTAACATATTTTCCCCATGTTCTTTTTCATGATCTGAAAGTATCCAAGTCTATGGTTTATATTTCTCTTCCCTAAGTTTGGGTAAGACCTTCGTAGGAGTGACATTCATCTAGTTCTTGGACGATCTTTTTTGGAAATATCTTCTCCATATTCAAGTACCTCTCTCCATACAGCAAACTCCAAGCTTAGGAAAATTTGAATATCCATAAACTTCCACTGATTTTTTAGCAGTAGAAAAGTAAATTTATTAGTGTTCTTTTTCCTGACTATACAGCACGTGCCCTTAGGCAGCCTTGCATAAGTAGTCAACCTAACAGACTTGTCAGCCAAAAGATATTATTATTTGACTATGCAGCCAACGCCCTTAGGTGGCCCTACATAATTCAACCCCCTAACGGGTTTGTTAAATAATTGTAACTTCATTCTTGGGAACTACTTCTCCTAATTCCTTTTAGCCCTTTTTCGTATCATTCCTCAAATTCAAAATTTCTTAAGTCTTAGTTTACATGTTTTCCTTCCTACATGAGGGTGGTAATGTTTTTTTAGATAAGTTACCAAGTAATTGAGTAAATTTTTACCCATTTGGTCAAAGCTATTTCAAACTTAAACATTATCCTTTTTAGGTCTGATGTGCATGAATTTAAAATTCCCACAAAATATAAAGAACTCTAAATAAAATTCAGGTTCCAGTTCACTAAACATACATTTTTTTTATTTAGGTAATATTGAGCAATTAAAATATTCAAAGTTTGTTTTGTTTTAATAATCCTAGTAAAAAATCAAACTATGCTTACTAGGCCTGTTGTATTAGGTAAAAATCTAAAGCAGGTAGCAAAGGAAAATGCGTGCATAAATAATTGAAGATGAAAGTGTTTTTCATTGATGCACAAGAGATATAAGGACATCCACAAACTAGTGTCTCTTCACTTTTTCAAGAATTACAAGAGGCTTTCAACATAACTCTTCATTTGATTTACGTCATCTCGAGATTCATCTGCAACCACCTAGAATTCATTCATTCAACTGGATAAAATAAAAGATGTCATGATACTGGATCTTCTTGGAACAATTGTAAAATGATGTTCTTGAGTGCGGTTTGAGAAAATGTTCTTCCGATCAAATAGTGGCTCTGTTTCTGCCCAAGACACTAGGAAGATGGATACATGGATTTGAGAATGGAGAATTGGAATTAAAGAGCAATTTGGAGAGAGTACACTTTTTAGATATTGTTCTAATGCCATGTTTTTCTTCTCTCCACCAACCAGTAGCGGAAAACATTTCATCCCATGGGTTTTCCATTTTCATATCTGCAAGAAATTGACCTGGAGGAAAAATTTGAAAGTTCACACCATTTTTGTTGCTCTTAATGCACAACATATCCGAAATAGAGGAGTAGAAGTGTGGCTGCATCTCAGGTTTATAGTTCTTTGCATCTGGAACATTGACTCCTTGTAGATGACTATGCCCATATAGAGGTAGGTAGTTTCTCTATGGAAAATTATGATGATATTTCTTCAAGTACATATCCAAATATGGGAGAGTGATATCATAGATAACATAGTAATCATGACCAAAAATATTCATCATGTCATCAATCCACTTGCTAAACAACTCATCATCCTTTCCAATTCTTCTAAGAGCCATTGAATCTGCACAAAGGTTTAATAATTAACCCTTAAGTGAGTTGATTCTTCATAAAAATTTCTGAAGAATAGTGGAAAAATCGAAAAGGAATTAAGGCGCATAAGTCTAATCTTGGCACGCATGTGTGGATGTGTCATGCAAGTATTTTATACCACACAGGTTTTTTGATGCGCAAGTATAACCACACAAGTCCAAATACCATGACAGCAGTGCGATATTGAATAAATAACAGAAAATAGAGAAATTTGTGTGGCGAAGACAACTTGTGTGGTGAGAGCTTGAAATTCTGAAATTTGGTGCTTTGCGCAGAGAATTACTATGTATTTATAGGCCAAGACACACCCTTGTGTGCCGATGCCTGCGCGGTTCAATACTTGTGTTCCGCCGTATGCGCACTCAACAGTTGTGTGCCGCCTTTCCTTTGTTTTTATTCTTTTCCTTAGAGACACATCCTCATTGTTTTCAGATCCCACTCTGAGTGGGGACTTTTGTTGATGCTCTTTTCCATCAAAGAGTTTAAACGAATGGAAAGGGAAATACCTTAGTATAAAGTGATTCATCTTTTGAAGAAATCATCAAAAATCAAAAAAGGCATGAACAAGGAGTCATTTACACATGGGTCACGCATGTTCCACCATGGTCGTGCAAGTATACTTCTGTGATGCCCAGTGGTCGCGTAGGTGACCTGCAGGCCCTCTTTGAAATTTCACCTAGGGTCTCTCTATCTTATAAATACCCTTGTGGGCCCCCCATTTAAAGGATGGGAAAAATTCCAAAACCTCATATTTGAGCTCTTGGTGCCCTAGTCTATTCTCAAAGATTCTGAACACTTCTTAGGTAACTTATTACCAAGAACGGAAGATCTAAAGAGGGGGAGGAAGGTCTATGTGTTGAAACACATCAACACTTGCGTGCCTTGGTGTCCAACCCTTAAGGGAAATGGCCACACTTGTGCGCTGCCTTAACTCTTCAATATAACTTGCACGACTCTCTTCTGAAAGTCTCTAGGGGTTGTACCAAGGGCTTGAACCAATCCTCTCCCAAGTTCTACTCTAATGATTGACTGGAGTGCAAGTACTGATGTGTCACGCAGGTACACCAGCGCGACCAATACGTGCGCGCACATTCAGTACTTTCATGCCCACGAATTACTTGTGCGCCCCTCTATTTTTGGGTTCCCTTCCTGCCCATTTCACCCCACTTACACCTATCCACTTATCCTCCTCAGAATTATGCCTTTAGAACTCTCTCCAAATAAATTTATGGCATGATTTCTTTGTTGGCTTCCTTATCTAAAAGGAATTTTGTGGAAAATATATCAAAACCAAGTGATCTACACATATTTACATCACTAAAGTTCGAGAGTTCATTCATTCAACCTCATCCATTAAGATGAGAGAATCCTTAACCTAGGCCTCCTTTTCAAGAGTAATACCCAGTCAAAATTCTCATTAATTTGGGCCTCCTTTTTAGGAGTAATCCTTAGTCCAAGTCCTCATTAATTTAGCCATACTCCTTAGGAGTACGCCCCAGGTCCTCATTAATATGGGAATCCTCCTCAAGAGTAAGCCCCAACCATGGTTCTCTTAACCTGGGATTCCTTTTCAAGAGTAAGCCCCAGTCTCCAATTTCCCAAATATGGGCATCCTCTTTAGGAGTAATCCCCAAGTCCCTTAACCTGGGCCACCTTCTCAAGAGTAATCCCCCATCATAATTCCCTTAAACAATCTTAATTTTACTATTTATTTGGGCTTCCTTATCAGTAGTAAAACCCAATCATAAGTCCCCTCTCAATTCGGGCATCTTCCTCAGAAGTAATCCCCACGTTAGAGTGCCCAAATTTCAATGAAGTACATATACCATTATGGAACTTGTTCATGGGTTTCGTCCCTGAAGTAAAACCCAATATTCATCTATTTTGGACAGTCATACATACATAATCCCCACATAATTTCATCTTTCATGGCACAATTTTCTGGCTTCACCAATACCTCTTGTTTCTCACACAGAGCATGACTCACGTGAGCTTAGAGTGTAAAAGTAATCATGAAATCATTCTTTGATCCATCAATAATGCATAAAACATCATACTACCTTATTCGAACTAAGTGGTTTATGATTCCTTTTCTAAACAAAGGATACATAGGTAACCCATCTGTGGGTACGATCCCAACTCTGAAACAATCCATGTCCTTCTGAATAACAATAAACTTTAAGTACCCAACTGAGTGGCTTTAAAACTAGTATGGTCATCATAAATGACCAAGAGACTTTTATGTGTTGAAGGATACCATTGACTAAGAATATCTAACAAATACAGATGATTCCCTATGTATGAAGAACCTCAAATACATATAAAAGATTCCCTAAATTTCATACATATTAATCATTGATTATCAGATCTAAAGGAAATCTCATTTTATACTTGGTAATGTAATAAGGATTCACAAACATAACTTAAATCTATAAAGAGAGTCCTGGAGTAGACAATAATTCCCCTCCAAAAGGTGTGATGAGTCCGACCTCCCATCCTTTCAACTAATTCAAATTCATATGCCTCATCAGTTCACAAATAATGAGAACCTACCTTTGGAAAGTAGGTCCAACTGGATATGGAATCATTGGATGTTTCTTGTTCTACAAACAAACCTGTTAGAAACTGATTGGAATTTTTGAACCATCAATCAATGAGGTCATCCCCAATTCCAGAGGAAACACTATAATATCAAATACTTTACTCATTAAGGGTTTTTATTTCCATGTAATAGAATCTAATTTTTTTTCTTTATAGGATATCTCATAGATATCATATATATTAATTTTATTAGTTAAAATATGTTTTTACCATATAATTTATTATTTTAGATGGGATAATCTGGTATGATATTCCTCATAAATTATTTTTTATGTATTACTATTTTGCATTAATATATCATTATTTAATGAGATTATATAATTTTTGAGGGATTAGATTGGAATTTTCTATAAGGGGTACAACCTCAAACAGTATAGGCACACAATGTATAGAAAAGGATAATGAGAAAACTGAGATAGGTAAATGGGATCATTTAAACACTTCATGTAAGATGTATTAAATTTAGGTCTTTAAAATATGTAAAATATGTTTGTCATATGAATTCTTAACACCATTTGAGCATTTATTAGTATTCTTCAATCTATCCATTGATACGTTGGAAATATATTTATTCATGATTCAAGTTTAATTTTATATGGTATAAAATAGATTATTTATTCATTCCATAATAAATTTTTAATCACCTATCTATGTGTTCACTTGTTGTTATCCATAATGACATTTATTATTTTTCTTGTCATGGATGTATTTATTACATCAGTTTTATTTGATATAGAATAACTGGATTTATTTATTCCATCAAAAATAAATTATATATACCATAACTACATATAATTTTATTGTTATCCAGGAATGTAACACCCCAAACTTCTACGTTACGCTTCTCTTTGAATAATGTGATAGCGTGTGTTGTACGCAACATCGAGTTCTAACACACCACAACCAATCAAACTAGCCGTAATGAATAGTGATACCTACTTTTTGAAATTTTATAAATTTTATCTCTCAAAATGGACTTCATTTTTGGATTTTTAATATCGAATTTAGCCTAGGGTGAAATTTTTGAACTTTTTGGATAACATTTATATTTTGATGAATAGTGAAAATTCCTAAATTTTAATTAAAAACAACTTTTTTAATCGAAATAATTTATATTGATAAATTATAAATTTGACTACTTTTAAAGTATATTTAGAATTTATTTGTACCATTTAATACAATGTTTGTCATTGTACATAATTTTACAATTAAACCGAACATAAACAAGTGTCAATCTTTTGATAGTATTATCTCTTAAAAACACGCTTTTTGTTTTAACAATGGGTATTAATTTTAAATTAATTTCTGCCACTTCTATGTTTTAAATTTGGATAAATGGATTCCATATTTGGAATCAGGATATTCATATTATATAAATAGGTAACTTTTATTTTTAGACATTTTGAATAATTACTTCGGTAAATATTTTATTTACCATGGTTAAGGGTAAATATGGTAAATAAGGGTTAAAAATAATATTAAAATAATACTAAATTACCCTAAAACGTGTCCTAACCTTATTGGTGGATACATGTCCGACCATGGGCATCTTTGGGTCGATTTAGGAACCCCATAGATCCACTTGTAGGTGATAGGGACACGTTATTTTAATTAAGTTTAAATAAGTTCAAAAATGACATAAGCATATATCTTTTAGAAAAACAATTTTTACATAGGGTTATATATGTTTTATTTTAGACTATAAATATTAATTAGAAAGATAAAATTATTTCATAAATAATGGTATTTTATTTATAATTTTTAGACATTAAATATTTTAATTTATTGATGACACATTAATGATGCAGTAATTACCATAATAGAGAAAAATTAAAATAATTGATATTATAAATACCCAAATAAATATAATTGGAGACTTTTATTGAATTAAAATAATTTTCTGTGTCAATATGGCATATTAGGATTTATGTAATTGAAATTTTTTGAAGTAATAATTCTGTTATGAGTTTCACAAAAATCAACTATTGAATAGTGTCAAAATTGTCATAAAAGAGTTTTTAAAACAAATATTATATTATTAATTGATATAAAATTCGTAAAAATATTAGGCTAGGCAAATAGGCTTATATCATGATAGGTATATCATTAATAGACCACTTTGGGGTCTCTTGGATGTATATAGTAAGTTTATTAACCATATAATATAAAAATTCAAAGAAACTTTGTAAAAGTGAAACTAATAAACTTAGAGTTAATACTTCAAGATAAGGTTAATATTGTAACCCAAAACTGTATAAATTATATTTTTTGAGTGGTTTTCAACCCATACCCACCTAAACCTTTAAATAATAAACTTTGGAGCCGTTATCAACCGAATATTTATTTATTATAAATTAGTATTTCTAGCTTTTCCAAAGGTGCCCCTCACCCCTCCTATAAAAGGGCACTCCCCCTTCTCACTAATTCACACATTCAAAGCCTTTTTTTTTTCGGCCAAACACTATCCAAATTCTCTATAAACTTCCCTAACTACAACATAGAGGCCTTATATTGATCAGGAAGCCAACCTATGGAGCCCTTTTGATTAAATCAAAAGGAAGAACCCGAATAAGAGATAATGTTTTCACCACCCCTTTTCAAGTTCCTTTCTTCTTCCACTTATTCTTTATTTGTTATTACCATTCTAAAATAATAAATCTAGTATCTTATATATAATTTGATGTTATTATAAATATGTTACAACCATATTCAGTATTCTATCCACCCTTTGAATAACATGTCACCATACGTGCGTACGTACGGCTTACCGTCTCCACGTCGTGGTGTAATTTTTATTCAATATATTATTATTTGGATGGGTATAATAATGTTGTATAATTCATGTAAATAATAAATATAACATGATAATTATTCTTTATATAAAATATACTATCCAATTATATATTTTTTTAATATCAAAAGAATGATATTGACGCTAGTGCGTATGTACGGAAAACCGTCTCCACGAACCCGATGAGATTCATTCTCCATCATATCCATTCATGTATAATTATCATTTCATGATTTAAAGAAAATAATGTTTTAGGACTTGATATCATTATGGATATTAATAAGATACAACCTATCCATAAAAAACATGGCTTACGTAACAAAACATATAAAAGAAAAAGAGTCAGTTAACACCCGAAACAACGATAAATCTAAGATATTATTAACAAAGAAATGTTAAAAGATCATATATGATATCATATGAATGTATATGATTCTTGTATAATTTAATAACAATTATTTCACCATTATACAGGATTTTAACCTACCCCCAACCAAGGAAATGTACAACGTAAGGGTTTATTTCGCAATCTCTTCATTATCCGAGGTTGTTTATACGTAATAATCTACTGGGAATTCTTTATCATCCACATCCACGTTTCATAAAAATGTCTTTCAAAACATTTTTACTATTTACTATAATATGATTTAAAGTCATTTATACCCTTGTTGACTTTTATAAGTGGTTTATAAAGGAATCTTTCCATCATTTTCCAAACAAGTTACTTTTTAACCTTTTCGACAGAATTAAGGTAAGAATGTTTTTTTAACTTATACGGCAGGTGCAGCTATTTTCCGCCGTTATAAAATCTTCAAATCTTACCTTACAATATTATAAGAATATTTTCAAATAAAATTTTATATTTTATATAGATCATTAATGATTTCAAAATAAAAAGAGATATTTCTCTAAAAAGAGTTTTGATTTCATCTATATCAGCATCCTTTGTTGGATTTTAAGATTATTTGAAGCTGATTTATTATGAAACAAAACATCGATATTGTATTGATGGTTTTGTGATATGTTCGGCTATAGATATGTTATTTTTATACACTACATTTTTTATGGGGAAAGTATTGACATTTCGTATGCTAGTTTTAATACGAATGTTTATGTTATGTTTAAAACTTTTCATATGGGAATGCATTGGACTTAATATGTGACAGGTGGAGACCGCTATAGCTCCTCGATGCATCGGTTGGTCTCATGAGGCAAACTAGTGTCTTTCCACAAGGCCTTGACAAAATCTTATTTGTAGTCTTGGCACGAGGCCTTGGCTATGTGGTTATGATAGTATGGAATTATGCATTCCATCATTATGAAAGTGGTTATTTATATTGCATGTGATTATTCGATTAGTAGAATATCCATGTGAATAAGTAAATGGAATTATTTAATTTTAATTTTGCCATATTATGTTTAATTTCAAGATTAAAAGGTTTTTGTTTTAGTTATACATTGCCTTAAATGTTAATTCTTATTTATGAAAGTTTCTGCTATATTGTTATCCTTATTGGGCATTTGAGCTCACCCATTTTCTATGTTTTATTTTTCCCAGGGTATGAAGAAGTAAATTATGAATGACCTGCAGGGATAGTATAAGGGGATAAGAGTGTGGTCTATGGAGTCTATTTTGCTGTAGTTTTCATTTTTATGATGTAAAAAATTATGAATATATCTAGTGTTTCCAAGGATACTAAACTAATCGGTCTTTCGAGATTTGATGTTTCTTGTGATCATGCCAATATTATGTAATAATGCACTGATGTTGGGTAACTAGGGTCAGGGCATTAAAGTTGGTATCAGAGGATGTTTAGTACAAACCTTGAGAGCTATATTTAGATAACATCTGATTAGAGAACATAGATTTAAGATGGACTTTGAGGATTAGTATAGAAGTACTTCCTAGAATTTTGGTATTGTAGATATTTTGTGAGTTTTCCCAGCAATACATCCCTGTCTGGATACAAGAAGTTAGAGGTGGCTCTGGCACAGATGTACCTAGAGATAAAACCTGAAAACACCACTTTGAGCTAGACTCGAACGGGAACTGGTGCATGACAACGGGCCTTGCTGCACTCTTGGTTACAAAACTCCTGGGGGATATGCTTAGGATAACTCTCATTTTCATTAAAAATCATTATGAAGGGTTTATAAGTATTTACTTCCTCAATGAAAACATTCTTATGATTATGGATTATATACATAAATAGTTCAATTTATTTTAAGTGTTTTATAAGCATAGAATTATGTATTTTTATTCATAAACTGATCTAGTTTATGCCATTGTTTAGAAATGGCACTTAGTGGAAGAAATGGAAACTGTATCAATGCACACACTCCATGTAGGGATGTCCCTCCTGCTCAAGATAATTATAGTGGCTTTGGTGATGCAATTGGTGCCGATCAACTAATCACCGTACTGGGACAACTCACTCAGGTTATGAATAATAACCTTACCCATCTGAAGCACCCTGATCCGCAGCGTGGAGGATAAATGTTAGATCGATTAATGAGGCAACAACCACCAACGTTCAATGGGTGTACAAATCCCTTAGTAGGTGAGCAATGGATAAATTCTCTAGAGAAAATATTTCAGGCTTTGGGGAGTAGTGAAAGGGAAAAAATTATCATGGTAGTTTACCACCTCACTGGAGATGCTGATCAATGGTGGTAATTGATTCAAAATATGAAGGAAGATGATGAAGTATAAAATAAGGAATGGAGGGAGTTCAAAGATCTATTTTTAGAAAAATACATTCCTCATTACCATCGAGTAGATATGGAAAGGCAATTTCTGAGTCTGAGACACAAGGTGAATAAGAATGTCACAAAGTATGATGAAAAATTTACAAGGTTAGCAAGGTATTCTAGAGATTATATACATAACCCAACAAGTATGATTGATCATTTATTTGATGGGAAAAAACCATTTCTCCGTCGAGCATTAGTCTCACAATCCTTCTCGTCGTACGAAGACATTGTCTCATGTGCTATCAAAACCGAAAAGTAATTCTCTAAGTCATATGACATTAAAGAAAAGAAAGAGAAGAATAGATCTTCTAATCAATCTAGGAATGGATATAAGAGGAAGATGGGAAAGGTTGAATATCCATCCTGTGGTAAATGTGGGAAGAGACACCCCAGTACATGCTTGAATGGAATGGGAGTCTGTTACAAGTGTGGTGAAAAGGCCACCAAGCTCGTGATTGCAAAGGGAAGAAGGAAGCTACCAATGTTCAGTGCTACAATTGCAAGAATATGGGACATTATGCAAATGAATGTACTAAGCATCCGGGGACCTTACCTCAGAAAATTCCAAGGGATCAAGGCCATGCTTATGCTATCACTAATGTTGAGGTAGATGCTCCGAAAGACGTGGTGGCAGGTAATTTAATGGTTTTCTCAAGTTTAGCAAATGCATTATTTGATTCTGGATCATCTCATTGTTTCATATCTTCCCAGTTTGCTAAGAAAATTAGATATTTACAATTTGATTTAACAAGGGAGTTGTCAGTTAAAACTCTTAAGGGAAGTATCATTGCAATAAAGTTTTGTGAATCAGTCCCCATTAGAGCACATAAATGTTCTTTATCTACTGATCTCATCTTAATACCTATGATTTAGTTTGATATAATCCTTGGTATGGACTGGATTTCGGACTTTGATGAGAATATTTATTGTAAGAATAAAGAGGTTATGATTCTTGAAGATGATGATAAAGAACACCTTATCTTTAGAGAAGAATCGTCACCACCTAATTCTAATCTAGATCCACCCCTAGTAGCTCAACTAAATTCAATTATTGGGGAGGAAGAGAATGAAATGACTATGGGTCAGGAAAGGAATTTTCAAATAGGGTATATACCTGTTGTGAAAGAATATGTAGATGTATTTCCAGACGATTTACCTGGACATCCTCCAGAACGAGAAGTTGAGTTTTCCATTGATTTAATTCCTGGATCAAGGCCTATATCGAAGACCCGTTATAAAATTTCCACTGTAGAATTATTCGAACTAAAGAAACAACTAGAGGAATTTAGTACTAAGGGATTTATTCTTCCTAGTGTTTCTCCATGGGGATCCCCTGTTCTTTTTGTTAAAAAGAAAAATGGATCTATGAGGTTATGTATCGTATACAGGGAGATCAATGATATAACAATAAAGAACATGTATCCCCTACCTCGCATTGATGATTTATTTGACCAAATGCATGGAGATAAATAATTTTCAAAGATAGATCTTCGATCTGGATACCATCAGTTGTGTGTGAAGAAGGAAGACATTCCAAAGACAGCATTCTGAACTAGGTATGGGCATTACGAGTTTACAGTAATTCCTTCTGGATTGAATAATGAACCCTCAATATTCATTGATCTGATGAATAGAGTTTTCAAGGAATATCTCTATGAATTTTTTGTGGTATTTATTGATGATATCTTGGTATACTCTAAAAGGTACGAAGATCATGAAAATAACTTGCGCATTATCCTGAAGACTCTGAGAAGACATGAACTATATGGGATGTTTAGCAAGTGTGAATTTTGGATTCAGGAGATATCTTTTCTTTGCCATATTGTCTCTAATGAATGAATCTCTGTTGATCCTTCTATGAACAAGGCAATCCAAGAATGGCCAGCACCTACGAGTATAACTGAGGTACATAGTTTTATTGGTTTAGCATGTTATTATCGACGTTTCGTCCAGAATTTTGCCCGATTGGCTAACCCATTAAAGAAGCTCACACGTAAAGGGGTTAAATTTGTGTGGACAAAAGATTGTGAAGAGTTTTTTAAATAACTGAAGATAAGATTAGTCAATGCTCCTATATTGACTCTACCATTGGGGAATGATGGGTTCGTTATGTATAGTGATGCATCGAAGAAAGGACTTGGTTGTGTCCTTATGTAGAATGATAGGGTTATTGCCTATGCATCACGGCAGTTGAAACTTCATGAAAAAAACTATCCTACTCATGATCTCAAGTTAGAAACTGTGATCATTTCTTTGAAGATATGGAGGAACTACCTCTATGGTGAAAAATGTGAGATTTATGTTGATCACAAGAGTTTTAAGTATATTTTCTCACAAAAAGAACTCAACATTAGGAAAAGGAGATGGCTTTAATTACTCAATGATTACGATTGTACGATACAATACCACCCGAGGAAAGCAAACAAGGTGGAAGATGCTTTGAGAAGAAAAGACCATGGAGTTATGAACGTGATGAGAATTGAAAGGGATCCAATTTTCATGGATCTAGTGAAGATGGACATGAGAATAAACAGGGAAGGTGAAACATCAATGATTTTTCAAATAGTTTCCAAGCCATCTTTACTATAAAGGATTGAGAGTTCTCAGACCGATGATGAAGAATTTCAAAAGAAGATTAAAGCTGTAAATAATGGGAGATTGAGAGACTTTGTGTAGGAATATGGAATTTTGAAATTCGAGAAGAGGGTTTGTGTTCCGAATATACCTTATCTAAAAAGGGAATTTCTGGATGATGCTCATAGTTTCAATTTATCTATACACACTGGGAGCACAAAAATGTATAGAGATTTAAAGGAAAATTTTTGGTGGGACAACATGAAGAGGGATATTGCCAATTTTATGTCAAGATGTATGGTTTTTCAACAAGTGAAAGCTGGAAGGCAACAGCCTGGTGGAGTATTGCAACCACTTCCCATACCTGAGTGGAAAAGAGACAATATTACGATGGAATTTGCCATGGGACTACCAAAGACTCCAACAAGAAACGATGAAATATGGGTTATTTTTGATCGTCTTACCATGTCAGAACATTTTCCTTCTATAGGAGAAGATCTACCAATCGAACTTCTAGCAAGACTATATATTAATGAAGTTGTGAGACTTCATGGAGTACCCCTATCGATTGTTTCTGATCGTGATCCCTGTTTTACTTCATGATTCTGGAAATGTATTCAGAAATCCCTGGATACTGAACTTCATTTGAGCACTTCCTACCACCCTCAGACAGACGGACAGTCAGAACTAACTATTCAAACCTTAGAAGACATGTTGAGATCTTGATCACTTGACTTTCTGGGTATGTGTGATCAATATTTACCTTTGGTAAAATTTTCCTGTAACAATAGCTTCCATTCGAGTATTCAGATGGCACCATATGAAGCGTTATATGGAAAGAGATGTTGCACGCCAACTTGTTGCAATGAAGATGGTGAAAGAAATTTTGTAGGTCTAGAACTAATGGAGGAAATGATGGAAAAGGTGAAGGTAATCCAAAATCACATCAGAGCTGCTCAATGTAGGCAGAAGTGCTATGCTGATAATCGAAGGAAGGATTTGAAAATTCAAGTCGGTGATCATGTTTTCCTGAAGTTATCTACAAGGAAGGGAGTCATACGTTTTGGTAAGAAAGGTAAATTGAGTCCCAGGTACATCGGACATTTTGAAATTCAAGAACGAATTGGGGTTGTAGCTTACCGATTAGCAATGCCACCAAGTATCTCCAAAGTTAACGATGTGTTCCACGTATCTCTGTTGAGGAAATACATGCCTGACCCAATGCATGTACCCACCTATGAAGAGTTAGAACTGGAACCTGATCAGTCTTATTGTGAAGATCCCATCAGGATTCTTGATACGCGAAAACAAGTACTAAGAAACCGGACGACGCGTCTGGTAAATGTTTTATGGAGAAACCATAAGATGGACGAGAAAACGTGGGAACCCGAGGAACATATGATGAAGAACCACCCAAGTCATTTCATGTGATAGTATTCTATAAATTTCAAGGATGAAATTATTTGAAGGAGGGGATAATGTAACACCCCAAGCATCTACGGTACCCTTCTCTTTGAATAATGTGATAGCGTGTGTTGTATGCAACATCGAGTTCTAACACACCACAACCAATCAAAGTAGCCGTTATGAATAGTAATTCCTACTTTTAAGAATTTTATAAATTTTACCTCTCAAAATGGACTTCATATTTGGATTTGGAATATCTAATTTAGCCTAGGGTGAAATTATTGAACTTTTCGGATAACATTTATATTTTGATGAATAGTGAAAATTACTAAATTTTAACTAAAAACAACTTTTTTATTCGAAATAATTTATAATGATAAATTCTAAATTTGAGTTGTTTTAAAGTATATTTAGAATATATTTTTACCATTTAATACAATTATGGTCATTTTACATAATTATACAATTAAACCGAACATAAACTAGTGTCAATATTTTGATAGTTTTTATCTCTTAAAAACACGCTTTTTGTTTTAACAACGAGAAATAATTTTAAATTAATTTCTGCCACTTTTGTGTTTTGAATTTGGAAAAATGGATTCCATAATTGGAATCAGGATGTTCATATTCTGTAAATAGGTAACTTTTATTTTTAGACATTTTGAATAATTACTTCGGTAAATATTTTATTTACCATGGTTAAGGGTAAACCGGTAAATAAGGGTTACAAAATAATATTATAATATTACTAAATTACCCTAAAACGTGTCCTAAACTTATTGGTGGATACATGTCTGACCATTGGCATCTTTGGTTCGATTTTGGGACCCCATGGAGCCACATGTAGGTGATAGGGAAACTTTATTTTAATTAAGTTAAAATATGTACAAAAATGACATAAGCATATATCATTTAGAAAACCAATTTTTACACAGGGTTTTATATGTTGGATTTTATACTATAAATTTTAAATGGAAATATAAAACAATTTCCTACATAATGGTATTTTATTTATAATTTTCAGACATTAAATAATTTAATTTATTTATGACACATTAATGATGCAGTAATTACCACAATAGAGAAAAATTAAAATAATTGATATTATAAATACACAAATAAATATAATTGGAGACTTTTATTGACTTAAATTAATTTTATAGGTTATTATGACATGTTAGGATTGATATAATTTACTGTTTTCAAAGTAGTCTTTCTGTTATGATTTTCACAAAAATAAACTATTGAATAGTGTCAAAATTGACATAAATGATTTTTTAAAACATATATTATATTATTAATTGATATTTAATTCATAAAATTCTAAGGTTCGTCCAGGAGACTTATATCGTGATAGGTATATCAATAATGGGACACTTGGGGGTTTCTTGGTTGTATATAATATGTTTAATAACCATATAATATAAAAATACAAAGAGACTTTATAAAAGTGAAACTAATTAACTTAGAGTTAATAATTAATGATAAGTTTAATATAGTAACCCAAACCTGTCTAAATTCTATTTGTTGAGTGATTTTAGACCCTTACTCACCTTAACCTTTAAATAATCAACTTTGGAGCCATTAGAAATAGAATATGAATTAATTATAAATTAATATTTCTAGCTTTTCCAAAGGTGCCCCACACCCCTCTTATAAAAGGGACCTCCCCCTTCTCACTAATTAACACATTAAAAGCCTTTCGGTTCGGCCAAACCATTCAGAATTACTCTATAAAATTCCCTAAATATAACCTAGAGGCCATAGTATGATCACAAATCCAACCTAAGGAGCCCTTTTGACCAAATCAAAAGAAAGAACCTGAAAAAGAGGTAATGTTTTCACCACCCCTTTTCAAGTTCCTTTCTTCATCCACTTATTATTTCTTTGTTATTACCATTATAAAATAATAAATACAGTATCTTTTATATACTATGATGTTATTATAAATATGGTACAACCATATTCAGTATTCTGTCCACCCTTTGAATAACATGTCACCATATGTGCGTATGTACGGCTTACCGTCTCCACATCGTGGTGTAATTGTTATTCAATATATTATTATTTGGATGGGTATAATAATTATGTATAATTCATGTAAATAATAAATATAACAAGATAATGATTATGTATATATAATATACCATCCAATTATATATTATTTTAATATTAAAAGAATGATATTGTCGCTCGTGCGTACGTACGGACTACAGTCTCCACAAACGCGATGAGATTCATTCTCCATCGTATCCATTCAAGTATAATTATTATTTGATTATTTAAAAAAATAATGTTTAAGGACTTTATATCATTATAGATATGAATAAGATACAACCTATACATGAAAAACATGGCTTACGTAACAAAACATATAAAAGAAAATGAGTCAGTTAACACCTGAAACAACGACAAATCTAAGATATTATTGACAAAGCAATGTTAAATGATCATATATGACATCATATGAATATATATGATTCTTGTATAATATAATAACAATTATTTCACCATTATAAAGGATTTTAACCTACCCCCATCCAAGGAAAAGTACAAGTTAAGGTTTTATTTCGCAATCTCTTCATTATTTGAGGTTGTTTATATGTAATAATCTACTGGGACTTCATTATCATCCACATCCATTTTTCGTAAAAATGTATTTCAAAACATTTTTAATATTTACTAGAATATGATTTAAAGTCATTTACACCCTTGTTTACTTTTATAAGTGGTTTATAAAGGAATCTTTCCGTCGTTTTCCAAACAAGGTACTTTTTAACCTTTTCGACAAAATTAAGGCAAGAATGTTTTTTTAACTTATATGGTTAGTGCAGCTATTTTCTACCATTATAAAATCTTTAAATATTCCATTACAAGATTATAAGAATATTTTCAAAGAAAATTTTATATTTTATATGGCTCTTAAATGATTTCAAAATAAATAGAGATATTTCTCTAAAAAGTGTTTTGATTTCATCTATGTCAACATTTTTTGTTTGATTTTAAGCTTATTTGAAGCTGATTTATTATGAAACAAAACTTCCATATTGTATTGAAAGTTTTGTGATATGTTCGACTATGGATATGTTATTTTTATACCCTTCATGGTTTATGATATAAGTATTGACATTTCATATGCTAGTTTTAATACGAATGTTTATGTTATGTTTAAACCTTTTCATATTGGAATGCATTGGACTTAATATGTGACGAGTGGAGCTCGCTATAGCTCCTCAATGCATCAGTAGGTCTAATGAGACAAACTAGTGTCTTGGCACAAGTCCTTGAAAAAATCTTATTTTTAGTCTTGGCATGAGGCCTTGGCTATGTGGTTATGATAGTCTGGCATTACGCATTCCATCATTATGAAAGTGGTTATTGATATTGTATGTGATAATTCGATTAGTAGAATATCCATGTGAATAATTAAATGGAATTATTTCATTTTATTTTTTTTCATATTATGTTCTAGTTCTTGTTTAAAAGGATTTTGTTTTAGTTACACATTACCTTAGATGTTTATTCTTATTTATGAATGTTTTCGCTATATTGTTATCCTTACTGGGCATTTGAGCTCACCCCTATTCTATGTTTTATTTTTCCCAGGGTATGAAGAAATAAATTATGAATGACCTACAGGGATATTATAAGGGGATAAGAGTATGGTCTATGGAGACTATGTTGCTGTAGTTTTCATTTTTATGATATAAAACTTTATGAATATATCTAGTGGTTCCAAGGGTACTAAACTAATCAGTCTTTAAAGATTTGATCTTTCTTGTGATCATGCCAATATAATGTAATAATGCACCGACTATAGGTAACTAGGGTCGGGGAATTACAAGGAATCTATAAAAAAATTCTTCCAGGGATTTATTTATTTTTTCAGTTTAATTTGTTATACCATAGATTAATTATTTAGTTGTTTTCATATTCTATTATTTATAATTTCTTCATCCATACACTATAACCTTATTGGAAATCATACTTTACATATGTATATTATTTCATTTTCTATAGTAATCATAGAATAATAGTAAATATAAAAAATGGATTGCAAGTAGAATACTAATATTTATATTGTATTCATATGATGCCTTTTTTATTTATATGTAAAATAATAGTTACATATACATCTATTTTTATAAATCCTATATATTTATTCATCCTCTATATTATAATATATGCAAATTTTTTATAAAATAAAATATTTCTATATGTTTATAGGGTTTCAGTTGTTTCAGTTTAAAATACATAATAGTTTATTTGACATCATATGAACTGTATTTAAACGTACATAGTTAGAACCAAATAAATAATTTATCATGGTTTATATCAATTAAAAAAAGTAGATTTTTAATTTTAGGAAAATGTTAATTGATATGTGATTTTACTGATAGAGTATATCTTAAATTTTAAGTGCATTTTCTTTTATGACTTTAGTAATTTTCATAATTTTTTTGGGATATTTTTTATGTCAATATTTAATGGGTCAGATAAAATCCAACTGAATTATATCTATATTGGTCATAGAGTGATATAGGTTGAACTAAATGTATAATAGTAAAAAATATTGGGTATCTTGGACATACATAAGATGTAATATTGAGAATTAATATACATTTATTCTCTTCTTATATTATTGATGAGTCATGATTAACGTTGATAATTTTATTTAAAAAATTAGAAAAAAATAAATCTAGTTCTTTTAAAATGAGGTGGTAGGTGGTCTATTTAATCTCTTATTTATATTTTTTAAATATATTAATGGTCATTTACAAATATGGAAGGGGTGAAAAAAAACTCTTTTATCACTTTTATAGGATCTTATGACATGGATTATTACAAAGTCATTCCTTGATGATTTAATAAAAATTAAATGTTAGCATTTATTTTATGTAACTCTATGAGTTATCTAACAAATTAAACATTCAATGATATTTTCGGTATCATTTATTTTCTATTGAAAAATATTAAATAATTTTTTTTAACATTCTAGGGTTGAAAAGTACCATTATAATCATAGAAAAGTATGTTATATATATCAGAATAAGGGACTAGAAAATTATTTTCATGATTTTTTTAGAAGGGAAGCCTTCAAATAGCATGTATGTATCTAATTTAAAATTTCCCCCATTTGGAACATTTCAAATTTTATTTGGGAACCCACTATTTTTAAATAATTTATAATGAATCAATTAGATTTATTAATAAAAAATATTTTTTAATATGTCTCTCTAAAATTATATATTAGATATAATTTTCCATTGGTTTATCGATGTCTACATCAATCTAAACCAAGACAAATGAGTTTCATTTGGGTAAGGAAGATGGATGATTTAGAAAATATTCAATGGTATTATTTCAACACATGAACCCTTTATCCTTGAAAAAAATTTCATCATTTTATTGAAATATAATTTTTAAGGGAAAAATAAAATCATCATTGAGTGCTGGAAATTGAGAATTTGGGTTTTCTCAAATATAGAAAAATATTCATAAAAAATATCATTAATGGGTTAGAATGAAACATCCAAATAAATTTCAATAATTTTTTATGAATTTATGTAAAATACAATAATTTTAATTTATTTATTTAAATAACCTCATGTTTTAATAAATATGTTATTTTATGAAATATTTTTTAGGGGAAATGGTTTTTTATTGTTAGATATAGTATAGATCAAATGTCGACCACTAACCGGTCACATCTAGAATAGGTAGGTGCTAGAACCCATGATAAATGGGAGATAAGGTCACAATAACCACCACCCATAGGAATTATTCCCTAAATAAATCAACCTTTTATTTTACATAAAGAAATATTATTTATCATATATATGATATATTAAAATATTAACTTCTATTTGATAATGGAATTCCATTTAATAATATTTTTATTTTAATAGAATCATGGAATTATGTAATTGTATTTTATTAGTTAAATAATTAAATTTGATGAATTTACTATCATTAAATTATAAAATTTAACCATTGATGCTAATTTTATATATCATTTTATTTGAAACATGCTAAATATGTGGGTAATTTTATATAAATATTTTTTAAGAAATATTAATTAATATTATAACCCATAATTTTTTTTTGTTTCTATTTTATCTTATTTTATCTTTTTTGTTTCATTACATTAAAAATAGTTATTTAAAAGGGTAGGTAACTCATTGTATAATTAAAATACAATAATAATTTAATTTAGTACTTTTACTAAGAAATCATTTCCATTAAAAATATTAACTATTACATCATAACTCATAATAAATTTCTACACACATCACATGTAAATATTGGCTACAGTAACATATAGTATTAATTGGATAAAACCCACATACAAGAAAAAATAAATATTATTATTTATGAATTTTAAAGTAAGTGTACAATAATACCAAATATGATACTAAATATTACATTGGGAAAAAATTGAGGATAGATAACGTAAAATATATAATGTTGTATCACCCTAAACATGTAGATTGATCATACCCATAAACAACAATATTAATAAGATAAAGAGATTTCATAATGATATATTCATTTTTAAAATAACATTATACTTTAAAATAAATAATGTAATTTTTTAACAATGAGAATTATGATTCATTTATTTGGAAATATAGTTTTTTGACTTTATGAATACTGATGATATTTGTTGAATTAGACAACTAAACAGCTATACATTGTTATTGTTAGATATTCAAATGAAATTAAGTAACCATCGGGGGTTATTTTATGATGTTAATAACCTATATTATAAGAAACTATATATATGCATTCCATTAAGTATAGGTTTTATGAAAAAATTATAAGTATTAAATAAATTTCATGACCCTATAAAACCCTTTTTAAATGACAATATATTTTAATGATGTCCTATGTAATGCAAATAATGGCCTAATGATTATTATATTATAAAAAATGTTAATTTTAAGTGAATAAATTTTTATAAATAAAATATATAATTAGAAAATTTATAATAATATCCTCAAAATATAAGTTTCATTTTTTGGATAAAGAAAGAAAAGTTATATTATGGTGTTGTTTTGGGAATTTTATAACAATGTTGATATTTTGGTGAAAAGGGGAAATATCGCATTTTAATACCACAATGATTTTAGGACATCAATATCTTCTGAATATGATTAAAACATTTATTATATTTTTTATTAAATGTAAATTATATTTTATAAGTATAAAAAATAATTTAAATTTCTATTTAAAATTTGAATGTTTATAATATATATTTTGGAACCAAAAATTTATTTTCATAAATAATACTATTTTTGGGATTGTGTCTAGTAAATTGGTCAAATAGAATCTATGTTTTTATTTAATAAGTATTTTAGAATCCGAACAATTTATTCTTATTATTAATAAGATTGAATTTTGTTTGGAATTCATTTCACCCATCAGGATTTATCTTATATTACAAAATAAACAATATATCATCCTTTTAACACCTCTCCACAAGAATAGATACCCCAATTCCTCTACACTTCCCACAAAAAAGACATTGATCATGAATTATCTATTAATATCTCTCTAAAGAGTCTCTATAGTGTTGTTCTAGTTTCCTAATGAGTCCCCCCTCTATCTTTAAAAAACATCTTCCAATGTAATGGGACCTCAAGAATCCAATTTACAGTTAGAGAACATTATCTTTATTATATTTTCATTTTTAATTTATTTTTCATACTTCAATGAAATGTAATTATAATAAATTATTATTTTTTAAATATTATTTTCCATATTCCCTCTCCTTATAGTAATTCAATTTTTTATTACTATAAAAAAAATATGCATCATGATGCATCCTATTCAATTTTCAACTGCAATTACTTATTTATAATTTCTATTAAATTTTCATTTTCATTAAACATATTTATTTTAATTTCATGTTATTTATATCATGTTTAAGTATTTTTAATGATATATTACCTTCTACACTTATTATAAATTTTTTCAACGATTATATAATTCTTGAAAATTCTTATTTCCATAAAACAATCTGAATGTTTTTGTAATGTATAAAGTGTTTTGTTTTATATGAAATGAAACAATTTTATAGGTATTAAAATATATGTGTTTTTGGTGTACATTAATCTAAGTGTTATAACAAAAAAATGAGTTAGTCGTTTATATCATGACCATCACTCTGGTGCACGGTGAATAGGCCCTTTTGTGGACCTCTTTCGATACTCATATAGGATATTCTTAAATGATCTACATATTATTTAGAAACCATTTTAAAGGACTTATATACCAATCCATTTATCTATTATAATTTCCAAGGCATAAATACTAATAGTTATTTATTTTTAAAACATCTTCTTTATAAACCACTAATGAATACATAATCATTCACTTTAATTAATGATATTTTTAATTTGTGCATTATTAAATCCATAATAATTAATTATCAGATTTCACCTAGATATCATCCTCGATTCATTTATTGGGGGAGTCTTTTTGAAACACATAGTCCATACATCATTATGGGGTAATACTATATGATATACCACATTGGGAAATATTTCTACGTTCTTTTATTTTAAATTCTGTGAATATTTTTCCATAAAACATATCAATTTAAAAATGATTTTGTAGTAATTTTATATAAAATGAGTTGCTCAGAATTATATAACCCCTCACAACAATAGTACGTATAATGATATAATTATAATTGGACAATTGTAGTATCATTATCCTTTATATAATATTTCCTAAAACAAGTAATTACTATTATGTATAGACATCTGGCATCATGTATTCCCATCCCTATATGATCAGTTATTAATTTCTTAGAATCAATTCATTTTTACAATTCATTTTGATTTATTTATCCATATCTATTCATTTTAAATAGAACAACTCAGTTTATTTTTTCATTCCATGATAATTTTACAATCACATATCATTATATTCATTGTTTTTATTATCCAAGAATATATTAATTTTTATGGTTGAAATCAAACAATGTATTCACTATGATTAATTTTTTATGGGATATATTATTATATTTACACTTTCTATAATGGGTTTTAAATCCCTTTTCTACATTTTTTTAAATGTTTATCCACTATTATACAAATCATGGGGAATAAGATCAATTTTTTCATGAGGGGTCACTCTCAACTGTTTGTCACTATTTTCGATGACCAAGGTGGTTATGGATACCACTACCATCCCTCCCCCATTAGAGGAGGAAATAATTACTTCATCATCCTCATGGGATAATCATATTCCCATAATTTAATTCTCTAACAGTAAATTCTATCCCTAATTCCCCAAAAATAATTATATCCTAAAAGTTCCATATCTATTAGAAGAATTTCCTCAAAATTTGATTTTAACCCTATAGTATACTATGAAATCATGTCTCATAAACTAGTACATGGGGGGTTCGTTTCAGTTGTAATCAACTAATGGTCTGTACTTTTGAAAAGATTGTGTTCATTTATTAGGTTTTTTTGGAAATTTTTTCTATTAGTTTTATCAACATTTGAATATGATGATAGATTTATCTTTATAAGACGATTTATTTTATTAATTTAATAGATATTTTTAATGTTGTAACAAAAATAATTCTTCCTCTTTTGTTGGACATATTATTTTATTGTGAAGTGTAATCATATATATAAGGTGTTTTGGTAATGTTTTCTAGTATAATAACATCTATTTTAAATTCCATTGATGATATGAATATAGGGGATTATTGTAGGATTTGTATGTGTCATGTATATTGAAAAAACATTTTTTTAACCTAAATCATTATGTATATTCAATTTTTCACACACGTTCATAGGGGAGTTTCCACATGTTCAAACTTGGTTAAACACCCTATTTATATTATCCCCTATTTTTATTTTTCTAAATTAAAGTGTCCATATACTCTATCAATTGAACTATCTTCTCCTTGTTAAAAAAAGAGAGTATGGGTTATCAGTTTCATATACATTAGATTCTTCCTCTGAACATATCTCCTATTTTGGGTCTCCATCATAAAGATACATCATATCCCTATAACACACTCTTATTTTCTAATAATTTTGGATGCATGCCAATTTTGCTACTTCGTTCTAGAAATTCTAAAACTATCTTGAAATTGAAGCAATATTTGGTCAAGGTAGTAGTCATATTGGGATTCAATTAGCATGTATGGTCTTTGTGGGAACTGGTCACATATATTCTTCATAACATGAGGGAATATCATGTGTGGAATCTTAGGAATATAACCCAAGAAATATCATGTATATCACAATATAATGGTATAAAGGGAATATTTTTTCTCAGGATTTTTACCTCAGGTATCCCATGTTCTTCCATGAGTTAACAGATGCCATGGGATAATATCTTCCAAGTACAACACATATGGAATCTCATGTTTTTCATGATGCATGTAATGTAATGTCCCTTGAGTTAGATTCAGTCATGTGTTTAAGGCCTTGTAGAGATGGGAACAAGGTTAATGTCATGTGGAAACGTGATGGTTGGATAACAATACCTCTTGAGGTTGACCCAAAATTTATGGTTCAGGATGTCCCTCAAGATGGACTTAGTATGGATGGATCATAATGTCCCATGATATGGATATAAGGTACTTGTGAACTAGAATGCCTATTGTAAAAAATCTATGATGGACATAGAAGAACATACCTTGAGGCATATCCAATTGGATTATCAAAAAGGCCCCATGGGAAGAATCAGGGAGGTGAGCCCATATGAGGGAGAACCTACATTAAACATTTTTCAGGAACCCCATGAGGTGAACTCAAATAATTCATCAAAACACTAATCAAGGAAAATCAAGAAATTATGAACTCGAACACTCCTTATAAAAAATCTAGGATGGATGAATCAGAATATCCCATAATATTAAACTTGATGGTTGATTAGAATTCCCCCTAGGACATATCTTGGAGGGTTTTTCATAGGGGAGGGAACCTGGGGTTACCACTGGTTACAAACCCCTTCAGACAAGTCCAAAATGTTTATTAGAAACCCCTATGAGGTAAATCATGGATAGATGTTTTTATGAGATCACATAGAGGTTTACCATTGGCCAAGAACCCCTTCAGAAAAAACATATATTTTATTAGGACACCCCTTCAGGTAGATCAAGTAAATATGAAGAAAAACACCTATTAAGGAAAATATCTGTTGGATTGACCTAAACGAACCTTGATATAAATATTTCTGGTTGTTCAGAATACCCATTGAAAGGGATCTGGTAGGATTGTACCTATGAGGGAGAACATATTTAATCCTTGGTCACCTGACCATTGAGGCAAACCCAAAATGTTCATTCGAACACCTAATGAGGTAGATCTGGGAAGAGTCTCCCTATGATAGAGTACCAAGATTTACCATTGGTTGCGAATTATATTTCATAACGCTTCCTATGTACCATGATTAGAATATTAGGATAAAAACCAAAGTAATTTTTTTACAACATAAGATAATGTGATAGGTCTTATCTATGTATTTTTATGTCATTTAGTAAAAACTATTATGTACTAAAATGATTATCATTGAGGTATGGTATGTTGAATAAAAATTTAATCTCCAATTCTTTACATGATATGTATTTTTTAGAGATAAGTAGGTATACATCGATGAGTATCCTGATGAATCTAGAAAATATGATGTATCCCATAGAATTGGTGAGATCATACAAAGGATTTTTCCATCAGAACATTATTGATATTTGGATGTTGGTTTTTGAATGTAGGGATGGAACCTATGTATCCTAGTTTGTTGAGAATAAATGACCATGTCGATCAATGTTGTTATAGAATACACCTGGGAAGAGTTTCATTGGAATAGATGATTGATCATGTAGATGTCATGTTCTCCATTATCCTCTATGACCACAGGTGTCATGTTTGATTTGGGAAAAACTTTGATGTAGAGGATCATAAAATCACTTGATCCACATTGTTTTTTATAGATGTTGATGTGATACTTGAAGAAATGATTATGTGTGTGGGGATTAAGCATGAAAGCCTGCATAGGAGGGTCTCATTCCATACGATTGGTACAAAATATATAATATTTGATGTCATCCCATTTCATCCATACATGTAGAGTAATGTTTTTATTGCTTTGGGATGGTAGGGAATACAATGAGGTTGTCGTTTTAAATGGGATTAATCCTCAGGGATAGAGGGGGGACATTCACTTATTTGATTTCCAGTATGAAAGGTCTATGATATATAAGGGAATAGAGGGTGGTATCCCAATATGATCATACATTAGGCATACTAACCATAATTAATAGTCTAAGATAACATTATTACATCATGTGCTAATTATGTTGTCATGCAATTTAACATCGTATTACTAGTTTGTAGATCTATGGAATTTTATGTCATGGTGACCATATATTTGGGGACAAAATCCTCACCCAAATGGATTATGTGACAACCTATAATGACCAATGAGTATGTAGTGGTTATGGAACTACTAAGGTATAATGTGATATGTTGTCACATTTGAGTTCGATGTTACAGTCCTTATATTAAGAAGAAATTGGGGTTACATTACCTATTTTGAGATGAAAAATCGTAATTGGATGGATCCTAAAACACATTATATGACATTGGAGGACATAGAAGTTTGTGTAAAAGATCACATATGGATTCTATGTGTGGTTATAGTAGTATTGGATTTTTGTGTGGGACTTGGAATCTCATCCTCCACAAAGGAATGTCAAAAGAAAGGGGGAAACATATAGAGGGTTATGAGAGGAAATTTCATTGAGAATGAGGCCTTTATGATTGGTGATTTGAAAAGAAAATATTCCTCATAAATGTTATGGTCTTTTTAAGGTGTATTAATTGAAAAAGTGGGATCCCCATACTCAGAGGGATGTGCTTATTCATAATGTGAGTGATTCATGATGTTTTAATCCATGGTGCTGCCTTATGCTACCTTAGGGAATTACTCTTTTTTAAGGGAATATGACTTCACAAAAGAAATATCCACTAAGGGTTTATGTTCTTAAGATAACAAGAAAATGGAATTCATATATCTTGGATATCTTATGTGATCCTATTCTCTTTAATTCA
This sequence comes from Viscum album, assembly GCA_963277665.1. NCBI lineage: Eukaryota > Viridiplantae > Streptophyta > Magnoliopsida > Santalales > Viscaceae > Viscum > Viscum album. The sequence continues at coordinate 1,767,863,005 of OY728145.1, forward strand.
TGATGATTGGGAGGTCCATGAATTAAGAGCAGTCTAGATACCGAATGGACAAAGGGTCTGTTCAGAAATAACAAGATAAATGGATTATTTATATGAAATGGTTTCATTAATATTTAAGGAACTTCATGAAATATTAGAGGATTTGTGAATGTAAATTTCTTCCTGGGTATGAGATTGATACTCATGATTACATTGTCTAAAATTTTCATGGTCCTGAAGCGCTATACGACTGATAATATCTCTATGGTGATAAATACAAAAATGGACTATACCATTCATGAATGGAATCCCCATATAGGGAACATTGATAGTGTCATCCATTTATTATTGAATTTGGAGTCACAATGTATACCCATAAGAATTATTTTAGAAAATTTTGGCTAGAATTCATTTGGAACTAGACATGATTTCCTTGAATATTCTATTACCTCATGTATTTTTGCTTCAAATCCAACCCCCTTTATATTTGGATCAAAAGAATAAAAGTATGGTCCAATTATAATAGAAAATCATAGAGAATTTGATATAATATCCATTTAATAAAACATCCCCATAAATCCCTTGGGAGAATCCCTATCATGATGGTCTCTTTTTTTTCTGGCCATCCGGATTCCCAGGAAGTTGTTTACCTATAAATAACGAAGGGGTTCCTATTCAAGTCCATAGGACAATAATGTGAAAAAATGACCATTCTCCATTTTCTGAAGCTCTAACTCGCCCAGATTTTATTTGACATCGATTCTCAATATTCAAAAATTTCACAATCTAAATGATCTATGATCTATAAAAAAAATTTAATAGATCAGACACAAAAAACTCATCTTTGTGAATAAAATACATGAAAGATAAATCCAAATGATATTAAAAAAATACTAGAAAATAATATATGTTTGGAATCTAATGGCCACTCAGTGAGTAAATGATGATTTTTATTGAAGGGAAGAAATAGCTGAGAATATCATGATTGGGGATTGATTCTGAAGCACCTCGATCCTTGAAACATTTTAGCACTAATGTTTGATGCTGAAAGGGAGTAACTGTAATTAAATAGGCTACTACTATGTGAATCAGTAGTTAGAAGAGATTTTTTATCCCAGTGGTGAGTAATGAATAATAATATTACTGGGTTAGGGGCATATTGTGGCAGTAATAGTGTCATAGAGCACCTGGAGGCCACATCTGGATAGACCTCATGTCGAACATAGTGGACAACCTATATAAAAACATAAATAATTTCAATAGGGGTAAGCTGGATATTGATGAATCTATACAACAATATGATACTATCTTCAAGGCGGTTTATGTGGAATCGCTGAAGGGTTGGAGTGATGGATAGGACTTCTTCCATGATATCTGCTTCACTTATGAGTGGGATCCATCCTACTAGCCATGAAAATTTTGGACTTGTTTCAAGGAGATATTATTAAAGTGGATCACTATAAAGTGGCACGGTTTAACATCTCCATGTTTTTCACCAATAGGAGATCATGCCCGATCTGTCAAGGAAGTCATTATCATATACCAACATTTTTCACTTTATTTATTTGAAGATTTGAGTAATCACCAAGCACTATCATCATATTTCTAGAATTCATTTTTTAGGTAATGTAGGATGTTTTCTTCCCTAAATAGAATTTATGGTATGATCAGGATCAGTTTATGGCTATGGATATATTGATAACAATTTTGAACCTAGTGTGGGGCACTAATATAGAAAATTTAGTGATGAGTAATATCTCATTAAAAGGGTTGTTAAAATACTTCTATAATATATTTGTGAAATATCTATTTTATGGGGAGGATAAGGAAGATAAGTTGGTGACTGGGCCACACACATGTCCTGGGGGATACTAATAGGGAAATGGGGGATCCTACTATTAGATTCAAGAAGCGATATAGTGGTAGTAATGTAGATACATCATTAAGACTAAGGAACAACATATAATACTAATGATTGGTTTCATCAATACATTAATCTATAGATTGATTCTACCTATGATGGATGCAGACAAGGTTGGTCTATTTTATCACCTTTATAATTTCGGGGGGTTCTAGTGACTAAAAAGCACAACAACCTTGTTGTACTTGTACTGGTGAACTTTTAAATGGTAATTCAACTCATCAATGATGGTAATATTATTATTTATGTCTGTGGGATATTACACTTCTTATATTGTAGGATGACCACACACCTGGGGGATATGATTACCCACTCCCATTTTCTCCCCCATAAAAAACTTCCATCCCACAATTTCAAATATCATTGATAGTGGCCCATATATGTTAGGTACCTTGATGTTCTATGATTATCTTGGATAGAGGATAACATCATATTCCATGTGTTCCCCATGATAATAAGAGTGGTGAGTGATGATAGAACAAGGGAATTGGAGAAGATATCATACCTCTTTGCCTTCCAAGGTGGGGTGATGGTGGCTAGAGTCATCTGTAAGCTAATATATGAGCCATAAAATCCAAAATGGTTTGTTTTACATTTAATTTTTCTACAAAGGTTAAATCTAAACTTGTATTCATATGTTCATCATGATTTTTCACCTTTTTTTATAAGGATGAATTGTTTCATTTTTATGGGTGGGGATGGAACATGTGAAATGAGCTTGCACCACCTACAACAGAATACCAAATTGTCCTTGATTATGCATAGATTTTGGAATGTGTGTGTCAAGAGGATATGTTAAGGAGGTGGTCCATCTGATATAATAATGGGGGTGGACCTTCAATATTGGATGTAGGGCATTGTTTTGATCAATGCACATTGAGTTAGAAGGGCTACCATAGTGGGAAGGGTAGATACAATGGGTCCAGTAGTTCATGGGCCTCGACATGGGTGTGCTTCTAGAAGAGAAGCATCAATATTCATGATCCTCATGAAGAGGAAGCAACGTGAAGAAGTATGGTCAGATAGGGTGGTCAAAAGAGTACATATTTTTGGTTTAATGAAAAAAATTCCTCATTATATTCTCAATGATTCAATGTTTCCCACGACATGTAATGTTAATGAATTCACAAGAAAATCACCACCCCTTTGGGGGTATGCATCTATCTCATCATTGAAAGGATATTTCTCATGAGGCAAGTCTATTAATGTTTAGTTTTATAAACTATAAATTCAGAATAAAGGTAATATATATCAATGTGTGTGGATGAAATCTTCCCCCATGATACCATGTGTCTTGTATTGATTGTGTGAAGATGCTCTTAGGCATATTCTCACGTATAGTTTCCCATAATGTTTGTAAAAATATCAGTATAAATGAAAGTGTAGAATCGAAAGACTCATTGGGAAATTATTCTTACTAGATATCAGATTGAGATAGACTCTCTGATGTGGAAAAGTTAAATTAAATGAACATTACATACTTTTGAACATCAATAAGCATTTAATGTCATCACCTATTCTCTTCATTAACATATTCATGAATCAATGTGAATTATATTCATACATATTCATGAAAGGCCTCATGAAATGGATTAGATAACTTCAATAAATATAGGGGGATTTTGGGGTTCCTTACTTGTGATAAAACCATGGATGGTTGACCATCAATGCTTGACATTGAGGTAGTGCCACAGAGGCATACATGGTTATTGTGGAAAAGAACTATCGCAAAAGTTACAGCAAGGGAGATCATGAATTTTAGGATAAGAACATGGGTATTATTTGATGTTACTATTGATAAGGCACCCTCAGATGATGGGGTATGGGAAATCCTTGAAACTGTGTAGGTTGATGTAGCTATGTTTGATAATCTGATCAATGAGTTTCCACTAAAGGTATCAGTATCCTCCAAAATTAAAATGGAAAAAACATTGACTATTTTGGTGGTTGGAGTGGTTAGGAAGGATACATTAGTTTCTTCGACCATGGTATTACTACTATTGTAGGTCGTGGGTGATAATGGAAAGGTATTTATAGTAGCATGGGTAGCCAATGAAGTTGGGATAGTTGCATCCACCTTAGAAGCACCCTAATGTGTGGTGGAGGCTTCTATTATGAATAAGGAGGATAATAAGGAGTTTCTCCCATGTGTGGACCTCTATCAAATCATCAATTAATTCCCACACAAGGATGATCCAGCTAATAATAATCTATATATCACCTCTCCTTATAATCCATTGTTTCTTAATGATTTCGAATACCCCATCTTGGACATCACTTAGGAGATCTTAATTTTCCACCACCTGGAATGGTGTAACATTAATAAATTCATCTCTTGAATTTAGATAATAGAGATTCCAAATAGGGGTTGTCTCTATTCTACTAGTTATTCATTTTGGGGAAAATTTGGGTGACATCCATAATCCCTTACATGATTTTGTAGGGATTTTTTGTTGAGAGGGCACGTGATGAATGTAATGTGCTCAACATGGAGTAGATGTGGAATAATGATGAGAGAACCCATGTACCTAGGAATGAAGAGGATGATATTTCACTCAAGTAGGGGATATTTCTAGAGAATTTTGTGGTATCTTGCACACATGATGAATTCATTCACAGTTAGAGGGCTCAATTATTGGTGGATAAAGACTAAAAGGCCAAGACCTTGGAGGCATTGGCTACATGGTGGGATAAATAAAACTGAATTCGGATAAAGACTAATGAAATCTTATCAAAGTCATATAAAAATATCATAAATATGATAAAGCATTATCATGCACTATAGGCCAGTAAGAAAAGGCTGGATGAGCTCAAATTCATGATCACATGGGTTGTTCATTAAAGTATTTTCTTCAAATTAGATTATCAAATGTTTTAACATCCCTCTAAAACTTTAAATTTCTTAATTACATTATTCTTGAACACATAAAAGTGTTTTATTATCACTCTACAATAAAATTCTTTTTAATAACCATTTATTAAACCCTGTAATCAAATGAGTAATTCTAGGTGTGTGAATCAAAGGATGCGAACATGTTCTCTGTCTTGTATGTGATTTTAGGTAAATAATTGAACACATAGGGTATACTTTTATTGATTGGACACCAAGAATGTTTGGTATAAGAGAGTATATGGATGGATAATATGGTTTTCTGAATAGATTTCTATGTATTCAAATATGCTCTACTGTATGAATGGGATGACACCAGGGGCATTGAACACTACCTAATTATAAGTGGATGTGTAGTTTGCATCATAATAACCAAAATATGGAACACAAATAAAGTGGAATAATGATATAGAATTAATGTTGACCATCATTTTTATGAAAAATTCATATATCGTAGCCTTGGATTAAGAAAAACAAAGGAGTGTCAACCATTGAACATGTCTGAAACATGGAACATGTAACTGAATATCTTCCAAAGTCCTCTAGGTAATTGTAATAGGATGATATGTGAGATTTATATATACACCATTGTGTTATGGGGGACCCATAAAAAATGGGAGTGGATGATGATCCAAATAAGGTACATGTGAGGTATGGAAATGAATTGATCGTTTGTAATAATGGATACCAACAATCATGGAATTATGCCACTATGGAATAGGGAAATTTGGTATCGGAATTCCAATTTGAAAAAAAAACTCAAAATCAACTTCCAAGTTGATTTTCATCTCATTTTCACAGTGACAGTTAACAAATATGGTTGATCTAGTATATGAACGAAACAAAAGGAATGTGATTCTATGGAAAATACCTATGATTCCTTTTATTTCTTCCTCACTATTATGAGAACATTAGACACATAGTTTTAGGTTATAAAATGAGGATGTGGTACATAAGGAATATAAAATGAAATTTTCAACATTTCTATCACATTTAAGTCAAATAGGTAATATTTTTTCCATTACATTCGGAAATGATTCCGTTCCGAGTCATTTCAAAAAGTACATAGTAAACATACTTGAACAATATCCATCAAAACAAAAGAGTTATGGGTGAATGACGATATCCTGATGAAATATAATTCAATGAGAAACATAATTATGTTTATCCAATGATTCCATGAAATTCTTTAATGTTTTCTACTAGTGTCCCTTTAGAATAACCTTTTAATGTAGGATCACATTCCAGATAAGAATCAGGAATCAAACATTACATAGTACAATGTCAAAATGCTTTGACCTTGTCCTGAGGACTGAAGAGGAGATACATTTGTAGTGGGGACCCAATTTTTTAAATTTGGGTGTCGTTATGTATTTGACATGGATGGTAATCAAGCCACACATAGTTATGAATCATGGTGTTGTATGAGACCAAAATCGACAGGGGATATCTTTTCTAGATATGGAGTTAAAGCATCCTATGAATATAATATGGCACCCTGTGTCTTGTACATGCTATATAATTAATTTAAAATCATATAATTATCTTATGTGGAATCCCAATTTCATATGGGGTGAAAGAAATATTTTATGAAGAGGCATATAGATTATTTATTTGGTATATTTGTTGTTTAACCTCTTGTGTTGATGATGATATGATTTTTAGATTAAATTAATACAACATGGAATATATGGAATTAATGTGTTTAAGATCAAAATGCTTATTACTTTTTAAAACTTTAATGGTCGTTTTTCATGGGTTATATGATAGATATTAGTGTATGATCTAAAATATCGAACAATGGAGACATCTATTTTAATTCCATGGTGTTTGGATTGTGGGGGTTGTGTACCTCAAAGGGATTTTTATAATATAGTATTATGAAAATCCAAGCATAAATGAGACCCAAAGGGACCCAAAACCACAAAATATATTCTTAAGGAGGATTGACATATATTTTAGTGTTATAATTTTTGGAATTAGACTACTATTTTAATTTCCTGCAGTTTGGAACTAGGGTATACTAGTTCATAGTCAGAATGTTTTATCCAAAAACAATGTCTAACATCATTTTTATTTTGACCAGTACTCATTGAGTGCAATTATAGTGTTCTTACCATTATGTAGGAATACACAATGAGTTGTTCCAATCAGTTTAATAATTGAATAAATGTTATAGGAGCCTATGAGGCCCATCACCTCACAACACCATCCTAGGAGATCCTTCATACAGTTTAGATTCGTCATTCATTCATTATTGGGGCTCCCACATGTTATGTATTTTTAGAGAAACTTGGATTTGGTGGGAGGAGTGATATATTTATATAAATGGTAATCAAACACTATTCATAATTAGAATATAAATAATGAATTATCTAAGGTCCCACCCACTTGTGATCCAAATATAGAAAATTTTTTCCCATAATCATTGGAATTTTTAGAGCCAGTACTTTTTCACCTTAGAGAATGGATAGGACTGGAACATTCTTATTGAATGCTCTATGTATTATGTTTCAGTGATACCATATATTATGTATGTACTGGAACAAATTCACTTCCTTGTATTAAATTTCATCTATATGGACTTATTAAGTTCATTTTAGCATCATCTGATCATATAAAATTTCTTATACTGACGGAAAAAATACCTGAATGGATAATAATACCTCTATTCCATAAACCAAGGAATATGGATTCTATTTTGTGAAATTCTAAGACATAATTCATTAAGACGAGAGTGAATTGTACTATTTTACTTTCAAATGTTTTTTATAATAGACTACCAAAATAAAATAAATTGATATACTTAGTCTTATTGAATGCCTCGATCAATTCAGTTTCCTATGCAAGGTATCCAAAAGTATGGTTTGACTACATATTATTTGTTTCATACAATCTTGTTATCTAATAAGCCAAGATGTATATGTATTTTTTCATTATAATGGGGTAACAAACTCCGAATTCATAGTTTATGTGGAAGATCATGAATTGGAAAAAAATAGGGCCATTACATCATTAAGGGATATCTCTTTTTCATAGTTGGAGGAGAAATCTGTTACGATCAGAATGAATTTTCCATGATGATAACTAGAGGATAGCATCCCAAAATTTCAAATAGCCATACTACATAGGGCCAATAATACATAGTTATGTAGAGGATTTTTTTTGGTCAATGCAAAAAATTTTAATGGATCTAACAGACATGAATCTTTTTGGAACATTCTATGTTGTTGTTGACAAATGTTGGCCATAAGTAGCTCAGACTTCAAATCTAGGGGAGAGATATAGTCCTCTCTATTGGGATCAACAGAACAAGAAATTCATTTGTTACATAACCTTGGGAATCAAATATTCCTAGATGTAGCAGAGGATTGATCCATCGAAATAATGTTCTTAGAGAGTTGAATCATGATTATGTCCTCTCTGGGCGTGAACTGTGCCTCCAAATGGCATATTTACTCACATTGAACTTGGAATAGTGGTCTGAAAGATTGGTTAAGATGATTAGTGAATGGAGTTGTCCAATAATAGGTTTATTTTTTGTGTTGGGAGGGAATTCATGATTTGGGAGAATAATATTCCAACCAGTTTGTTTATTTACTTTCACTATCATTGGGAATTATTAGCCCAGTGACCCTGTGATTTTCCACAAGAATGAATAGGTTATCCTAACTTGACTCTGAAAGGGATGTGACTGAACTACCTAATAAATCATATCTATCATTTGATGACTATGGGACTTGAGTTACTTCTACGTGATAAATCAATTAGTCCATAAAATGAAGAGTTCACTCCAAAAGGGGCATGGGATATAAATTTCAGACAATATATTCACCATTGATATGTTTCATGACTAACTGAAAATCCCCATTTACATGGAAGAAGGGACTTAAATATAGAGGGTTAATACATTTACAATGATTACATTATAATTCTATAAATCATTATCGAAATCCTTATGATATTAATAATGGGTATGGTGTAATGACCTCTGTCAGGGTGGTGAAGAATATTCCAAGTAATAACCATTTGAGGTTGGGGTTTTTGAGCATTATACCCATTGAACTATGGGAGGAACCATCAAAATGAAACTTACAACAACGAATAGAATGATCCACTGATATGTTATCTTCATCCATTAAATCAAAATCCTATGGAAGTTCATTAGGGACTGGATGAGTATCTTGGATGTATTCCACTGCCTGAACCTTGGCACCATTCTTTGAAATGATCCTAATATCAAACTAATGGAGGAACAATTCCCATTGGGCTTAAAATCATGTCAATTTGGGGTGATATAGGATATAATTTAGCAGTTCCTCATAGGACACTCTATGTTTCTCATTATGCTTTAGATAATGCAACCACTTCTACATTGAAAAGAACAACGTGAGGTAACTCTTCTCTATATTGGAGAATATGGAATCTATGTCGAGTTACATGCAACTTAGATAGTATAAAATGTTATCTCAACGAACATTGATCTTATCAGCAATAAGGGAATTGACAGATCATTATAGAGTGGTCACATAGAGGACAAGAAAATTCTTATAGATTGGTGGAATCAGAACTAAATGATATAATACATGAATTTATAATATGTTGTCTGGAATTTCACATCTCACCTGTAGATGTTTCATTTCATCATTTTCTTGGAAAAAATTCCAGAAAAATTATTGATGAATTTTAAACTTTATGAAAATTGTTCTTGATGTCCTCATAGCTCTCAATGTTCGATCTAGGGAGGTTATATGCTAATGGATATGGTCTTCTATAGTTTGATATTTATTCCATTGTATCTGATGATGAAGAAGATAAAAACATTATTGTATCCCCAACTTCACACTTCATGTTTTTCATATTCAAATTACTAGAGAAATGGAATCCACTTACATTCTCAATATCTCTAACATATTCTTAACTCTTGTGGAATTTAACCACAAACATGTCCACGTATCATTCCACAAATTAATTGATAATTGATATGACAGTTTTTTCAATTGAATGTTAATTAGTGGCTCTTATATTCTTCAAGATGAATGGAATTCCCTGGAAAAAAAAGGTCACTAATAGAACAATGAAGATGTTAGACTCCACATATTTGTGGTCCGTCCTGATATTTTTTTTATCTGGAATAAAAATACATAAATGAGTGTGCCTGGAATAGGGCTTTAGAAATCATCAATGACTCTATCACTGGATGGGGTAAATTAATTATTACATAATTGATGTTGAGATAATGTATGTTTATACATACACTATTATTCCAATTCTTTTTTCCTATCTATGATGATTTTTGTCTTCCATGTCAGGTAGTGGACTCTCATAATGAAGAGAACCTGGATAAGCTTACCATCCTAAGCCTTGACTATAGAACCATGAGAATGGTGTATTATTCTAGGAGGCTTCTTAAAACCACGATGACTCCATGAAATACCATGACAGTGGAATTTGACTTAAGTTTCTTGTCCTAGAACCTTATCATAGCTCTAGGAGAACACATTGTGTTGTTGCTTCAATAAAAACACATACTATTCTCAATCCTCTAGGGGAATACCTATACTAATCATTATTATCATCTTATCTTCCTCAATAATATGGTTAAACTGAAATAATTCAACATCACCAGTGGATACTCCCTCTTAAATATGTGAGAGGAGAATCCTAAAAATAATATTCAATATATAGGGTATAAGAATATAAATAGAGGAGGTTCATCCATGATAGTAGATTCAGTGGGGGGACATTTCTACCTACTTAAGAATAATTACAATCTTCATCATGTGGTTTCTACTCTACCATAAAAATGTAGACATAGGTTATAAATCCAAATACATTAGTCCATCAACTGTGGGATCAATTCATGATGTCAAAAAAAATTTGCCGAGTTTGTATAAAAATATTCAATACTATATAGAATTGGTGGGTGTGTCGTAAAATGGTGGCCATAAGGGTATCCTATTAGTACATAATATGTGAGGGGGATTCTGGTATTAATCGGGACTGACCGGTGTAGGATTAAGTGGTAATATGAAAATTTTCATTAAATTTAGTTATGTGACATCCCTTACATTTGGAAATAATGAATTAACATCCCAGCTCTGATGTAGTATCCTCCAAATGATGAATTAAGAGAGTGAAATCATTGTTTAGGTCGTCCCATGAACAATCTGTGCGGGATAATCCATCAACATCATTGTTCATAACATGATTTACTTCTCTTTTAATAGTCATCATCTTTACAGTGGGATTTATAAGAGTCAATGGGGTTTCATCACCTTGAATTACACCTAATCAACCATTAATAGAGTATTTGAGAGATTTGTTATATGAAAAGGTATATGCTTCATTATGATGATGTTAAGGAGTACCCATAATCACATTGTAGAAAGTATCTTATAAGATGTCTATTAATTTGATGCTTTCTATAAAGCCTCATAACTTTGTCTTCAACCTAATCTTGCCTCACATTATCTACTCAGTCATATCATAGAACTAAATCATCTAATCTGAGATAGTAAAATCTAATTCAGTCATCCCCAGCATGAATATCATATGGTTCGGGGTGAGATTAACATTAACACATGTTTCCGCTATGCAATGAAAGATCTCCTTACATTGAACCTGTTAGTGATGTAAAATAGTAATGTTGACCCCATCATGATGGGCCCTTAATATTATATAAATAAGGAAATGATGGATTAACATTCTTAATTTTATTCGTCCTTTGTATGGTAGGTCTCTACATGATAAACCTCTACCGTGAACTATTGGGGGACCATTAAGTCTTCTTAAAGGGACTCACATATTACAGTAGAGAAGAGCAGGACATTAAGGATTGATTGCCTCAACAGTATATTGTTGAGGTTATTAATCAAGTCATACCTATTAGAAAATGTTTTATTCCAACCAAAGGGGGACACACAATGGAAGGAGGTACAATATTTTTATTTGATATACCATTGGGTCATGGATAGTACTAGAAAAAAACAACTACCCACTACATATCTCACATAAAAACAATGTTGGTTGATTTTCATCTAGCTTAAACCAATATCTTGTTGGACATGGCTGATTATAGGGGGTTACAATTAATCATTATATTTTTCAGCAATTTCAACTTAAAAATCATATCAGATGGAATATTTTTGGATGATATTTCCTCTAGAGCTCTATGAAAGACAAACCTCTTGGTCTAGGTAGAATTCAGGGCTTTATTAGAGGAATTTTACTAGGAATTATTGTTCCATACATGTTTTTGACCTTTTTTTTATAGAAACATTGATCATAATTATATATATTATCCTTGTTTCACTCATTATTGGAGATCATGAAGGGATATGACAATTTGATAGCATTTATGGATTCATATTCTTTTTTATCTACTTATGTGTGTCCCAATTCTTGGTAGACCCTATGTGAGATTCCCAACACCAGAGGTAGGAACTCACTAAGTGTAGAGGAGGGATTCGACACTGGGGGGGATTTCACTTGTTCTATAAATGAATAAAACTACAAGATTTTTAGGTATTAAATGTATATTGGTAAGCATCCAATGAAGGAATATGAAAATCAAAAGGTTTTTTATGACCTAAAAAAGGAAAAAATGGAAAAAATGGGCATGATAGGCTACACTGTGGGCTATCAAATGATCATACCTCTATGTCCCATGGTAGGAAACCTATATCCATTAAGATAAACCCTCACTATAATATTCATGGTTGGTCTTGATATGTTCCACCAGCACTGTGTTGTTTCCAAAGATGACATTACCATTATCCATGGGGATCTAGAACCAATCCGTGAATACAAATCATTCTTTGATGGTATGTTTGAGGATCTAGTGGTAAGTTGAATGGTTGTCATGATCTGTGCATTCTACTAACATGGGGATTCTATATTATCAACGCATCAAAATCCAAATCTCTAGTGTATAATGGACATATCTCGGGACCTGTGCATCCATGGAAGAGTGGGACTTGTTAATTATATCAAGGAAGGGTGCCCTATGATCTTGGCCTTGTCTAGAAGTCATATCCTAATGTGGGGTTGGAATAACACTCCCTTTTATAGGAAACTATGCATGGAGAGGAGGTTCTTAGAGATTCTAAATTACGAGAGGATGATATTGATTTGGATGATTCACTATATGAGGCTCTATTAGATAGGGTACAATGAATTACATTGATTTAATACATATATCTATACTATGTTGGTAGTCTCTAGATTGAGGACCTTTTTATAGGAGTTTTAAGAGGTAGTAGGCATGAATGTTTATCATGTTGTTAGGATTCATCTAGAAGATGATCCTTGTCAAAAATTTTTTTCAAAAACCCACCTGGGAAATTTTAGGTGATAAGATTAGGGACCATCTCAGTATTTATGTTCCCCACACACATCATTAATAGTTAATGACGAGTTAGTGGAATTACTACTATGTAAGTGAGGTCTTTACACAAATAAATTTTTTTACTATTCACTCATCATTCTTTTTTTGACTTGAATAGGTGAGAAATGCATTTATTGTGAATTTTGAACATCAAAAAATATAGGAACATCCTACAAAGATCATCCATACCGGTAATATACCCTATGTACTACTCAATATACAAGAAATGTGGAGTTTCTTATAAATTATTTGATAAAGAGTTTATCTTTTCACCCTTATGCTAATAAAGTATTCCCAACATTGGACCACACCTTCATATAATGTCGGAAAGATTCTAAAATAGGTTACCCAAATCGTTGATTTGGGAAAATAATGGGTTCCAAAAATCATGGGGTGCTCAGATGTCATTCACCAACACCAAGTACAACATTCCATTAGCTAGGGATTGATACATTTCACTTCTATGAGGACCCAAAGAAAGAATTTTGATCATGTATCAAGTCATACTTCCAAGGTTACATGTCATGATATAAGTTCCATAACACCAACACGTTGACTGGATTATCATCCTAGTAAGTAGGCTAGGAAAATCATGGAGCGACATGAAATGTATCCCAACGTGTGTAATAATTATCATCGGGTGGGATTGGTTATTCATACCATATCCACCTTCAATATAACCTTTCCTCTAAAATATCTTGATGTGGATGATCACCAAGATCTCAGGGGGAAACTAGACATGGATGAATTATTGCATCCCCAGTATAAGAGAATTGGGATCCCATTAGGTAGCACTGTAATCCACTCATTAATTAGAAATGATATAATTGACCCATGATGTAGCTCTATAATCCACGCACCAATTATAAATTATCTAATCAATGGTTCTATTCGGATTCGAGATATACTATTTTAAGTCCTAAACTGTATGTTCAACCATTGTCTTTGTCACAATCTCGTAAGTATAAGAACTTTTAAAGGACCTAATTTTCACTATACCCTTTTTTGATGTTGAATTAAGGTAATTTTACCAAAGGGATATTAAATTATAATAATATGCCTCTACATTCACATAAATACACATTTATTAGTATCAACCTAGTGTTGTTCTACCCCTTTAGGTAGGTTATCATCAGAAAACCCTAAAATAATGTCCCTATCATTGAAAACCCCTTGAATAGACATGTTTATAATTACAATATAAGGAGTATAGTTTCCATTAATGATGGTTAATTTAGGATGTTGTGGGATTGGTATGAAGTGGAGACATTCATATTTTACCCATCCTCTAATATATAAGTATAGATATTCCTCTTCCATTATTCAATAGGCAAATAAGAGGCTCTTGAAGAATCTATTTTGGAGGATCTGACCATAGTAGTGATATCTAGTGTGCTAAACTACTATGTGTGTGACCAAATTAAAATTTTAGAACTTCTAATCAATTTCCTTGAGGTTCTGCATGTTTCCTTGGTATTTCAACTGGTGATCACAGAGAGTGTGAAGCATCAAGTAAATGGTTTGGAAGAAACAATTCACATGGACCATCATGAAAGACTATAGGATGTCAATGATTATAGTTTCTTGTGTCCAAAACACCAATGAAAAGTGACTGGTTCCCAAATTCACTCATCATCTCTCTTCCTCGATGGAATTCTCCAATTCTTCATTGGTCCAGTCATTAATCAGGGATTTCCAGGAAAATTTTGGTTTCACCAATTTAGATCATTTCAGTATCCAATTCTCTAAAAGGTGATCCACTGTTCAAGTCCATTGTTTTCTATACATTGATTCATGTCTTGGTGTTGTCATTGACCACATCATAAAATCTTTATAGGACTATGGGATCTCTACCACCTCATTTATAAAGGATGATAAGCTCAGTGATGGATCAAATGGTATCTCAGAGTCCAAAAGAGTTTTTCAATAACAGATCATCTCATCAATATCATTGGTACTTTTTCAGAGGGAGATGGGACATGATAGAGATCGATGAACCATGACCCCCTATAGAGGAGCCAGAATATCCTCAACCTTTATGTACATGTAGAGGTAATATTTGATCATATGGATTTCACCTTCTGAGAGGGTGATTATTAGCTTTCATACTCCTTCCCCATGCACTTATTATCATGGATTAAACACCATTACAGAGTCATCAATTGTTTCATAGTTAGATTGGTTGATGTGGTCAATAAAGACCTGGTTGTTTCCAATATTGCTTATTTGGTCGATTGTACTCTCCATTATACCCTTTTTTTGTTCTTCAACATAGAGAAACCTATTCGGTGGTGGGAGGGACACTGCATTGGTGTGTGGCTGAATGGTGGTGATTGTCATGATGGTCAAAATTTTCATGATTATGACATCAGTGTTGAGATTAATGGGTGTGGAGAAGACCTTTGTACTAGTTCTTGGTGGAGTGGGGAGGATGTCCCCATTTATTGGGGATGATGCAATGAAGACCTCCACAGGGGTTGTTTTAGGGTGTGTAAGACCTTCACTATGTTAGGTGACGGTGCACAAGAAACCTTTGAACAACTTCTCATCATTTTTTGTTGGATTTTAAGAGTTTTTGGTGCTGCTGGTTTTCAATAAATAAAACTTGAGGTTTCTATGAGGTGTCACGTGTATCGATCCCAACCTTGTGATGTTGGTTCACTATTATTTTTGTTGATGGGATGATGAATAAAGCTCCAGTGGTGGAAGGTTTCCCTAGAGTCATGGAGTACATTTTATATTTTCACACATTCTCTTGAACCTACAACACATGTCAGTGTCAGGTGGTTTTGATTGGGGCTGGTAATACTTGGGTAAATGCATCCCATTACACTTTCTGATGGACCAGTCATTATTGGAACTAATATGGCCTAGTGTTTTCCTTCTCTGGTGGATCCTGAGAAGTAGTAATAGTCAGGGTGACTCAAACATGTCCCACCTCCAACTTATAGGGTAGGTATTCATTGGATATCTACGCGGAGAGACTTCTGAAGTTATTGAAAATTAGAATGTGGAGTGATTTCCCCTTGCACAGTCATTGTGGTGGAAATGTTAGTGAGGCACCAATGACTATAGGATATTATGGTACATGTCTCTCATGTTAATTCCTCCACCTACATGTATCAATACATGAGGGAGCCCATCACCATATATTGAATGATCTTTGAGGGTGAGATGTCATGTACGAGCCATGTAACTAATGATGTAGTGGATTTCATGGTGGATATATTATCATGTATGATTTATAAATTTACATCTCTCCTTCCCCTATTCCATTGGGCATTGAGTGGTTGACATCCTATGGATAGGGTCCTGTATGATAGGTGGATTCATCAATCAATACTTATGTAATGAAATCACTATCAAATTCCTGAGTGCCCTAAAATATTTTGGAAAATGAGAGAGATCCACAATTATAATTTTGTGGGAGAGGATGCCAAATTTCCATTTTACCAAATATCAAGTGACTTCCATGTTGGGCCAATAATTTTTATTAGTGGAACTTTTTTATTTGTATAAGGATCTCATAACATGAAAATCTTCTATCTTGAGGAGAATATAATCACATAATGTTCTCATTTTTGGTTCCCATGCTCTTCCAAGGATCACACACATGATAAAAAATTGTTATGTATGATATTTTCATTATTTCCTTACATTCCATCATTCCAAAGCCACTTGGATTTCATCATGTTCAATGGTGGTGTCTTCTCCATTATTGAAATAATATGATCGGTTATCATAACCACCTTACATTGATTCATTATTATAACTCATCAAATTGTCTGGGTCTCCCTCATAGAGTTATGTCAAGTTCATGTAACTCATTATTCTTGAAATCACTTTGAGGATGCTGGTTAATTACATAGCATTTTTCATTACATAATGATTCCTTCTTGAAATGGATGAATCTTTTGGTAAGGATAGCATTCACATTTGGAATCTCATGGAATCTCTATATATTTTTCATATTGGTACACTAAATTCATCCTTCTAGGAGGGTGTCTCATTTGAGGAATATTAGATGATGATCCCAAGGAATCCTATATTGATCACAAGGTAATGATTCCAGTGGAGTGTTTCCACTAAGGATTTATTTCACGGTGAATCCCATTTTTTTCGTGAGGTATCTCATAACATGGGAATATATATTCCAAGACCATCACATTAAGGATAAAAATTTTCACGAATCATGTGTTTGAATGTACCTTTAGATGGACCAGGTCATGGGTTTAATTCCATGTAGATATGGGAACTATGATACTGTACTGTTGGTACATGATGGGTGGATCAAAAATTCTCTTGAGCAAGGTTAAAAATGGATGGATCAGAACTTATATTGAGACGAAACTGATATTTAGGGATAAAAAAATTCATTGAGAAGGATCTAGGGTGTGTGAAACTAGAATAACTCTTTTAGAAAATCTAGGTGGACAGATAAGAACATAAATTGATAAGAATCTCATTAGTAGATTGTAATTCTCTATAGGGTGTATTTGGGAGGTGTATCTCTATGAGAGAGAAATCATGTTTACCACTAGTCAGGTTCCACTTTAGATGAACCCAAATAGATGATGAGAAAACCACGTGAGTATGATCAGTGAACTATGAACCAGAATTCCTCATAAGGAAAATCATGAATGAATGGATCAGAACATCTCTTGAGAAACATTTTAGGGGATGATCATAGTTCCCCTTGGAATGGGTCTGGGAGGTGAATCACTATGAGAGATAATATTGGTTTTCATATTGGTTGATCACCCTATGAAGTGAATGAATAGATTATATCATAACATACAATGATTAAAAATATAGATGTGCATACCTAGTATATTGGACATTGGATTACAGTTGGTTGGGTTCCCCTTGGGGTGATCCTAAAGAGTTGATCAGAACACCTCTTTAGGAAGATCAATTAAGTGTAATCCAAAATTCCCTAAATAGAAAATATGGGATGGATTTATCACAATTAACCTTTTGAATAATCTAGGTGGTTAATTTTAAATCCCCTTTTGAAAGATAATTGTGGTGTATCCCTATGAGAGAGATCATAAGATCACAGTTTGTTGGGAATCCCTTGAGGCAAACCCACAAATATGATAAGAGAACCCCGCAAAGAAAGTTAGGAATGTGTGGTCCTAAGAGAACTATGATGACTATTGGTTAGGATTAATCCAAATGAAGGAATCCTACATAACCCATTTAGAATACATTGAAAAAAACCGAGATTGTTTGATATCATATTTTATGGTTGGGTGAAAGTAATTATACATGAATATTAAAATTCAGATTTAACGATGATCGTGTCAAGAAAGAAGAATTGATGAGGGGTAATATGAGGATTATTCATTTAATATGATCTTTAGAATAGGATTTCTCTTAGTTGTAGTGTTGTGGGGATTATAATGTCTTTTACCCAAGGGAACTAGACAATACATTAACACTTAATTGAGGAGAATTATCATACCATGGATGAGGACATGGGAACATTAGGGAAAATTAGGATGTTTATTTTGGACTGTATGGACTCTTCCTATATTACAAATTATTTTGGAATGAAATATATTGTAGTTCTGAAATGGTGGGTCTTAAAAGTAGAAATATTCCCATTGGAATTGAGGTTTGATCATGAAAATTTCATGATCACCGCTAACCTTTAAGCTTAAGGGAGTCATTCATCATGTGAGAAACAAGTTGATTCATTATATATTAATTTAAAATGATCTATTTCATCCTCGGATGGATGGATACTAGGGTGTTTCTTTGAGAAATAATAATTTGGGTGGTGATTACTCAAGGAAGCCACCTTAAGAGGATCTCATTCCAAGTATGTGGTACAAAAGTCATCCTATTGGAGGTATCCCATGTAGCCCAAATATGGATCATCATGTGATTATGTCATGAGGTGTGCGGGTTCTAATCTAAGGACACCCTTTTTGGATGATTACTATTTAGGGAAGGAGGTGGGGGTTATGCATGTTAACTTCCCTGTATGGATGGATTGTGTAACAAAGTGGGAGTGTGGGTGGAATCATTTTATGATCATATATGGAGACTTGTGTGAAGGATGTTTAAGGTAATGATACAATTTTATGTCTTGTGTTGAGGACATTTTCAAGCAGTTTAATATCCTACAATTGTGACATGTATTTATTCAATTTTAGAAAAAAACATAGATGTTGGGGGACACACTCCACACACCATGGCCTTACGTGACTACCACCCATGCTCCTTTGGGTGGGACATGAATTTGGAACTACTAGGGATGTACATGGTGTGTGGACACTCACGAGGTCCATGTACTAGACCCTATAATGATAAGTAATATTTTTTATGAAATCCATGATGGGAAAAAATGGTAAATGGTTGGATTTAACACCCTTTTAGGTCAATTGGGTGGACATATGAGTGGGTTCCACTTGTCAAATTGGGACTCAAGGTGTATGTTTACTAGTCTTGGATGTGTGTGGGGGCCTTGGGCTCTCAGCATTCATAAAAGAGTGTTGGTTTAAGGGAGGAACCATGGGGAGATATAAGATGGAATTTTCAAGAATCATTGGTCCAGGAAGATAGGTTCTTTGTGAAGATCATTTTCTTCATAAAGGCCATGGGATTCATTATGGGGTATACTTTGTGAAATAGGGTGCCCCTTTTTTAGAGGGAATTTCTTGTTTGGAAAGGGTGAAAATCCTAATGGATGAATGCTTAGTGAAGCCTCATATTTTCTATGTGTACTTATTCATTCATGACTGGAATAGTACATCACAAATAGAATTTCCAAATATGGTGACTATCTTATTAATAGAATAAAAATCTTTTCTCAAATCCTAGATAACATTGGGGATAAATTACTATTTTGTTCATGATGCTATATAGGTTCCAGGATTGGGAGTGGTTTGGAAGCTGAATGGTTGGTGGTGATGTCCTAAAATTAATTGAAGAAGTGGTATTTATTTGTAATGTTTGTCATGAATATTAGATGTACATCAAAAAGAATATGATTCTTTGAAAATGTGTACAACATAATTATTCTATGATTTGGACTCATAAAGACATCGTGAAGTGTTCTCATGGTTTCGAAGTGCTCTATGACTACAAATGCCACTATAGGGAAAAGTATGTTCAATGCATCACGTTTTTAAAAGGGTATGTTGTGGGAGGGGAACATGGTGAGATCATTCCATTCATGAAAGACAATGTATTTTCAAAACAGATCATTACAATTTATTTTAATCCATTTTTTATTGAATTCATTATAAACCAATCATTCCTTCATTGATTATTTTTGTGTCATGAGTAATTAGGAATCTACAAAAATGGTGATGTTTAAAAACAACCAGTTGATTGATCTGTATGGTAGTTATTTAAAAGTTTCATTGATATAAATGGGTGGTTATCATGTATTGTGTTGATTATTTTTTGCCATGCGAGAATTTGGGAAACCCAGTTTCAACCTGCCAGTGTGGTCATATGGAGTGGCTTTTCCATTAAAATTTCTTTTCTTGAATATATGTAAAACATTTTTATCATTCTTAAATAATTAAAAAAATAAATACCAATCCAATATTTTGAATATTTTTTCAAATTTGAGGTGTCAATTGGTTCATCTTGATTTGACAGAGAGGGTATCCAATACGGAGTGGCCAATTCTCTCCATTATACCCTCCCTCTTTATATCACAAGGTAAAGGATTGAGTTATGATAATTTTTTAGGAACTCGTGAAAATAATTGTTTCTAGGTGTGATAACATTTATACAAATGATGAATCTTGAGATAATTTTGATTCATAGGAACTCCCTGGTCTATAGTTAGTATTGACTCTAATATAGGGGTCTCCTACCCAAAAAAATCATCAAGACCAATTTACACAAATTAATGAAACCTTAATGATACTTCTAATATAGATTTTATTATGAATAAAATTATGGGGGTGGGTGATGGTTAAATGACCTCACTCGATGGTGGATATATATAGGTCGAATACATTACTGAGAATGACATTATTTTAGGTGGGTTATTTGGGAAATTATATTTGAAGTAATTGGAATCAGAAACATGGTCCAATGAGAACATGGATGTGGAACTTGTGTAAGAGTACCTTAGATTATCATTAAATAAAGTTAGAAATACCCTTTTGGATTTTAATGGATTCTTGAACCATGTCAGTTGGTTATAGAGATGTAAGGATATCTCGATAATTCAAAGTCCTACAATTACAAATCATTTACTAAAGTTACCTTCCAAAAAAATATATCAATTTTTGTTGTAGACATTGATAAGTGTGGTGGCCTTGGAAAACGATATTCGGAATGTGGAGGAATTTATTTCTCTATAACAAAAGTAAATAATTCTTTGGAGCATATTTGTCACGTTTATATAGAAACATCTGTATGTTATGAGGATTAAGAAACACAAAAATATAGTGAAATTAAACAAGATAAAAATAATCAAACAACAACTACTACTGTAAGATTTTTAGATAATAATGTAGTCTATATAGTGAACGCCCTTGAGTATAGATCTCAATAAAATGAAGAGACTATGGATGAGTATTAAATAATCATGGACGTAAAGTTGGATTCTCAAATAATGTTAGAAAGACCATTTCTAGTTGATTTGATTGAAAAAATGACCACTTATATTGATAAACAAAATCATATTTTAGTATATCGAAACAGTAAGGGGACACTATTCATGGATCGACATGTATAGGACTCTGAAATTATGTTATTCCACTTGATTGTATCAGGATTTCTTTGATTAATCTTATATTTCCGATATGGATTTATTTATTCTTGTAGTTGTAATTGTTATTGAATATCTATATTTTTATAATTATTCCATAGTTTATTATTTACAATAGCTTAAATTCTATGTTACACCATTACTAAGCATATTAGATCACCCCTTTCTATTATTTCACATTTCTAATGAAACCATCGATAGTTATATATATGAGATGTGAATTTCAATAAAAATTATAACTTTTTAAATGTATTCTAATTTTACAATTTTAGTTCAAGGGTAACATAAAAATAATCTATATATATGGATTAATAATAATATTAAATTATTAAATAATTAGTATTATGATTTATGTAGTAATGTAATAATAAAAAAATAAAATCTAGGGTACTATTTTTGTTGTTATTATATCCATCCATTTTCTAATCATCATAATTTACTCTTTCTTCTCAAACACAAGAATATTTCCTTATTCCAAGGTCTCTCTAGTATCAACCTATTACTATGAAAACTAAAATTTATTTTGATATAATTATTTAAAACAATACATATTTATAGAGTCAATGTAATTTTCTTATTGGATATTAAGAAATGATATATGATCCTCCTACGAGCCTCTGAAATCCATATCACTAGCAAAAATCATATATTTTAATATTTAAATTGTTTTTTCTAAATTCTAATCCACATGAGTATGATATTTCATGATCATGGTCAATTGGGTGACCAATTATTCTTATATGTGTTTGTTATATATGATAAGAAATGTGAGGATGACAATCAAAGATGATAGAAACTAAAATTCCTATTAAATTTATAACCTCTCAAATATTTAGTTATTCCATGTATATCCCGATAGTGGAATTATGATTCAAAAATATGTTATTTAACATTGTGAGATGATAAATAATAACCCTGATAGAAGGGTGTTTTAGAACTATTATTGGTGGTGTTATTATCAAATCTATGTTCATGTGATCATATTTCTTGTTGGGTAAAGGTAATGGTTTTAACAAACCAATTGGTCGAAGGTGATCATGCTTGAATTGTTGAAAATTGAAGTATCTTAATACATATACTTCCACATTTCTTTTTATATCATCCAATATAAATTATTTCATAATGAATTATATGTATCATTTATTTTCGAATGAAGATCCGATTTCTTGTGATAAAAATTAAAATAGATTAGGATCTCGCATTTATTCAATCCATTAATGGTCTACCACCTAGGAAATTTTATATAATATTAAAATAATGAGAATATTTTATTTGAGCATCAATATCATGTTCAACAATTTCACTAATAAGTGTCACTATAAAAATAATTGTGATTTTATTTTTTCATTTTTTAGTCCAAATGATTATCTATTATCCTATTCATTAATTACTACAGATCAAAATGTAACATGTATAATTGCGTGTACTCCATTTACAAAAAATAATATACCTTATAATTATGCTTTATAGTTGTAAAAACATAGTCAGATTTAAATTTATTGATATATTCCATCCATTTTCAGCACCTTGGGATCAAATCCCATTAAAAATTGTTTTTTAATATTTTATTCTCTTCATACATATTGAAATTACTACAAAAATACATAGTGGAATCATATTTCTTATGAATGAATGGGAATGTAAAATTTTATATCATGGGTTAGATAATTAATTTCTTGAATTTTTATTTTTCATAATCCATGAGATACCACAATAAATCATTTAATTGTATCATATTCAAGTCTTGATATAGTTTTATTACATTAAACTAAATAACACTTACAAAATTTTGGAAAAAAAATAATCAATTTCCATTATTTCTATTATTTTATCACCAAAAATTATTTTTTAAAATCCTCACTCCAATAAAATAGAGTGCCATTTATCATTATCATACTAATCAAAGATGAGTGTCTCAATATTTATAAAAAAAGGTTGATAATAACATACATTGTATTTAATGATTCAATTATAAAAAACAATTAGTAGTTTTGAAGAGACAAAATCAATTGTATTTTCAAGATCTATTAATATTCATTATAAATAAAAAACACAACCTAGGATAAGATCTTCATGAATTAAAAAATATCATTTTTATAATTTAAAATTAAATCCATCCTCTCAAAAAGTTCTCAAAATAATCTATAAATTTTATTTATATTATTTTAGAGTCTTAGAGACTATATATGTATTCATCAAACACCATGATGAAAGATACCAGGTACTACTGGTGGTAATGGTTCATTAATTTAATAAAATGATTTTTTTTTAATTTATAAGACCAAAGGGAGTCTCCAAATATTTATAATTATCACTGGGACTCTACAAATATTTATTTGTAATATAATCATTCAAAATAAAGTAATGGTAATATCTTGATCATAGATAAATTTTATAGAACAACTAGGGTCCTTTTAATTAATCAGAATAGTTATCAATCATAAATCATGAGATTTTATTCACATTCATGACCCAGTTCTACTTATTATAAACAAAAACATAGTCATAAATAACAATCATTATTTTTTACAAAATGAATAAAAGTATCCCGGGGTGATGTACAATGGCATAAGAGTAATTTCAATTATAATTTTCTTAATTTTACAATAGTCCCTTTAATTACATTTGTTTTATTATATATGAGGGAAGTGGAATTAGATTTCTCTTTAAAATATATCAAAAAAAAGTTTACAAATTATTATGTTTTAAAACTGGTGAAACTATTTTTAAAATGATTTAGATATCAATAAAAAATGGTCAAAAATTTTCATGTTTTAATTATATGTTTTTTCACAAATATGGATACTACTAATTTATAAAAATAGTTTAAACCACTACATATAATTTTCTAAAATTCTTAATATTTATAAACAAATATCCCATTAAAATCTGAATCATCCCATAATGTGATGTTACTATTAATCAACACATATAATTATTGATATAGTCCCTTAATGAATCTAAAAAATCATTCCATTATACATGGAAAATACATTCAAGTTAAACATAGAAAATGAAAAATCAAAAAGACATCATCAATTGTTATCAAACAAGTTTTACATTAAAATACATTAGTCTCCCACTTTTTATGAGGTTTATAGATACTCATTATATTAGTGATCATGTTTATATGAAACCCAACTACATCAATTACAAATGAAGAAAAAAATAGTAGGATGTTAAAATAAAAAATAAATATTTCCTTTGAGTTGAGTTATATTTAATGATATCATTTATAGATATATAACATTACTGAATTATATGATCACTTTATCATTTCCAAAATTCTACATACTCACTCACTCATATTCAATTAATCATTTTTTGTTTCATTTTCTGATCAGTTGAGGTGTTCCAAGAATCAAATTTTCTTTCTTGGTTCTATGTATTGGAATAATTATATCTTTTACATATTATCAAATCATAATATGTCTAATGAACATGAAATTTCTTAATATTATCATGAATTATACATATATGTCAACAATTTTGAGGATATCCCATATCAAAATAATTGTGAAATTATTTTTTTTACAATTACACATTATATGATCAAAAGCACCACATTTGGAATTTCTAGACCTTCTATTGGGTCATGGAGGAATGTTAACTGATCCGATGGCATTATTCTATGACTCTCCACAACGCTAAAAGAAAGTGTACCTCTTCATATAATTTCTACAAGTAGAGTTTGATGTTGTTCCTTAGGATATAAAAACACTACCACTAGTTAGATATTCAGATATATCCATTTCAATAATTATCACTCAATTAAAAATCTCTATATAAACATTATTATAGAGAAATTCTATCATAGAATGAGCTTTGGTCATAGCCCATATTCAAATTAGTATTTTATCAATGATGGACTATAATGTACTTATAGATAAAAAATAATATGTTCATTATCACAGCGACATATTCAATCATTGAAATAGTTTCATTCATTAGGATAACATAGTCTTTCAATAATTTTATATTTGAGGTTTCAAGATAGAAATATTTATTAAAAATTTAATAAACTTACATTAAAACAAGGCCTTGGTATATTTTTTCTTGGATATCTAAATATTAAATTGAAGAAAAAAATAATAAAAATTGTGACTAATTACATTATATTTCGATCACCAGTAGTTCCATGGAACAAAAAACATAATTCATTAAATTATGGCCCACAATTTCTTATTATGGTTAGTAATCCTTTTGATTAATTGGTTGATTTTGTTCTTGATATCTCATTGGATTATCCAGTTACTGAGATTATTCGTTTTTATTGCACATATCAATTACTCTTATATGATTTTAATATATGCAAACAATATTTTGGATCACTAGTGGGTTAGGTGTGACAAAAATTCTTATGGACTCTTCATATAAGATATGTCATCTTATAACCTGTTATATTTCCCTATAACCATAATAAAATACCTCATGGATAGATCTCACCTAAAAGCGTATGTAAAAAATAATCTATATAATAAAATCCATAATCAACATAACAAATATCCTAAAATCATAAAACACATTATTAAAAAGGAATTTATATTGGAAAATATCGATTATAAAAGATGATATACACCACTTGTCCACCAAACCCATGATTATGGGATATAAACAAACCTATATGTGTTTTATAACAATTTTTGTACCCTGACCACCAAGTTATTATCATGTCCATCATAGATTGGTTAACTTCATTTTTTTATGGAATAAAGATTTCATTTAACCAATTAATATTAGTATGATACCATATCATGATGACTAATACTCCAAGAATGATAACATTTATAACATCCCTAACCAACCCACTAGATTGGGTCAGGTTAGAGGTGCAACAACCCATATGTGAAACAACTAACATCTATGTTGATGGAAATAATTTACATTGGATTTTATAATCATTTTATGATGATATTGTAATATTTAAAAAGAATAACCTTTCATTAAAATTTTAATTAATTTAGAATATTATATTTGATTCATGAATATAAATAATGAAACTCAAATGAAAAAACCAATAAATTTAATATTTGTGTAACCCCCAAATCAATACTAAATTTCTCAATAAAACTATTGGAAATTCATATATTGTAAAATACACTTGGAATCACTCCAATGAATAAATAATATTAACTCCATGATAATGTTCTCTCCAGAGAACTATCATCAATAATAGCTACATGAGAGGAATGATAATATTCGCCTACCTATATCATGAAGGATAACGTCCACATGAAATCCATAGTTCATATTTTGTAGTGACTAATGATACCTATTATCCATTCCCCAAAGACATCATACTCATTCTACAAATATATGAAATAATATAAATAAATCGTTTAATTAAAATTTATTTTATAATATTAAAAATGATTACCCTAAGAAAATATTTTTTTCTAACCCATTTAATAAAATCACATTATTCTTTCATTCATTCCACCTGCAATACCCATTACATGTTTCTTACAGACAGCAAAAACAAAATTCATGTAAAACGATAGTTACAAACTCATGATAATTATATCATCCATTACAAAGTAATCTCATGATGATAAATCCAATTTACAATTTCTATTCTTGAACCTTGAACCAATTTCGAACCAACGTTCCCCGTAAAAATAAATATAAACACACCCCACTATGCACATCTTATTCTCATAGTCTAATTTATTCAACAAAAAATTATTCAATCCAATTATAATATTCATTAAGAATATTTCATACATCTATACAAATCTATAATTTTGATTCTATATTTAATGGTTTTAAAAATACTAATTCACATCTTGAATATCATATCGTTGAAGGATCCATTAAAGACATTGGATTTTTTATTTAGATGATACATAAATCCCAATTGTGTGGATAGAGTGATTAATAGGGTTTTTGTTGATATTTTTGTAGAAGCAAGTATTTTGGATCAATATGTTGGTGTGGGGTGGTATTTATAGTTTATGAGGGGTGGGTTTCAATGATTAAAATAAGTATTTACATTTTAATTTAACACCAACCACATTGAGGTGGAATTAATTCCTACAAATTATATTATTAATTAATGTTTTAAAGGTGTTTTATGGTTAATTAATACCTAAAAAAAGAAATATTTTTCAAAAAATTTTGTACTAATATTTTACCATAAAATTATTCCCATTTTCAGTATTTTACTTATACTGTTCTAAATAATTTTTTACAATGTTATCATCTATTACATATAAAATTATAATTTACTATAAAAAACTATTTGGAAATAATTAATATTAATATATAATCCATTTTACTAAATTAAATTAATTGAATTAGAAAAATATATTTATAATTAATAGAACATACAAAAAGAAAAATTTAGGTTTTAAATTGAAAAAGTTCAAAAGTATAAAATGTTTTTATATCCAATTTCAATGTGAAATTTTTAAAAATGACATAAATTGGATTTATTGGTGTATGGATAAACTAATTATAATTTTAAAACAATTTAAAATATAATCAAAATATATAAATAAATGATCTGAAAATGTAGTTTTAAAAAAAATTCAGTAAATTTTATTGTTCATAAAAAATGACTCTTATCATAAAAATACAAAACATTTACCCTAAGATAAAATTTATATACTGATTTCAAAATTAATTTTATTGATTCTAAAAACGTTTATAAATTTTTCAACTTTTGTTTTAAATCATGTGTTCCATAAAAAGGAAAAAATTTGTCTTTAAAAAATTATAACTTTTTATAATTCAAATGTGATCAAATTCATATCTTCACCCAATAAATGATATTATATGAATTCCAAAGATTTTATTAAATATATAAAATATAAATATATTTTACATAATTTTCTAATACTAATTAATTTAATTTGTTAAGATAAAAATCTATTCTGAGCATAAATAATTAGTTTTCTTATAAATACACATTTGTTAATTTAAATTGGTTATTATTTTCATTTATAATAAATTGGAAACCAATAAACTCACATTATAAACATGTTATAACTATATTTTCATAATTTATTTAATATCATTCATTATATTTATTCCAATATTTATGAGATTCCTATCACAAATAAATAATAATATTTTATAGATTATGTATGATCATTGTTTTTTTCA
The DNA here is from genome assembly GCA_963277665.1 of Viscum album. NCBI lineage: Eukaryota > Viridiplantae > Streptophyta > Magnoliopsida > Santalales > Viscaceae > Viscum > Viscum album. The sequence continues at coordinate 1,767,892,037 of OY728145.1, forward strand.
ATGTAAGATATCAAAGAGATTAAATTTATATAAAAATAATTATTCCACAAAATCATATGGTGTTACGTTTAACCCCCTGAAAATGATTTTTCCCTCAAAATTAATTAAACATGTATAAATAGATGAGGATAACCTTCCCTCATCATTTCCTCATCTTCCCACATAGCTTCTTCATGTTTGTGTTTTCCAAAAAACAAAATAGGGGAGGGGTATATTATATTATATCATTTTCACTAATATATAGATATTATACATATTTTTATTTATAGGAATGATAATTCTCCATAGGTATAACCTATATGATTAGTATATCTGAAGGAATTGGTTTTTACATCATAATGAGAGTTATAAAGAATACATCATGAACTTGAGATATATTTGGTGGAAGATCCAATTTCAAAAGATTATCATATTGATATGATCTTTAATATAAAAATATTGCATCCTAGAAAATTTCAAATTAAAATTTAAAAATATTGAATTTTTTAATATTTCATGTGTGGGAATCTCACATCAAAAAATGTGTCATAAAAATTATTATTAATAACAAGGAATTTATAAGGCAAAGATCACAAAAAAACATAGATTCTAATTATATGAACATTAGTGGAAAGTGAAAAAATGGACATGTAAGTGAACTAAAATTATAATGTTTTGATGAAGAGTGATATAGAATATGGTAATTACAATGTTAATGAACATGTAACAATATACTAAATAGGACTAAAATGGCCAATCATATCATCAAAAATTATGATGACAGGATATAAATTTATTTAAAAGTAATATAAGAAGAAATAATTCCTTAATTTGATCACATAATTACAATCCTTGCATTTTCTTGTTTGTTGGTCAATTTTTTCATCATTTTATAATCCAAATAATTGTAATTCATATAGAACATCTGGAACATAGGATTTATAATGGAATAACAAGTCAATCCCCAAATCTTTAGATATCATAAACAAATGATATATAAATAAATATTTTTAATGTTATGTAATACATTAATTTATAAAATTTCATACATTTTTCAATTGAATAAACATTAAAAATGGTTACCCATATAAACATTCAGAAATATTATAATCATAAAATCTTAAATGGATGTTACTAAATTTTCTAAATCAACTTATCATTAACCCATTGAAATTGATGAAGCTCTTAATTATCAGAAAAAATACATTTGAATATCCAAATTAGGTTTTCAATTAAAAAATGAAATTAAAATAAATAGCCAAAAATCATAATTTAAAATATGCATTCTTTCAGAAATATACACTTTCTTCACAACATAAATGTAACAATTCTATAACCTCAGTCTCTAAACCACCTTATAATCAAATTACAATTTAGTTCCAGGGTAATCAATAATATCTGATTTACATTATCACAATGAATCATATCTTTATCCTGTTATTATCCCATCATCATTGACATACTAAGGGTCATCTTTACAATAATCACATGTTCTCAGAAAATATTTCCATACAGTTAGATAAATTTTACATTCCAACAGCATCACACAACATATGATTTAAAATCCAAAATGAAATCATTTTCTTATGTATTTTATGATTCATATAAAAAACTAATTGACATCTACTTTTTAAATACACCATTCTTCCAAATTCCTTCTCAAATAGTTATCAATGATTTTTCATCTTATTACTTAACAATTCATTCTAGGCACATTTCATTTATACTTAAAGTATCACTATTACTTGTACCACCATTATGATCATCTTCCCAAGCCCCCCCCCCATGTACATAAATTTTAAAAATGGTCAATCATTCAATATATAATGAATCCATCTACTAATAATACCTTAGATAAAACAATATTCTAATCAATTGAATTAATTTAATTATTTATTGGTGTCACAAACTAAATCTGGTCACCATGAAAAATAACACCCAACCCAGCTCGTGGAAAGGCCCGAAGGGCATTCCTGATCTCCACATGCTTGAACATGTGCACGAGTATCAAAAAATAGAATTTGGTAATGATATACCTGAGTTTATAAACATAAAACAACAAACACTTCAAACATTACAAATATATATATTTTTAAAAAGAAATAATCTTTTACAAAAAAACAGATTTCGTTACATAATTTTATACAATTCTCAAAGACTATAACAAATTAAGAAACACAAAATGTACAGCCCCAGAACCACATCATGGAAAGAGGCATTTCCCTAAAGCCATCTCCACAACACTTCACCATGAAAGACCAATATTAACTCGAACCATTGTCAGTAAAATATTTTCCAAAACATGTGACAAAATAACCAAGTCTATTTACTCCCAAAGGTGTGTGTAGGGTGTGATCAAAATCCCATTAGTATGATACAAATAAAAATTTTCATGTGGTAAATAGTCAAGGATTAAAATATTTTATGTTTTCATAAACATGTAATCATATTAAGAATTTTAATGTGATGAAACTTGAAATAAAAACAGTTTTCAAGTGGGATACATTAATGAATCCAAACATTTAAATATAATTCCCAAGATACTGAATTTTATAACCAAACAAACCATATGTTGATGGTAAGCATAATGTTTCTAATGGTCACAAGCAATGGTAAAATAACCCATAAGCACTAGCTCATAGTGGTTCCTAGGTACCTCATATCTCGTTGAAAGTAACCATCACAATATCTTTTCTCATTCACAAAGACACTAGTAGGGAGCATAACAAAAACCTAGTGGTTCCCTAACATCATTATCAACATAATCATCATAGTTTAGTGGGTGTTCTCATCATCAAACATTCAACGTGAAACTTTTGCCAAACCCCATGGGATCAGTAGCACACTAGTATACGTCCACCCACCTAGATACCTGAGTTTCCCTCCTGTGTTCAAACAAGTTCGACAAGCCATGAAATATACCATGAAGATCCAGGGTGCTAGCAAGCCGGACCTAAATTTATTAATAAAAAAGTAAGCTACATGAGATTAGGCCTTATAGGGTGCAGTACAATAACAAGAAAAAGTCACACCTCACATATCATCATACACCATGATAATGTATGCATCAGGGATTCTGAATGACCACATGGTACTCAGCCCCACAATATCCTCCATTGAGAGGGCATCAACAATCTGACTCACCTCCCTGTAAACATGAGTTATGGTGATCTGAAGGCGACTGGACTGGTTGAGACATACGGTCCAATGAGGAAGGAGTCACCAAGGCACATCTCTAGTGCATGTTCCAAAAGCCTTCACTGCATGTTGAGAATTAGATTCGATCCAAAGAGGTGGCCAGTTTTAATAGATATCATATCTGATAGCATAGATCACAACCCAATTTTCAGCTTCAAAAGCAGTATATTGGCCAATAAAGTGGTGGAAGTAACCTTTGACAAAAACACGGTAAGTACGTAACACACCTCTATATCTTGAGGGTCCATGCGAGCCAAAATCAACACCATCAATGTTGAATTTAATGCCAGGAGGGATTGGTGGAATCCATCTAACATAATTGAATTCAAGAGGTGGCTTCGGCTTTCCTGCAACACCAAGCATCCACAGAGCCCGCAGATCCTTGAAAGAATTATGCACCGTGCCAGATTGCAAAACAGTAGCAGCCTGAATGTCCCTATGTATGGAAAGGGAATCAGTATGAAAACAAGCAGGTTGTCTCTCAAAGATCGCCTAATTGCGTGTAGCCAAGATAACATGGATGACTGATGCAACAGCCATAATGACTAGATTGTGGACCTTCCCACTATTCACATCCTCACAAAGACATGAAATAATCTCCTCAAGATTCATTCAGTGAGAGACATCAAAACAGAACAAAGAACCAATGTATTTCCAAAGATCCTAAGCATTAAAACAGTCCAAGAAGAGGTTCTGGACAGTATCTTCAGCCCGCATACACAAATGGAAGGCAGAGGCAAGATGGTTCCCAGCTCTCTATAGTTGGTCATCTGTAGGGAGTCGGTTCCTCTAAATCCTCTAGAGAAGAACCATTCTAGATGGTTGAACAAAAGTGGCCTTATGTTGAAGCAGCCACTTGGGTGGTCTTTGAGAGCCCACCAAGTTCATAGAATAATACTCTTTGGTGTTTAAGTGACCATGTGAATTATGCTTCCATATCAAGGTATTCTCCTCCATGAAAACATAATTCTGAATTTCTTGCACAACATGAATGGAAATAACATCAGCAAGGGTGTGAGCTTGGTTCATGGAATCAGCCACAGTCAGTGAAGCCATGGTGGGTGGTATGGTAGTGATGTCAATAGGGTTGTCCAGCCAAGATGTATGCCAGCAATTAAGCATGGAGTCTCTACTAACGAGCCACTTCAATTGCTGCATAATGTCATAAAAGGAGATCCAAAGAGAGGGACAAATAGAGGAGATTAGATTGTTCTGATATTCACTAAATAACTGTTCTTTGAACCTATAGGACAAGAAATAATCCGAAGCCTCATTAGAAGACAGTAGGTTCCAAGTGAACTTATTAATCAAAATATCATTAAAATTCTTGATGTCCTTGACCCCCAGGCCTCCCATCTCAAAAGGATTGACACAATCCCCCCAAGAAACCATTATGAGTTTCCTCTCATGCACTAAGCCTTACCATAAGAAGTTTCTGACCATGCATTTTTTATCATTCAACATTGTTTTGGGCCATCTATAGAGGGAAAAAGAATACACAAGCTTGGAAGTAATGACTAAGTTGATGAGGAAAACCCTTCCAGCCTGTGACATTATCTTGCCCTTCCAGCTAGCAAGCTGATTAAAGACTCCAGAATAAATATTCTCTAGGTATTGGCACTTGACCTTTCCCCATAATAAGGGAACCCCAAGTTAATTAAAGGGGAGAGATCCCTTACGCACTCCAAGGGTTCTAGAAATTATGTTTTGCTTCCTAATGGTGAGAACATTTCCAAAAATGATAAAGGACTTACCCCAACTGATGACCTACCTAGAAACTTATTCATAGTGAATAAAGAGTGCTCTAATAGAACCAATAGTGGTCTTGGAGGGCTGTCCAAATAGCAGAATATCATCAGCATATAACAAGTGATAGGGAATAAGATTGTTCTAACCAACTTGTACTTGTTTATATATCCCAAGATGAGTTATTTCAATGAAACATCTGCTCCTGTAATCCTCAGCAAGAGAAAATATAATATTCACATGGAATTACAACTTCCACAACACACATCTACCAAGAATCCCACACACATGTCATATAATTCACCATTTGAAAACAAAATTCATTTTTCACATCAGACTCTCACAAAACGTCCCACAAACGTGTTTCATGCCTTTCATAAACTTTTAAAAAACATTTCATAAATTTATAAAACATTCTAAAAATTTATAAAATCTTAAATCAACACATTAAATTCGAAAAAACCTTATTAGGTGAACACACACCACATAATATTACATGTACATCTTTTCCCCACTTTTTTTTAACTCAATAAATCATTTTCAATTTTCATAAAACAATCTCAAGGGGTATAACAATGTTTTTCAAACAAACCCCATTTAAAAACCCTATTTATGGGCTAAAATGACACTAATATCAATTTAAAATAGAATTGGATTCTCTAGAAACATTTATTAAACCACTCTCAAGTGTTGTCCCAATACCTCAAAAAATACCCGAAAAGATACACATCAAATGCACTATTTTTCAAAAAAATATGAAACTTTGAAATTATACACTTAATAAATACAACCAAAAATGGTTATTTAACCAAAATTAATGTAATAAGAACATGATAAAAATATATATGAAGAAAATATAACTCATTATTGGACGCTTAGACAAGGAACAACCTACCATTTGTGCCAAAAACTCCAAACCGTTGTGAGAAACATCAATCGCACCACCACTGCACCACAAGGAAGTGAAATCAAGACCGAATCCACAACATTTCATCGGAAAAGATAGAAAATGAAACCCTTGGTATAAACCCTAGATTATATATATTTTTAACCACAAGAAATATAGATGAAACCCTAAGAAAATTGGAGGAACATAATAGGAAACTCACTTAATTGAGATCTCATGAACAACATGCGTGAATAAACTAGTAGATGAATTTCATAATGACCACAAATTAATGTGATGTTTGAATAAGTCACAGTAGGTCACATGAGAACTAAAATATAAGGAAAAGAGTAAAATTTGAAGAAGTTAGGAAGAAACAATTAACCACTTCAAATTCGGACTATTTGAGAAATCTAGATATGTTTATCCCAAATTCATGATGAGTATCAGCTCTGGAAGGGGGAGGAGAGAAGGGATCACATCTTCAGTTTTTGGTCATGTTTGAGAATTGTAATAACCAAAAAACATTAAAAATTGAATGAGAAATGAAATAATTAAAATATTTAATGCAGGAAAAGGCATTTTGTGCTTTCTCAACACCTTAATACAAAATAAAAATCTACCAATGTTATGGATTATTATGGGGTCCAAATATATATGGTGGTTTTAATATACCATCGGATGCCAATTGGTAAGAATAATGGGTGTAGAATGTTGAAAAATAAAGGAGTTATAATATAAATGAAATTAATTTTTAAATCTAGAAATGGGATCATTGTTTGTCCAAAATACTAAAAACCCACTATTTCTACTAAAATTCTAGGGAAAACACTAAAACAAAGAAAGAATCAAAATAAAATGAAAAATAAATTTTAAAATAAGTCATGTATGTGAAAATTATCCCCACCAAAAAATTGTCCTCCCATAGAAAGCCACAACAAGGTCAAAAAAACCAAACCCTACCAAAAGGCCGAAATGGATCATTTTCTATACTCCCCCCTCCCTGAAAGGCCAAAACACATCCATTGATAAAATAAGGAATAAATAATATAACAAAAGAAAACATAAATCACAATCTTGAAATGATCATGCACATTCAACCCTTATCCCAAAATAAAAATCGTCAAACAATATCCGAACAAGAATGAAACAATTTACCCAAATGAATAACAACAAAGAACAAGCTTACACATACCATGCTATAACTGAAACTTTGGGCACTCAAAAATTCCAAAATTTAACCAATGAAGATTTTGGTTGTTATATAGCTTCGAATGAGAATACCTACTGCCAACCCATTACCATGGAAAAATCAGAGGGACTAATATGAGGAGACCCAAATGGGCTCCCCACCATAAAAGAAAACATTAATTTTCCCAAGACGGAACCAAGACACAAACAAGGGAGGCCAGAACAGACTACCCATTACAATGGGTATACATCCATTAAAAAATCTAAAAGGAACATACATGAGAAACATAGTGGGACCCCCGACCATTAGAACCAAGCATCTTAACCGACCAACAAGGGTCGGCACAAAATGGCCCCATATTTAAAGACTTGGGACGACCACATTATTAGTATACATAGTTATGGATACCATGCGCTATCCATGGGGATCCATATATTTGCATGGTTTTATGGGGAATGGATAAAATTAATCTTGCTCTAAACCTTTCTAGACAAATATCAACCCTTTCTCCAAAAACTCCCAAATGGGGAAGGAATGACATTGGACGACAACATGGATATAAGGTCCTCCCACCTCTTTCTAGAGAATGGGAAAAAATAAATATGATGACACCATAGGTTTAAAGTACTCAAATATTTGATATACACAATAAGACATTATACAAGGGATTGAAAGACCCTGGTATTTTCCATGACTACATGCCAACTTCACTCTGGGACCTATAGTTGGAGTTCAAAGCATTGAAGAATCTTCAGCCTATAAGTAAGGATTTGGAAACTCTTAAATGGATCCAATTCTATTGGTGATACAAAAAAACTACATCACAATCCCAGATGGGATAACAAAGACATAACACACTACAAAACTCACTCTATAAAAAATTGACATTTTTCTAGAAAAATAGTCTTAGAAGATGCACACACATCACCCCTTGTTTCATCATATGAAAAATAGAAGGAGAAAAATATATATAAAAACACATTCCTCTAAACAAATTTTTTCGAGATTTTTCAAAATGAGACGCAATTCTAATAAAAAAAAAGATTCATAGAATATTGTACAACATCACCATTATAGAAAAATGAGCACATTTCATCACAAGGAATCATTGAAAATGAGCATTGCGACTGATAGAATCTTTATATGGATAGGGTCCTTATAAAACGTTCCCAAACATCACAAAATTCAAGAAATTGGCCATAAAATCCTCTCATGACATGATTTGACACACTATTGGTTCAACTTAAACCCTTACTTCGAAGAGACTATGAAGGACCCATATTCCTTATTAATCACCATTCACACTAACAATCCCAGACCACTTCCACCTTCGACGAATCATGTTATATAAGAAACTAAGGTCTCTTTCAACATTCCAAGAGGAATCTCCCATTACAAGAGGATCCAAAAAACCAAGAAGGGAATGGGTGTAGAAACAATCTATATATTTTGATTAACATATTCCTTATATTGATCAACATGAGGATCTTCCAATGGATAAACAACTTAGGATGCACTTCAGTAATGCATTAACTCTTATTGTGTGCGTACCTTACCCAACGAGAGAACTGAAGGACCCAACCAAGCTGGTCCATTTGTCAAAATTCTCAACAAACCAGATCTAAAAACATGAAGGGTACCACTCTAAAGGCAACCCGAAACATTTTTCATTAGGAGAACACTATCCAACCCTTTGTTCCAAATTTCCAATGAAATACAAACCCAGAACACCATTCAAACAAGAGGGGTTCTTGGACTCAAAAATTCCCACAATGAATACATTTTCAATAACACATAAGAAACACGACCCCAAACTAGTCATCAATACATAACATTTTCACATAAAATCATCTATTTGAAAATAAATGATTTAGCAGTTTGCATATACACCTATGGTTCCCCATGGGCCTCACACATGCATGTTTCAGTAATGCATCGGGCACCCTCCTCATATACATCCCAACACTCATCCAGTCATTCCATTAACCATACATCATCCCATATAACCCCATTAATGTAGTCTCTCTTGGAAATAACAAAGGTTAAAAAAATTATTTCACATTTCAAAACCTAAACATTCAATCAATAATTACTTTTTTTCTCAATACTGCTAACCAAAAAATCAAAATCACAATTCACATATTAAAAATCATTTCATAAAGGTAGGATCATTCAAATAAAAACTCACTTTCAATCAATTCACATCAATTTAAAAACATCTCTACCCTTTTCAAAACACTTCTGGTTTTATGAAACGCACCATTTAATCAGCACCCATTCATTGAAAACTTTATCTCTTACTTAAAACAACGTGTCAATGAGTTATAAAACTTTTCAATAGATCACCAATCATTCAATAAAAACTCACCGTCAATTCATATACCTTAATTTCAAAAGATTTTACCACATTTCCAAACACATATAATTTCATGAAAAAATCCATTTCATAAATCCCTATTAAATTTGTAACTCAACTCTTCTCATTTTAAATAATGATTCTAAAATTACATAAAAAATTTCAAATGATCTCATGTTACCAAATCAAAATCCATTTCCAAACATTAATCATGACCTCTAAAACATTTCAACCCATTAAAACACCTTTTAATAGTTTAGAAAACTCTATTGGAAAACTATTTCAAAACCAATATTAACATAATTTCCCTATTTCAAAATTGGTGTAAGCACACCAATTTCTATTTCAAAAATATTATCAAATTTTAGTTCCATAAATTCAAAAACTAAACCATTCCATAATTATGGAAAAAAACATTCCAAAAAAACATGTAACTTCTTAAAAACGTTTCTTTTTTCCTTAAAACCAAACATCGAATATTTCAAAACTAAAGGGCATTGAAAATGAAAGGGGAAACTAGATTCATTGGGTGAAATGGAAAAATGGATTGCGACCATATGCCAATAACATTAACATCACAAAGAGTGTTCTTGGGAAATATCCCTGGCTCAACATCACTTTCTAGGCCATGGGAGCTCACTGAGATCATTAACCAGACACTTTATTCATCTCCTCTAATCATAATCAATCCCAAAAAACCAAAGGACACAGATAAATCTAGAATTCCACTGGAAACACAAATCTCATCATGAGGTGTGCTATCCAGGAACACTACCCATAGCCAAAATGACAATTCCCAGCAATCATAGCACCATATTATCCTGAATCTTCCCCAGTTAAGATAACCTAAAGAGAGAAAACCTAACCAACTTTGATACCATTTTTTCATGAATTGAATCTAGTCTTCATCAAAACTGGCACCTGAACCTGCCCATGGAAAGGTCCAAATGGCGTTACAAATACTTATGGGCTGGTACAAGTTCTGGAAAATTACAATTTGTAATTTTGGAATGATTTACCTGAGTTTATAAACATAAAACAACAAAAAAAAATCCAACAAAACAAATCTGGATTTTTTTCAAAAAAAAAAATCTTTAACAAAATTTCAGAATTAAATTATATAAAGACAATAAAAAATTAAGAATCCCAAAATGGACATCCTAGGAACCATATCATGGCATGAGGCACCATGCTCAATCCATCTCTATGATACTGCACCAAGAATGATCGATAGAAACATGAACCATTGGAATGAAAAGATTCCCCCAAACCTGCCACAAAATAACCACACCTACTTACACCCAAATGTGTATGTAGGGTGTGAGAAAAATCATATTATGATTCTACCACTAAAATAATCCTTGCGATAAACATTCAATGACGAAAAGAATGAATGTTTTCATAAAAATGAAAAGCTAATAATAATTATAATGGGATAAACATTAAATAAAAAATGTTTTCTAGTTGGATACATTAGGGAATTAAAACATATATATAGAATTCCAAATCTATATAATTATATAGAAAAACATACCATATACTGATGGCATGAATAAATTATCTAATGAGCACATGGAACGGGAATATAACTAGTAGAAATTATCACAATGTGAGTCCCAGGAACCTCGTATCTCTATGAAAGTACCCATCACAATATTTGTTCTCATGCACACAAGCCACAATTAGGGAGCATGCATGTAACCAAGTGGATTCCATAATCATCATCATAATAATTATCATTGATTACTTAGTTTTGGTATCGTCAAACATTCTACATGATACTGGGGCCAAACCCCACAGGATCACTACCATGATGTTACACGTCCACCCACCTGGATACCTGGGTTTACCTCTAGTGCACAAACAAGTTCAGCAAACCATGAAATATAAATTTTACATGAAAATAAAACTTCCACATTAGAAACCCTCTAAAACCCCACAAACATGTCACATAATACACATTTCACATCAAAATTCAATTTTCACATAATACTCATACAAAATATCCCACAAACATGTTTTACACCTTTCTTGCAATTTGATAAAACATTTGAAAAATATATAAAACTTTCTAAAAATTTATGAAATATTAAATCACCACTTTACCATTATGAAATCACTATTAGGTGAAAAAACTCACCAAAAGAGTATATGTACATCATTTACCACTTTTTTTAACCCAAGAAATCATTTATAATTTTCATAAAACATTCATGAGGGGTATAACCATGTTTTACACAAAAACACAATTTCAAAACCCTCTTTCTGGGAAAAAATCACACCAATAACAATCATATACAAAATTATATGTCTTAGAAAAATTTATTAAACCACTATCAAGTTTTATAATATTACCTCGAATAATAAGAAAAAAGATACACATGAAAAACACACATTTTCTATCATTATGAAAATTGGAAACTAATCACTTAATCAATACTACCAAAAATTGTTCCAAAACCAATCATAATGTAACAATAACATGATAAAATTACATATAAAGAAAATATTACTCATCTTTGGTTTCTTATACATGGATACACCTAACATTTTTTAAAAAAACTCTAAACCATTGTGTGAAACATCAATCGCACCACTGCCGCATAAAAAGGATGTGAAATGAAGACCTAATCAATAATATATCAACAAAAAATACAAAAAATAAAACATGATGTATGAACCATTTCTTCTGTACAATTTACAACTAAATAAAGTGGATGAAACCCTAAGCTAATGGGAGAAATAAGAGAGTAAACTCAATTAATTGAAATATCTTGTATAAAATGCCCTATATACACCAGTAGATGAATTACCAAAGATCCAAAATTATAGTGAGGTTAGCATAAGGTTTATTAGATCACGTGAGAACTGAAATGGAGTGAAAAGCGATATTATTGAAGAAGTTATGAAATAAAACATATACCTCTTCAAATACCGACAATTTGAGAAATCCAAAGATGTTTCTCTCGAATTCATGATTACTATGAGCTATAAATATATAGAGGAGAGTATTGGAGTGATCCTTGGTTAAGTGTTCTAGAGTGATAGTTAGAATCATTAAAAAACTGTAAAAATTGAATGTGATATTAAAGCATTAAAATAATAATTTATTAGATGATATGGTATCTCAGGCTGGACCAACTCTTAAATAAAAATAAAAAATCTATCCTTTTTATGGATTACTAGGTGTTCAAATTGATATAGTGGTTTTAATATACATGGCGTGCCAATTAGGTAGTTTAATGGGTGTAAAATGTTGAAAATTTAATGATTTATAAAATAAAAAAAAATATTTTTAAATTTGGAATGGGCTAATGGTTTGGCCGAAATTTTAAAACCCCACTATTTCCACCAAAATTCTTGGGAAACTCCTGAAACAAATCATGAATGGAAAAAAATTAGAATAACATTAAAATAAGTCATGTATATTACAATTTTTAGGCTCCACATTAGCATTAGTGATATAAAATTATTTTTCGTTCTACCTTAGAGGTTACTATCACTGATTTTCATCAAAAAACATTGGATTATGGAATTGTCTCTCATTATTCACATGTTCCTTGTAGCTAAAGCACTAAAAATTAGGCATAATTTTCATCATATCCTTCAATTAAAAATCCTCATTATTGGTTTTCTTGATTTTATTTTGGCACTAATTCTCCTAGTTCCCCTATTTAAAATATATAAAGAAGCTTCTAGTTCCCCTTAACCATGTTGCTGGATGCTTCTTCCCAAACGTTTGACAACTGAGATGCTACGTTTTAATTAATAAATGCTAATTTATTTTGTTTTCCTTTCAAAAAAAATCCCAATTATTTTATTGTCTTCTTTACCCTGAGACCACGGAAAATAACCGATCTCCCTATCAACATTAAAGAAACAACTTAAAATATATTTTTAACTATAAAAGTAAAAAAACATTTAAGTCATTTCATGGATTGTTTCAAATGAATTAATAATTGGTCCACAATACTTTTAGTTATAATAATAAATCCATGTAGATTTCCATCATGGAGAGTGATTTTTTTATCATTTTCTTGAATACTAAACTTTCTTTCTCTACATGTTCATGAACTCCCTCTCCTTCATAATACTGATACTTTGATGAAAATATTTATTGGAATATTATTTTCATCAATGCATATGTTAAATGTAATAAATATCCTCTTTATTCATCAATTTAATTTTTTGTGTAAAACAATGATTAGCTTCCACACAAAAACAATTGACCTTTTGAAGAACATTCTATTCTATTATTAATTTGAGGACAATGAATATATTCTCCATGGATTAAATCCATTGCCTCATGTTGATGGGATCAGAAGACCTACTAATGATAGGAGGACATTATCATATAATGTAATAAACCACAACTATCACATTATAAGGTTATGGAGGGCATTCCACATGATCAATTTATTTAAATGCAATTCAATTCAATTTGGATAGTATTTTCATGAAGTATGGAGCTTCAATTCCAATCATTTTTGGTAAATGATTCAGGAAATTGACACATTGACTATCATTTAGGTTTTTGGAAAAGGTTCTCCTATTACCACCCTTTTACATAAAAAGAAAAATAATATTATGTATCTTGAATACATGGATAATGAGAATAAAAAAAGCAGACACTGAGCAAAATAATAATAATCTTAATGAATGAAAAATCCCAAATTAAGATTACCTAAGTCTATTTTTTATTTAATAATTGGTGATAGAATTATCCATAGGGTCCTTAAGAAGAATTTCTATTCAAAATCAACAAAAACAATAATCAATCCTCCTTTGATAGAAACTATAATGCCCCATTTTTTACTCATTTTTAGAGTTTATTTTAAAGCATATGTAACCTCAAAATAAAAACCTACACTGAAAAAGTAATGTTTCTTTGGGAGAATAGGTACATATTTTAAAAACATGAAATTAGAAAAAAAACTATTTATTAAAATTTAATAATGGAATCCTAACATTCTTTTATCTCAGACACCTGTATTGGATATACTATGGAATATAGAGACAAAATGGGTGATCTAAAAATAATAGTGGGTTAATAAACATGGGAAAAAAATATAACATGAGTTACAATGCATATCAAGATAACCTACAGAAATAGATGTGGGGAATTTCACATTGAGAACATTTTGATGTTATTCAAGGATCCTCAAGGATCAGTTTCGAAATGCGGTGTTATGAGTGGTATTTAGACTTGAGGAGGGCTGGGTTTTTGTGATTAATAAATTACTATTTTGTATTTATATCCAACCAAATTAATTTGGAATTAATTTCATTGACATAGATTGTTAATAAATGATTATAAATCATATTATTCTCCTTATATACATCAAATAACCATTTAATGTAGTAATATATTTATATGTTATTCTCTAAAACGAATCTATCATTTATGTTATCTATTAAAATAAATGAGTTGAAAAGCATTTTTAAATTAAAATTCAGTATAATTCTCTATCATCATAAAATAATCCTATCATAAAAATATAAAAAATCAACCATAATATAATATTTAGGTCCCACATTACAAAATCTTGTTGATGTTGTCTAAATAAATTTCTATACGTCTTAAAATATAGTTTTAAAACAATTTTGAAATGAAAAGGAATCAATTTGTCTTTTAGAAAAATATATCTTATTATGCATAAAATTGGATTAAGTATAATATTATGACTATCAAACATATTGTATGAATTAAAAAAAGTTATTATTAAATATATAATATATTAATCTCACTAATATATTCCATGGATTGTGACTAATTTAGTTAATTAAGATAAAATGATATTCAGAGTATATAAATTATTTTTATAAGAAAACAACATTTCAATTTAATTGTTTATTATTTTTATTTATAATTAATTGGATACCAATGAAATA
Organism: Viscum album; assembly: GCA_963277665.1. Lineage (NCBI taxonomy): Eukaryota > Viridiplantae > Streptophyta > Magnoliopsida > Santalales > Viscaceae > Viscum > Viscum album. The sequence goes on from OY728145.1 coordinate 1,767,907,286, forward strand.
ATTTTATAAATATATTATAAAAAAATGCTTCCAATTTTCTATTATATCATTTATTCAATATATTCCCAAGGCTAGGTGGTAACTATCACAATTAATGAATTATTTTTAATCGATTCTTTAAGCTCAGGGTTCATTGAAATGTGTGATACCAAAAATATTAAATTTATTTAAAAAAATACATACAACTAAATAATTGGGTTCTATAATATATCCAATAATTAACTAATGAATAATGTTTCTGATACATATAGTATTACATATATATCATTACTTTAAACTTTTATGATCCATATTTATAAAATCCATAAATAACAGATATCTTTCGACCCACTTCATGGGAAAACATGTATTGTGGTTTTAACTCAGAGAATTATACATCTTGTTCACTATCTCAAGATGGTAGTGGATTAGGAATTAATAATCATTGATCATGTCTAACTAACATATTTGGATAATATCTATCTCTTTCTATGTGAATATATACAATATGATTTCAAGGTTTAAATATTTATCAATCCTTTCATCGTGTATATAGTTTCTCCCAATCATCAATAGTAATATTACCACTACAATTTTTGATTCAAGAGTTATGTAATTTTATTCATATGTTTTTAATTAGAATGTGTAATATGTTACAACGACATCATTTTGTTGGATGAAAAATACAATTAACATATTAATTTATTTATTATAGTTCAAATACCCTTCTCCACTATAGGGTAATTTAAGCACATGAGCACTAACAAAACATATCTTCAGTTCTATTAATGTTTCATGGAATTCAACTATCATTAATAAAAGACTCTTATATACATCATCTTTTTTGGTTAATTTTATTGTCATGACCAATTTCTGATATTGTTGCAACTGAATCATTACAACCCAAGATAATTATGGTTATTGGTCATTATGTATTGTATATTTTCTTTATTGATAATAGATATCATGGAATGGTAAAACTATATAACCTCACAAAAAATATATTACCCAATAATGAAACTCTCTTGATCCATAATTCACACCTGTAAATTTGGTATATACCATTCTATCCTTATGGAAATCGTCACATTCAGCCATTTTTTTCATGGTCATCCTTTCTCTCCACATATATAATAATATCCTCTAAAAATTCTACCATGAAAAAATCATGGTTTTCTATAATGGAAATATTAATTAAATCCATTATGATATCAGAAGTATTGGAAAGTGGAAATGGAATTATTATAAATTCAGAAAGACCAATCCTTTTATGAGTGGTCATCTTGGTTATATACTAATTTATAACCCATATAAAACTATATCTAGAAAACTTCTCAAGGGATAAAAAATATTGGTAACCTCATAATTAATAAAACAAATTAGGGATACAAGGTATTTGATAATTTTAAAAATAAGTTTTATTTTTATCCTCCCTATAACCAGTGAAAATATACAATGACTCGTCAATATTTCTATGAAAAATAAAATTTTCACTATATAGGGAATCACTAGGACAATGAATCCCATATATATATATATATTAACCTACGGTTTCTTATTTAATTAAATTAAAATAATCAGTTCCATTATATATAGAGTATTTAAAATATCTGTAGCACCAGTATTCTATTCTACTAATAACAAAAATTCATAAATAACAGGGATTATATGGAGGTCATCCTAAAATAATTTACTATATTCCTATAAATCATTTTTATCTTCTGCATAAATTTTTTTGATAATTATTTCTCACCAATAGTTTTTATCATCTATATAATGGGAGTAATTTCCAATTCAAGTTTAGTTTAATCCCCTCACTGATAGAAATGTTTGGTTTAATTAGGTATATTAAATTTAACTTCTCTTCCAATAAAATTATAATGAGATTTATATTGAGAGATCCATTACATTCCCAAATTAAAAACAAATTCAACAAGTTGAAGAATGATAATATTTTATAAGAATGAAAATTAAAAAAAATAGCTATAAGAGAGGTTATATATATATGATATGATAATTATATCATTAAAAGTGATCGATACTAAATCAATATCTTATATTTTATCTGGTAATGTGAAAAAAATATAAAATAACTTATATATAATTTATTTTTTACAATATGAATTAAATAAAATCATTTTCAATTGTATAGTTTATGATAATAGTAGCTATCACCACTTTTCTTCCTAGAACATGTCAATAGTCATGATAAAAAAACAATTCCTTTTATATTTGGATGTTAGAGGTTGTTTAGGTTTATTATTCTCCTTATCACTTAGATTTTGATATTTATATTAATTATATCCAAACACATTCAATATATATCTCTTATGTGAGCGTGGTATGTTCATTTCAGCTTTATCACTATACAGTTCATTAACATCCATCTTAACATAATAGAAACATTTTTTTTTTCAATTGTTAGGCCTGTCATTCTTGAATCATATTATCATTCCATTTCTATAAATTATATTAGTGCTCCTTATAACATTTATAGAATATATGAGGTTGAAACATCTTCTTTCTTCACTTTGACATACCAATGGAGCTCCCATGAATCTCTGCCTTCTTTTTATTATAACCTAGATTTTTATAAAACAGAGATTATTACATCCACTTTGAAGACATTTTGGTTAATCTATGTAATGTATTAAATATTATTTTTACAAAATATTTTTTGTAAAATATTTCCTATTTCCTGTTAGAATAATTTATGGGAGGTGACTAAGAATTATTCTTTATGGGATGATAAAGGGTCTTATGAAGTTTTTATTATCTAAATAGATGGGTTTATTTGTTATTAATCACCCAATAATTACTCGAAATACTCATATTCATCATTGAGATCATATTAGTTTTTATAAATGCAGAGACATAAAATTTTAACAAAAAAAAATTGATTTGTTTTCTCATAATGATCATGTAATGATGAGATAAATTTTTCAACAAGAAAATGAGGTCAAATATTTAAATATTCCAATTTTTTTAATGTATTTTTGTAATATATATGATGTTCCATTTTATAAAATCATAGTGGGTGGTGTTGAATAATTTATATCAAATTGACTCAATTGGAAAAAGATTCATTGAATTGAGTTTTTTATAACAGGGGTTGTGTTAATATAATTGAAAGAGTGTTCCTAAGCTCATTTTTAAGTCATATAGAAATATATTTAAAGAGATAAGTATTATAGTGATCATATCAAGGTGTATAATTCATAAATTATTGGTAGGTATAACGATAACCATGATGGAAATTAATACTATTTACTGATTAGGAATATTTTTTGATAAAATAACTAGACATGATCTTCCAAATCATAAAACATTTCATTTGAAGGGACCAAACTAATATTTAATGGATATATATTTAAATTTTTAATCAAATTATTTTATTTAAAAGTGAAAAAATATACATCTAAGATTACTACGTGATTGAAAATTTATACATAATGATAGATTGAATTACAGTTTTAAAATAACTAGATAGTGGAGCATTCTGTAATATAGTCTTCAAGGTAATAGGTAGTACATTGGATGTCGAATCCAAATGATCAATGAATACTATAGTATGGGATTTTCAGGTCACATTTATTTCTCAATGTAGAGACCCAAAACTTGATATACATGGACATTACTTTACTTTTGAGGAATAATTAATACATAACAAAAACCAACACTCAAGGACCGTAATAGTTTAGTGTCTTTGGAAACTCAGAACATAATCATCTAATCAGGGTGAAAGATTTTCAAAATCTCCCTTAAAGATCTTCCCCTTTGGTTTTCTTACCTAAAACCATTCTTTTTATCCTAGGGAAATGAAAACATATAAAGGGTGAGCTCAAATTCATAGTAAGGGTAAGAAGGGAGAAAAATGAACAAACCATATACATTTGAACTTAAAAACATGAACCTAATGTTTAAACATCAAAATATTGAGAAATGAAATAAAACATGGCAGTACGTAAGAAATATATCATAATGGAACATAAATCATGATAAAAGAGAATTGGAATAAAACATGTATTTGTGGAAAACCATTAAGCACTTGAAAGGATTTCCAAGGTAGCAAAGGTATTGCTGCCAAGACCATCTTAGCTGACAAATTCCCTTACTAAATCGAGTACACTCCTCGTTCCAGTCATGTTTCACTGAACCAGATTAACTTGTCATTCCAACCATGTCTATCTAATGATATATAAATCTTTACCCAATTAATTGGAGGGGGATATAGGTCCCACTCATCTCATAATGAAATCATTCATTTGTGTGCCACAAAATAAACATACATCATTCATAATAACCTAAAGAATAAAATGGGCTTCATAAGCATCATCCCATTATAACATAATCCTTGTAAAACAAATTGATATAACATCATTATAAGAAGAATCAAACCATGTAAATAATATAAATATTATAATTGAAACATACACATATGAAATGATGTCATCTTAGATGTAAAATGGTTTTGATAAAACATTTAAAATTAATTCTTGAGGAAAATACCATTTCTTCTTCAAAATAATTTTCTTTTCACAAAATGTCATGAAATTTTAAGAGAAAAGGATTTTGTTTAAAATAGTCATGAAATTTTGTAGAGGAAACTTCATTTAAATAAATCATTATGAAACTGTAAAAATCCATTTATGCAGTATATGTTAAAAAACCTTCTTCTTATACTTTTGCCGAAAAAGTCAAAAAGTACCAAATATGGTAAACAAAAGAAAGATTCCTTCCATAAAACAATGTTAAAGTCAAATATGGGAAAAAATGACTTTAAAAATACATGGAATAATATTAAAAACATTATTAAAAACATTTTTATTGACATGGATGAACAATATAACCCCAGTAAATACTTAGGAAGAAACAATCTCGGATAAAAACGAGATTGTAAAAGTTATCCCTTACCTTATGCCTGATATGCTTTGTATGTATCCAAACCTCCTGTATATTGATGTAATAATAATTTCATTTAATTATTAAAGATTCATATTTATTGTTATGATATCATATATGTTTCAATTATGGCTTTATATTACTCGTTCCTTTGTAAATTCCATGTTAAAGCAGCGTATTGGGTAAAATCGTTTCATTTATCGTACGTGCTTCGATTTTTTGTTATTGATATCATTACTCATATCCTGATATAAATAATTTCAGAATTTAAAACATGATTTATATATAATATATATTAATTATATAAATATATATGATCGATGGATAAATGGAATGAAATGCACCATTCATGGAGATGGTAGGTTATACGTACGCATGAACGCTGTTCTCATTTCCCTACTGAATTGAATGGAATTAAGTAAATGAACCATATATGAACATAAATCTTATATCATTATTATTTAATATATTTCATGAATATTTATTATATATATACTTTAAAATCATACTTGAATGGTTAATCATGGAATATTAATTTCATCGCGTTAGTGGAGACGGTAGTCCGTACGTAGACCTGAGTGATGATATCATTCCCATAATTATAGAATATAATTAGAGTGAATGATATAATATCTCAGAATCACTATGATGTTATAATAACCATATATAGTTATTCTTTACACCATTATACCCATCCAAGTACGTTGGTGGTGGAAAAACTAATTACACCACTGTGTGGAAATGGTAATCCATACATATGCACGCGCGGTGATTTCATTACCATAGGATGGATAGAAGGTGAAATGGGTTTGTTTCATATTTATAATATCATATAAGTATATTAGTGATACTTATTGTTTTAATTTACAATTAAACAACTAATTAAGAGGAAGTTGAAGAAGAAAGAAACCTAAAAGAATCGGTATAAGAGATTACCTCTTCTTCGACGCACCTCTTTTAAACATTCTCTTAAGGGACTAGAGTTGGTCTTTTGAGAAGACTATAACCTCAAGAATGTTTATAGGGAAGTGTAGAAGATAAATGGTCAGGGTTCGTCCAAGCGTGAAGGCACCAGGTGTTGTGAAGATGAGATGGAGGAGGTACCCCTTTATAAGGGAGGAGAGGGTCACCTTTGGAAACCTCAAAAATATTAATTTATAACAAATAAAACCCCACTTAAAAACCTCCAAAAAAGACTCATATTCCATGATTAGATGATATAGGGTTTTAATATCATCAAACAATAAAATTTAGAAATGTTGGAAATTTATTTTAAACCTTATCAACTTGATTTATTCTTATTTAATTTATTTAATCACATTTGTCGTAATAAGATTCTAAATTTTAAATTGTAATAAATAATTACTTATGTGTTTTGAATTGTCCATAATTGGATAATTTATGAAATTTTAGACCATATAAAGTTTAATTTATAATTTTTTAATATTTTTGTAATTTTTAAACAATTTTATATTATGTTATTTTTTTAAATAACAATAGTTTCAATTTTGACACTATTCATTTATTTTATTTTAAATAAAATCCAAACCAAAAATATATTTGAAATAAAATATTTAATAGATTCATATAATTTTATATTTATCCATAATATTCGTGTATCATATTAAATAGTTCCTAAAATATTTATTTTAATATTTTTAAAACAATTTATTTGATATTTCAATCAATAAATTAATTTCAACAACACTATTGTGTCACCTTTAATGATAATTATTTAATATGTAAAAAATATATATAAATTCACATTATGTATATAATTTTATTAGATATCTTGAAACTATTAATTTTTGAAGTTTCATGATGTTTATCACTAAATTTAAATTATTATACTTATAAGATTTAAGAGAGTGACATGTTGTCTATTTCATTGGTTTTAATAATAATTAAATTACTTTCATGGTCAGAAGTCTATAAAATGAATCTATTCAGACTCATAGGTAATATGGGTAAAATTTTAGTCATCCAATATAATTTTGTTAGTTGTTAGGGAATCTTTATAATCTTATTTTTACCCTTAATTACTCGATTTACCTTTAACTGCAGTAAATAAAAATTACCATAGTTACTATTCATAATATCAAAAAAAAAAGTATCCTATTAACATATTTTGGACAAACTAAATTAAAATATGGAATCCATTTTTCAAAATTCAAAACACAGAAGTTTCAGCAATTAATTTAATGTTAATCTCGTTGTTAAGAAAACTCGTTTAAAAAGTTAAAACATTTCCAAAGATTGAAATGTTTTAAACTATGAATTAAATGTAAAATTAATGGTAACGAAATAAATTATATTAAATGGTAAAAATATATTATATTAATACTTTAAAACCATTCAATATTATAATTTATCCATATAAATTATGGAGATGAAAAAAGTTGTTTTTAATTAAAATATACCTTGATTTTACTATTCATTAAAATTTGAAAGTTATTAGAATAATATGAAAAATTTATCCAAAGTAAATTTTTATATCCAGATTCCAAATAAGAGTTTTATATTATCAAATTTAACTTATAAACATGTCAAAAACTAGATTTAATGTGGGTGTTCCATCAAAAGGCAGCAAAACTGTATTTTTTTGAAAAATACTTATTTTACCTGAAAACATGTTCTCATACCATGTTCTAGAAAATGTTTAAGATAAATAGTAATTTAATAAAATTCAAAATGTTGTTAATACTATTCATAATGGCTATTCCATAATAATATTATAACAATATATAGTTGTTTAGTGAAACCCGGTATTGCGTACTACACACCCTATCGAGGAAGTTCACGATTGTGTGTAATGCAAGCCAAGTCATGGATGTGTGTAGTGAAAGTTCCCTTTGGTGTAACGTACAACGAAATACATCAATGAAATTAAAAAAAAAATTCTCATAAAATCTTTTGCATTACATTCTACCCCCTTTAAAAGGAATTTCTCCCTCGAAATTCGCCGGGGTTATAACTGGTTTACTACATGAATGTATCTTTCATAGAAACCCACATCGTAAAAAGGAATACTAAAAATTAATTTTAAATAGTAAAGTAAGAAACATAATGGTTACCCAAATTAACTCATTACTGGATTTCCACATAAGAGAACATAGGTGAAAATATGGATATGGAATAGAAATATAACAATCAACTTTTGATGAAGTGTGGTAGAGGACATCGCTATGAAAAAATCAAAAAATCACAAAGCCATAAATTTTTGATGATCTAAGGTACCATCGAATTCATTAGATATAAGGTCACTAGGACAACATTTTTGGTTTTCAAGAACATTTCCATAAAGTTGGATAATTTGAATTGGAAGAAATACTTACTTTATTTCGGTACAATTTCACCTTTGTTAATTCCTTGAATAATTTACACATCGTCTCTTAAAGAAATGAAGTTAAATTTGTCGTTATTGAAGTGTTATAAAATCAAGTGATAGAATGATGGGTCATTCAATCTGTCTTAAACAAACGTCTAGAAAAGGTTATTAAATATACATAAGTCCATCTATGGTGAGTTTAATCGTATATGATTCCAAAAACGGACTTATACTTCATTTGTCATACATCATAAAAAATTAAAACTAGTTTCTACTAACCAGGGACTTCCTATAGTCTAGTGGTAGGAGATAAAGACCATTCTCACTTTGGTTGTGGGTTCGATTCCAACAGCCTTGTCCGGCATGATGGTTTGTCCCCCATCCTACATGTTTTCCTTTTCTAAAACTATATTATTATAACCATCCATCAATAATATAAAATAATTTCTAGACATAAAAAATACTATCTTATGTCCATCATAATCTATTTCAATCATTAATATTATCCTAAATGCTTCTGTCTAATCTCATATTATAGTGAAAAAGATTACCAAAGAGGTCATATAACAAGCATGTGAATATCATATTTTATCCCCCATATATCATAAGATATATATTGTTCATCACATTAGAAACACGTGAATACCTTAATCATGAATTATTACCATAGAACATTAGTGAAAACATGAATGCAATCAAATGTTAACTATCTTGACATACCAAAATCCCAAAATTTCTACATACTCAAACCATGATATAACTTTGTCCTTATTTCATTTTCACTTTATCCCTTAGTTTTTCACATATCATCTTCTTTCCAAAAATATTTCAATCACTTTTCATGGTTACCAGTACTATATAATTATTTAAAACCACAATAAGCCAATACATAGATATTCCAATATTCCACAATACTATAAATGAGATTCCATAACATTATTTTGGAATCCCGTTATGTAAACACAAAATCATTCCACCACATTGTTACCATACACAAAATCACCAATAGTGATCACATGTTGTATCCCATTTTACTTTTCCTTACTAGGTTATTGTTGTCGATCATCATTAACCCTTGGATTAGGGCATTGGTTAGAATATTGCCCCATTTCCTTGCACTTGTAGCATTAAAGTGTTTTTGGAGCATTATATGAAGTCTTTTATCTATTCAGGTCATTAGAAACCTTTTTCCCATTACTTCGGCACTCAGATGCTCAATTTCCTTCTTTTCCACACTTGAAACATTTTCTTGTACCTTTTAGACAATCTCCACCGTTCTTCTTTCCACACATTGATCATAAAGAAACATTCACCTTCTTTTCACCATTGTTCTGAGGTTTTTCCTTGAACTCCATCTTTCTTTTCATGTAAAAACCATGAGATGAATATGTAACACCAACTTCTAGTTCTACCTTGATAGCACAATTCACAATTTCATCATAGCTACTGAAGTATCTTATAGATAATTCCCTTCGAAGACTTGGTTTTAAGACACTGATGAATCGATCTTCATTACATTTAGGTTGGATGAAAATACCAGATGCATACCTTGCAAGCCTTATAAAATTCCACTCTTACATACCAATAGATTCATCTTCTTTTTCCTTAAGTTTATGTAACTCCTTTTCCATCTATGTTCAAATAATATCAGGTAAATACTTGTTGAAAAATAAGTTCTTGAACTCATACCATTCCATGGATTCAATTTCATCTCAGGGCCTCATATTCGTAATTAGAGTCCAACATTGGTCTACATCACCTTTTAAACGGTAAATAGCATGAATGAATTTTTCAGGTTCTGAACTGTGATGTATGGAAAATATCTTTCCAATGGTACTAATCCATTGTTCCGCAACAAGTGTATTAGAAGACCCACTAAAAGAAGGTGGACGTTGCCTCCCAAAGGACTCAATAGAATATTGTTCCCTTCTCTTCTCATTTGGAAGTTTATAATGATTCATAGCTTGTGTAAGTATAGAAATATTATTTTTCACTCTATATTCCATAACATTGGTTTGTTCAAGAGGAAAAGAATTGAATTTTCCATTACATTTATCAAAACCATTCCTTCGGGTTCCATCCATCGTCTAAAACCCTAAAAGAATAGTGTGAGAGGAAAAAATCATTCTAGGGAAAACAACATAATAAAGGGGGAATAAAATCAGTATCTAACATCTTAAGTTTAATTCTATAATCGTTACCATAATTCTAGGACTATAACCTATACTTTTATCCTTAGGGGCATTCCTAGGCATACCGTAGAAATATATCTAGGGATCTCACTAAAGTTCATGTATCCTAGTCTCCAAAGATTGACTAAACATTTCCTCTGATACAAACTGTAGAGACGCCAAACATGACGTACATGGACAATACATTACATTTGAGTAATAATTAAAACATTACCAAAACCAACACTAAAGGATTATAATAGTTTAGTGTCATTGGAAACTTTGAACATAATCTTCTTATCATGGTGAAAGATCTTCAACATCTCCCACAAAAATCTTCCCCTTTTGTTTTCATACCTAAAATGTTTCTTTATATCCTGGGGAAAACAAAAAATATAAAGGGTGAGCTCAAATTCTCAGTAAGGGTATGAATGGAAAAAATAAAACAAAACATATACATTTGAACATAAAAACATGAACATAGTGTTTAAACATCAAAATCTAGAGTAATTAAATAAAACATGGCAGTACGTAAGGCATATATACAAATGGAACACCAATCATGATAAAATAGCATTGGAATAAAACATGTAATTGTGGAAAACCATTATGCACTTGATATTATTTCCATAGTAGCTAAGGCATTACTGCCAAGTCCATCTTAGTGGACATAGTCCCTTACTGAATCGAGTTCACCCCTCATTCCCGTCTTGTATCACTAATCCAGAATAAATTTTCATTCCATCCATGTCTATCTAATTAGATATAAATCTTTACCCAATGCATTGGATGTAGATATAGGTCCCACCCATCTCATAATGAAATCATTCTTTTATGTGACACAAAATAAACATACATCATTCATAATAACCTAACGAATAAAATGGGTTTCATAAAAATCATCCCATCATAACATAATCCAAATAAAACAAATGGATATAATTTTATCGTAAGAAGAATAAAACTATGTAAATTATAGAGACATTATACTTGAAACATACACATATTAAATGATGTCATCTTAGATGGAAAATGGTGTTTATAAAACATTTGAAATTAATTTTTGAGGAAAATATCCTATCTTCTTCAAAATCATTTTATTTTCACAAAATTCCATGCAATTTTAAAAGAAAAGGATCTTGTTGAAAATATTGATTAAATTTTGTAGAGGAAAATTCATTTAAATATGTCATTATCAAACAGAAAAAATCCATTTATGTCGTATACGTTAAAAAACATTCTTCTCATACTTTTTCCAGAAAAGTCAAAAATTACCTTATATGGTAAACAAAAGAAGGATTCCTTTCATAACACAAAGTAAAATTCAAATAAAGGTAATCATGAAATTAATAATACATTGAATAATATTAAACACTTTATTAAAAACATTTTTATAGACATGGATGAAAGATATAACTCTATTGAATACTTACGAATAAACAATCACGGATAAAAAGGAGATTGGAAACGTTATATCTTACCATATGTATGATATGCTTCACATGTATCCTATCCTCCTGTATAATTATTTAAATAATTTCATTGAATTATTACAGAATCGTATTCATTGTTATGATATCATATATGGTTCACTTAATACTTTATATTACATGTTCTTTTTAAATTCCATGTTAAAGTAGTGTTTTGGGTATAGTAGTTTCATTTATCATACGTGTTTCGATTTGTTGTTCTTGATATTATTTCTCATATATAGATTTAAATAATTCCAGAATGTAAAAAATGATTTATATATAATATATATTCAGTATATAAATATATATTATAGATCAATAAATATAATTAAATACACCGTTCATTGAGACGGTATACCATACGTACACATGAAAGCTGTTTTCGTTTCATTATTGAATTGAATGAAATTATGTAAATGAAACATATATGTACATAAATCCAGTATCATTATTATTTAATATATCTCATGATTATTTATTACATATATACTTTATAATCATGCTTTAATGGTTAATCATGGAAAAAAAAATCTCATCACGTTCGTGGAGATAATAGTCTGTATGTACGCATGACAGATGATATTGTTCCCATAATTATTGAATAGAATTGGAGTGAATGATATAATATATAAGAATAATTATGATATTATAATAACCATATATAGTTATTCTTTACACCATTATACCCATCCATGTAATGCGGTGGAGGAAAAACAAATTACACCCCGGCGTGGAGACGGTATTCCGTACGTACGCACGCGCTGTGATTTCATTTTCCGTAGGATGGATAGAAGGTGAAAAGGGGTTATTTCATATATATTATATCATATAAGTACATTAGTGATACTTATTTTATTACTTTACAATGAAACAACTAAATAATAGGAAGTTGAAGAAGAAAGAAACTTGAAAGAATTAGAAGAAGAGATTACCTCTTCTTCGACGCACCTCTTAAAGCTTTTTCTTAAGGGACTAGAGTTGGTCTTTTGAGAATAATATAAACTCCAGTATGTTGATAGGGAAGTGGATAAGAGAAATAGGCAGGGTTTGGACTATATTGAAGGCTCATGGTGTTGTGAAGAGGAGAGGGAGAAGGTTCCCTTTTATAAGGGAGGAGAGGGGAACCATTGGAAACCTCAAAAATATTAATTTATAATAATTCAAAACCCCACATAAAAACCTCCAAAAAAGACTCATATTATAAATATTAGTTGAGTTAGGGTTGTAATAAAATCAACTAATAAAATTTAGACATGTTGAAAATTTATTTTAAACCTTATCAACTTGATTTATACTTATTTAATTAATTTAATCTTATGTGTGGTAATAAGATTCTAAATTTTAAATTGTTAAAAATAATTAGTTATGTGTTGTGAATTGTTCATAATTTTATAATTTATGACATTCTAGACCATATAAATTTTAATTTATATTTTTTAAATATTTGTTTGATTTTTAAACAATTTTATATTATGTTATTTTTATAAAATAACAATAGTGTCAATTTTGACACAATTTATTTATTTGAATGTAAATAAAATCCACACAAGTGATATGTTCAATGTAAAATATTTAATAGATTCATAACATATCATATTTATCAATAAAAATTGTGAAGCATATTAAATAGTTTATAAAATATTTATTTTAATATTTTTAAAACCATTTATTTGATATTTCAATCAATAAAATAATTTCAACATCACTATTGTGTTACCCTTAATGTTAATTATTTAATCCCTAAAAATTGTAAATACATTCACATGATGTATATAATTTTATTATATTTTTTAATAATATTAATTCTTTATGTTTCATGAATTTTATGACTAAATTAAAATTATTATACTTATAAGATTTAAGAGAGTGACATGTTGTCAATTTATTTGGTTTTAATAAAAATTGAAATATTTTCATGGTCAAAAGTCCATAAAATGAATCTATTCAGATCCTTAGGTGATATGGGTATACTTTTATTGATCCAATAAATTTTTTTTAGTTGTTAGTGTATTTTTATAATCTTATTTTTACCCTCAATTACCAGATTTACCTTTAACTACAGTAAATAAAATTTATAGTAGTTACTATTCATAATATCAAAAGAAAAATAGTAACCTAAAAACATAATATGGACACACTAAATTCAAATATGGAATAAATTTTTCATAATTCAGGACACGTATGTTTCATTAATTAATTTAAAATTAAACCCATTGTTAAGAAAATCGGTTTTAAAAGTTAAAACATTGCCAAAGATTGAAATGTTTTTACCCATGAATTAAATGTAAAATTAATGGTAATGAAATACATTATATTAAATGGTAAAAATATAGTCTATTTATAATTTAAAACAATTAAATATTATAATTTAACAATATAAACTATTGCGATGTAAAAAGTTGTTTTTAATTAAAATACATCGTGTTTTTACTTTTCATTAATATATGAAAGTTAATAGAATAATATGAAAATTTTCTCCAAAGTAAATTTTTATATCCGAATTCCAAAGATGAATATTATTTTGACAAATTGAACTTATAAACATGTCAAAAACTAGATTTAATGTGGGTGCGGCATCAAAATGAAAAAGAACTATATTTTTTGAAAAATATTTATTTTACCTGAAATTGTTTTCTCATACCATGTTCTAGAAAATGTGTTAGATGAATAATAATGTTATAAAATTCATAATTTATTTAATACTATTCATAAATTCTAGTCCATAATAATATTATAACAATATATCGTTGTTTAGTGAAACATGGTATTGCGTTCTACACACGCTATCGAGGAAGGTCGCGATTGTGTGTAATGCAAGCTAAGTCGGGGATGTGTGTAGTGAAATAACCCTTTGGTGTGCGTACAATATAATACATCAATGAAATTAAAAAGAATAATTCTTATAAAATCTTACGTTGTTACAGTCAAATATCTATTTTATTAATGGGAAGAATAAAAATAAAAATGATCCCATAGTTTTCATGATTCCACAAAGATGTATTAAAAATTGTTTTTGTAATCCAGGAAATATGTGATGATTATTAAATAGAAGATGGTTCAATAGATAAATTTTAAAATATCGGAAAATTCAAAAGGTTTAATAACTTTTTATTCCATTTGATAATTTATATATCTAATGCTCTTTAGAAAAAATTTCTAGTACCATTAGATATGGGAGATCATATAGAGTTCACCGAAAAGTTGAATAGTGGATGAGAAAGGTAATATCACAATGAAGCTAGTCA
This sequence comes from Viscum album, assembly GCA_963277665.1. Taxonomy (NCBI): domain Eukaryota; kingdom Viridiplantae; phylum Streptophyta; class Magnoliopsida; order Santalales; family Viscaceae; genus Viscum; species Viscum album. The sequence goes on from OY728145.1 coordinate 1,767,922,383, forward strand.
AAATATTGTTTATAATAAGAATTATTGAGAATCATTACCAAAAATTGTAAATTATTTAACAATAATGATTCAAATATATACCTTAAATGATCATTATTCCTAATGATTCTTGTAGAAACATGAATAATGGTTGTGTTTTAAGGATGTTTAATGATAGGTTATGTTTTTAAGGAAGATAAAAAAAATTCTCTATAATGTTTGATCGGTGTCCAATGATGTTAATTGACTATAAAATTTCAAAAATCAATTTTTTCATGTGATTTCATATATAATCATTCTTATATAAGTAAGTGTGTGTGAATTATTAATATAAACTATTATGTTTTGGGATAAAGCTGAAGTGTTGAATATTTTATTTCTAGTACAACATCAGTTTACTACAATGGAAAAAATATTTGGGAAGAGAAACTATGTATAAGTGTTTGGTATATCCGTCAAATATATAGATTATAATTTAAAAGAAGATATAGTCACATGGATAGTGTTTTGGGGTCCAGTAAACATTGAAATATATTATACAGTCTGAGGTTCAGTAGATGGAATCATACCAAACAAGAAATTTTCATTAAATCATTTTATGAGATATTATTTAATGTTTTTTTTATTCTTTGTCTTAATATAAAATAATTTTTTTGACTACATGTAAATTTTATAATAAAAAATTAGTAGATAGAAAAGATCAATGGGATTTTGTCCATAATTATTAACATTATAAGATAGTGAATTTCCATGGAACAAAGGGATATACCATGTCTAGGTCATATACCCACACATTGGGGGTTAACCATCCAAATCATAAATTCCCATCATTATATTCATTTAATTTCGTACATTTTTTGTATGAGATAAAAATTTCGAAAGGATAAATCATATAAATACGTATATTGGTGAATTTCAAGTGGAAATAAATTATATTAGATCACCACTAATTTAACCCCCCAACCTTATATTTGGTTCTAACATTTTCTTCTATATTAACTGGTATTATATATTATCGGCTAGATATGTATGTTAATATATTTTTATATTGTACAATATAATTTTATCTAATATAATTAGTATAACTAACTTCTATGGAAAAAATTTAATCGCTGGAAAAATAGATTGAACCAAAATTTTAAATATAATGTTCTCTATATAATTGATCTAATTATTCTTGTGTTTCAATCCATTATTAATGACTCTACTATGTAATTTTTTGATTTAATAATTATTTATTTTTGTGTGAATGCTCAAAATTATATTGTTATATATTTATAAAAAATATAATATTTAATAATGAGATTTGTCTCAAGACTATAAAGAAAATAGGGAAAATTCAAAATCCTTTTACAAGGAAATATTTACATGAAGAATGAAGATATTCAAAAATTTAGATGAAAATTCAATGATATAAAAGTAGTGGATGGTGAAATTTTAGATATTTACATTACTATATTTCATGATTTTTCCCAAAACATTATTTATTTGGATATTTCACCAAAGATAAATCAATTTTTAAAATTATTAAGTCGAATATTATAGAAATTGTTTATAATAAAATATATTTTTTAATATATAACTATGATTTAACTCTTGATAAACTTCATCAATTTATATTTTCAATGGAAATTAGAAAATTTTTATCATTAACAAAATATTATTTAATATATTCCATTGAAACTAAAAAGAATCATGTGATTTGATAATATAAATATAATTTTTTCGATTATCATAGATTTTATGATATGTAAGATTATTCTAAAATAATTTATATTTTTTAGCCCCCATACCTATAAATTATCATAATTTTATAGTCTTGTAAAAAGTAAACATCCAAATTAAATTATTTTACTATGGATTCATTAGAATATTTTTAGTGAATTTTTTTGAAAAAAAATATATTACACCTGATAATTATTAAGATGTAATTCATTAGAGGACGAAGTACAAAACGAAATCCAAAGATAAATAGATGAAATTTGTAAAAAATAATATTTTATTATAAGAAATTTGTGTCTTTTGTTTATTTAGTGTGTTGAGAAAAAATAAAGTAAAAATAATCATGAGATGATTAAATTACAAATAATTCGACCACATTCTATTATAATGTTGAATATAATGAAGATAAATCAATGTGTAGTGAATAAAATTTGTTGAATACTCTTTTAGGTAATACCTAGAAAGATTATAACTGATGTTTTTTATTAAAAAAATGAAAATAAACAAATATATATATATATTTAATAATGAATGTGAGATAAAGAATGTTATAAATGAATATTTTAATATAAATAATGATGTGTTCATTGAGGATATTTGAAAACCACCATCATAATGAAATTTAAAAAGGAAATATGGTGAAAATTTTAATTAAAATCTTATTAATATGGAAGAAAATATATATAATACTATATAAAGATGAATCAAGTATGAAAATAATTTGAATAAAATGAAATACAATTTCATTAAATCAAGCATATAAATGATGAAGCATCTGTTGTTATTATAGGAACACAATAGAAAATTTAGTTAAAATCATTACCCATTACTCCCAATTATTCATCTAATTGTATAAATCATGCATGTGTGAGTAAAAACTATGGGTATTCATGTGTTGAAAACAAAATTGCAAAACGTATCAAACCTTCATATGATAAAACTAATATTTATATGATTATTCTCCCAATCAATGATATTTCCGATATAGAAATTAACGTTTTACCTTAATAAGCACATGCCATTGAATTAAATGTTTTGAATAAACATCAAGTTTCAGAAGATATTTTTTGTGTAAATGTATATACGGTAACATAAAATTTAACTATTGGAACTAAATGTAATTGCGTTGGAGTAGGTGTGAACTATGGGTTTATGAAAAGATAAAATAGGGAGTAAATATCTATTGTTATAATATGAAACAAAACTTTTGTAAAAATATATTAAAAGTCTCTAAATGAAAATTTTATTTGAATTATTATAATTATTTTCTATAATTTTTGAACAACCTAGTCACTCTATTGAAGAATTAATGAAGAAACATTCATAGAATATTTCTAATACTAAAAAAGATAAGAATCCTTAGAAAAAGTAAAAAGAAAGGTAGATTATTTTTTAAAAAATGGATCTACAATCATAAGGACAGAATAAAAAAGGATCATGATAGTGGTTGTTGACCAAATGTGTTAATTAATAGAAAAAAATTAAAAATATTACTTATCCTGATAGTGGAATAGTCAACATTAGAAATTATAAAATAAAAACTTGAGAAATTTTCATGGTTATGATTGAATCATATAAATTAGAGTCAATATATTATCTATTAGTTGAAGGTCATTATCACAACATATATATTGTTATCCGACACTAATATTATAGTACAAAATTCATTATAAAATAATATTCATGTATCATCAGTTGATTAAAAGGTATATAAGTTTTTTAAGAGGTATAAATAACATAGAAAAATATTGTCTATATTGTATCACAATATTATTTTTATTTCATACTTGGTGAGGATGAAAATAATCTATGCCATTATAGAATTCTAGATTTTGGAGATATAACTATGTGAAAAATTGATAATGAATACTTGTATAATTTTTATTCGAAAAAAAATTAAAGATGATTACATTTATTGAACATTATAGAAAATAAAAATTGTAAGTAGAAGGCATAAAATTGTTGTAATTAAATCAACCACGCCTCTTAATCTCATACACACCAATTTATTTGGTTTATGAGACATAGATAAAATATATTGATATTTTAATTTATTATAGTCATTAATTATTAATCATGGTTAGAAAATGTATTATTTTTGAAAAATAAATATTAGGATTAGATATGTCAAATGATTAATGATGGGATGTTGAGAATTACCTGGATGTATATCGACTAAATATATAGACAGATAATGGAAATTTGTCCACATGTATCTCTTTCAAGTCCTATATGATGAACAATGGAATCAAAATTCAATTTGATGCTCCCTAAACTCCAAAATAAAATGTTCTTGCATTAGGGAAAATATAAATTTCATTAAAATTAGATCATTCACTCTAGTATATAAATAAAATTTATATGTTCAACTTGAGATAAGCGATAAGTATAATTGTGCATGTTGAATGTAGATTATAATATTTATCTGGTATAAAAATTAATCCATATATGATGTGGTATATGAAAGAAACTACCAAGAAACATTTTATAATTCTTAGGACTCCATTATTAATGAAGGTAAGAAATATGAATTTAGGACTATTTAGTGATTAAGTAAATGAAAGTATTTTTATGGGATATTCACCCGATAAAACAATCTATAGGTGATGAAATAAACAACTATAGAAGTTGTTTAGTTCCTATAATATAATATTTAATTAATAGTATTCCACCAAAAAAATGTTTCATAAGATGATAACAAAGATTTTACAAAATATATAATATTTAATCTATAATAAGTTAATCAGATTAAAGGTTGATATGATCCTCGTAGTGTGAATGTTGATTTAGAATAGTCTGGTGCTATAGAATGAAAAACTAGTTGAAAGTCTCTATTGTCGTTATCTTTTCCAAAAATAGGATGAAATTGATAACATTATTAGAAACCATGAACATATATTTTATTTCAGATTGATATTTTATAAATTAATTAGTTCGAAATTATCATACAAGTGGAACCATTCACCATTTCATGGGTAGTTGAATATAATTAATGGATAAATGTGATGAATGGAATGTTTGATGAAATTGATAAATTAACAAATATGATATTTTTTCCAAATTAGGATGAAATTAAAGTTATAGTAATAAAATGATTTTTCTTAAACTATCTAAATGAACATGGAGATATATCCTGAAAAAAATCTAAACACATTTTCAATGCATTAAAAAAGGTGTTAGGCATAGATTTTTTAGATGCATTTTCCTTTGTTTTGAGACAAAAAACAATAAAAATAATATTGCATGTTTATATATAAAATGGTGAATTATATAAATGGAATTCATAAAATATATCATAAATTGATAAATTGATGAATATGTTTATATTATGTAGCATGGTGGGTTTATACATCATAAATATGGAACCATTGTGTGTTATAAAACGAAATGTTATTAAGGGTTGAAATAAGACCCTCATGCCTAACATTTAAAATGTTATAGTTATCTGATGTAGTTTAACTTCTATAATGGAAATTCTAATAATAAATTAAATATTAAAATAATAGAATACTTACCTTAAATTTGATTCTAATGTTAGGGATATAGTTTTTACAAGAGACTTTGATAAAATATGTGGAGGTCATTCTAAGAAAATACATAAAATAATGACTTATTTGTACATAATGTGTCAATATACATTATATGATTAAATGTTCAAAAGAACATATGATATAAATTCTCTATTAGAATAATATTATTCCATGATTTGGTCATAGTATTATATAATTTTATAGTAAAAAGAAGTTTTAAATCTATTTTTTTGGCATGATGATAAGTACATATAATATTGGAAAATGTGTTAAACAAAAGGTCATTAGAAAAAAATTTGGAGTTTAACCTATCTATATAAATCAAGACCAAGGATCTCATATAATGTCATCTTATGTACATGAAATAATATTTTTTCAAAGGAATAATTCATTCTTTTAGAAAATATTTTAAATATTATATAAAATGAAATTAAATTATTTCTTGAAGTTTGGATGATATGAAAATATGACTTTTCTAAGGTACATTATTATTGATTAAACTGGGGATTATAATGAAATAAAATCATCATTATGAAGATCATTCAACTTAAGATATATTTTGTGATCTAGAATAGTAAGAATCATTTTTCATTTAAATATATTAAAAGGGATGAAATATATTTTTTAGATTCCTTTAATTATAAGAAAATGATGTGTCTTAATGTTCAATTAGATGGTTTAATAGCTAATTTTATAAAAACTATATAAATGTAATTGTGAAAATACAAGTGAAATTGATATTTCTAAAATTCTTGTACAAATTTCCATATCATTGAATTGTTTTTAAATCATTTTATAATCGACAAATTTCTTTTTGGATATATTTTTATTAAAAATATTTCAAAATAATTTAAGATTTATGGTTTTCTACCAAATCTATGATAATGGAACGATTTGAGGAATTAGGAAGAAAATATATTTTCAAACTCCTTAAATGAATTATAAATGATATTTATGATGTACAAACATAATCCATTGTATTCCGAGGTCATATGTTTAGAACAAATTTATTTATAAAAAAACAAGTGAAACTTTTTATTTTCAATATTAAACGGGCATTATCATTAAGAATATGTGATTTTTTTGTTTAGTTAATCATATAATGGACAAAAAATTGTGTGTCATCAAGGTATGTAATCCCTTATAAATAATTTCCCTATTTAGTTATGTGGTCATAAAACACCCCCTTGCAGAATGTATGTGGTTTGATTAATGTTTGGGGAAAGATTTGATAAAAATTTTGTGAATAATGAAAAAAATATTAATGGGACAATTTATGACCCCCTTGGTCAATTTTTAATTGTGTTTTATTTTTGATGAAAACCACTTTTTTGATATTATTTCATCTATCATGTAATCACGATTTTATGGAGTTAGTCATGAAATATTTTCTTGATCCACTAATGATGCTTATGAAATTTTCTTTATCTAGGCAGATAGTGTATTTTTTAACATTTAGTTTCTAGTATAATGAAGACACTCATGATCCTAGCTAATTTTTTATTATTTTCTAAATGGGTTATAATTTAATAATTAAAAAATAATGATAGATTTTATTATACAAAATGTTCTAGCAATTGTGTGGAATTTTCTTAAAAAATATTATTTTTTTAAGAAATAAAAATATTACATTTTCAGGTAATCGATTTGTGAATTAATGCTATATAAATATTGAATTAATGAAATCATAGACGGTGTATCGTGATAATTATTATTAGATCATTTCAATCATACATTAATCCATCTGACTATGTTATTTGTTATTTTTTTGAAATACATTTTAAAATTCAAGTTCACTAACTCATCAAAAATTATTTATAAATATATTTAGAGAGAAAAGTGAAATATTTATCTAATATAAAGCATTAAGAAATTTTTAATCATTTTATATTGATAGTGATGTTATTATAATTTAATATTTTAATAAGTTCCAAAAGTACCCCTCACATCAATCATAAATTGGAACTTCATCACCTCACTTATTTAAACATTTTCAGGAATAAAGATCTACAATCTGATACTGAAATATATTCTTAAAATTCCTTTCTATATTTTATATTTTTTCATCGTACCAAAACACTAACCATATGGTCCTAAATAGGATATCCAAATTAGTTCTTTTCTAGGCAGATGTAAAACCCTTAGCCAATAATATTCATTTAATTATTAGTTTTACACCACTAAATCAATTCTATTTATAAATAAAATATTACTTATTTATAAAAAATAAAATATATTTTGTTATTATAATTATTAAATTATTGTTATAAATCATTTATCATATCCAATGAGAAATGAATGTGTTGGTTATGTTTCTGTATGTGTTACCATCTCCTTATTACGATAAAATTAATTTTATACATAAATATTTCATGCTTATTTTTTACTATGGGTTTAATGGTTATATATAAAACTTATCAAATAATTATGATTCTTGAATTATAATATCACTTATAACTTTATGAATTCATATCTATAAAAAAATGTAAACATCTCTCAAGTGTATGTGTGGACTACCTCATTCATGATCCAATGATATTTTTAATTTATATGTAACTATGATGGTATTGATGATATATATAATTAAAATATATGAAATATATGATATAATAATTAATATATAATGAAAAATTATTACTATCCTTTATTTTATTTCCTCTATCAACAAATCCACAACAATTTTTATGAGTACATATATTCTAACTTCTCCAGGAATAGTGAAATTCATTTTTCTATCAATATAACTTATTAGAAAGTCTAAAGAAAGATATAATTTTTATATATGATATTTAAATCATTTTAAAAATTAATTAAATTAGAAAATTTTAATAAATTTTAAAGTACTGAAACTAATAGACCAAAACATAAATAAAATAAGAATAAGTTGTCACAGAAAATAGTGATATTAATAAATTAATTTCTAAATGGGAGATAAAATATCATTAGGGAATAATTTTTTTAATAATATATATTATTAAAGTTCTATAAAATATGTATAATAAATTTATATTTAATATACTTAAGGATCAAACACATATGAAAGAAGTCAAACCTGAGGTAATGTCATTTCATCTAACGTTTATTTCTATAATACATATGCATACTCATCAATTAACTTTTGGGATTCATATAAATAAATTTTATATTTTATATAATGAATACTTTATATTAATGGTAATTAATTTGAAATTTAAGGTCACAATTTCAATGATATTATGAAAAAGTAACCAAATTTTAATAATTTATTACATAATCTCACCATTATTAAAAATAGTTCTAGTTTCAAGTTTCCCATCGGGGAATTGTTAGATATTTCTATATTGAACCCAATATATTTTCTTCTACTCTTGTTATTCAAGGATTGTTCAAATAATATTATCCTTTTCTTATCGTTTTCATTTAAAATGAATGAAAATAGGATATGAATAAATGTGTAATTTATTTATCTCTTTGGTGAAATATCATTTTTCTCATATATTGTTTTTTTAAAAAAATCTCAATAATATTTTCCACAATTTTAAAAAGTATTGTTAAAGTAATTATACAAATGTATTAATTTTTTTATCAATGTTTTGAATTGATTATTATTTTATTTTTATTAATTTTGTACTTTTTGAAATTTTTAACAAAATGTGAAGTAAATATTCCTTATGCCACATATATAGAATTACTCATGGTCATGATTTCTCGCTATTTTGATGTATTTATTCCGTGTTTCCATTATTATTTTAATTAAAAATATTTTCTGTTATGTTATAAAAAATATATTTTTCAATATCTTGTATCAAAATTGAATGGTTTACTCTTCTCATGAACCTCTTTAATAACCATTTTATTGTATTTATAATGATAAAAATCAAAACTCATTTTACTTATTATATTCTATGAATATGTTTCAATGAAAGGGTCATTATTATATATGATGGTTTTTCATTATTGGTTTGATATTGGATGTACTAATTTTATAATCTTCTTTATTTTACAAAGTATGGTTTCTTACTATGTTTATTCATTGGGGAATGCATTAATATCTCATATTCTATATTTCAAATAAATTTTTTTAAATCGATTATATTTCCAAAGAAATACAAAAATAATGAATTAGACATTGTGAGAGATGGGCATGGCCTATTATAGGCCCTCAATGCATCATTTTGTCTCATTAGAAAAACATTATTGGGTATTTGGTTGGTTCCTTACCCTTTTATATATGATGTACTAATACGGGTCTCTCGTGGTATGCTTATGATGCCTAGAATTTTCTAAACCCTAATTATGAGTTTATTTATTATTTCTGTTTCATTACAAGGTTAGTTATGGAACCAATGTATAATTTTCAACTCATTTGATTATTTATATGGAATTATTTTTTATTTATTTAATTCTACTATATTATCCTTCACTCTGAAGGTGTAGATTTTTTTGTACACATGCCCTTAATGAACATCTAAGATCAACAATAATTTTTTTTCTTTTTTCATATGATATAAATATGATATCATTAAATTAATTCAACAATCCAAAATAAATTATTTCATAATTTTTTATATTTATTCTAATGTACAATGAAATGAATGTGTGTATATATTTTGCTAAGGCTACTAAGCTATTTGGTCTTTTGGGATGTAATCTCTTGTAGCTTGTGCCAATAATATAATGTCACTACCATCTCTTGGTTACTAGAATTTGGGACATTATTGTTTTTATTTTATAACCATTAATAGATAACATGAAATATATATATATATGAAAACATATATTAAAAAATGAAATCATACGACATGAATTTAGAATATTTCCATTAAAATCACGCATACAATTTACGAAATTATTATACATTGATTTTCAATTTATTTCAATTGATTCACATGATTTGAAATTATAAATTTTGTTTCATAATTTTATTATCTATATTATTTTGATACATTTTCTATAAACAGATCCTAGATTAAGGGATGGAAATTTTTTCAATTCACATAATTTATATAGGTATTTTCTCCAAGAGAAGGATAATGATGTTATAGGTGAAGCTTCCATTTGAAAAGAATAATTTACAACAATAATTAGGTATTTGACTCTGTTTATATCCAATAACAATATAATATGAATTATTATTATGATTTATATTAGTTGTAATATTGTTAGAATTATTTATGATTCCTCATCCTACATATATAATGTTGACTAAAAAAAATTTGTTGCTATAAAATTTATAGGTTTATTAGAGAAGATATTTCTTACCTTTGGATATAGTGACTGTGAGATGGGTTTCATCAAATTTTATCATCCATCGGAAGATTTAGATAAATAGTGGTAATAAATATAAAACACTAATGATATAGAATAAATAATGGATATTGAATAGAATGATTTTAATGAACCATCATTAGAACAATATTTCTCCTTTGAACAATAATAAGAAATGGATAGACAATTTTCCCATCTAATATGTAAGGAATTAAAAAAATTATATGTATGAATACTTTTTACATAGTTTTAAAATAATTTTTCAGGAAACTTATATAATACAATGAGTTATACTAAAAATTTTAAATAGGTTAAATAAAATCTATTAATGTTTAGTTTCCTCTAAAACATTATTATCATATGAGGAAAAAATATCATGCACCATTAGTACACATAAATAAATATACGTGACTAAAGTACTGGAACAAAAAAATAAAAATAAATGGTTGGATGAGAGAAGAATGGTTTAAGGGGAGAGTGGAATGAATGGATTTTCTAAATTTGATAATTTTTGGAAGAAACACTCCAGTAAATGCACGAATTTTATGGTACTATTATTCATGTGTGGAGATAATAGACATCATGTGGGTGAATTCATGTGTATGAATGAAAACTATAGTGTTTACTATTTCAACTATTCAAATATGGGGAACTACAAAAACAAATTCCACATTCATGAAGGTAATATTCCCCAAAAAAAGAAAAAGAAGAATTTCAATATTATACTATTAATATAGATGAATATTTATAATTAATTTAATTATGTTTTTATATTTATTAATTATGTTTGTATGTTTATTATAAATAAATTTCATGTTTCAAGAAGCATAAAATTTATAAAGACATCACTATATTAATTTTTTATAAGGACATGAAAGAATACATTGAATGGTTCTAATAACAAATAAAAGTGTTTTTTTGTATTGTGATAATGTTTAATTAGAGAAATGTGATGATTGGGATTGATCAAGTAAATGAAAATCAATATGTAAACAATAAATTAACCATTTATTAAATTAATTGATTTTCTAATGTTCTATAATGATATTTATGAATATGTTTTTTTATTTTAGAAATAATTATTATGTAATAATATATGTTTTCATGTGATGTAAAATTAACTATCATGTATACTATAATGGTTTCATAAGTTTGAGGGAATTGAAATCACATTTAATGTTTTATGTGATGGTATTATTAGGTTATATAAAATTTATAATAGGTTTCATGTTGAATATTCTATTGATTTTTAAATATCCCATTGGGTAATTATATGGTTTTATGTTAAACTATTTATGGTTTAATAAATATTGTAAAATATATAGTTTTATCATTGAAAGGTGATTCATAGACCTTGAATTTTTTCTAGGGATATTTATGGTCATGATAAGGATTACAATTTAGGTTTGAATCAATATTGTATTCATGATATTTTGTTGAAATTCAATACATTAAATGATTTATCTATGTAATTAATGATACTTATAGAGATGAGTAATTAATTTGAGTTATTTTTCAACATTAGGATTATTATTTGATTTAATAAGAAATATTATTCTGGAAGAATGTAATTAAAAATTTTAGGATGTCATTTGAAATTTATAAGATCACTATTGATGTTCAAACATTATTCAAGGTTTAGGTTATATTTTTCAGATGTTGGGTTATTTATAAAGTGATCATAGTGGAATATTTGTTGTTATTATAGATATTTTCTGTTAAATTGAAAGTTATATACACAATGGATATTATCTTAACATTTTTTATGCATAATGTTTTGGTTAATTTTTAAAGGATGTATGGATATATTGTTGACTTTTTAGGATTACATGATTAATTAAATCATTATTTTAATGATTCAGGAATAAAAAATTCATCATATATACTCATCATCCAATGAGAGATGAAATTGTGGAGGAAAATGATTAATGAATGAAATTTTACTTATCAATTTAGGTTATTTTCTTATTTTATTAGTCTATATTGTAAATTAATTCCCCTAAAAAAGGAAAATTATCTTTAAACATAAATGGTGTCGTGTTAAATTTATGGTTTTTTGTTAACATATTTCCTCAAGATCATTCAATTTTTTATCATCATTAATCTCTATCACATTCCATCATTATTTTGAATCTATTCTTATCTTATAATCCATATTTTCACCTCCCACTAATGAAATCCTATTTGGAAACATTGTCAGGTTTTAATTTATATGATCATCATATTTCCCTTCTACACTATTTCAAGATGATGTTTTAGTAACCATTTTAATGATGTGGATTACCAATAATAAATTTTTACAAGTCAAACAATTATTAGAAATAAAGATTTATTATATTGGTAATGTAATTTATCTATGGGTGGTAGAATGTTACAACATGGTATTTTAAGATAACGCTACATTTGATATTGTATAACATGGAACTACACGCCTAAACAAACCCGTAAATATAATTATTTATATTCAACTTTTGAAACGTAGTGGTTTTAATTTTTTAAAAGAAATACTAATAAAAGAATTATGTAATATTTATATATGACTAACTTAATTAATTTTTAATATTTTATTTTTAGGAAATATGTTCTTAAATATTCATTGGAATTTTATTATTCTTTAAAATAACATTTTCCTCAAAAATATTTTTTTTTTATTTTTGTCTTAAAATTTTATAATTATTTTCATTAAAATACATAAGTAATATTTTCATAAAAATAATATAATTTTTAAATCATATTATCAAAATTATTTTTGTGTTAAATTATTCAAATTTTCAAAAATATATTTAATTTTCAATTAATAGTGACGATTAATGATTTTAATTGAGAAATGAATTTTTACATCAATAATTAAAATGGTTCATTGTGATTTAGAATTATTTTATTCTAAAATAACTTCCTCAAAGAAATATTACAATATAGTTATTTTATTTGGAATCATCTTTGTTTTTTTTGTACAGATTTGTTTTTGGAAAAAACGAATTATAAGAAAAATTCATTTAATAATAATTTTTTTAATTAATTACTATCAGTTATAGAAAATGTTATTCCCCATTATTTTATGGAATCATTTTTCCATTATGTTAATTTATTTTACAGTTTTCATAGCATGATAAAATAAGGTAAGTTTGTGTTAAAATTGACTTTTAATGAAATGTGACGTACTATTAAAATATTGATATTAATATGATAGGTATCACATAACCACTGGAATTGTGGGTATGAGTAGTATTAAATTTTTGATAAAAATATATTGTTTATAGAAGTATATATAATGATTTTTTGGGATAAATTAATTTTAAATGCAAATAAAAACCATTTGAGAACAATAAAAATCTTGCTCAAAAATCATTTTTTACACCATGAAACACATTTTAACCAAATAAAATAAAAAAATCTCTTTTTTCTAATTTAATTCATTTAAATTGATATTATATATTATATTTAGTGGTTATTGTTAATATTTTTATACTTTCTGTTAAATATTTCATAATAAATTCAACATGATAGTTAATAATTTTATTAGTTTAAAAAATAGTTTCATCTCTTTTTTCATAATTATTTTAAAAATAAATTTTCACTATTATATAATTAATTTTTTTAAAAATAAAATATTTATATAATAATAATCCCAAAATTATATAGTATTTATTTTTTTAAATTTTTAGAACATATAAATTGCTTGATAAATAATGAAAAATACTGGTACATATTAACATTATTCATTTCAATTAAAACATTGATGAACATTCTAAATTTTTTATGATTTTTTAAAATTTTGAATTATTTAATATATATATATACAATTTGGTTAATGGTAATAAACTATATTTTTAATATTTATTAACATTTGATTCATTACTTTTTTAAAAAACAATGTTTTTATAGTACATTCAATACTAATTTTAAATTAAAATTTACCACATATAAAAATAGAGTTTTGGAAAGTGAATTATATATTTGGAATCCAAATATTTTATATTATATGATAATTTCAACATTGTATTTTACAATAATAAATAGAAAAATGATTATAAATAAATTATCTATGTTGAGTTTAAATCGGGTTTACTAGGGGATTATTCAAAAATGATATGGGAAAACAGAACCCATAACTATAAAAAATATATTTTTTACATATATTTTCCTCTTCTATCTTATGGTTAGGTAATGTCCGATTTCATATATTTTTTTATTATACAAAATTTGGATACATCATTTTCTATTCAAAATTTGAAACTATGTCACTGACCTCATTTATAAAAATCCACCCTGTCCCATATCATATTCACGTTTTGATAACCATTTGGATCAGATATTCACCTAGAAAATCCATTCCATAAATCTCCCCACTAATCCTAGAGTACATATTTTATTCATAATTCCATCCTTGGAAGGATTTTGGTGCAACTGAAAAAAAGTTTTCTGGAGGTGATGTAATATTAGTAACAGAGCATTTTATTTTATTTCATCATGTACTTCCATCAATTTTTATTAATACAAGATAATAAAAGATTCCCTCTATCATTCATATAATGAGATGAAATTATATTATGGTTATGACCTAACACATTCTCCTCCTTCTCAAAATGGGAAACATAAATATTTATTATGTTTACATCAAACTTGGACATCATGAACCAACATATTTTGTTTTCCATTATATCTCCTCATAGTAGTTTATAATGAAGTTTATTTTATTAGTATATACTTTTTTTTAATAATTTATTTCTCAAATTATATTATCATACATACACTCTTACATTACATTATACAGATAATATGATAGTATCGTTATTGTGTACATTCGACTACTACCTCATGAAGATATGTTACTCATTGTTCACTAACAATATTCATGATACATACTTAGTGTAAATTTATTTTAAATATGATAAATATTTTATATAAAAACAATTCTATAAGGAACTGTATTATTTACCTTTGTTTTATATAATCCGACAAGAAAATGGAAACATTTATCATGCCTATGTATAGCCCTTCATCTCGATTGATGGTGTATTTTATTTTCTATAACTAAATAATATAAATAGATATATATATATATATATATATAATATTTTATATATTTAGTTTTTTAAAAAAAAATATAGTGGATGAGGAAACATTATAAAATTAATTGTATTGAACAAAAATGAAAATATTCATGAAAAACAAATCAATTATTTCATTAAATGTGATTTAGATAAGAAATAATTAACAAGAGTGGAATAAAATGTAATATAAATATAATAAATTTTATGATATATATAATTATTTATCATTAATATATTCATAATACTATTATATTTATTATTAAATACGGTTGAACATGTATGAAGAAAGTCGAGTCTTATAGTAAGTGACATACTTCCCAATTTTATTTTTTACGAGGCACATTACATATTAAGAACATGTTTCATTTAACTATTGTATATAAATCCATTTAAATTATTTTATGATTATTATGCTAAAATATATGGGAAATTTAATACCCATTTTAGGGTCCAAATTTTATTGATTTAACTATTCAAACATTTCCCAAGTAGTATTATTTTTTTTTCTAAATTTACATCTTTTATAAATATGTTATTTTAATGACCTACATCACATTATGAGGAGAATATAAAGACCCTCTTACAAGTTATATAAAGATTAACCATCAATTAATGGTATGTTATTTTGTTTTATGTTATTATTTAATGGATCTAACAATTCATAAGTTTTAAAAGTGGTAAGGTTCTAAGGTTTTATTCACATTGTTCACTAGGATTATTTATGATTATATCCTAAATAATTATATCTTATTATACATCTCCAAATAAACTAATACATTTTTTATCATATTGTATTTTCATGATAACACATGTCTGATATTAATTTTACAATTATTATGTACTCATGTTTCAAAAGTGTTAAAATCAAACATTATCTCTATCTTCTATCAAATTGATTTTTCATTCCATATACATTTTCCTATAATTGAATATAAAATGTTTTAATATTTCTATGGGAATTTACAATTTCATTTCTACCATTATTATAGATCTCTAAAAATAAATTTAATATTCATTTCTCTTTCAAAATAAAGCATGTTTTATTTTTCTAAAAATATAAAATAATCATTGGTCCTAACTGTAGAAAATTTAACTCTATCATTACTACTCATTATTTTAATGAGTACTTCATTAATTTTCGTGGTTATATTCAAGTAAATGTATTTAATAAATTATTTATTTATAGAAATAAAATTTAAAATAGATATGTCTATTTTACAAAATAAATGTTCCTAATGATGTCTCAAAATCCTTATCCATTTTTATTATAAACTTTTATGTTACATATTCTTTAATAGGGATAGGATTTAAATATACTCTCATTACTACATACCAGGAATGTTAATGATTATTTATATAAAATGATTATGAAAACAATTTTTAATACATGGGTTATGATATGGTGGATTGATGAAATGTGTATGAAACCTATTTTATTTACACAAATTATATATATGATAATAAAATGAATGATTTATTATATTTTGTAATACATAATTATGATTTTAATTATTAAATTTTTGGGCAATATATCTCCCAAAAATTAACTAGGGAAACCATTATATCCTATAGGATAACAATGGGAAACAATTCGATGTGCCTGATCTAACATGGGAAATAAGTGATTCAACATCTACTATGTGAAAATTTTGTGTCTTCATCCGTAATTAGAAATAGGTTATATGTATTTATCTACTATGTTTATTGTCCAAGTAGTTATCCTTTACATATGTATTGCAATTCAATATTTATTATGGTTAAAACCATTAATGACGTTAATACAGATCATTACAGATTTATGTTGACTTCTCACTCTTATGGGCTTTTTTCTAAAATGATAAGACTTTATTTTATGACTCATTTAATAATCTATGATAGTTTGGGTTTGAAATTCATATTATATGTTTATTTTCATAAAAATAAAATATTATAGTATGATTTTATATGATCATAGATTGATATATCATATGTTTACCCTTAAATTTAATCTTATAACACAATTTAATATGTTTTCATCCCCATGTATTGATTAATGGATATGAAATGTATGATTAAAAGGTGTATTATATGTGAAGAGATTTGTGGTAGATGTTAAAGATCATTCATGAAATAATAATATTGTTTTTACAGTATTTAAAGACAGAAAACAATTACCATCCTCATGCATCCTTTTATGAGATTTATTGAATATTAATATAAAAATATGTGACATTTATGTTTTAGAAAAATATATAATCATAGTTGGCATGTCAGGTAGGTTTAGAAAATATATCATGATTGTTATTTGAAAAAAATTATTTCAATACCTAGGGATATGAATAAGGAAATTTATAGGAAAATATATAATCATATCATTAAGGATAAGTTTAAGAATGATTCTATATATAGGAAATTATAATAATATTTTGGTGAAGGATGTAGAAATGGGTTTCATGTAATTACATTTATGTTCATGATAATAAAATTAGATGTGGATCTAGAATAATTTTACCACTAAGTAATAACTGTATAAATGGTGCATTGTTGTAGAATATATTTTCAACTAGAACAGAACAATGACCCATACGACACACCTAGATTGATCCTACTATGTGATATTCTTTTAGAATTCAGTAAATCATAATTAACCATCATTAATGATTAAAATAATATAAAATAATGACCTGTTCCAAGACTAAGTTTTAATATATTGAGAAAATCATTATTTAAACTAATATAAGAGATTTTATAATATAATGGGGTTTCCCACATTGAATATTATTACAAAAACATTGATTTTTGGATTCATTTAATAGAGAAAATGTGATGGATCTGAATTAATATAGAATGTGATAGATAATGAGATCATGAGAAACTAAAATATGTGATGACGGAGTTACTAATATTATAATAATTCCATATCAGATATCATAATGTATGTATTAACACATGCACCTTAACAAACTCTCAGACTCAATAATGAATAGATTGATATATATATATTGGAGATTTTGGGTGGACAATAACAAGGATGAAATAATATATAATGTTCTACATATTGAGAATGTATAATAAAGAAATATATTAATTGTCTTGAAAAAATTGCAAGATGTTTTATGTGTGTAGAAGAAGCACAAAGAGTTATTTATTATAGAGGAAAAATGAAAAGATCAATTAACACAATGGATGAAAAATAATTTTATATAGAAATAATCATTAATGGTTGAATGTTATTAATGATTAAACTAATGGAATTAAACAAATAGATATCCTAAATAAGAATATATCACCAAGAGGATCAGAAAGATACTACATGTGAAGGCATAATTTTTTATTATGAGGTGACATGAAATGAATTATGAAATGATGAATGTATTAAGAAATTGGGTGATAAATCTTATTTAATGCAATATAGTAATTTGAATTATTTAAGTGTCTCTATATTAGAATTAAATTATTGTCAAATATATTAGTATTATTTAATTTAGGTTTTTGTTATGGATTTTTAAGAATATGTGGAATGGTTATCCTAATATATAAAATATAATTAATGGGAATGTATGATTTAATAAAAAACAAGATTAATCAAAGTTTTCCATTTATATGTTCTTAATGTTTAGAAAATAATTATGGGTTAATGATATTATGGTTATGAGTAATGTAAATTAGATTGCATTGAAGAACATGAAATTCATTAATTATTTGTAGAATTTTTTTTTATGTTATCAATGATTGAGTTTGCATCATTATTTTATTTAAGTAAAAGTAAAAATAATTTTGGGTCTTATTTCAATAATGATGATGTAAATATGATTTCATTAAGTTTTTATGGTCATTCTAGTTATTACTATGTTTTAGGAAAATATGTGACTATGTTTATCACGTATTTCATAAATGTAAATTAAGGGATACTTCATAATATTATAGGGGTTAATGGTAAGTTAATTATTGTATATTTTATGACAATATATAGAAATTTTGAATTTTGGATTGGTAATAATGTTAACCATTTAGGGAATGGTTTGTGATGAACATTAGATCAGGTTTGAGATACTAACGTATTATTTCATGATATGATGATTTTTTTATTTTAGAAAACACATGATGACTATTTTTCTTTTTGATATTAATTATATCTATAAAGAATGAATTATTAGATATTTACGGACCATATAATCCAATTATTTTATCATTCATCCAATATCCATCTAATGGAGTAAGATATTAAGGTTAAAATGATCATGGAATAACTAAATGATGATAATTTTCTTATAAAATGGAAATAAATAATGTAAGTATAAATTTCCATGAAAACTACTCAAAAATAATAAAAGTATCTTGAAATAAAATTGTATACATTTAAATTTATTTCTAGAGAGGGAATATTCCTTTTACCTATCTATGAATTCTGGCACTATGGTTGTGAACATTCTTCTAAAAATGTTCTCTATCACACTCCATATATATATATCATATATTTTTATCTTCTATGTCCATGTAATTTCTTCAAATCATTTTTATCCTATGTGGAAACCAGATTATATTTCATTATAAAATATTTTCACACATCCATTACCATCTTTTAAAGATACTGTTTCATCAACCCTTTTGATATGGGTTTTTAAATAATGTATTTTCATATGATAAACTTTTGATTAGTGAGAATATGATCATATTGTGAGGGTTATATTTTTTTTTGTGGTAGAATGTAACATCCTGATATTTTATGAAACATATTTTTTTCAATTATGTTAATTTATATGATAAATTACAAATACACTACACCAAGTATAACGTGCATTATAAGCAGTGTCGAGTTTAAATGAAATGTGGAAAACTATTAAAATATTATGAAATAATATAATCTTTATAACTTATCCTTTAGAATGCTGTGTGTGAATATTATTAGATAATTTTTTCAAAATATATGTTTTAATCCTATGTTGATAGAAAATTACATGGTAACAAATTATTTATTAAATAATTTATAAAACATTATAAAAAATGTAATCATTTTCTAGAAAAAAAGTATTTTTTGTGAATAATATCATTTTACCAAAATAAATTAAACAGTACAAATTTTATGAATTTTAAATATTTAATTTACATATTATATATTAATTCAATCATTTAATATCCATCTTTTTTGTTTTCATGACAAGAGAAAAAGAATTAATCATATTTATGCTTAGAAAAAATATATTTCTAAACATTATATTTGACAGTAATTTCCCTCTTATATTTAAATAAAATTTTTATTAATATAAAAATTTAATTTGAAGAATTAAAATTTACTTTTAAAATAATCATATCATATTTAACATTTGGAAAATTTTTCTATAATTTTTTAAAAAGATATATTTTTTGAAGAATAATGAAAAGTAATCATTTATATTAAGAATTTTAATTTTAAGAGATAATTAAAAACATAAATATTATTATAATGTAGTTTTAAAAGTAAAATATATTCAATTATATACCTATGAACTAAATATTTTTCATATCAATCAATTTTATAATTAATTTTCATATAAATTTGTTTCAATATTTTATACCTTTTCTCTATGGTAAACCAATTTTTTGTCGAGCCTGTGGGATAAGTTTTAAATTAAATTTCATGAAATAATATAACATAAACTATGAGAAATTTTTTAAATTTTTATGAATTAATATAATTTATATTATCTCATATTTTCAATATATTTTTAATCAAAACTAATTTTGAAAATAGTAAAAATTAATTACAGGTGTTAGGGTTAAAATTAGTTTCAATAGTGGTTAAACTAATATGATAATACGTAAAATAACATTGAATAAAGAGGCCTAATATTTTATATATAAATATCACATATGTTTATAGGAACATTCGATAAATTTTATAAACACATGCCCAATGAACGTAATATATTAAAGTATTTGGAAACAGAAAACACAATCTTCTGATTTCATGAATGATATTCAACATCTCAAACAATAATTTTCTCATATAGTAATTATCATAGAAATTACATACATATTCTTTTATATATAAAATGAATGTGGAGACATAAGAAAGTGTGACCTTAGATGCTCCGTAGGGGTAAATGTGTAGATATTAATCTATTATCATTTGAACTCATAAGATAAAAATAATGATTTGTGATCCTAAACATTAGATAGTAAGTTCACACTTGATCTATAAATGATCATAAAAAATACAAATTTCATAAAAACTTATCATATCGGAAAAAATTAAACATATTATGGAAAATCATAAAAACTAAAACACAAACCATAATCCCATTTCAAAAAAATTCAGACCATCATAATGAAGGTGATGCATTTTTTTAGAATATTTTAAATTAATGTGAATCAAAACATTATAAAGGATACATTATTAGTATTCATAGAGCCTATAATTTTTTAAGGAATATATTTCTTGAATATTCTTTTATTTTTTCCACATACCTTCCTCTCAAACCCCATGGAACTTTTATATGGTTATGGGGGTCCGTACTTATTTCAAGTAATTTTTTAGGGTATCATTATCATTGTGTGTGTGCTTCTTATATTCGAGTATAAATATAACCATTTCATCGTTACTATTAGTCAATAATGATTTATTGGTTGTGATCGTGGTTTCTATTTATGATTGATTTATGTTTGTTAATTATTTTGTTTATTTCCATGACATTTATTTTCTCATGAAGGTTAATTCATTTTTTTCCAATCATTGTAATTGATAGTGGATTGGGTTCCATCATTTTAGTGGTATGTGTTTATATACAATGGGTTAATTATATTAATTACTAATCATTATTTTAAAATTACATTGATTTTTTTCACTTAATTGATGTGATTTGTGGTTTCAATGGATATACAGGAAATATAAGTTTATTTTAATTGGGTTTCATTTAAAACTAGGGATTTTACCCATTGTGTTTTATTAAATACTATAGTTTGGATATTTATTTTCATATAAATTTTCAAAAAAAAGTATCTTTTTTGTTTAATTTGAAAATGTTCTATAAAATATGAGCATTTTTTGAAATGGTTTTGAAAAAACATGAAACATTGGGATCCTTGGGTGTATCGGGAAATAGATATGGGTCACCCTAATGGATGTGCCACAACTAGGGATAATTTTGGGATATTTGTGGACTATTGAGGGTATACATATTTGGTTAACACCAACCTATTCAGTTTTTGGATTTATAATATCTAGAATGTTGTTATCTAGCTATTTTTCAAAATTAAGGGTTTAGTAATTTATGGTTTATTAATAAAATGATAGTTTTTTCATTGATTGTTTCACAAATCATTTTTACGTAATGTTATTAACATTATATAACAAGATGAATTATGAAATGGATGTGTTTATATTATTAGACATTAAGGAGAATGGATAAGCTTTACTATTTTATCACTTATACTTGTATAATTTTTTGAGTTTTATTTATTAATGGATTTGATTTAAAAAAAAGTGAAATGATTTACAAATGGACTTGTATTTATGAAAATTATTGTTAAAACTATTTTATAAAAATCTATAATTGTCTCATTATTGTAATTGGACAGTTAAATACTCTATGGAGGTATCCTATTGGTGTTTTTACACACACCATAATTTTCTCATTTTGAGGTCAATGGTGATTTATTGTAGGATACAGGTAATGGAAAGGACATATTATAGAATACTATAATCACTTATTATTTCTAACTTCTTTTTTTATAGTTTAGAGTTGATATTAGGTCACAAGGATCTTGATGGTCTTATCATGTCATACTTTTTGGTTTATATGGTATCTATTTAATTATATGGGTAATGGTTATTAATTTTTCATTATAATTGTACTATTGTTTTATTTCGTGATTTGGATATATTCAATAACATTATTAGTTACCATTTTTTATACCTCACTACAATGGGCCAACTCGTGTGGCTTTTAACACTATATTAGTTTTTATTTTTTATATTGTATAATAGAGATAATATTAGAGATCAGTATGTATGTATGGGAAGGTTCCTAGCCATCCCAATTCTGTGTTATTTATAGAATTCTCGTGGGTGTCAAAAAAAATACCATGCAAAGACATGGTGTTTTTGGTTATTTGAATGATTAGTATGGGATGTTTATTTAAAACAATATTTAGCATCTTAATGTTTTTTTGGGTTTTTTTATTTATAAATGATTTATATTATAATATTTTAAAACATTTATATGAGTGCCTAATTTTGGTTATAGTATTTTGTAATTTTATCAAGAGTGGTTGGGTTTTCTTATTTAAGTAATTATAAAATGCGTCATAGAAGAGGTATTCTAATTATTATAATGGAATATTACTATAAGGATCTATATGTGAATCATGTAGTAGAACCTTCATCGGAATGATATTCAATTTTCATGATCCATAATGTAGTTCAATCTACTATTTGGAACAAAGGATTTTTGGTGGATTATGTCTCTAAATTCATTATGTATCATCCACCCATCTTGAATGGTGATAAAAGACCATACGGTTTGGAAGAGTTTCATGAGAAGATTGAGAGAAACTTTATCTTATTGAATACACATAAAGACTATACAAGGGGTATTTTTACATACATTCTTGGGAAGAGGATGGAGATGGTGGGGACCCAATTATTCATGATTAAATTCACAAGGATCTTACATGAATATCCATAATGAAAACATTCATTGAATAGTTATATCTGAAGACATTTCTTATAGGGAATACTAGGAGTTTTCGACAATCGAGTAGGGGGAATTTTTTATTGTCATAACCTTTTTTGATCCACTGTATCGTTCGCCATATCATGTCTATAAGGAGTACCAAAATGGTAAGAGACTTGAGTTAGTATCGAGGACTGATATTCAGTAGATGTTTATTGTCAAGATCATTCTGAACCTTATAGTTGTAATTGAAAAAGTAGATTTCTCTATGGTAGACACAGTTGGAAATAATGGTTTTGGTGGCTCCTTAAATGGGTTAGTTTTTAGTCAAGGTTTGTTATTTAGCAAGAATATGAATCCAATCTATGATCAATTTTCATTAGGACTAGTTTTAGGGATTCATTAGAGTAGTATTAATTATCCAACAATAAATTTAAAATTAATGCCTATAATAAGCCAAAATGAATGGATTATAATAATTATTTTCAGAATTATTGATTATTAGCCATGTGAATGTTTTTTTTTTGAAATGATTTTCTAGGTTAGTAACGATGGATCCTCTATAAAATTGGACTAGTATGATTCTACTAATGCTTCCAAGGGTGTTGGGTCTAGTCATCCTTCTAAGTTGGTTTTTCATGTATCTATGAAAAATAAAATAAATTAAATTTAGTTTCACAAGATAGTTCAATTATGGAAACATGACGTGGTTATAGAGATATATCAATATGATGTGGTTATATATATTTATTTTAATACATCATTTTGGACTAAAATATGGATCATTTATAGTGGATGAACCTCCTATATGATAATAAATAAGAAACTAGTGACATGAATCAGATATAGTAATGAAGGAATTGTATGATTTTTTATATATTAGGGCTTCAAAATTATTGGCATAAAAAATTATTATTTATGTGAAAAGACAAGAGATGTGTAGATGTCATGGTTGTGGAATGTCTCATATATATAATACTTTGTCTCAAACAATTATGTTATTAGGGAAAGTCCATAATATATTATTAGATATTATGTGTAATCAACGAAAAAGAGATGTAATTGTTTTTTTGGGAAAACATATAAAAGGGAATCACTACCTTGTTAGTGGAGAATAAAATTTTTTCTTTCTGTCTAAGGAATAAGAAAATAATTTATGGCATAAAATCAATGTTCAATTGATCCAAAAATTCATTGAAGATGTTATGAAATGTGATACTTATCGAGACCTCCCTAAGTTATCATGTTATCATACTCATAAATGTAATGGTTTTCCACAAGGGAAGATTATTCAAAAATAATAATAAGGAAAAAGAGAAAAGGCCAGATAAATTTCTAAATTTGATGAATATTGATGTGTGAGGACCTATTTCACCATGATCAAGTTATAAAAGAAGATATGATGTTATCTTCATTGGTGATTTTAGTTGAATAATAAGGGGTTCAATCATCACCCCCAAATCTGAGGTGTTTAGTAGAAAAACAACCTATCAAAATGTAGTCAGAAAGATGACTGGTCAAAGAATATAGGAGATCTGAATAGAAAAAGGGGCAGTGTTCATGATTATCCATTTAGAGAATTATATGAAGTAAAATGGGATAAGTCACCATTTTTATCAATAATAACTACACAATTAAATGGAGAAGTTTATAGAAGAAATAGAATTTTCAACAACATGGATAAATAAATGCTCATTGTGAAAGACCATACAAAGAATTTTTGGAAAGAAAAAATGATGAAATCAGTATATATATAAAATAGAGAATTATTAAATTTGATATAAGAGAAGACTCTCTATGAGATATAGTATGGGGAGAAACCAATATTGAAGTACTATTATGTCTTTTGAAGTAAGTGTTTCATTATCAATATTGATAAACACATGATCATTGAATATCATGGAGCTAAAGGGATATCTCTTGGATAATACAATAAAATAAAATCATATAAATGAATTAATAAGATTCTAGGTATGGTAGTTTTAAAAAAATGACGTAACTATAGTAGAGATTGAGAAAAATCTTATGAAAATACATGATCAGTATTAAGAGTATTGTGAGGAAGAGATATGTATATCAAGGGTTATTCTATTTTAGGAGGTTAATTCATAAGAATATTTTGATAATTAAAAATATGATCATGAACCAGTATATACAAAAATATTGAAGGGAATGATAGAAATTGATAGGCATAAAATAATCAGCGATTAGACTGTGCTATTGCTGAAAAGGAGGATGATGAAACTACATCAGTCATAATTTATATCATCAGTAGAGTCAAAATGTATTGAGTACGATGTTGGAGATGGAAACTGTGTCCATGATATGAATGAGTAACTATAAAAAAAATTAGATGATCCAAAATGAGGGATTATTTCATGGCTAATAAATAAGAATGTCAGTGGGACTAAATGGGTCTCTTAATAAAAAATTATAGAGGATAACATAGTGATTAGAAACACGGTGTGAATAAAGCTGAAAGGGAACTCCCATATATAGGGTATTGATGTTGATGAATAATTGTCACTTGTTTCAAGTCTAGTGACAATCAGATTATTCTTTTCTATGGTAGTGAATATAAAGTTCACTTTTTTCCAAATGAAAGTAATGTCTGCATTTCTCAATGGGGTTCTTAATGAAGAAGTTTAAATTGAGAATATAAATTTCCTTCACTCATGATGATTATAATAGAGTATTTTAGAAAAATAAGGATCTATATGGGTTGAATTAAGCACCATGAGCATCATATTCTAAGATATATTAGTTTTTGAAGGTTCTCAGTTTTCATCATAGTTGAGTTAATTACAGTATCTATGTCAACAATGGATGTAATAAAATTTTGATGTCTATGGTATACTTCCATGATATAATATTTGGTGGATTATATGAAGTGTAGTTCACTATGTTTTTTGAACTGAAGAAAATTGAATTTTAAATGTCAATGATTGGTGAACTATTAATTTTCCTTCGTTTACAGGTAACTTATAAAAATTATGGCAGAATAATCTCACAATATAAATATTCCTAGGAGTTTTCTAAAAGAATTAGACTTCATAATTCCAAAAATATGATAAATCTAGTGGCTACTATGACGAAACTATCAATTCATGATAAATAAAAAATAGTTAGCGTAATAGAATACATCAAAATCATTGAAATTATACTATAATTCATATAAAAAAACCTAATATTATTTTTCTCACATTATATGAAGCATTATATCAATGAAATGACAAGTAAATACACTGTCTTGACTTAAAAAATGAATACATAGGTATTTCAAGGTAATGGTGGATTTTAGTTTGTTGCACAATGAAAAGTTGCGGTAAGTGTTATTATAATATAAAAATGTATATTTATACTGATCAACTAATTAGAGAAAATAAATCTTGGTGATGTATTTAATGTTTCAAGATTGTATATTTTGTTGAAAAGTAAGAAAAAATAATACATTTCATTATGAACTAAAAAACATAAATATATTATGACTACTCAAATGTTCATGCAGTTATTGTGGATGAAACTACAACATGATGATATGGGAGTTGATTTAAAGTCTCTTATTAGAATCTATTACAACAATTAATGTACTATAAATCTCATAAAAAATCATATCCATCACTCAATGAATATAATAACTGAAATAAATTGTAACTTTTTCATAGACAAGGTGGAGTAAGGGATTGTAAAGGTGGAGCATGTTCCTGCAAAAAGGATTCTAACATACTAATGAAGGCCTTACCCAATGAAGAGTTTGAAGGGAATTGATTGCTTTTAGAGTTTTTGTTGACTACCCACACTTCAGAAATTGTGGATGTTGAACCCCTATCCCTAAGGTATGTTTATTTTTTTCCTATTGTGTTGATATCTATTAGTTAACCTATTTTAGGGGGGAAAAGGTGATCTCCAGGTAAATTGACATAGGGGGAGAAATTGTGGCTATTGCAGGGGAGAAATTTATTAATCATGATATGTAGCGATGCTAGTAGTGGGAGTAGTGATGTAGGGAGAGTTTCAACATTTTAAAGGTTGTATGTTTTAGAAATCCCATGCAATGCTTCTATGACAGGATGATAATTACGTGTTATAAGGAAAAATTTCATGTCTATCAATGATTATCATAGTGATCTGCATGAATTATAAATCACAGGATCCCAATAAGTGAAGTATGGGGTGTTTTAAATCTATATATTATAGATCTGATTGATTAAATGATATGTAACATGACAGCTAGGTTTCATGATGAAATTAGTTGATTGGTTTTGGAAAATATTGATTTATTGATGAGCATTACATGCTACTCTTATTTATCACACCGAGAAAGGCTCATATAGGCTTTGAGTATATGTTAAAAAAATATTTAATCACTATCTAAATCGAAATAAGTGTATACCTTTAGAATATTAGTGGATAATTAACAAGGTATCAAACTATGATTGTTGTAAAAAACAAAAGAGGATATTTTTGGGAAAACGTCACTCAAGGAATCATTGTAGTGTTTTTGGTTTAACTGTATTTATTGAAAAAGAAGGTTTCGATGGAATTTTTTAGATTTTTATATATATTTTTGACAAAGTATATTAAAAAATATGAAATAAAAGGAATATATTCACTTAGTGTTAATGTAAAAATATACTGAAAGAATTCATTTCTTGAAGAAATGATGTTTCTAAATTATATAAATGCAGACAAAACATTATGAGCATTGAAAAAGTATTAATGTTATTAAAGGATATAAAATCAGACTAAATCTTATGATGTTTCAAAGGCTAGTTGAGGTTTTTTTTGTAATTGGGATTTTTGAATTGTGGTTTCTTAATGATGAATATTTTTCATTTCTGAAGGAGATGTTTTTTATGAATGTACTGAGAATCATGAAAGCATTTAAAAATACATTTTACAGTAGATCTATGGTAAAATGATATTAATCAACAACATAAATGTTTGAAATCCACAAATATTCTATATAATGTTGTGGATGTATTCACTATTGATAATTAAGGGACCTAAATTTCCATTAACATTGGGTGAATCCCTATTGTGTGTGAAAAGAGGAAGATGAAAAAGGTGGTCCTTTATAGTGAAAATGAGCAAAAGAAAGATAATTAGAGAGTTACCCTTGAAATTTAGTGATATGTCCTTAAACCATGTAAAGATATTGAACTACTAAATTGATGTGATATAGCTCAGACAATGAATTTTGGTAGAAATCCTTAGTAGATTTGCTATAAAATCACAATATTTGTTATGTGATTTCGATGTATCCTAGGGAGGGTGAACCAAGTAAAATTGTTATGTCTCATGCATGGTTTTATTACTATTAATACATTTCTATGGGAGAAAGAGAGAAAACTGTTTTATTTTAGGACAAAACATGATCCTAAGGGGAAGTAATTTTACATTTCCACACCCTGATTCACCCACTCTCGGGGTATTTATTTGAGACAGGATAAACATTAACATTACTAAGAATCTATGCTCACACATTCTTATGTTTCTATTTCCCATGTAAAGGAAGAAAAATATTCAGTATTAAATTTATTATAATGTTAATGTGGGAGAATAAAATTATGGGTGATATTTATGATCACTTATGAAATAATTTGAAAATGCTACTAGTATCCAAATACATTAATCATTTATGGTACTAAGGTGTGTAATAATTTATAACTTATTTAATATTCATATAAAATTATGTAATATTTATGTAAATTAATCTCATTGTGGTTTTTTGTATCTGATTATGTTTTATTTATATTTGGATATTATGATTAAGGTTTGTTGGTGAAAAACTTATTTATTAGTCAATGTATAGTATATCTTCCTTTTTTCGATAATAGTGATATTGTATTATTTTCCCAATAGAATTCATCCTTGTTTGTATACCATAATGTTGTTATGATTATAGAACAGATGAACCTGTGGGTAAAATACATGAATGAGGTATATTCGATATTAAATGGATCACCATCAATGAAAAATGTGTATGAATAATACTGCACACCTATCCAACTACATTTTTAATTTGTATTTTAATCATGAATTTTTTTTTGAATGAGATTGTGGAATATATGAAAACAAATGATAATCCATAATCACGTGATATTAACTAAATTGAATATGTAATAAAATAACCCTTTATAATTTATGACATCCTAAGAATTATTTTCATAATGATGTGATTTTTTATTATTAATATTGTTGTTTTAAACTCATACTATATATTTTTATTTGTTTTATAAAATATATTGTGTTAGAAAGATTTTTGTGATCAATAAATTTGAAAACCAATAAAAAAACCCACCCTCATGATAACCTATATTAAATTGGGCTTGAGATACAATATATTGTTTTTATGCTATACCAAATCTCCCATTGAATGAATGATAAGATGAAACATGCTATCTATTGATATGGTTTACCAAATGAACATCTAAATATTGATTCTTTTCTCCAACAATTTCCAATATTTATTAGTTGCAACTATGGTTTGCTAAATTTTATTAAATAGATCTATGAAATAGAAAATATATTCTCAATTCTCTAATTATCAAAACATTTTATATTTATTTTTTGGTTATATAATTTTGAAGGTGAGGTGATTAATTGTGGAATGTTATCACGAATAAAAGGAAAAAAATGTGAATTTGACTAAAATAAATGAGAATATTTTTGGAATTTATTTTTAACAAAAATTCTCCCCAATATCTTTGAATGAAAATTGATAGGAAATTTTGAGAACTAAAGAATATGGATAAGGATCCCATTATTATGTTTGAGGAAATCTGAATGGACATAAATTGTATGTTTTTTGTTTTATCATAGACCCAAAATGAAATGTTGAAATTATAATTATTTTCTTAGGACTATTTATATGAAAATAAAATAAATGCAGATTAATTTATATATAAAAAAATTGTCAGATATGAACACATTACTAAAATAGATAATTGTGACTCTTTGTGTTCCGTCAGTTTTAGTGAAAAACAAGTTGATGCAATTTCAATGAAATTATAGTAATAAGGCACATAAGGAAGATAAAAAATTGATATATATTTATGTAAAATGTGTAAAAGGAAAAAAATGTGATATTTCTTTATGGTATATAGTAAAACAATTATGTGGAAAAGAAGGTTATTGAGCTATAAAATGAAAATATAATGTGAACAGTCTAGTGATTGATTGTGGGAAAAAACAAAAAAAATCCACACAGACTCTAATAATATAATTTCATTAATTATGGATATTATGGTATTTTTTTAGAAATATGATAGTTAATGAGGAAAATATTTATCATAAACCTCTTTTTCCTGTAGGGAAAAATATCACATAATCAAAAATACAGAAGCGGTCCATGAAAATATTGTACAGATATTTAAATTTATCATCCAATTATGATTTGAAGCTATGTGATTTGATTTTTTCTCCCCTCATTCTAATACATATTAATATTTTTCTATGAAAATCACATCACCTCTTAAGAAAATAGATATTAATTTGTTATTAAAAACTCATAATGTAACAATGATTTCATCTTGAGATTATTGGACTTTCTAAATAATTGTTTTGGTGAATTTTATTCGTGTAAACCATATTATTCCCCATCTGGTTGAATTTGATGTTATATTTTTCATGGATTTAAATTCATCATTTTGAAATAATATCAATTACGATGGAAAGGAATTAATATATGATATTATAAACTAACCTATGATTTTTTATTGGTAAGATGATAAATAGGATCATCTAATAAAAATTAATTCAATTATATGTGTAATACAACCTATTTATGAGGGAAAATTTCCCAAATGGTTGGGGTGAAATTGTGAAATGAAGATATACCTATTTTTTAAAATTGTTCTAATGTATTAATAGAAGAATTCCCTAGTCTTACCTTGAATCATAAATTTTAGTATTCAATATAACACATCCCAGATGTTACAACTATTTTAATGATTACATATATATAATGAAAAATATAATTGATTAAATAGAACAATGAACTATAAAATAATATAGAAAATGGATTCATATACCATAGTGTGTCACCATAGGGTGAACTGATTCATATTTCTATGAATAAAAGTGATTCAATGGATATATGGATTGATAATTATGAACATAAAAAAGATAACTCTCATGAAAAACTATTATCTACCCCTTATTGAAGGCTTATTTGATCAACATCCTATATATCATTACATTATCATGATTAAACTTCATTCTTAATATCATCAACTGAGGGCCTAAGAGGGGGATATACCCAAGACAACATTACATACATTGTATGGTCACTATGTATTTTTAATGATTTATTTTAGAATAACCAATTAATCTTTTATAATCCTAAAATTAATGAACATATTATTCATGGATAACACTGTTCATTTTATGGAAGTCTATATTGTTTATATTTTTATGTATTCGAAAAACAACATATATAATAATGATATTTTTATGATTGTGTGAAACACCTATAAGATGTGGAATTTTTATTAAAAAATTACAATGGTTTTATATTGGATAAAATAAAATTTATTGTTACATCATATAATCTTACCTAAGTTTATATCCATTTATCTTTCAATGATTAAAGTTATTGATTAACGGACAAGACCGGCCATAGTGATTAAGATTTTTATCTTGCTCGGGTTGGATGGATAATACCAATGAATTAGGAGTGATTTCTAATAGATATCTAATCTAATAACTAATTAACTCAAAATGGAGCCACAACCCTTTAAAAAGAATAATTCACCCAAAATTATTTGATATGTATGTCCATGTAAATAACCATGACGTGTTCCATATCATTTCTAAATGAAACCTCAGGTCTTTATAGACCATGATAAAGTAAACTATTATAACATATTAGAAAATATTGATGGTATTAAACATAATCTCTAAAATATTTATAGTATTTATAAATATTTTTATTGAATTTATATTAATTAATTTATAATTAGGTAGTATTGAATTTTCAATGAATTACTTTTATTCTAAAAATGTATTTTTTTCATCCAAAATGGTTATTAGTTATGTTAAACATGAAAATTATAATTCTTGTCCTCAATTTTAAAAATTATTTATGCAATTAATTTCATTATCTAAATAGTCTTTTAAATATTATATTAGGGTTAATTTTAAGGATTTTTTCTAAGAGTAATTATTTTTTAGTGAAAAGTGAAAATTATTATTTTTTGAAATACATTTATTTATTTTAGATTTGAAGTTGAATTATGTTTTTAATTTGTTATAAGAGTAAAATAAGTAAAATTCAATTATTAATGTTATAATTAATTTCATAGGAATCATAATTATACTTTGCATATGTATATGTTCATCTTTGACCTTATAAATACATATATCTATAAACTTTTTATATTAGTGAAATGTGTTTATAATAAAAAATAATAATTAATATTAGTTATTTAAAGATTTTAATTGAATTTATTAATTATATATTCAGTAGTATATTAAAACATTAAACTTAATGATTTAACAAGAAAATTAATGGATATAAATAATATTTTCTACTTAATTATTCATTTTTCAAAAATTGGTTTTAATTGTGTGTAAAACATTAATTAAAAATTAAATGATAAAAAATATAAAATAAAATTATGGTAAAATTAAATTAATATTTTGAATACCAATAATTAAAATAATTTAATAGGTTCAACATAATATTTTTTTATAATGAGTAGTAAATCCTGTTAAATTTTGTAATCTCAGTTATGGATAAAACCAGTTTACTAAGGGTTAAACCAAGAGATAAAAGTATGTATTCCACCAAAATATATCTAATTATTATTTAATTATCATATTTAAAACTTATATTATCATTCTTTTTTTTAAATTCCTATTTTCATACACTTTCACTAGAATGTGACCATATATTATTGAAATAGTTAAAGTAATTCCATATATCTCCCACCTAATTTCAAAAAGGGAACCCCTTATCGAAAATTTTTCAAATTGTTTGAGCCTTTTATGTCATAAAATACAAAATAAAAAAATCTTATATATTCTTTCCTTTCATCTTATGTATAATATTATTCTATTAAGAAAAATATTTACTTTCTTTTGGTGTATTGAAAACAATATCTCCCAAACAAGATGCAAAAATGTTATCTGTGCCCTTAAATTTAATTTATTCTTATAATTATCATAAACCAATTATGTCAGTCATAAAGTTGTGTATATTGTTAAATAAATATATCAATTTGTAATAATGTTTATGAGACATCTATTTTCCACCACCTCTTCATAAAATTTGGGTGGGAGTGGTGAACGTATCACTCATGAATACAAGTGGAATACAACATGCGTGTAGTGATACAATTTATTTTACATGGACATATTCATTTTTCATAATATGATTGATTTAATTTATCTATATATATATATATATATTATTTATCATATAACATTAATTCTAAAATTATGAATTAATATTGATAATTATTTTGATCAATCCATTATGAAATGAAGTCATCACTCATACATACGTAAGGACTACCTTCCCCAAAGGGTGATATAATTAAATTTTATCAATGTTTTGTATTATTGGTTTTAAATGTATATAAAAAATATATGATATTTATATGATGATTAAAATTATGGATATAATGGAACCACAATTTATTATAATTACCATAACTGGTGAACTAAAATATACTAGAAAAACCAGGAAGATAGTATGAGAAAATATGATGATAGTTAATGATTATTGATTAACTTTTGATAACATGTAATAGTTAAAACATGAATTATGTTATAGGGTTTAAATGGTTCTTTTATATAATCTTAACAAATTTAAATTTTTTAAACATGAGGTTAGAGCACTTATAATGTTATATTGGTATAAGGTATGGTTTCCTACTCTTTCTTTCTTTTTTTGTAACCCATATAACGTATTCCCAACATATTTTATTAATATAGAATATATAAATCCAAATTGATATGATATATCTGAATTTTTTATTTTTTATTTTATTTGATTTATTATTTTAATGTATTCCATTAATTTTGGATATTATTCAAAAGTCACCAAAGTTATAAGTGTTTATTGCTAAAACCTCTGTTTTACTATGATTGTTTATTTTTAGTATTCCAATGATGAAATTATATAGTCATTCTCATCCATTTATATTTCCTTTTTATATCCAATATTTTTTTTGGATTATATATTTTATATTCTTTTTTATCTGTTTATGAATTCAATATACCTAAATAATATTTTTATGGAAAACCAACTTTTTTTCACCCTTTAGAAAAGAATATTTTCTTCCCTTTTTATATATTTATTAAAATGTTTTTAAAATTAAACAAAGAATTATAAAAATCATTTTTTCCAATGATTTATTTCTGTAACTTCTTTCATGTGAATTGGTTTTCATATTCCATATGTTGTACATTAGACCTTTTTCTATAAAAAATAAAAAAACATTATTTTAATATACATCGGTTCAAAAAAATTCCCACCATCATGAAATAAATATTCTTATTGATTTTATTCCATGTGTCCATGGATGATCTCAATTAAAATTATTTCCTTAATATTTTAATAAATATTCAATTATATATACGTAATTTCAAATTGAAAGTGGTATATTCCATAAGAAAAGTTTTGTTGATATTTTAAATATTTTTTATCTATAAAAACACTAATTGATGTTTATTTTTATTTATTAGGACAATAAACCAAGGTTATTATAGGTATTCTCTCTATAGATGGTTTAGGATTATGATGATGGATTTTTTTGAAATCAAATTTTATTCTATGGGTTATATATTTGTGAAATAATTAGTGATTTATGATGTTATTCACTCATATGTTTGGATTATAAAAATCTAACTTGTGAGGATGATGTAGATTTTGATGACTATATTGTATGTTATAGCCCTCCAATTCATTGTATTTTTATCATGGTGTTGAAAAATACATAATATATAATATATTTAATGAACCTATAATAGATTATTGAGTTACATAGATTGATTTTACCACTATTATAATGTTCAAAATGGTTGGGTAGAAATTTCCATTATGTGAATTTTTTCACAATTACATTTCTAGAAACATTCCATAACTATAGAAGTTACTTTCATTGAAAATTTGAATTCCAAAAAATTATATATTTTCAATATAATATTTTTCTCATAAAAAATGATTGATTTATAAAATTTTCTCACACTTATGATTTATGCCTTAATTTGGGGCAATTAATTATTATAAAATTTATGAAAAATGATCATTGACAGATTAGGTAGGATTATTATAGTCCATGACTTTGTTATCATACCATTATTCATATATTGGGATAAGGTTCTATCATTGATTGACATGATACATGTTTACCCGTACTGATAATATGGCGATACGATTTCATTGGATTAATTTCCCATTATACTTGACATTGTGTCATCCCATGATATTAGTCGAAGAGATATATGACACAGTGTATTGAGTTAATCTATATGGGTCGTATATGAGTTTCTTCAATTACTGATAACAGATGATCTATAATCTTAATAAAACATATATATAGATTGTGTAATTGAAATACTAGTGATATGTGTTATTTGATATGAAAATACACTTCAAGATAAAAATATTCTTACATCATGGAGAAAAAATTATGCTGGACAAAAATAAGATATTTAAATCTCATCATCGATGGATTTATCAATATAATGACGAAGATTTATTTTTAAAGGAGATGTTTCTAGATCACATGAATCCCCTAAAATTTACATCTACCTTGTGGATAATAGTGTATAATTTTGTTGTTTTTTATATGAAATGTTATCATCAGAGGAATATATTGTAAAGTGAATGAATTGTTTTTTGTATCATTGATATTTAGAAAATTTTAATATATATATTTGTATGAAATATAGAAAATTTATCACACCGTAAAATTTTTACTGATCGAAGAGGTTTTTGAAACCTCTATTTGAACATATAAAATAGTTATGAAGAAGTTATTGCTATATAATTTGTGGATTTGGTTTAGAGATGTCTCCCATGAAGAAATTATTGATTTCATATTATTTTTATTCCTTTCTATATTATTCCAAAATATTGTAAGGACATGGAAGAATATTAGTACATTTTAGTAATATATATAACATAATATACATGTATTTATATAAAACATATAAATACCATATAGTTATGGAATAGATATTATGGGAACGAAATAGACTTTAAGGGGTGTTAATAATCACATATAAATTGAAATAACACATGCATTGATCCTAAAATAATATATCGTGAATATTTAACTCACACACATGGATCAAAAATGGTTGGATGGATGTGTCAAAAAAATTCACACAAAAAATTTAAGAAATTTTAATACAACTGATGAAGAGAAAAGGATAATATACTTTTTCATATGATGGATAACAAAACGAATTCTAGGAATCATGGATAACTAAAATTTGATTGAGAAGGAATAAATTCCTGAACCACTATATTTATAGAAAATCTAATGATATTTATATAATTGGACTATTATTATGTGTTTCGTATCTAAATAAACATACATTTATATGAATATTATTGCAATAAAAAAGGAAATTCTG
Organism: Viscum album; assembly: GCA_963277665.1. Taxonomy (NCBI): domain Eukaryota; kingdom Viridiplantae; phylum Streptophyta; class Magnoliopsida; order Santalales; family Viscaceae; genus Viscum; species Viscum album. The sequence goes on from OY728145.1 coordinate 1,767,960,144, forward strand.
TTTATAAAGGAGGGATAAAGAGGCCTTAATTAAAAAAGATTTGAGGTAGTGATATTTTCATTTTGTGTGTGTGAAAAAATAGTTTATAGGTCTTGTTTGTCATATTCATGTGTAATAACTATCAAATGATTTTTTATTTAATATATATTTAGTAGAGACATATCTCAATGAATACTCCTTAGATCAACCAATTTGGTTGGATCATTTAAAGAACTTATATTAATTTGTTACCATGTAATTCAATCAAGATATTTTGTACGGTGTGTAATTAAATTCAACTCAATAAATTTATTTTTCAGTAATTATAGCTATGCATTTTATGAAAATAATCCCATAAATACATGATACTTTATGTCCATAAATACTTGATACATTATGTCCATCGTTCAGTAATTATAGATATTTATTTCAAATGATTAATTAATGTGAAATATGAAATGGAATATATTATAATTATATAATCTATTCTTAATAAATAAGATTGAATAAGGTTACATGTCTGTAGCACCCCATTCCATATTAATGGAAGGAATTAGAGTGAATATTTTTAATTGAATATGCATAAATGGTTAATTAAGACTTGATTAAAAGGTAGCAATGATACATGGACTATCCAAACTGATGGAATGAAAGGTGTAAAAATAATTAATTATTACATAATTACAATATTAAATAAGAATGGATTGACTCAATCTCACCTAGGATTCTAAGGGGAGGAAACCTTGGGTGTCAAGAACCCCATTCTGATTCAAGGAAGCGGTTTTCAAAGGTTGATACACCCCTAGCCCCCGGTTCTTTTATATTCCTTGGATTCCCAGTATACTATTGTAGGGACATTCATATTATTACATGATACCATAGATACACTACATGGATCCGTCGTTGACTAGTATGTTCCACGGTGAAATCCAATAGGGCATTGTCAATACTTAGCCCCATTTAACCTTGGCTGATCACTTTGGACTCGGAAGGCACCTTATTGTGGAATTCCTTGGATTGTGCTACATGGATTACACTATTACCCATTAGTAAGAATCAGATACTATAGATTTAGTGTTTCATGAGATATACACAACCATGGTTATTATCCTAGAACTCCCTCACCAGATATGTTCATCAGGATGCCTTCTTACGTCTTGGTACCTTCACTACTTGTACTATCACGAGGTTATGTCAGTGTTGGCTATGTCAGGTCTAACCTATTAACATTAAATGGTAATTACATAAATAATGAAATAGTTACATTTTCAGACACTGGCTGGGGGATGAAGCAGTTACATGGGTATTTAATTATATATTACTACTTACTTTATTTATATATACATGCATGCACACAACTATATTCCTTCAAAAAGGTCTAAGGTCATAGATATCATTGGTGGGGGGCCACTAAGATTTATCTCACATCCTCTTTGGGTGATGTTTGGTACCCGTAAAATATTACAAGATAGAAGGTGTTGAGAAGTGGATGTATACTGCTCCAAACACTTGATTTCTTGCGGATAGGATGGAGCTTGATGGTAGATGAAGGGGTTAAATCTCGATATTCTTTGAGTTGTCTTTATTTTCATTTACATTGTGGAACATGTTATGCTTATTTACATTTATCCAGATTTTCCTGTTTTCTAGTGACATGTTATTACAATAACATTTTATACGATTATACCATTATTTTTATTGTAGTTTATCTATTGTATTAGTTTTCTTCTACTATTTAATTATATTTCTTCCGCAGTTCATTATTCATTTATATTCCTTCCCCTATGCAACAATCTGGTAATGAGGGAAATAATCTCTACATGGTCACACCCTAGGCCCCTGCAACTAATCGGCAACCTCTACTGTTTCGAGATATGTGCTTGAGGTCATGTGGCCCACCAGGATTAGGGAAGATGTTAAGTGGCGTCCAGGCCTATGACATCACAACATGGTATCAAAAAATGGTTTATATTCTGGATTTAAAATTTAGAGATAATATATTAGAGAATAGTAATGATTGGGACTCATTCATAATCCATTATTGGGCGTCACAAACCCATGCTTGGGGTAAAAACCATGTTACCTAAATTATAATAGTTGATCTTATTTTTCCTATTACAATTGTTATTTTTTCACCGTTGGGTGAGGCACATGCTATGTGGTGTTTTTGATTATTACTCTTTTGAGAATTTATATCATCTTTGGCTCAATTATATGATGGAAAGGATAAATGTTACATATAACATTATAGTCACCAAGAGTTCGAATGTCATTCATCTTGCCATGCCATATAAGTGTATTTCACTACATTGCATTGTTTTATATTCTTGTGATTGTTGATTGATGTTGTCATAGTTTACTTGTACTTATGTTAAATTGGATTCAATTTAGTGATTGGTTGTCTCAATCCATGAGGCATATATGCCCTCATGGGTGCGGATGATTAATTTACCGAGTCGAGCAATGATACTATAATTATGTGGGTGTTGTTTCTGATGATAGGTGTATAGGAACTGATTCATCATAAATGGTTATCCATTATAAAGTGAAACATGAAATCTAAAATGGATTAGTTTCACATACTGGTCTTTCCTTTTCAATTATATGAAGGGTAAAGGATTGAACCTATAAATTAACTACAAAATGATATGAAACCTATACTTGAGAACTTAATGATACCTGGCCATCTAAGTGGACAGTTTGTGTAGTATAACATGGGTAGTGAGTTTTATTTTGTTCTATTTCTTATAGTGATATATCTTATGATTCTATGCTTGATCTTAGGTTTGTGGTTGACATTTGTAGATGAATTTCACCAAGAATTTCTCGTCTCGTTCTCCAGGAGGGTGGGGTTGACAATGGTCGAGACATGGTGGTCCATGAGCTACCCATCTACCCAACACGAGTTTCACATATGGAACCAACTATTGTACTTAATCTAAGAACTGAAGTCCAGTTATGTGTTAGATTCTTATGTATCATGTAGTCCATTCCAGGTACTATATGGGTTTCACCTACGATGGTTGATCTTAGCTGCATGTTCTAGAATAAGAATCCAACTACGTTTTCAAAGGTTGGTGGATCCTAGGCTACTGAGTCTTGGAAAGATGACATGTTTTCTATCATTGAGCATCTGGAAATGACTCCAGAGCGGAGAGTCATGCTAGCTACAAACATGCTCTGGGATTCAGCAAAGCATTGGTGGGATGTTATTAACCAAGCCTGTCATCATTAGAGAATGTTATGGGTTGATTTTATGACTTTCTTCTATGATCAATTATTTCCTTAGGCACTGAGAGTTGATAAAGACAAAGAGTTCATGAATATCGAGTAGGGTTCCCTGTCTGTTATGTAATATTATGCACATTTTATTTATTTCCATCGCTTTTCACCACTTCTAGGAGGTGATGATATTTATTGTGTAGAACATTTTGAGGATTGGATCCAGTACGTCATAAAAACTCACGTTAATGTTTTCTTCCTTCTTACCTTTTCTACAATAGTTGATCAGAATCTTATCAATTAGCATTACTTGAGGTATGGCACAAGTACTAGGTTCAAATGATTAGTTCTGCATCTTCCAGTAGTTCTTTAGGTGGTAGGACATTTTCCCTTGAGGTTTCTCATCAGGGCAGTGGCAACTAGAGTATCATGTTTTATAGCTCTGTGGTGCTTCGTATGTGTGGAAGATAATGGAATAAGAGGCCACAATTTGACAAAGACCCTATTGAGTGTTAGGCGTGCAATAGTATGGGTCATCTTTTATGTTTCTAAAGGACCTTTCCACTAGTTTCATGTGGAAGAGGGTCAACATCATCTCCACATTCAGGGGTGAGTTCTTTTTCACCACATCAACAGCAAAGTTGGAATAGAACCTATAGGTCTAGATGAGGAGGAGGTTGTGGCCATGGAAGTCTGATCCCTGATAACTAGTAGTGCCGAAAGAGTAATCATGATCATGGTACTCCATATATTTCTTAGGGCCAGGGATTATGTCAGTTTCATGCTTTATAGATGATACCCAAGGATTAGGATGTGGGACCATGTACAGTACGAGGTAATATTCTAGTAGCCTCTTCAATTGACTTTTCATTATTTGATACAGGTTATTCATACTCTATTATTTCTGTATATATCATTGAAATTATTGAACTAGATATACAGTATTACTATGGTGTAATAACCCTCAATACACCATTGGGAATATGGATAGAGGGCATATGCCAATTGAAGGACTATTTCATAGTGGTTGGAAGTTAACCTTTCTTCAGGAATCTCATTGTTCTCCAGATGACAGGGGTTGACGTCATTATCATGAGGGATTGGTTAGTCCACTATCATGCATTTGTGGACTTATATCACCACCCATTTTCTTTTACATCACCAAAAAGAAGAAATTATCTTTTGAAGGTTGATTGTGATGTCTAGGCTTGGAGAGATGGAATAAAGAATTGTGGGCTAGGTTAAATGACTTACAATATTGAAAATCATTTCATGTAGGTTAAGGGTTTTCCTCAAACTGATTTCCCTCCATTAGATTATTGTTTCCATGTATTCATTCCTTATAACATTTATATATTACCTCCTTAGGGAGATGTAGAGTTTAAATAGGGATTGTTCTAAGAGCTTGTCCAATGTTCATTCATCTATATTGGATGGCACCTATTGAGCTTCATGAGATCAAGCAGCAGATAGAGGACCTATAGGGAAAAGGATTTATTTGTCATGGTACATTTTTTGGGGGTTTTCCAATTCTTTTTACCAAGTAGGTGGAGGAAACCTTATGTCTATGTGTGGATTAAAAATGTTGAACTAGCTTACAGTCAATAATCTGTATCCACTTCCAAAAATAGATGATCTATTTGACCAGATCTGAGGAGCAAAGATGTTCTCTAAAATTGACCTGAGATTGGGTTATCATCAAGTGGAGTCCGGACATTAGACAAACCATGTACAACATTCTGTAGAAGGTATGTTCTATATGAGTATCTTTTTATTCCATTCAGTCTAATGAAAACACCTTCTGTTTTCATGGATCTGATGAATTGGGTTTTCCACCTCAATTTGGACTCTTTTTTCATGGTATTCATGGACAGAATATTGGTGTATTCTTGCATTCATAATGGCCATTCCAAACATCTTGATATCATTTTTTTACACTAAGAGAGCATCATCATTATTCCAAGATGGCTATGTGAGACTTTTAGATCGAAAAGTTTGACTTCTTCAGTCATATTATCTCAAAATCAAGAGTAACTATGGTCCCGGAAATGGTTACTGCTAAATTTTCTTGGGAGTGTCCCAAAAATGTGTTTGATATTTGGATTTTTTGGGGTTGCAGGATATTACAGAAAATATCTAATAGACTTCTCACAACTTTTTTCACCTCTTACAGAACTTAAAAATAAGGGTGTTAAGTTCTTGTGGTTAGAAGAATGATGGAAATAATTTTTCGAGATGAAAGGAAGGATTGTTTTGGAAGCGATTTTGATTCTTCCAAAACCAAGTAAAGGTTATATCATCTTATATAATTCATGACTCATTGGCCTTGTAGAAATGATGATGTAGGAAGAAAAATTTGTTGCGTACAGGTCTCGGTAGATGGGGCCTCATGAGAGAAATTACATGACGCACAACCTCAATCTAGCAGTAGTTGTCCATGCCTTACATTTTTTGAGAAATCATCTTTTGGGTGGGAACATTGTGGTGTATACAGAGCACAAGAGCCTTATGTAAATATATAATCAGTGTCACATGAACCTCAGACAATGTGGATGCATTGAATATCTTCAATCTCTAGATTTGGGTATTGCCTAAACCTATGAAAAGGGAAATTTGGTCACTGATGCATCGAGTTAGAAAACTCAAAAAAAAATGTCATATAATAATTCAGTGATGAATGGAAGATAATGGTCATCTTTTCTTAACATCATCTACAGTTTCATGACATTCATTATTTTTCTTACATCTCTTCATTAACAATTACCTCTTCCATCCTTAAGAAGATTATGAGTATGCAGTTTTGATATCTTGAAGGATTGATTCTCCATGAGAATATATCCAAAGATAACCCACCTCTTTATTGGTCTTTGGATAATGTTGATGTCATTCATCTATGTAGACATATCTAGGTTCTTTCGGATATGAGAGAGGAGTTAAGGAAACATTCCCATACTTCTTAGTGGGTAGTTCATCTAGGCATCTCGAAGAAGTATTGAGATATGTGAGGCTAGTATTGATGGCCTAGAAAGGAATGTCATATTTTCAGCTACATCACAATGTCTTCCACCTATCAGCATGTGAAGGGAGATAACTAGAGACCTATATAATTGTTAAAACCACTCCCATTATGGGAATGGAAATGGGATGATGTTTTTAGGAATTTCATAGTTGGCTTACCTAGGTTGATGAGGGGTAGTGATGCTATCTAGGTAGTCATTGACTGACTAATGAAATCAACCCACTTCATTCCTATATGAGAGACTTCCTCAGTAGTTGAGTTAGGAAGACTGTTTGTTCGTGAGATAATATGACTACATGGGGTTCCATGTACTATCATTTCATATAAGGATTTTGTTTTCACTACATTATTCTATGGAGGTTTGCAGAAATCTAGGAAGGCTCAGGTGCTTCTAAGCATAACATTTCACCCACAGATCGATGGACAATTCTAAAGGTGCTTCTATGCATAACATTTCACCCACAGATCGATGGAAAATTCTGAAGGACAATACAGGTTCTAGAGTATATGCATCGAGCATGTGTCCTTGATTTTGGAGGTTCGTGGAAGAATCATATTACTATTATCTTGTTAATTTGTAATAGTAAATTTTTGGTGATTATTCATATGGTAACTTTTTTGTATTTATATTGTAGGCCATGCTATTCTCCCTTGTATTGGCTATAGGTAAGTGAGGCAGCTCTACTAGGTCCTCATCTCATTTAAGAGACAAAAAACATGTTAAGTTGATCCAGAAGCATATGACCACTGCTCATTCTTAAAAAAAATTTATGTCTATCACCTTCAATGAACTCTTGAGTTCAAAATTATTGATTGGGTTCTTTTCAAGTATCACCCAGGATAATGTATAGATGGTTACGGAAGCATGGAAATCATTCACCTTGTTATGTTGAGCCGTTCGAGATCATATAGAGAGTCGAGACGATATCCTATCAGTTTCTACTACATCAGAGGTACCATGCCATGCACTAAATCTTTCCTATCTCATAGATTTTCCAATATCATATTGACCCATCTCATACCATTGATCGTGAGAAAGTTAAGTTTGATGCTAAGTCTACATTTAAGGAATATCCAGTACACATCATTGACTGAAGTAAATGTCACTTCGAAGAAATTTTGTCCCTCTTATATGGATTCTAGGATAGCATAATCGAGTATAGTATGCAACCTGGGTGAGGGAAGCCAATGTATATTCCCAATGGGTGGATCTTTTCTCATATGGTGTTTCTTTACACTTTGAAGGACAACCCTGGGGTGGTGAGTTCTTTTAACAGGGGAATACTGTAAGAACCCAAATTTTCACCAAGGTATGGATCATTTAATTTTAATACTAAATCTCTTCTCTCGACCTAATGTAAATTCCTAACATGTTAGTAAATGTTCTGAGCATGAATGAGTCTTTTTTGGAGCCCAGAAACCTTGTTTTATAGAAAATAGGTATTGATCACGGTTTTAGTGTAAACCGTGTAGGAATTCGGCACGGTTTGGAAAATAGTTTAGATTGTGTTTTTTTGGACAGAACCACCTTGCATTGTTGGCACATGGCTGAGAAGCCTAATTTTTTGAATATCCATTTTTCACTAGGTACCTATGCATATCTATTGCAAATTTTTATCAAACCTTGCAAAGGATGTTTTATCAAGCAGAACTATCTTGCACGGTTTGCGCACAGTTTTAAAAACCATGCGTAAAAATCATGCGTAGGATAAAATCCTATGTAAAATATACAAAATAACCTTATAGATATCTTTTACCCCCAATTCTTCCCTAATCCAAGAGCCAATAGGATTAATCTATTTTTCTCTCATTTTGGATCTTTTTTAATGGAAAACATGCGATCAAGATATCTCCTTTGTCCGACACCCGGTGGATCATCTGTTCATTGTGTTGGATGCACAAAGGTAAGTACCTAAGTCCTCTATCATCATTCTTCTTTTCTTTTTCTATGGACCTAGATATCATCATGTGAGCATTTTCCACCATTTCATTGATCTACTCTAATATGAGCAAAATCAAGGGCTGATACCAGTGTAATATTGTCATAAAACCAATGTTGGGTAGTCTATAACTTATCCACAATGTTTTTTGTTTTTAAAATGTACTTATGGGGCCTTCCTATTTCATTATAAGATGTATCTTAAAATTAAATTCCATGATTATACTTCTTATAATTGTATGGTTATACTCTTTATAAACATTTTATTAGTTGTTAACGGTTACACCCACAACTCAATCCGCCCCATGATGAAGGTTATTACATTATTGGGTTTTATTATTGGGGAACATTTGAGCCACCGCTTGGGTGATCCTTTTCATGACCTTCATAAAGGTGTGCCTTCCTATAATAAATGGATTGTTAGAAATGAGACTTGCATAATGGCATGTACCATGTATGATCAACACTTGAACCATATTAGGTAAGGGCTTCAATTGATTATTAAATGAAAAATGTGAAATGGCGTGTATTCTAAGTTTATAACTTGGACTTGACAAATAAGATTAAATAAGGTTACATGTCTGTATCCCCCCTTTCCATATTAAAGGAAGGTATCAAAGTAGACCTCAATAATTGAATATTCCTTAATCATTAATTAAGACTTGAATAAAAGGTTTCAACACTATGTGGCCTATCCATACTAATGAAATACAATGCCTGAACCTAATGAATGATTACAAAATTACAATATCAAATAAGAATGGACTGACTCGTGATCTCTTTGGATTCTGAGAGGAGAATACCCTGGGTGTCGGGAAAACCATTCTGATTCAAGGTTGTGGTTCGATTAGGTTGATATCCACCTGGTCTCCAGTTCTTGTCTATTCCTCATATTCCTAGTATACTATCGTAGATTCCTTTAAAATATTATGTGATACTTCAGATAAACTCCTTGGATCCATCATTGACCGATATGTGACATGGTGCAATCTCATGGTGCAATGTCCTTTATTATCCCTATTTTACCTTGGCCGGTCACCTTGTACACCGTAGTCTCGTTATTGTGGAATTACTTTGATTATGCTCCTTGTATTATACTCATACCCCTTAGATAGACTCAGATACTACTAAGTTAGCATTCCATGATTTCTACATTACCATGGAAATTAACCTGGAACAGCCTCACCAGATATCTTTTTTAGGATGCCTTGTTACGTCTTTGGACCTTCTCTACTTATACAATCACTAGGTGATTCCATTTCAATCTATGCATCACATGACCAATTATCAATAAATGGTAATTACATAATTAATGAACATGTTACATGTTCAGACACTAGATGAGGGATGAAGAAGGTACATGGGTATTTATTTATATTGTACTTCTTTCTTTACTTTATATATTCATTCCTACACACTTCTATATTCTATAACAAGAGCTATATGTTATAGAAACCATTGGTGGTGACCCACTGAGATTTTTCTCACAACCTATCTGGGTAGTGTTTTGTACATGGAGTAGATTACATGACTGTAGATGTTGACAAAGGGAAGCATACAGATTCAAACACTTGATTTCATGCTGATAGAACAGATCGTGATGTAATTTGACTGAGATGGATCTCTAAATGCTTGGAGTAGTCTTTGTTTTCTTTTACATAGTGGTACATGTTATTCCTATTATCTTGTGTCCATGTTTTCCAGTTTTCTAGTGAAATTTAATTAAATTACCATTGTTTATGTTGATTCGGTTATTTTTATTCTATTTTATCTATTACATCAGTCTGTTTCCACTATTTAGTTATATTTCATCCACTGTTCACTATTCATTTATATTCCTTCTGTTATGAAATACTCTGATATTGAGGGTATAGTATCCCCACTAACACACCCTATGCCCTCACTACTAGTTAGCATCCTATGGTATTTGGGGACATGTGTTTGAGGCCATGTTTCTCACTGGGCTCCGGGAACCCATTAAGTTGAATCCGGGTCTGGGACGTCAGAAACAAAATGTCAAATTTATTAAAAAAAAGTTGTCAACTTATAATAAATCGTAAATATATGTGTGTGTGTGTGCATGTCATTTATTAAAGGAAATAAAAACTCTATATTATTGAGTAAGCGTTGTTACATAAGACATTAATAAACAATCAATCGTATGTGAGGGATGCTTAATGGTGAGAGTAGATATGTATTCTGGCATGGAGTTCTAATAGAAATAAATTGAAAGTTGATTTTAAGGCATTAGTGTGCATCCTAGTTTTTGAAGTTGAAAATATATTTTTTACTAAAGGGATATGGTTTTTACAAAAATTATACTGAGAGAAAATATTTATGCTTAAGGTGGTCATGGATATTTAAAATACTGATATAAGGAAAATATATATTATACATGTATGAGTAAATAGTTTTCTTGAAATATTGAATTGATTATAGCAAATAGTGGATCATTTTTTTGTTTCAGTTTATAGTCACTTATATTGTATCATAACACTAATGTGTACCTGACATGGAATGTATTTCGTCTTGTTTAAAGTTCCATCATTACTGTTTAGAATTGTAGAGAGAATTATAGAATTAAAAATAATATTTAAATGGTTTTAAATACAAATAAAAATGAATTTTTTTATATTCTATACAACATGGTCAATAATATTTTTTGAGTGTAATACTAATTGAAAGTGGAATTTTATGGAATTATTAGAAAGAGGGGTGAAAGAGATAATATATACTTAAAAATGGTATTTTTTTAAATATTATTGAGAATATATTATGGGATTTGATATAGAATAAATTTAAACCAACCATAAATATTATTTGATTATTTAAAATTAAATTTAATATTGACGATAAAAAGGAGAAATAAGAAATATATTGTGATACCTTGAGTGAAAGATTATTCCCCAGCCATTAATCTTATGGTAATACCTAAAATGGTTTAAATGGACTTTAAAAAATTGTAAAAAGCAACAGTTTTTAATTCATTATTATGTAATAAATAATTATATAAATATATAAATTCTTGAATATATAATTTAGGACCATGATTATAATGAAAAAAGTGATAAATAATATAAAAAAATACATTAAAAGTATTTAAATATGTAATTAAAAGAATAAATTTTATCTAAATATAGAATATCACGACCTAAAATGATAAAATAAATGTTTCTAATAGAAAGGGTGTAAAAATTACTCCTACATACTCAATGAATTGAGAGTGTGGATAAAATTGTTTTTATTCAAAAGTGGAAATGAAATATTTAAAATAAGGTTAAATGTTTGAATTATTGTATCCCAAAAAATAAATAATTTTTTTAAAATTTTTATGATAATTATATATAATATTAAATATCTCCAAATATAAAGGTTTTGTGTCATAGAAAATTAGTTTCATACTATAATTATCTATATAAGACATTAAATATTTTGTAAAAACATCATTATTTTTCTCTAATGGTTATAAATAATCATTTTAATACACAAAAACCCATTAGGATATACATCGAAGAATGGGTGATATAATAATACAAGAAAGTGGAGGAGTAATTTGAAAAAAAAAGTGTCATGATTCAAAATTAGTATAATTATCATCATAAGAGTCAGTATTACATTGGAAGTGAGGTATTATAAAAATAAGAATAAGGGAGACCGCTAAGGAATAAAAATAATATGGAAGATGCCATATAATGAAATGTTATACTAATAAATCAAGGCATAAATATATAAAATATAGAATAATGGAAATTGTGAATTAAATAATGTTCGTGCATAACATATTGAGAAATTCAAATGGAATAATGTTGATTCATAATTATCCCATGAGATAAAATTACATTACCAATGAATTTGATGGGTATAAATTTCAAACCACCAATAATGTTATAATATATGAAAAAGTGTTCATTCCCTATAGGGAAAAGCATACACCAAACATAAAAATGAAATAAATCCAAAGAAAGAGATTGAATGTACTAATGAATCTATAAAAAATGAAAATGAAATTTTTTTAAGTATCTAATAGAACAAATTGAATACATTATATTGGGCATTCATGGGTGGGGGAAACTAATAAAAATATTATAATACGTGAATATATGACGATAAAACATAATAAGAATGATATAAGGGATATAAATGTTTATTCATTATCAAAATGATTAGTTGTTTTTAATTATTAATACAAGGTTTAAAATAAAATTATATCCTTGAAAAAATGAAATTTATAATTAAATTATAAATATTTTGAATGGATATAATAAACATATTAAACTATTGCGGAAATTTGGTTGAAGAGTGAGTATAATCCCAAAAGAAAATGTAAGTGGTTGAGAATATATATTACATAAGTCCTATTTTCATACATTACCCTCATACCTCATATAAAATAAATTTTACTTATTATAAAATTATTCTAGAATATTTTAAAATTCATGTGCATAATTTATTATACATGATTTAAATTTTAAACCACATAATACCTTTATTTTAACGATATCTTGTGGAAAAATATTTTTAGTTAAATTACACAATTTTCATTTCAATATTAGGGTTTTGATCATTTGTAATCCATTTGAAAAATGACCTATTGAATCATAATAATAACATATATATATATATATATTCTACATAAGTATTCAACATATCTATGAAGATGGTGATAAATAAATGATCGAAAGTTTCGTCAGAAGATGGTTAAAAAAGATATGAAAATTTAAAAGTATAAGAAGAAAGATAAAATGATGGGAAACAGAAATTTACATATTCTTTGAACATTTCTCTTATATATGGGACTCTTACCCTGAAGAATTATAGTAGTTTTAGAAATAACATCCTCATGTTCCCTTTTAATGTGATATATTAGAATATTTTAGTTAATGAATTATTTCTTCAGGTTATTTCAAAAGTCTTAAGAGGGGGTATATATACATAGATTGGAGGGTTTTGTTTAAAAAATAATAATTTGATACAATTTATTGACAATGATGTGAAATGTTTATCATCTTAATTACAAATAATATTATCACACGTCCTTGTGGTATAATGTTACCATTAAGTATGTCATGTTTTTTTGTTTTAAGATGATTTCATCTTTACAACATTATTGAATTAAATTTACCGATATATTTATTCTTTATTAATTATTTATGGAAAATAATTAAATTTCACTATATACAAATTTAAGCTCCTTAGTTGTTAGTACATGATTTAATTTAGTGAAATAACTTTCTATCAATGAGAAAATCAATTTTGCATAATCTAAAAATACATTATGAATAAATTTTTTAAAATTTATAACACCCTAACCATATAAAAACATTCCTTAACAATTAATAAAACTTTAATATATTTTACAAATAATTATAAATATTTATAAATATTTTTGGACAAATGAATTACATTATGTTTTTAAAAAATATTATGGAAAATATATAATTATATATTTTATTATTCACCAAAAAATAAAATATTAAAGAAAATTTTCCAAAAATATCAACCATGATTAATTATCAAAATATTATTCCAAATTTTAATTTCATTTTATCCAAATATTTTTATAAATTAGCTAAATTAAAAATTTATATTAAAATTATAATACTACCAATACAAATTGAAAATTATAATTGTATTAAAAAATTTTTACATTAGACAATTAAATAAACTATATTTAATATTTACAATGATCAATTATGATATTTAGGTTTATAATCATGATATTAAAATTATATTCTTTATTTTAGAATTTCAAATTTCCTATAGTTATTCTTATGTAGATTTCAATATTCTAACATTCATATTTCCATCATTCGTATAGTCAGTCATTGCCCTATATAAAACACTTAAATCATAAAAATTCCATTCACATAGGTTATCTATATTTCATTTACAATATGTAAAAGGAAAACTTTGTGATGTAGTGAACATTGTGGGTAAACAAGTACTAGGACTCTTTGAACAATTATAACTAATCAACCATTTACTTATTATAAATGTTTGTATATTGACTATCTTTTTACTTTTTCAAATCACATGCAAGTAAATGAAATCATTATTGGATAGTAGAATATGTTTTTACAAAGTTCACTACCAAATAGGTGTTCCTATTACTTGACATGTTAGGGTAGGTATAGTACACATATTCTCTACTAAAATAAGATATATTGTTAAATTGGTGTGTCTAGAAGATAATTGTTATCAAGTGTGGGTCCTAATACATTAGGTGAGAGAGAATTAAAACCATAATATTCCCTATACTAGTAATTACCTAGATCAACATGAACCTCCTCATAAGATATTTTTACTCCCACTAAATTTAGACTACTTGTTCTTTATCAATATAATTTTTGAAACTGTCACAACCCGTCCCAGTGGGGCCTGCACCGTGAATTCCCAACCCCGCCTCCAATAGGCCAGGGGCTGGTGACTAGCACCGAGTAGGCATATTACTAACATGGGAGGCATTGCCTATGTACCTATACACACACACACATCTTCATGCCCACAATGATGAAATGTAAAAACCACTAATGAAAAAAATGCATGAATACAACTAAACCCAACCAATAGAGTACGATGAAAGGTAGGGTACTAAAAAGTAAACTAGGCCAGAATACAATCCCACCAGAAACAAGAGTATGAAAACTGCAATGTCCAACCTATAAACACAAAAGGTACTGGGAATATTGCTCATAGCCGTAGGAACGCCTCAGCCTATATGAAGCTCAGAAAGCTTGGCCTTGTCCTGGTCCACCCTGGACTCTGTCAAAAGGCTGCTCATCTGTATAAGACACCAGACGTGCAAGAAAAGCCTGTAGAGGGGTGACTATAACAATACTCATTAGAGTACCCTAAAAACCACAAAACAGTACAAAAAGTAAAGGTACAGTCAGATATCCATAGTATATGTCTACAGAACATATAGAACAAACCAGATATACTCTAAACCCAGACCCGTGGTCTAGAGACAAGTCACACAACTGCATACCCTTATTAGGGATTCAGTTCGAAGATTCCGCAAATCACTCGTCTCGGGAGAACACACTCCATGAATCATATAGCTCTGATGAAGTCTGTCGGAGAAGTACTGTCCATCGGGAACCATCACAAGAGGTAGTCACACTCATTATGGGAGACACACTCATGAGTGGGAAGATTTAACTATATATCGAAGAACTAATTAAGGAAGTCACAATTCTGAATGGGAAAGATCACGATACACAGATGAGGATCACTTCTAGGGCCATGGAGGATACCGCGACTCATCTGGATTCAACAGTTAGGTGATACACCAGCTAGGTACAGGATCAATGCCCGATATATTTGTCCACATCGATTCCTGAATCTACCTAGGGTCAGGAATGGATAGAGGATCTCAATATGGGCCTTTCGGATGGATGCCTGACTCTATCACAGAAAGTCCTGCGGAAGGGATCATACTCCTATATGACAAAACGATGCCTAACCTTCAGGGGAATGAGAAGAAGGGAATTAACCCAAACTAAAGATGTCCAAGATATGGTGAACATGAGGACAATTCCATTTTCAAAAAAGTACACGGCATGTCAAACAGTTATACATCGTGTTGTCTGACACCAGGTACTACCCCTTTACAATGGCATGTGTCATAGGTTGGTCGTGTAGAAAAACTATGTACACGATGTGTAGTACGATGTACACGTCATGTCAGAGTGACTGGGGTTGGCCTTGTGTATGTTGTCCATGTTTCTGTACAAAGTTATCAACCCGTGTACTCTAAACTATTTCAGTGTATCCCCAGGATACACGCCAAGTCCCACGTAGCAGTTCCTGTCATGTTGTACCTGATGTGTTGCCTGAAGCCATGTAGATCATCCTATGTCCGTGTATTTCCCAAAATACACGTTGAGCTTTGGGGAAAGCCAAACAGGGCGTGTGACCAGGGTCACACACCGTGTGGTTCCTTTCTGACCCCCGAAACCCTATCTGCCACCGCCAGTACTACACTACGTGTTCTTCAAAAGTACACGACCTGTATTCTGGAAATTTCCAGAAACACGGACCTCCACTGTCGCGCCTCCAATGATGATCCATCCATTGATCCGGCCATCCAATCACCGCAAAACATCCAATATTTGTTCTCCTAGACACCACAAAGCAGCTCCCAATGTTTTTAGATATCCAATCGGCTCCGAAAACATGATTTGATCTTCCCAAATGAAGAACGCTCAATGAACGCCCCTTTCCGATCTGGTCTAACTCATCGTCTGCCATCGTCGTCGCTCCTCTGCAAGGTCATTGCGGTGTCAAAACATTGATTTGGGATCGTTGTGTCATGGAATATATGCACAATGATCTGTTTCTCGTTTCCCCATGAAGAACACGATGAATGCGCGAGAAAATAAAAGGATGAGAAATCAAATAAACATAGTGAGGAACGAACCCCTGCCGTTGTTCGTCACAATGTTGATCCACTTCCGTTAGCAGTCTTAAACGAAGAAAGAATCAATAGTTACAAAAAAATATCAATCAATTCCCCAAATCATCACGATAAAACCCTTCCATAAGAATGAACAAATCTGTGGACCAACTTGTTCATGATTGATTCGCGTTTTTCATTTAAAATCAAAAACAGGGAAAAGAACTCAAATAACAAACCCCTACCTCAACTAGGATTGATCACTGACGAAGGTTACGTGCTGCCGCCGTCATTGAGATTCTTTAATTTCATTAGAACAACTATTCTCAGCTCTGATCTTTTGTTTTTCTCCATTGAGGTTTCACCCCAGTGCCCTGCTGATCCTCTAGTTATTTGTCCAAAAGTTCATTAAAGACCACTAATCGCTTAACCCATTAAAAGGGGAGCATGATTGGAATTTAAGATACGATGAAGTATTAATGACTCCATATTTCCATTCATGAGTCATTATGACGCGTCATTAAAAAGGAAACAGATGTCCCATAACTGCGCTGCAGCGGATGCTTCCATTAGAATAAAATAAAGCTTGAGAAATTTATTTTATTTTCATTTTACTAAAAACGTACAAAAATTAAATTCTTTCCTCGACCAGCACCGGGAAAGGTTAGGCTCATTATTAAGTAAATTCACCATTCCAGATGCAATGGTGCCCACAGATTTTTAATCTGGGAATCCGTCTGTAAATTTCCACAACCGCGCACAACTGTCGACTCACATAACTTAAAAAAATTTCAAACCACCATTCTGGGCTCATTGGACCTCGGAATGATGTCCCGTCTTCACGCCCAGTCTCAAAAAAAAATTCCATATAATATTTTAAAAATAATAGATGGAAAAATTAGAGACATTATAGAGACCAATAATGTATTCAATTAGATGAATATTTTTTTCATTCCGTAGTTCTAATTTGTTCTTCTACTAGATTTTTCAATAGTTACATGACAAGTAGCAACAAGGAAAACATATTCTTTTTCATAACATAAAACTGAAAGATGCACTTATTCGTCCTATCACTTCCATAACAATAACATGAATATGTTTTAGACGGATAATATTTGAATTATTCCTTATCCTAAATGAAAATCACAATACTATTTAGTATCTAGAACAAAATCTCTTATTCCTCATATTTCAAAAAATATTTACAATTTTCGGAATCATAGACATTCATTTGGATTATTGAATCAAAAAAATATCTACATAGACTCATCAAAATAAATTACAATTTGATAAAATTATTTATAGTAAATTCAGTATCATTACTCATTTCTCCTTCTCTGTAAAACAAATATTTATTCAACTTAATTTCATTTAACATTCAATATTATTTATCACTAGAATGATATTTCACAAATGTAGATGGTTCTCTTATTTAATTATCATATCGAATAAATAATATCTACAACATTAATTGAATTCATGGTGAATGTCATATTTAACAACACATTATTCAATATATATTTTCATTTTTTGTTTTGTCTTTTAATCTATTTTATGTATCAAAAATACTACTCTTTTTATGTATGGATGCATTCATTCATAAAGTATTAAGAATCAACTTTGTTCCATCATGATCATATATATATGAATAGACTAACCAATTTATGTTCATTTACACGTATAATATCCTTGAGTGCAATAGTATTTATATACAAAACACCTCTTCTTGTTAACTTTATGCACGTTCATCCTTTCTGTTATTTGCAGTGCCTTCAACAAAACCAAAAGTTCCATCACGCAACTATATGTGTTGTACTTCCTTCTACACATAATGTTTTTGTGTATGGAAATATTTTGCCACAAAACATATTTGGAATGTTTTAATATCAATATTTGGTCGAAATATTCAATATGAAACACTTTTAGTGTGTACTAACCAAAATCATGTGTCTATATTGGTTCATCTCACAAGATATGTATAGTTATTCGTAACATAAACAAGGAGGTTCGTGTAATTTTATAATTCTTATACCCTAGAGTCTTATGATTTTAATTTCCTCCTCATGTAAGAAAAACTGGGAGATACTATATTTTATATAAAAATCATAGAAGACTTAAGAATCAAGGGTGGTAGAAACATGATCAGCCTCAGAGGCGTGATTTTTTTCAGATTGGCTCACTGCCTCTTCCTCATTGAATCACCAACTCAAATCCCCACAAAATATATATTTTGAAGACTATTGTTTATATCATCAATGATGGTAATGAATAAATGTATTACATGTGATTTTCTATTATTATATTGATGATTCTAAGATTCAGGGAGTTCCTTCACACATGAGATCCAATTAATATGTTGAAACAACCCATTTTCATTAATCCAAGCATATATTAATGCATTTGGGAGCTCATGTTTGTGTGACAAGTATTTTGGAATCATTTATTATAAGAATCCATATCTTTATTTTAGGAATGGAACTTGATTTGTGTTTGTTTTTTCGAAAAAATGAATGGAAAGTGAATTTTTTGAGTACACGTTGTATATTCCCATGTACACACCATGTACGTGGTTGCTACATACGGTTGTGAGCTGAACCTATGGTGGTTGAGTACATAACAATGTGGTGACCTGGAAGACCCACTTAAGTCAGGTTCCAGTTAAGGAAACAACATGGTGAGTATTTTTAAAGAACAGTCCATGTTTTTTTATTTGATATATTGGAATGGGGTCACGTCTCCTGTCTAGAACTATATTTGAATTCCCATCATTCATACAGGAGAACTACGGAAAATCTAGTGAACTCTGAACCCCTTTTTATTCTACATATGACCTCTGATGAATACATCATCAGGTGCATTGGGATCCCACCAGTATGTTATCAAGTCCTCTTGAGACATTATTTTGCATTTCTTATCGATATTGAGTTATCAAGGGTTGATAATTTTTCACATTTTTTGTAAATATAGGTTTTTATAGGCTGATTCAAGTGCTGAAGTTCAAGTATATTGATTGTACATCATCGAGGTAGGTGGTTTGTGTCTATTGTTGTATGTATTTAGATTATATATGCTAAAAGTGATGAATACCCATGGTTTGGGTATTGCAGAATTTTGAATTAAACCCTATTTATTACTAGCAATGGTTTCCTTGATTCATAAATTGTCATTGCTTGCATGAAAGGTTTGAGACCATTTCTAAGGGACACCCCATGGGTGTTGTTCCTTTAATTGATTTTTTATGGCCGATTGTTATTGGATGACTTCTAGGATTGCCTTATTTTTCTCATGCCTTATTTTTTATGATAGAGTTGGTGATTATATGAGATGTCTACGGTGTGCATTTTGAATGTTTGACCTAGGGGTATTGACCATGAGAGCTAATCAGACAGTCATTTAGAATTAATTTAAGGAATATTGGCCAAGGGTAATGGACTGTGAGAGCTTCCCAAATGGTTTGTTTATGTATGTTTTACTGGAATGCTTGACCCTGGGGTATTGATTGTGAGTGCGACCAAGGTGGTGGTAAATAGTTTATTAGATAAATGTTTGACCCAAGGGATTAAACCTTGAGGGAATTCCCATGTGGGCAAGTAAATCTAATTTATTTAATGTTGGACCAAAAGGGGTAGACAATGAGAGCTTCCTAGATAGTCATTTCTGGATAATTGAATGGTTGTGACAAATCTTCCAAACCAAAGAACAATCTTGGATTCTATATTACTTGATTGTTTTGATTGTATTGTGATATGTATGTTTTTTGGTTAGATTAGAGTGGGAACACGGATCTTAGTCTAGATCATGGGGTTTCATGATTCAACAAATGAATAATAAATGTTAAATTAATGTGATTGAAAACTATTGGATCAGTTAATTTTGAGTAATGTTTTGTTTATTTCTTCATTCTTTCATATTACTTGATATATATATATATACTCACATATAGTTATACAGAAATATTTAGTTTTTTGCCTACTGGGATATATCTCAGACCATTTTTAAGTTATGATTTTGGACCCAAACAAATTAAATGATTATAGTTATAGATAATGGCAATCACCTTACTTCATATATACTATATTGAGGTTGGATCTGGAGAGAATGTGACCAAGTTGAGGCTTGCGATGTGATTGATGTTAATTTTTTATTTTGTAATTTGGTGTATGTATTTTTTTCAAACATTGTGACTTGATTGGATTATTTTGTAGATACATATTCCATGCATCATATAAATATATTGTGGCTTGTGTTGGATTTTCTTTTAGAATTTAGTTATATATTCTTATTTGGTATTATTTCAACTATAATTGTTTACTATTTAAATTATAATGTGCATACGATTCTTATTATGAAATAGTATCTCCAATATCACACCTTTCCCCCTCTTCTAGTTGCCAGCCTCTGGATATTTTGGATATACACATGAGGTTATGTGACCAACTGGGTTCTGTGAACTATGGGTGGCGCCCAAATTCGAGACATTACAATGTGGTATTAGAGGCTCTCTTTCCTACTTTACTATACTATTTGGAGCCAATAGACTAGGATAAAAAGGAATAGGTAGTTGGTAATTTGCATTGCTTGATAGTAGCTAACCCATGTACTGGGAAAATCCAAGTTACCTCGAATATTGAAATTTTTCTTGTTTTTCAATTATTACATTTGATTGATTTCACCATCGAGAGATTCACAAATTTTGTTCTATTGTGATTAGTATCATTTTTGTTCTATTTATGTTGGACCCTTATAAGATGAAGTTATCCTATCTCATACATCATATATATACTTGATAGAGATCACATGTCATGCATTCTTGTCATGCCAATTAGGGAGGATTACTATCTTAATGTTATTGTGATAGAAGTTATACTGGATATGAATGTTTTTGTGATAGATTTCTTTATATAAATACATAATATTATTTATGGGGTATTAGTATATGTAAATTTTCATTTGTATGGATGCCAATATTTGGTCCCTATGGTGTTATGGGTCCTATTGGATCAGAATATGGTGGATCAATTTGGAATATTAATTTAATTCTATTAACATGATATGAATAAGGATGAAAAACATTGATTAGGGGAGAGTATAGGATCTCACTGATTTGAAAATTGCATTCCATGGATAATTTTTATGATTTTGGGGGTTCCAGATATGTTTTAGAGGCTTACTATTTAGAAACACAGATAACACTGTATGTGATGTCGTAAACACAGACCATGTGTTCTTCTGTTATGGATGAATTATCTTTTCTTATGTACACTCCATGTACTATATGTACACACAATGTAGTTGTTGAACATGTGACTGACTATGTGAGAAGAGACATGGGGTTGGTAAAATCTTGGAATACCATGTTGTTTATTAAAATTACACACCATAATATAGTCGACTATGTGTATGTCCTTGTAACTAATGACATGGGTGGATAGAACATTTGATTACACACCGTGTGTAGGGTGAACACACCGTGTAGTGTAACACCAGTATGACCATGTAGTTCTAACAATGTAGATGTACTTGAACATGATAGATTATTCAAGTACACACTGTGTCCCAGGATGAACATATCGTGTGTATGGGTTGTTACATGACCAGGTTGGCAGGAGTATAGGTCCATGTTAATGCTTAAGGGAACACACCGTGTAACCATATTTTTTAAAACATTAATTATTTGTTTCATATATACCATAATTTCACTTTTGAGTTGAAGTTATGTTAATCATGTACTAAGGTTTGCACTAGACCCTGTAGAGTCATGCCACTAAGATATCCTCTTATTGGATTCCAGGTACTGGGCGGTGAACAGACACCAAAAATGGTAGATTAGGGTCTACAATTAGATCCTCCGATCATGCTCATTTTAAAACCATCTATTATTCCTTACGCAAGTTATGATACACAGTTCCATAAATGTTTTATGACAATGATTCAGACCTTTAAGAAAGAACCACCTCATGCCCTAACTTTGGAAGAGTTGATGAGGGTGTTCCACCTGCAGTGTCTTACAACTTTTTCATGGGATGGAGGACCCAAGGCTACATAGTCATTGTTAGAGTCCATGATTTCTATCTTAGAGCATATGGATACTCCTGCTGAGAAGAGTTTGAATCTCATGGATTACATTTTGTTTGATTCCACCAGGATATGATGGGATGTGGCCTCATAGGAGGGAAGTCATCGAGATATGGTTTTGGAAGAGTATTATAAGAACATATATGATTACGTATACCCCTAATACATTGAGGTCAAACCGAGCTAGAAAGGTCATGCATTTGGAATAGTGTGTTATTTTAGTGATGGATTACTCTTCTTTCTTTACAAATATTCAGCGCCTCACACCTGTTTTGGGTGTTGATGAGTTATAACTAGATCAGTGATTAGAGGATGCTCTCGGGTATGAAATTTGATCATAAGTGAATGTTTTCAGTCTGACTTTGGTGACTGCTATAGTATATTAGGTTATAATTACCGAGTGTAATCTGATGGATTTAGGATCTGAGATCGAGTGTGATTCAATATCTAGGGATGATACTTTTTCATGATATATCATGAAGTTCCATAGTTATCCTTATCATGGTGATTCTACTAGTAAGGATGTATCATCAAGAATCCAGTTGAGGTGCTACCAGTGAGGGAAGAGTGTTCATATGAGACCTCAGTGCCTGAGAGACCCATTTGAGTGCTGATATTGAAGAAATATGGGTCATCTTTAGCATTTTTTCTGTACTTTCTAACAAGAAGCCTCTAAGAGGGGATCTGTTAATACTCCATGTTCAGGAGAAGACCACCAATTTCTCTTTCGATAGGGTACTAGAGTTCATCAGGTTTTTTAGGTCTGGGATGTGGTTGTGGTCGTGGTAATTCACGATAGGGTTTTAGCGATACAGGGTGGACTAGCTCACGGTATATATGTATGGTTGTAGGGTAGCGGTACATATCAGAAAATTTCCATGGAACAGACCCAACATAAGTAGAATCCCAGACCCTCTATGGTTGGAGGTGTGATTCTAGTTGTCTTAATTTCTTCTTCTTATCTTTTTGATACAGGGGCTTCCCATAGTTTTATATCTGTTTTCATTTTTGTGATCCTTGGTCTCTGCATCATTACTTCTTATGATGTCAGGATTCTAGATACTCAGTTAGGGATTAGGAAAACTAGTATATAGTAGTAAAAATACCACTCTCTTGAGGTTGGTGGGTGTCCCGTCTTATGGGACCTCTATGTCTTTGATATGAAATGATTTGATTTCATTCTCATGATGGACTGTTTGGTGTAATTTCAAGCCTTTGTTGAATTCAATTTCCACATGGTGACTTTCTTGTCACCAAATGTAGATTATTTTCTACACGAATGATAATGGGATATCTAGGCGAGCAGAGATAGACCCAAGAATCATGGTTTGGGATGAATTATAACCCATATTTCTAGTTTATATCATGAAGACTATAGGATTTTAGAGATGTACTTTCCACCAATGGTGTATATTTTATGAAATGTCTTTCTAGATTACTTTTAATGTTTAACTTCAGAGTGAGAGGTGGAATTCCTTATTGAGATTGTTCCAAGAGCATCACCGGTGTCCATTCCTTATTATAAGATTGCTACACTAGAATTACAGGAGCTAAAGAAGAATTTAATGAAGTTTTAGGTGACAGTTTTCATCCAAGCCAACACTTCTCTTTGGTATTTTTCTTTCCTTTTAGTGAAGAAGGTAGAATTTAACCTCAGAATTGTTTTGGATTATCATAAGCTGAACTAGTTGACAGTCAAGAATTGATATACCTTACCGGGGATTGCTGATATCATTGATCATTTTTTAGGATCTCGAGAGTTCATGAAGATTTAATTGAGATTCAGTTAACATCACATTCCCATTATACCATTAGATACACCTCATACAACCTTTCATAGAAGTTATAGTCTATATATGTTTTTGGTTATGTTGTTCAGTCTCATGAATGCACTGATAGTTTCCATGGCATTGATAAACAGAGTGGTCCATCCTTATATGGATTATTTTGGGGTAGTCATTGTGGATTAAATCTTGGTGTACTCTCACACTCAACATGACCATGCCATCAATCTTTATATCATATCGAGTACACTGGGAAAGCATAAGTTATATGAAAAGATCCCGAAATTCCACTTTTGGATAGACCATATTTATTTATTGGGTCGTGTTATATAAAATAAATTAGTATTATTAAACCCATAGAAAGTGAGAGAAGTTGTTTCCTGTGTGAATTCAAAGAACATATTTGAGTTATGGAGTTTTCTTGGGCAGGCTGGTTACTACAGATGCTTTATTCAAGACTATTCTCGCTTACTAGTGCCACTGATGGGCCTGACTGTGAAGGGTGTGAAGCACTTGTATTCTGATTCATATGATTCATCCTTTTAGAATCATAATGGTAGAATGACTTCATTACTGATCTTAATTTTTCTAGAACTGGGAAAGATTTACACTATTTACTTTGATGCATCAAGAATTGGGCTGGGAGTACTGCTTATGCAGGTGGAAGGAGTTAGCCGCATTTGTTCACACAATAATTTTTTGGATAATTTACATACCAAGATAACTTTTTTTAGTATACATTAACCACATAATCCTCAAGTATATCATTCCTCATCGATATATGAATTTTTTACATTGAAGGTTGGATGAGTACCTTCAATAATTTGACTTTGAGCTTGCCTATACTCCTGGAAAAGGCAATGCAGTGGTAGATACGTTGAGTAGGAGGACTAAGATACAAGTAGTTTACGAGGCTAATAGTGAGTGGATGATTATGGATTTTTACCATGAGATACATTGGGAGGTTCATGATAGACATAGGAAATATATTCTTTCTTATATGGATATTACCACTACTCTCCTGGATTGAGTGTGAATGAGGTAGCTATCAGATTCCAAAGGCTTAGTCCTATGGGATAGTGTACCAGTTGAGGACCCTACTCCTAGGTAGACAATAGGAGATAATAAGATTTTCATTTTCATTGGCATGTATGGGTGTCTGTAGAAATACACAAGGATTTGTTATGAGATTTACATGCCTCCGTATGGGTATTTTACCATGGTTTCACCAAGATTTATCGAGATATACATTATATATATTGGTTTCTAGGCATGAAGAAGGATTTATATGGTTTTTTCTGAGATGTTCCACCTATCAGTAGGTGATGGCAGTGCATCAATGACCAGAATGGATATTATAAGAGTTACCCATTCTTGAGTGGAAGTGGAATGATGCCGCAGTAGATTTCATGACAGGTTTACCAAGCTGGACTTGAGGAAAAGATGGTGTTTGGGTGGTTGTAGATAGACTCACAAAGGGTCCAAGTTTACTTTCGATCAAAAAGATATCATTGTTGATGAGCATGGAATGTTTTACATCGAAGAGATGGTACATTTTCATGGGGTTACATGCATAATTGTTTCAGAAAAGGATTTCCATTTTGATTCTCATGTCTAGTAGGGACAACAATGGGATCTGGGTAGAAATATAAATTGATTAAAACTGACTATCCCCAGAAAGATGGCCAATCATAGTGCATGATTTAGGTTTTAGAGTACATGCTTCAACCATGCATCCTAGATTTCGGGGGTTCTTGGGAGAGACACATACCCCTAATAGATATTTTCTACAATAATAGTTCTCATGAAAATAATCAAATTGAACCTTATGAGTATATGTATGGTAGATAATGTCAATAATCCCTATATTTTCTGGAATTAGGAGAGGTAGCTATGCTGAGACATCATTTTTTCTAGGAGACCACTATGTAGGTGGAGTGGATTTGGAAGAGGATGGATATTGCACAGTGTTTGTATAAATCTTATACTGATCAAAAGAGATTACATCTCGAGTTTGAGCTTAGAGATTGGATTTTCATGCATGTCACATCGAGGTTGCGACACTAGATGATTAGGAAATAATGGAATCTTTTACCATGATACGTCCGTACTTTTGAGGTTTTTGGGAGAGATGGGGAAATTTTGTTATCAGTTGTAGATATCTCACAGGTACTGAGCTATTCATGGCATCATTCATGATTTTTAGATATGACATTATATTTCAGAATCATCTCATGTTTTTCAAGATGAGGAGGTTGAGTTGGAGGTGGAGTCACCTTTTTGGGAGCACACTATTTAGATTGAGGATCATAGCATGTTGGTAATTCATGTCTGGTATATTCCTCTTGTATGGGTGATCTGGACAAAAGGGTGATTTTATGGATTTATGTTGCTTTATTCTATTTATTTAGAATCTTATTAACCTAATAATTCACCATAGTGGCACACCCTAGGGTCGATCATAAGGTGGCCTCTTATATGCACTGTATTTTCAATTTTCACTTTTTAATTTAACTAAACTAAAACTAGCTTTTTATAATATATATGGATGGATTTTTATAATTAAAATGAAACAATAATGAAATACTAAATCTAAATTATCTATTAAAATTCCAATGAAAATTGAGTAGGAAAGAATAATCTAAATATAGAAGTAGTGGATAATCGTTGATCATTCGACACTCCCTCTATTATTGATTATGTATATATTTTAATTAAATTATTCAATATATACCTTAAGAACTAAATGTATACACCTAAATTATCTAAATAACATATTGAAACTTCATACATGGGTGACGATCAACTAATGAAAGTGTTCTGATTAGCCGAAGACCTCTGAGTAACCAAAACAGGTTGAACTCATCATGCTCAAAGTCAAGACCTCTCCAATGAAATTTAAACCATGAGGAAAAACACATTAAATTCATTAGAATATAATCAATATTAATTTTTTTTGATGAAATTTTAAACACAATAGAAACACACCTCCTTAATTAATGAAAAAAAGTTCCAGGATAGTCTAAAAGAAATTATTTTAAAATGAAAACATAATCTCAAAAGGTGAAATGTCTTCAGATCGATGCCACCCACCAACACATGGAGTTATACCTTCATGTATTTTTACATAATTTAATTCTCATAACTTCTTTATCTCTCAATCCAACCCCCTTTGTGATTGATGGTGTGGTGATGAATATGATGATTTGAGAAGTTTGAGCTCTCTCCTTTTCTAGGAATATTTCATCCTCAAACTTATATCATTTTATTAATCATTAATTGGCCAATTCACATATGGAACCCTTCATGAATGTTGTTCATAAATGTGTTGGAAGTTCTCCCTCAAAATTAATTTGGCACTGGATGAATGATTTGTTAATATTCCATTGGAAGTTTCATTTTTTGGATGAAGGTTTCAGAAAGATTCACTCAAAACTATTTCATTTAATGGCCACCTTAATGGATTCAAAACTGAATGTAATTTATTTCATGAATGCCCCATTAATTATTATTTTATCCCCAAGTAGAATCAACGAATTTTGAGGTGTGTAGAGCTAATTTTTCTTCTATTATAGAGGTGGTGTCCACGCTGACCTCCTAAAAAAATCATCAATTCCATCGATTTTTTATAGCCTCTAGATGATCGATTCAGCCCCGGGTCGAGAAAATAAAAATGAAGAAAATAAAATATGTATTATAGCAAAATTTTAGTCACAAAATATAGAAATATATTTTATGATAAATGTGAAAAATAACCATGTGATAAAAATCTATTAAAATTGCAGAATTAGGTCCTTTTTCATTTCGGATCAAAATAACACAAAAACCTAAATATGTAACAATAACCCATTAAATAACACTATGGTGGGTTCATAAAAATTGAATTACTATATAACATATGTTAAAACATGAGATTAATCAATCCCATACACATAATCATTTCACTCCCAAACAATTATCATAAATTCTGATAAAAATCCACAAAATAATCAAAAATGAGAAAACTTCAAAGATGTTGTCCAAAAAAGGAATTCTATCATGTCTATTATATGAAAAACAATTATAATTACATTTCATGTCACACATTAATATTTTTTAAAACTCATAAATTCAACTACGTATTAATCAGAACCTACCATACATTGATTTTTATGTCAATCTTCACTCGAGAGAAATAAATTCTGCAGTTACACACATACTTGGAAATTACATTTATCACTATAGGATTGTGACAATTCTCATTTCTCCATAGTGTGAAACGTAAAAATGAATTAAATCTTTCAGACATTAATTAAATATTCAAATTACTCTTTGGATTTGGGTTTGCTGGTAAATGATTTAAAAATTTAAGGCTAGAAAGAGAAGGTTCGTCTCTTAGGTACAATGCGTTAATAATCAAGTGAAAACACAGTAAATTCCTCACTCAACGCCTCTTGGAAATTTGAAACACAACACCACCCCCATTTTTTGACATGGGACATGATCCAATCAATTATTTCAAGGTATTATACCATCCATGTTCTCCCCATTTATTGTAAATCTCTAGAAAATCACATCTTTATTAATTTTTTTAAGCTCCAGAAAGTCACACCTTTTATTTTATTTTTTAAAAGATAATTGAATAAAATTAATGATGAATAATTAAAGGATTACTCATGCCCAATTATTTCAATATATATTTCCCAAAATGTTCACACACACCTTATAACACCCTTTAATGAGTCACATCCCAATGAACTCACATGAAGGACATTGCCCTACAATAAAACATGAAATATCCATGCAATAATACAAAAATAATGGGTAGGTAAGGATAAAATAGATTTTAATGTGGCTTAAATCTATATGTAAATTCATGGAATCTACAGGAATATGAACGATTAATGTAATGGTGAGTATGAAGATAATATGTAGCTAGCTAAAGTAATGCCTCAATCATATTGAAAACTGACTGAAAGTTATTTTTTTTATTATGAAAACCTTAAAACCCGGGGATACACATCACGGAGGATGGAAGTAATGAAGGAAAAGTGAGTCCTTCCGGATCACATTGACACATTCGAGTGGAAGAGAGTTAAGACTATCATAAACTATCAAAGTCTCCTCTTGCCTACCCCCACGAGCCATCGCATCCACCGCAATGCAGTTTAGAATACCTCACGGGATGGGAGAAATATTTTAGTCAGTATTTCATGGGAATGGATTTCAAAAATTGGACCCTCTCATAAAAATGAATGAAAGTCCAATTAAAGGGAAAAAAATTTACATGAACAATCATTTAAAATCCATTATTTTTTAAAAAATCATTTCAATTTTCTCAAAATCAATTAATTTGTGGAATGTGATCAAAATATTCACTAATGCTCAAGGTTCCTAAAAATTTAAAAGAAAAAACAAAATGGATGAAAGCACATGAAAACAATTAAGTTGGTCGACACTCCCCCAAACATAAATTTCACTATACTTAATTTTATATTTACAAAATATAAATTAGGGAATAAAAACTAAAGAGAAGGAAAGACACAACCTTAATATATTTTATAGAACCACCATTGAGTAAATATACTAAAAACTACCACCTATTATTAGAATGAAATAAATATATAAATGCATTATAAAAATAAATAAAAATATATATAAATGGGAAAGATAGGGATAAAGCTTGGTTTGACGCCCCAAGATGGTGCTAGGATTTTATTGCCTCTTGTCAGGAAGTTACAGTGGATAAACACCAATATGAAGGTGGATGGGGTTTCTTGATTAGAAACCACTAAAAATTATATCTCCAGACATCCATTAGTGGATTTCAGAAGTGATAACCTCTAAATAAAAGAAAAATAGCCCCAACCCATAGAAGAGATGAAGGAATGAATTTGAGTTGTAGAGAGGGATGGAAAAGGACAACAGGGTTGTCCCTAGTTGTTTCATTTAGAGGAGTGGTGTCCACTAGTGATGAAGGTAGAAGAATAGGTTGTGGCTTCTCTTCTAGTTTAGGTCCAAAAAATGATTCTTTATTTATTTCTTCTTTTATTCCATCATCCTTGTTTGCACTAGTGTACAACTCAACAAGCACCTCCATTATCTCCACTACATGAGGATCTTTTTCTTATTAATCTTGATGAATAAAAAGTGGTTATGAATATACATATTTATAATAGGGGATATTATATTTAAATTCATAATTACTGACATTTTAATGAAATTAATTCTCAAAAATTAAAACTCCCTCAGAAATTTCAGGTTTAGAATCATTTTCCTCAAGCAAGGCGGCCGGGAACTCATTTATTGGATAGGGAAGTGGGTCCACAAGTTTTTCATCAACCTAATCAAAATATTCATTAAATTTAGGTGGAACAATCATTTCATTCTCCTCAGCTAGTATTTTTTGAAATTCCATCCATAAGACATTGATAGCTTCAACTTGGGCAGCCATCGATGCCACCATCTTGCTATCTTTTTCATCATTCATAAATTCTCTTGAATTATCAAGGAATTTTCTTGAAATTGTTGTTCATTTCATGAAATTTTAATTTTGAAAAAGTTCACCCTGCTATATATATCAATAATATGTCATGCATATCAAAAATTATTATAATATTCTATGACCTAAAAAATAATATTCAATGATTGTTTTTTTTTTGAATTTTGAATTTTTTTTAAAAACAATATGTACAATCACATGGCCTTACCAGAAACGAAAAAAAATTGATGGTAGGGATTTAAGTCACATTACTATATTTCATTAAATTCTTATTGAGATAATAATGCACCATAGTGGGACACCCTACGGTCAATCAAAAGGAAGCCGCTTATACGCATTGTTTTTTCAATTGTCACTTTTTAATTAAACTAATATAAGACTACATTATATAATATATATTGGTGGATTTTGATTATGAAAATGAAATCAGAATCAAATATTTATGATACATTAGAAATTAATATACCAAATAAAATCGAGTTGAAATGAACGAGCTAATGATAGCAGTAGTGGAAAAACATTGATCATTGTCCACTCATATAATTATTGTTCATGAATATATTTTAATTAAATTATCCAACGTATACATTAATACCTCATTGTATACAACTATATAAAATATATAAAATATTAGAACCTCATACATATGTTCCTATCTTCTAAGGAAAGTGTTCTGATTACATGAAGACCTCTAACTAACCAAAACAGTTTGAACTCATCATGCTCAAAGGTGAGACCTCCCAAAAAAAATTAAACCCTTCGGAAAACCATGTAAAATTAAATATAATATAATAAATCCAGTATAATTTAGAAGAAATCGGAAACACCACAGAAGGATACCTACTTTATTCATGTAAACAAGTTCTAGGATATTTTAAAAGAAAATATTTTACAATGAAAACACAAACTCAAATGGGGAAACATCTTTGGATCATCGCCACACAACTCCCCTTGGAGTTAGCCCTTCATGGATTGATTAATTCATTTTATACTCCTATATTCTTTATCTCTCAAGACAACCCCCTTTATTATGGATGGTGTTGTGGTGAATGGAATGATTTGATAGGTAGGAGCTCTTATCCTTTAATAGGTAGATTTCATCTTAAAAAAGATGTTGCATTTTTTGACAAATTAATTGGATGATTCACATGTAGACCCCTTAATTAATGTTGTTCATAATTTTTTTTATGTTGACCTTAAAAATATTAGATTAATTGGGATCCTTATGATGGATTTATTAATTTTCCATTGGTGGTTTCTTTTTCTGGATGAACGTTCCAAATAGCTTCTTTCAAAAATATTGCATTCAATGGCCACATTTATGGTTCCAAACTCCAGGTAATTTATTTTGTGAATTACCCATTAATTTTTAATGAATTTACAATTTTAGTCTCCAAATTTGGAGTATATTAGAGTGAATTATTATTTTGTTACAATGGTGGGTTCCACGCTGACCGCCTGAAAAATCTTTAATTTCATTGATTTTTACGGCCACTACATGATCAATTCATCCCCTGGTCCATAAGACAAAAGATAATGAAAAAAATAATGATTCTAACCAAATTTTAATCATAAAAGTTTTATATATATTTTATAATAAATGACCAAAATACCCTGGTTATAAAAATCTATTAAAATTGTAGAATTTGGCCATATTTTCATTTAGGTTCAAAACAAAAAAAAACCCAAATATGTAAAAATTTCCCATTAAATAACACTATGGTGGGTTCATAAACATTTAATTATAGTATGAAATATGTAAAAACATTATCTTAATCAATCCCTCAAATATAAGAATTTCACTCCCGAGAAATAATCATATATTCTGATCAAAATCTACAATATAATCCAAAATGAGAAAACTTCAATGAACTTTTCCGAAACAGAATTTTATCACGTCTCTTAAATGAAAAACAATTCACTTTATATTTCATTTTACACTTTTAAAATTGTTCAAACTCATAAATCCATATATATCCCAATCACAAGTTACCTCACATTGAATTTTATGTCACTCTTTACTCAAGAGAAAGAAATTATGGAGTCATGCACATACATGGAAATTGCAAGTATCACTATAGGTTTGTGACAAATCTAATTTCTCCAAAGAGTGAAACATGAAAATGAATTAATCCACTAGGACTTTATTTAAAGGTTAAAATGACTTTATGGATTTATTTTAGTGGGTAAATTATTTAATAATTCATGGTTAGAATGAGAATGTTTGACTCTTAGGTACAATGTATGAATAATCAATTGAAAACATAGGAAATTCCAACACTCAATCCCTCTTGGAAATTTTAAACAAAACACCACCCCCATTTTTTGACATGTTATGTGAGCCAATAAATGATTTCAATGAATTAAATCATCCATCTTCTCCCCATTTTTTGTAAAGCTTTATAAAGGAAAAACTTTATTTTTTTCAAGCTCTAGAAATTCACAACTCTTATTTTATTTATTTAAGTAGAACCGAATAAAACAAATGAAGAATAATGAAATGATGTCTCATGCCCAATTATTTTAATCTCTATTGCCCAAAATGTTGATGCACACCTCACAAGACCGATCAATGAAACGCATCACAATGAACTCACATGAAAGGCCAATACCCCACACTCAAAAATGAAATATCAATGTTATAATTCCAAGAGAATGGGTAGGTAAGGATAAATTATCTTTTAATGTGGATAAAACCAATAAGGAAATTCATGGAATCTATAAGAAAACAAAGGATAAATTTAGTAGTGGGTCTCAAGATAATATGTGGCTAGCCAATTTAATGACTCAATCATATTGAAAACATTTCATGAAATACAAAGCTTCAAAATAATAAAATCACAAATTTTGGTTCTCACACAAAAAATCCATGATTTATTCAAGAAAGTGTCGTGATTAGAAAGAATATATAAAAGAGGTTTAGAATACCTCACGGGATGGGAAAAATATTTTTGTCAGTGTTTCATGGGAATGGATTTCAATAATTGGTCAAACTCATTAAAATTTTTATTAAAGGATAAAAATCACGTCAACAATCATTTAAAATCCATTATTTTCGAAAAAAAAATCATTTCAATTTTCTCTAAATCAATTAATTTGTGGAATGTGATCTAAATATTCACTAATTTATAAGGATCCTAAAAATAATAAAAAAATAAAAAGATTGAAAGCACACAGAAATGACTAAGCAGGTCGTCACTCTCCCCATAATTATATTTCACTACACTTAATTTCTGCCTGAAAAAATATAAATAAAGGAAGAAAAAATAAAGAGAAAGAAAGACACAGCCTGGATTTCTTTTTTAACAACACCATAGATTTAAGCTCTTATAAACAACCACCTATTCATACAATGAAATAAATAGATAAATTCATTATAAAAATAAATAAAAATAAATTGAAAGGGGATGGGGAGGGATAATTCATGGTTTGGCCCCCCAAGAGGGTGCTAGGTTTTACTACCTCTAGTCATGTAGTTATAGTGGGTTATCCCCAATACAAATATGTAAGGGGTTTCTTGATTATAAAACACCAGAAATTATTTATCCCAACATCAAATATTGGATGCCAAAAGTGATAACCCCCAAAGAAAATAAAAATATCCCCATCCCCCTAATGTTATAAAGGAAAAATTTGAGTTGTAGAGGGGGAGGGAAATAAGTAAAGGGGGCTCCCTGGTTTTTTCATTTGGAAGATTGGTGTCCACTAGTGATGAAGATAGAAGAATCTATTGTGGTTTCTCTTCTAGGTTAGGTCCATACAATGAATCTTCATGGATTTCTTCCTTTGTGACATCATCCTCGTTTTCACCAGTGTACATCTTAATATGAACCTCCATTCTCTCCTCAACATAAGAACATTCCACTTCTTCTAGAGACTGTAATAGTGGTGTTGAATCTACCAATTCATAAAAGGGTATATTAGAAGTAAATTTATAATTAATGATATTTGAATAAAATGAATGATCGAAAATTAAAACTCTCTAAAAAATCAGCTTTAGAATCCATTTCCTCAAGAGAGGTAGTTAGGAACTCATTTATTGGAGAGGGAAGTAGGTCCTCATTTTTTTATTAAACCTAATCAATTTCATCATTAAATTTACGTGGAAAATTATTTTTATTCTCCTCAACGGGTCTTTTTTGTCATTCCATCCTTAAGACATTAACATCATCAACTTGGGTGGCCATGATGCTACCATCTTCCTTACCGTTTCCTACATTCTAGAATTATCTTGAATTATCAAGAAATTTTGTAAACTTGTTATAAATTTTATGAAATTTTATTTTTGAAAAATTCTACTCTACTATACAAGTCATTAATAGGCCATGCGTATGAAAAATTACTAGAATATTCGATGACCTAAAAATAAAATACAATGATTGTTTTTTTGAATTTTGATTTTTTTAATTAAAAACAATGTGTACATGCTCTTGGAATCCTATGAAATAGAGCCAAATTCATAGTAGGGTTTAGGTTGTTTTACCATA
Organism: Viscum album; assembly: GCA_963277665.1. Classification (NCBI taxonomy): domain Eukaryota; kingdom Viridiplantae; phylum Streptophyta; class Magnoliopsida; order Santalales; family Viscaceae; genus Viscum; species Viscum album. Next base: position 1,767,995,528 of record OY728145.1, read on the forward strand.
TTCAATTAAATTCTTATTAGCCTAATAATGAACCATAGTAGCACACCATAGGTCCGATCAGAAGGTGGCTTCTTATACGCACTGTATTTTCAATTGTCACTTTTTTATTTAACTAATATAAAACTAATATATATAATATATATGGGGGGATTTTTATTATGAAAATTAAATCAAATTAAAATATTAAATCATTATTAGCAATTAAAATACCAAAGAAAATCAAGAAGGAAATACAAGCTAATGATACCAGTAGTGGACAAAAATTGATCGTCACACACTCCCAATATTATTGTTTTCGAATGTATTTTAATTATATTATCCAATGCATACAATAAGACCTCAATGTTTACACATAAATTATCTATATACTATATTGAAACCTCATACATGGGTGTCGATCTTCTAAAGAATGTTTTATGATAACCTGAAGACCTTCGAGTAACCAAAACATGTTTATCTCATCGCGCTCAAAGGTGAGACCTCACCAAAGAAATTTAAACCATGATCAAAAAAATTAAATAATTTAGAATATTATAAATATAGAATAATTTAGATGAAATTGGAAACAAAATATAATGATACCTCCTTCATTCATTAAAACAAGTTCCAGGACAGTTTAGAAGAAAATATTTTACAATGAAAACACAAACTCAAAAGGGGAAATGTCTTCGGAACATCCCAGTACACTACCTCTTAGAGTTATCCCTTCATGGATTGATTACATCATGTAATACTCCTATTATATTTCTCTCTCAAGACAACCCCCTTTGTTATGGATGGTGTGGTGATGAATGGAATTATTTGAGATGTAGGAGCTACTCTCATTTTATATGCAGATTTCATCCTCACGAGATGTAATGTTATTGACCCATTAATTGGATGATTCAATCATGGAACCATTCATTAATGATGTTTATAACTGTGTTTGACGTTCACCATCAAATTTTCAGATTAATTGGGAAACATATTAGAGAGTTTTGAATTTTCAATTTGCAGTTTCGTTTTCTGGACACATGTTCTATGTAGCTTCTTCCTAACATTTTGCATTCACTGTCCACCTTAATAGTTTTAAACCACCATGTAATTTATTTTTTGAACTCCGCATTAATTATTTTTTCATTCCCAAGTGGAATACCAGAATTTGGAGGTCTCTTGAGTGCATTATGCTTCTGTTATCAAGGTGGGTTCCTCACTGACTGCCTGAAAAAATCATCAATTTAATTGAATTTTTATAGACTTTAGATGATCGATTAAACCCTTGGTCCATAGAAGAAAAATGAAGAAAATGAAATAAGGATTCTAAAAAAATTTAATCTCGATATTTGGAAATATATTTTATGATAAATTTCTATAATACCTCAGTGATAACAATCAGTTAAAATTGAATAATTATGGAATTTTTGCATTTAGGCTCAAAAATAACACAAAAACCTAAATATGTAAAAAAATCCCATTAAATAACAATATGGTGGGTTCATAAACATTAAATTAAAGTATAAAATATGTTAAAACATTATATTCATCGATCTCGCACACTTTAGAATTTCACTTCCGAGAAATTATCATATATTCAGATCAAAATCCATACAATAATCAAAAATGAGAAAAATTCAAAGATCTTTTACAAAATAGAATTATATCATGTCTCTTATATGAAAAAAAAAATTCACATTAATTTTCATTTCACACATTTAAACTTGTTAAAATTCATAAATCAATCCATGTCCCTATCACAACCTACCTCACATTGAATTTTATATCACTCTTCACTCAAGAGAAATAAATTCTGGAGTTGGGCTCATACATTGAAATTGCATGTATCAATATAGGGATGTGATAATTATCATTTCTCCATAGTGTGAAAAATGAAAACGAATTAAATCATTTGGACTTTTATTAAGGATCAAATGACTCTGTGGCTTTGGTTTGGTCGGTAAATGATTTAAAAATTCATGTTTAGAAATAGAAGGTTTGACTCTTTGGTACAATGCATGAATAATAAAGGGATAACACAAGAAATGCCTCACTCAATCCCTCTTGGAAATTAGAACACCACCGTCATTTTTCTAAAATGGGACTTGATCCTTTCAAGTATTCCAAGGTATTATATCATCTGGTTTCTCCCTATTTTTTGGAATTGCTCTAGAAAGGCACCAATTTATTTATTTATTTTTATTATTCCAAAATGGAATTACTTTTATTTTGTTTTTTTAAAGAGAACTGAGTTAAAAAAATTAAGAATAATTAAATGATGAATCATGTCCAATTATTTGAATCTCAACTTCCCAAAATATTGACACACACCTCACAACATCCATCACTGTAATTAATCCCAATGAATGTATACGAAAGGTAATTCCCACACACTCAAATTTGAAATATCCATGTAACAACACCACGAGAATGGGTTGGTAAGAATAAATTAGATTGTAATGTGGCTTAAACCAATAAGGAAATTCATGGAATTTATAGGCATATAAAGTATAAATGTAAAGGTGGGTATAAAGATAATATATGGCGAGCCAAAGTAATGAATCAGTCATATTAAAAACATTTCATGAAGTCTAATGACTTAACAGAGAAAAATCACAAATTCTGGTTCTCACACAAAAATCCATGTTTTCCTAGATAAAGTTTTGCTAATAGAAAGAATATGTTAAAGTGGGTTAGAAAACCTCATGGTACAGTAAAAATATTTTAGTCAATGTTTCATGGGAATGTATTTAAAAAATTGGTCAATCTCATAAAAATAATTGAAACTCCAATTCAAGGAAAAAATATTCACATCAACAAATCATTTAAAATCCATTATTGTTTTAAAAAATCATTTTAATTTTCTAAAAATCAGCTAATTTGTGGAATGTGATCAAAATATTCACACATTACCAAGGATTTTAATAAATAAAAATAAACAAAAAGAATGAAAACACACAAAAACAACTACGAATTTTGACACTCCCCTAACATTTAAATTTCACTACCCTTATTTTTAGCTAAAAACAATATCAATAATGGAAGAAAAACTAAAGAGAAAGAATGAAACAAACTAAATTTATTTTTAAGAAGCATAATTGGTTTAAGCTCCTAGAAACTACCACCTATTCCTACAAAGAAATAAATAATGAAATGATTTTAAAAAAATAAATATAAAGGGGAAGGGGAGGGATAATTCTTTGTTTGACCCCCCCCCCCACCCCAAGAGTGTGACAGGTTTTTACTGCCTCTAGTTAGGTAGTTACAGTGGGTTAACCCCAATACAAAAGCGGATAGGGTTTCATGCATAGAAACCAACACAATTTATTTCTCCTGAAATCTATTAGTGGATTTTAGAAGTGATAACCCTCAATGAAAATAAAAATAGCCCGATCCCCCATAAGAGCTGAAGGAATGAACATGACTTGTAGAGAGGGTGGTAAAAGGATAAAGGGTTGATCCCTGGTTTGTTTAGTTGGAGGAGTGGTGTCCACTGGTGATGAAGGTAGAAGAATTGTTTGTGGCATCTATTCTAGTTTATGTCCATCAAATGATTGATCAGAGATTTCTTCATTTGTTCCATCATCCTCTTTAGCACTACTGTACAGCTCAACATGCACCTCTATTCTACCCTCAACATGAGGACCTTCTTCTTCTTCATCTGTATCCTGAAATAGTGGTGTTGAATCTACATATTCATAATAGGTGATATTATATATAAATTCAGAATTAATGTCATTTGAATAAAATGAATTCCTAAATATTAAAACTCCCTAAAAAATTCAGCTTTAGAATCTTTTCCTCTAGTATGGCAGCTGGGAACTCATTTATTGGAGAGGGAGGTTGGTCCTTAAGTTTTCTCTAAACCTCATCAATGTCTTAATTAAATTTATGTGGAATAATATTTTCATTCTCCTCAACTTTTATTTTTTGTCGGTCCATCCATCAGACTTTAACATTTTCAACTTGGGCGGCCAGTGATCCCAATATCTAGCTTAATTTTCCCAACATTCTCAAAAACTCTTGAATTATCAATGAAATTTCTTTAAATTTTTGTGAATTTTGTGAAATTTTAATTTCAAAAAATTCCACCTTGATTTATATGTCAGTAATAGTCAATGCATTTGATAAATTACTAGAATATTCAATGACATAATGAATAATATGTAATTATTTTTTTAATAAATATTATTTTTGTTAATTATAAAATAATCTGTACAAGATCATGATCTCCCCGAAAATAGATCCAAATTGATGTTATAGATTCATTTTGCATTACCCTTTTCAATTATATTTTTATTAACCTATTAATGCACCATAGTGGCACACCCTATGGTCGATCGCAAGGAGGCCACTTCTACAAACTGTATTTTCAATTGTCATTTTTTAATTTAACTAATATAAAAAAACATTATATATTTTATATGGGGGGGATTTTGATTATGAAAAATAAATAAAAATAAAATATTAAATCTACATTATCAATTAAAATACCAATGAAAATTGAGATGGAAAGAACAAGTTAAAGAGAGCAGCAGTGGACAAACGTCGATCGTTGGACACTCTATTTATTAATGTTTATGAACATGTTTTAATTAAATTATGAAATGTATACATTAATTCATCGATTTATAAACCTAAATTATTTTGATACCAAATTGAAACTTCATACATGGGTGTCTATCTTCTAATGAAAGTGTTCTGATTACCCGAAGACCTTTGAGTATCCCAAATAGGTTGAACTCTTCGTGCATAAATGAGAGATCTTACCAAAGATATTTAAACCATGATGAATCCATCATTAAATTAATTATAATATAATAATTCTACTATAATATAGAATAAATCAGAAGCATAATAGAAAGAGACCTACTTTATTCCTGCAAACAAGTTCTAGGATAGTTTAAAAGAAAATATTTTACAATGATAACATAAACTCAAAAGGGAAAATGGCGTCGGATCATCACTGCCCGCCATAGCATGGAGTTATCCCTTAATGGCGTCAATAAATCATGGAATACTCATATCCTTTTGCACCCTCATGCCAATCCCCTTTCTCATGCATGGTAAGGTGATGAATGGAATGATTTGAGAGGTAGGAGCTCCTTCCTTTTATAGGCTAATTTCATCGTCACAAAGAGGTCATGTTTGGAACCATTAATTTGTCAATTCACCTATTAAAACCTTCATGAATGTTGATGATAATTGTATTGGACATTCACCCACAATATTTCTGATTAATTGGGCATCTAATGAGGGAGTTATGAATTTTCCATTGGCGATTTCTATTTCTGGATGCATGTTTTAGGAAGCTTCCTCCAAATATATTTCATTCAATGGACCATTTAATGTATTCAAAACTCAATATTATTTATTGTGTGAACACCCCTATAATTATTCATTCATCCCAAAGAGGAATCACCACATTTGGAGGTGATTAGAGCAGATTTTTCTTATGTTACTGAGGTGGGGTCCACATTGGCCGCCTTAAAAAAGATACAATTTCATTGATTTTTACATCCACAAGATAATCGATTCAACCCCTAGTCCAGAAGACCAAAATGGGGAAAAAATGATTCTAACAAAATTATAATCACAAAATTTGGAAATTTATTTTATGATAAATGACCAAAATATCCATGAGATAAAAAACTGTTAAAATTGAAGAAATTTACCATTGTTGCATTTAGGATCAAAATAATACAAAATCCTAAATATGTAACAATTTCTCATTAAATAACACTATTTTGGGTTCGTAAACAATGAATTACAGTATAAAATATGTTAAAACATGAGCTTTATGAATGGGTGAGTGAAGGATGAGACTTGGGAGAGGGAGGTTGATGTGTGATTATAGTGTCTAGAGTTGTTTTTTGATTCCTCTTCATGACCCATAAAAGGTAAATTTGGGGATGAATTTATTTAATGGAAGATGTTTTTAAGAACATGGATATTCATTTCTGGTATGAATCTTGATTTCAAATTGTTTTTTAGGAAAAAATAACGAAAAATATTTTTCTTACTACATGATTTGTATTCCCATGTACACACCATGTACCCAGTTACTACGTATAGACACGTGCTGACTGTGTAGTGGTAGGGTACCTAGATGTGTGGTGACCATAAAGACCCACTTATGTCAGGTGTTTGTTAAGGATACTACATGGTGTGTCGTTTTATATAACACACCATGTAGTTTTCTTTTTATTTGATATATCAGAATGGGTTCACATATCATATCTAGAACATTCTTTTTCTTCCCATCATTCATACAGGAGTGCACCAGAACATTCGATGAACTCTGAACCCCTCCTGATTCTCCACTCTAGCTCTTATTGACACACCGCCAGGTGCGTTGGAATCCCACCAGTGAGTTATCAAATCCCATTGGTAATTTATTTCTCATTCTTTATCTCTCTTGATTTATCAAGGGTTGACATGTTTTCACCTTTTTTAGATATATTCCATTTTAGTCTGATTCAATGGCTAAAGTTCCTGTATATCAATCGTCAGACATCAATGTAGGTGGTTTCTACCTTTATTTGTTTGTATATGGATTATATATGATAAAAGTGCTACATACCCATGTTTTGTGCATTGGGTGATTTGGAATTAAACATTGTTTATAACCTACTATTGTTTGTTTGAATTAAAAAGGGTTGTTTCTTGTTCATATTGTTAAACACGTTTTTTGAGGGAAATTCTGTGGGTGTGTTTCCCATGATTGATATTTTATGGATGGTTGGTCTAGGATGATAACTAGGATTTCCTTATTTTTTTTCCAAGCCTTGTTTTTTTAGGATGGAGTTATTGATTATATGATATGACTATGATATGCATTGTTAATGTTTAAACCATGGGCATTGACATTGATATCATCTTATCTGGTAATTTATAATTAATTTACAGAATGTTTACTAAGGAGGATAGACTTTGAGGGCTTCCCAAAGGGTTCCTTTATGTTTATTTTACTAGAATGTTTGACCTATGGTATTTACCATGAGAGCTTCCTAGGTGGTCATTAATAGTTGATTAATTTAATATTTGACCCAAGGTTTTAGACTATGAGAGCATTCTAGAGGGTTTTTCGTGGATAATTTAATGATTGTGATGTGTCTACCAAGACAAAGCGCAAGATTAGGTTCGGTCATAATTGATTGTTTAGATGGTCTTGTGAGACATCTGTTTTGGCAACATTACCTGGGGTGCACAGATATTAGGCTAGATCATTGGGTTTCATGATTCAACAGATGATTAATAAATGTTAAATTAATGTAATTGAAAACTGTAGTCTTGGTTATTTTTGGGTACTTCCATGTTCATTGAATCATTCTTACATATTACCTACTATATATATTCACTGGTATTTAGGCATAGTTCTTTTGGTGGTTACCTACGGGGATTCATATCACACCATATTTCGGTCATGATTTTGGACCCAAAAAGATTTTATGATTTCATTTATAGATAAGGTAACGCTCCCTTCTTTATCAAGTACATGATTGTTGTTGGATCTGGAGAGCATGGGACTAATCTAAGGATTGTGATTCTGCTGGAGTTACTTGTTACTTTTTTACTTTTGTTTCCTTATGATTTCCATAATTTTCACATGATTGTATTTTTTCGAGGATACATATTCCATGCACCATATATATATATTGTGGCTTCTGTTGGATTTTCTTTCATTCTCATCTATTTATTTATGTTTGGTATTATTTATTCCGCTATTGTGTACAATTTATATTCCATTGTGTATACTCTGTCAATTAGTGAATTGTTTCCCCAATATAATAGCTTGTCCCCTACTACTACTCCTCTACCTCTAGTATTTGGTGAAATGTGCATGATGTTATGTGACAAACCAGGTTCAGGTCACTTTTGGGTGGAACCCATAACTGAGACACTACAAAGGAATAAACAAAATCTTCATTTTAGGTATGGATCAAGGTTTATGGTTGTTTTTAAGGGAAAATGAAGGAAGGATAATTTTCCGAGTACACCCTATGTATTCACACTAACCCAACATGTACCTTTTCGCCGTGTAAAATCACGTCGTAAATGTTTGGCGGCCGAGTAAATGGCAGTTTGGTGACCTATGATTCCTTCTTTAATAGGTTTCCAATTATGGCTACTACGCAGAGTATAGTTTAAATGAACATGCCATGTAGTTTTATTTTTTATTTGAAATATCTGAATGGGGTCACATATCATGTATGCAACCATATTCTTCTTCATATATATCGTACATGAGTGCTATAGAATGACCAAAGAAGTCTAAACCCCTCCTTATTCTTAATCCATGCTCTGATTGAAACACTATTGTGTGCATTGGAATCCCACCTGTGATTTCTATAATACTCATGGGAATTTAATCTCAATTCTTTCATTCTTGTGAGTTATCGATGGTTGAGCTTTTTCACCTTTTTAAGTTATATATTGTTTTAGGCTGATTCAAGTGCTGAAATTCAATTTTATCAATCAAATGACATCATGGAAGGTGGTTTGTTCCTTTTAGTGTTTGTATTTGGATTATATATGCTAAAACTACCACATAACCACATTTTGGCTATTGCGTGATAAGGAAATAAACCTTGTTTATTACCTTTTATTTTTTTTGATTGATAAAGGGGTTTTTCTTGTGCGTAATGTTACATACCTTGTATAAGGGACACCCCATGGGTTTGTTTCCCTTGATTTATTTTTTTGGATTATTGGTCTAAGATTCCTACTAGGAATGCCATATTTTTTTAGGATGGAGTTTTTGATTATATGAATTCCTGTGATATGCATTGTGAATGTTTAACATAGTGGTATTGACTGTGAGACCTTCTAAAGTGGTCATTTATAATTAATTTATGGAATTTTGACCAAGGTGGGATGACTATAAAAGATTCCAAAAGGGTTCATTTATGTATGTTTTATTGGAATGTTTGACCAAGGGGTATCAACCCTGAGAGCTTCCCAAGTGTTCATAAATAGTTTATTAAATTAATGTTCGAACCATAGGTTTAGACAGTGAGAGATTTCTCTGGTGATCAGTTATAATTGATTAATGATATGTTATACCTAAGGGGATAGACCATGAAATATTCGTAAGGTTTTTTTGTGGACAATTGAATGATTTTGATGAGTTTTCTAAGACAAAGTACAAGATTGTATTTTTGTCTTACTTGATTGCTTAGATGGTCTTGGGAGGTGTCTATTTTGGTTATATTAAATAGAGAACATAGAGATTAGGCAAGATCCTAGAGTTACATGATTCAACAGATGAATAATAAAAGTTTAATGAATGTAATAGAAAATGGTATGATTGATTACTTTTGAGTACTTCCATGTTTATTTTTTCTTCTTTGGTATTACCTACTAACATAATTCATAGATAGTTAGGCACATATATTTTGGTGGTTAACTACTGGGATTCTTCTCACACACTATTTGGGTCATGCTTTTAGACCCAAATAGATTATATGATTGAAGGTATAGATAAGGGAAAGCACCTTTCATCATTAGGTACTAGATTACAGTTGTATTTAGAGATAATGGGACCAAGGTGAGGATTTAGATGCTGCTGCAATTACTTGTTTCGTTTGTACTTTGGTTTATGTATTTTTTTCCAGAATTTTTAACTTGATTGGATATTATATTATGTACATATTTCATGTATCCTATACATATATTGTGTATTATATTGGATTTAATTTAAGACTTCTACTGTTTATTTCTATTTTGTATTATTGCTTTTGTTATTGTTAACTATTTAGATTCTGGTGTGTATACTCTACCTATGAGGTCATAGTTTCCCCAACATCACACCATGGCCTTCACTGCAAGTCTTTAGCCTCTGGAATTTGGGAAATGTTCTAAAGGTTATGTGGCCAACTGTGTTCGAGGCACTTTTGGGTGGCACCTAGATCCGGGACGTTCCATTTATATCATGACTGTTCAATATAATTCATTAAAACTATTTTTGAAACATCAAAATATACATGTATGTCAATTTTTATAGTTCTCAATGTATCAATATAATGAGATGTAAAAAAATTTATGGATGGTCTTACACTAGGAGATGATCACCACCGATGGACAATTTCAATGTCCATGGGGCATTAAAGATAATTTAATGAAATTATTCGATGGTGTAGATGATTTTTTCTACTATAATATGTTATGTGTGTATGTTTTGTAATGTAGGAACATTATCAGAACTTGTATATCCCACATAAAACAAATGATTAGTTCCTCATCACTTAGTATGTATATTTAATCTTACTGCTTATAATTCCATGAAAATGGGGTTAGAACATAGATATAAAATACCCATTCCATACAGAAGACATGCCTAACTTATACTATTCCAACCCGGACCATTCAAGAATGAAATGTGAGTGACATTTCCATCATAACCTATTCCCACTATATGGGTTCTTTAATCAAACTTCCTTGGCATTCATTCTAGCTAACTATGTTGACTTCCTCCCACATGGTAACCACAATAGTCCAATAAGTTTAGTTGAGGTGGTACGTAGTTGGATAGATAATGGTTAGACTTATTTATTTTTTAACACTTAGAAAAGAACTCTATATGAAATATGATAAATTATAAATAAAAATTCCAACCTTTCTCTAACTTCATCATAAATTATTCTACCAAAAAATAAATACTTACATAGATTTCAAAATGAGATAGATGAAATAATAAAATAATTCATGTACATCTATTTAATTTACTTCATAAAAAGTCACCTCATGCACTGACACATATATTTAATGGTGTCTAGTACATCAACATGAAATATATTACCTTCCATAGATATAAACACTTTCATGGTCCTTATGCAATAATGAAATATTATATGATTTTCTTCAATCAATCTCACTCACATTCCTTTAAAATCATAAAATTATGATGCACCATTTGATAAGTCATCACAATTTATCATTGATGAAGAAAATTTTAATGTTCAACAATGAATAAGCACGTGTCATTGACAATTATGACCAATTAAAACATTTCTAGTGAAATAATATCAATGTCATAAAAATAAAAGCCTAAAAATTATAAGGCTTGTTTCATATATTATTCATCCATTTTTTTCAAAAAACATTCACATTGTTATATGTCGTGGTATTTCATGTCACCCCAGGTGTCACTTAATGGTGCCCTGAGATGATGGCCACAAGACCTCAAATGTGGCTCCCCAAATACTATAGGTTATCAACTAATAGAGAGGGCCTAAGTTGTGTATATGGGTTTCATTTCCCATATAGATCATAAATATCATAGTAGTAGATAATTGATGGTAAATAAAACAATCCAAAATAAGGAATAGACAATAGCATAAATAAACATAAAAAAATAGTCAACAAAAAAATATATAACTTGTAAAAGTAGATAACAACAATACATATAAAAAATATGATCATGTCATTGAGTAGATCTATACAAAAATAGGAGTACATGATGATCATGGAATTAAACATATGGAACGTGCTATAAAAAAATATAATAGATTAAAAATTTGAACAACTAGAACATCAAGAATATGGTAAATGATATGCATTTATACTCTATCTTATTTTAATAAATAAATAATACATCACATGCTAAATTATTCTGTTTATAAATACATACAACCATGAATTCTTTTTATGTACTAGTGTGGTCCCAAAGAGGGTGTGAGATAAAATCCCAATTGTCCATGACTTTTAGTTTCTATGAAAATACCCATTGGGAAAAAAATAAATGAAAACTTTTCCTTATATATAATACATTTATGGAAATAACTAAATAATTAAAAATTCTAGTATGGCTTAATAAATTGATACTTGACCGATAACACCTGCATCGATCTAAGACTATTTACTGAACCCAGATTGATGTCCAAGTGATATTGAAATTTTAATGTCATCATAAATAATTAAACCTACATAGAATTTCCCCTATCTTGTGCTTTGGCTTGGAGGAATCATCCCAATAACCTCCTATAAGAATGCTCCAATTATAATTAATAAGTCACATATTGCACCTAAAAACATTTTCAAATCAATGATTGGGTCATGAGCTTATCCAAGGTGATATATAAAAAATCCCAAGGGTATCGATAATATTTCTTGATATAACCAATGAAATAATTCCATAAATGGAGTCCTATAATTGTGTCACATGTATCACTCAAGGAGTAAAAACTGTAATTTCATACCATGTATCTCCAATAGGGAATCAGGTATCAACCAAGGCATGACATATCCATCTTGTCAATGAGTCTGTCTACTAGTGCTTCACAAGGGAACTAGTGTCTCCCACAAGTAACATCAATCCTCATGTAGATCCCATCAAATGAGATGCCAAAGGTTTACTCCCATGGTGTCATGTTGACCCTAAACAAACATAATGATTTTTTCCATGATGTGATTAAATTCGCACGTTCTCTACCATCCCATAACAAGTGATCATAGCCACCAAGGATCATATATCACATCGTATTTCATATACAATCAAATTTCACCAATATAAATATCAATATCAAATGTTAACGAATCTATTGAATTCAATCCATCAAAAATGGAATAAGGAAACAAGTATAGAACATTAACTAATGTGTTCAAGGTAAAAAGAACATATCATTCCATATGAAATAAGCCTAAGAATTGTGTTCAAGGATACTAAGAAAAGAACATTTATAATTTATCTCATGCACTAGTGTCATGTTATAAGAAACATTCATATACATAAAACACTAAGAATTTGGAAAATGGCCTATAATCCAGGAAAAACATTTAACCAAAACAATTCACTTGAAGGGGGAATAACTCATGGATATTGATTCATTTCATCTCAAATTATAAATTATAGCATTTTAAAAATGTGAAACTAACACTCAAATTGATGTTCATGATTAATGTAATGGGAATAATAACAAAACTAAGGACAACACACAAAAAATGGTGACCAAAAAATTAGAAGAATTACCCATGTATGGATTTCACCATAAGGTAGGTTCACACATTACTTGGGAACCAAATTAAATTAATTTATAAAACAAATATGATACTTCTCTCAAAGGTTTTGTAGATAATCATAATGACACGTCATTTAAAATGTTATGAAAAGATAGATAAGGGCCTAGAACACCTACCATATCCTCTTTAAGCTTCCCATATCAGGCATCTGTTTTTGATTTGATTTGGAATGGATGAAACTAGATAAATAATCAAATTCACAAAAAATAGGAAAAAATGCACATATATTGCACAATAGTTGATGGAAACTCATTATAAAAGGGGGAGGATGATATAAAATACCTAGAAATTTTTGTTTCTTTACATTGTGAGTGATTTGGTGGAGTGATGAGGATGATCTTACCAAACCTATGGAGGAGGAGGAAGAAGATCCCACACATGATGGATGACGACTGGCCTATTGGAGGAGTATGGGAGGAACAAAAAAGTTTTTTATATAATTTAAGAGGGGAAAATGTAAAATTAACTCATATTAGAAGGGGTGAATAGTTTTGCAACACGATTAGAAAAATTGTGTTCCAATTATTCACCAAGACACTTCTTAAATGGGGAACCCTGCATGGCTAGGCATAAGGTTTTACTAACCATTCAAAAACCATGAAAACTCACTCTATCTAAAAAGTCTACAACACCGCACAACCCTACACCAAGTGTTATAAGGTTTTAGAAAAATAGTGTGCCCCCCCCCACACTACACTTTATGTAATCGCATTGTTCATAGAAACCATGGATACTAAGTGGAATAATTTATACAAACCATGAATCCAAACCTTCCACTATAATTTTATTGGGATCTAGGATGTGAAAGATCCTTATATGACTATATAACCACCTTGTATCCATTATCCATCATTTTTAGTGCCAAAAAAAGAAATATAATTTCTTATTATAGATTTAAAAAATTTAAGAACATTAAAACCACATCTAATTAAGATAACTCTTCATCAAGATACCATTCTGAAGGTGGTATAACATAATCTCAGATATGTTATAGACACTATGCACATTCATCATCCTCCCACTCCCAAGTATCATCATGTAAACATCAATACTGCTATATAAACTAAACTAATGAAAGACCTCACTCAGAGAGAAGTTGTTCTTGTATCAATAATGACCATCGTATGACTCTTAATGGATACATCCACCTCCATACGAATATCCTCATGGTGGAATGGTTGAGACAGTTTGGGGTGATACTATCGAAAATGTGATATATCGAAGGCAACATTCATGGAAAGATTTCTCTTAAGAATATGGAAGTGATAGGATATCAATGTGACACTATATAATCTCTAAACAGTTTTGACATATAAATGTGATTACATCACCGATATAATTATTCTTCCCTAATACAATCAAGGTGATACACATAAAAAGATAAAACATACCACCTCAAACTCCATAGGTCTAGGAGAAAGATCGGTATAATACTTCCTCTTAGAATGATCTATATTCATATGATTTTGAGTCAACTAGACATCCTATGAAGTCTAATTTATTAAATGAGGACCCATTATATTTTTATCACATGCCTCTATCCTTAGTAAGGTTAATAATTGAGACAACCATAAAGGTCCTCGTAAGTAATCTTCTAAATAATTTTTGGAAATATACTATTGTAAAAAAACATATACCATAAGATTATATTATTCTCATAAACCCCCAGTGTAATTGATTCATCATCAAATCACATCCTCTAACAACTATATCAACATCTCAGGCATCCCCTCGGTGTGAGGGTGATATGTTATACCAACGATAACATCTGAACCCAGCTCTTTTTTTAGTACATTTTATAGTCTTGAGGTGAATGGAATATCTTGATCCAAAACAATATAATAGGGATAACCATGAAGGTGATATATCATCTAGATGTAAGAACATGAAATCTCATTAATAGAGAAGGTTTCACAAATCAGATGAAAGTGTGCAACCATTAATAACCTGTTGAAGATCATCTATACTGAATCACAACCATGATGGGATCTCTGTAATCCTATCAAAAAATCCATCATGAATTCATTGTATTTCCATTAAGGAATGGAGAGAGTATTTATAAGCCTTGAAGGTCATTATCTATCTTACTTCACCTGCTGAAAGGTGGAGCACCGTGTGATAAAATTCATTATCCATCCCTTCATACCTCGAAAAAAATACTAACAACATATATCTATATACATATGGGTAATCCTTGAATGTTCTAAAATAAATATTGTAATTATATTCCCTCATAAAATCCTCTCATATATCCATTGGAATCCATAAATGGACATTTATGCATTGGGGTTTTTTTAAAGGTGGTGCCTCAGTCACATACCAAGGAAATATTTATTTCTCAAAAAAGGAGAGGTGTTACAAAAGTCTGAAAGATGGAATATTATTACAATCATTATCATAAAAGGGGAGAGAAACATCAGGAAAATCATCCAGCCAGGTAATATCCTGGTTGACCCCTTTATTGGAAAGACTATCAGCAACCATGTTTGCTTCATAGAACACATGAGTGGCAATGTAGTTGAGATTCATGAGCGAAGCAAGGAATTTCATCCACTGAGAGGTAAGCAGCCATGCAAGGTGAACCACCCCTTTCCAGATAGCTTAAACAAAAATGGTTGAATCACATTCAATCTATACCTTTATCCAACCTTTTGGTTTGGAAAAGTCTACCACATGAGTCACTCCCAACATTTCCGCTTCCAATGCCGAGTTTGTACCACATCCACCAAAGAAGCAGCCAAGGCATCTGCCAAGAGTTTCTCTAAAAATGACACCATAACCTTTCAGACTCGAGTTTCCTATAGAGGCACTGTAAACATTCACTTTGATCCATCCTGGAAGCAGAGCTTTCCAGAAGACCTCAAACGTGCGTCGAGGTTTCCTATAAGATCCCTCAATCCGAAGACTACGAAGTATCTCAAAATCACCAACAGAGTTGTCACAATGATCTTTCTAAAGAGAAGCAGCATCCTTGATGGAAATGAGAATACTTTTTTTACCTGCATTAAGACTGAATGAGAAATTATTATTAATAAAATTATTTCTGTCATACCAGACCACATGCAGAAGTTCTACCACTATAGTCAAAAAAGATTCTTGATTTTCTTAGAAGAGTCCCAATGACACTCTCCCTCAGGGTGTGGTCCTCAAGACGAGAAATCTACCTCATCTGATACCTATTTATAAGGTGGTATGTAACTTATTTTTCGTTTAATATTATATAAACTAGAAATTATTGAATTTTTATATGGATTCCCATGAATAGATAAATAAAAATTCACTCACTTCTAGCCTATTTTATGAAATGATTCTATGTTTTTTGACTCAAGGCTTTGGTTATGGAATTACCCTCACCAGGAATCTAATAAATATCAATATCCAATTATTTCTAGTATTACACCAACCTATGATTCCTCAGATTCTATTCTAACTATGTGGAGACTAATTTGAGACATTAATGATATGTGTAAATAGCTAATCCATCACCCAATAGATAGTGCCTCTAACACCATAAATCATGGACATTAACATCTAGCTTGAGGTGATGTTTAAGAATGTTCTTCTCTTGAGCTCTTAATAAGAGGGATATATGACACAACCTGATCATCCTTAATTTTAAAATACACTTGTATGATTTATAATGAATTAAAATATACATAATATCCACTTCCCACTTAGGTAGAATCAATGTCAGTGCTGAATTATGCCTTCCCTTTATCTATTGAAAATCAGTCTCACAAGCATTAGTCCGGTAAAATTTCACACCCATCATGGTCAATCCCAATAGAGCCACTATATGTCATGAGAATTTCTGGATGGCATGATAGTAATAAAAATCTTGACCTAAGAAGTTTCGTATGTCAAACAAATTTTGTGGATACTTGTAGGAAACCATAACACTCAACTTCTATGGGTCAGTAGATATGCCTTCTTCAGATATTGTATATCCCATGATGTGAACCTTGCTGATCCAGAAGTGGAAATTATAGTTCTTTTCATATAGATGATACTCTATTACTATAGTCTATGGGATATGATTATGATTTGCCTGGTTGTGTCTAGTGCGCACATACACTAATATGTCTTCTACAATGACCACTAAAAATGAATCAAGATATGGGTGAAAAAGAGAATAGATCAAATTCTTGAAGACTACCAATGATTTTGTCTAACTAGAAAACCTATTTAGATACTTTTATAAGTTATACCTTCACCAGAATGTTGTACACAGTATGTCTCATGGACTCATATGCACAAGATGATATCCCGAAAACAAATCGTTCATCGAGAAAATGGTTGTTCTTCAGAGTTGGTATTGGATGTCGTCAATTTGAGAGAGTGGATAACTATTCCTAACAATAATCTTTTTCAGGTAGTGGTAATCCATGAAAAATATTATATTTATTATGCCTCCTTTTCTAAAAAGAAATGTAACCACCAAGGTGATGTGTTGGGTTAGAAAAAAACCTTATCCTCTAGATCATCAATATTCTTCTTGAGTTCCTACAGTATTTTAGGTGTAATATTATATGGAGGAAGGGACACTCGTTCCCCACCTATCATTGGCACTCAAATGAAATCCACCTATCTCTCAGGAGAAAATCTAGAGAAATAATCAAGAAGACATCCTATAAATAATCTGGAATGGGATGGAAATATGTGTAGTGAATCCCATGATCACACTTATAAAGACTAGCCCATTGGGTTGTCATTATGGATAGCCAAGTTTATTTGGGTCTAGTATGACTTTCTTTAATGTCCCATTCACCCTTATGAATATTCATGTTTCCCTAATGTTATGTAAAGGACACTCAGAGGTGATATCAATCCTCATTGGGATGAAAAGTCACATGACATTCCATATCAACAAGGGCACCAAAACCATTCATCTTGAGGATGATTAATTATAAATTAAACAAAAATGACATATCTCATGGTGGAACTAATGAAACTGGACTATTCCATCTACTTTGACCTCTAATGGAATGTTAAGAGACAAGAATACACATAACTACTCGATTTTAAGGGCCATACATTCCACAATTACAAAATATATAAAAGATTATGACACACCTATATCAAAAAGATAATAATCTAATCCAGATTCTACTAGAATGGTACCTATGACCATTGATGTTCCAAGACTATGATCCTCAAGCACTTGCTTCCCTACATACATAAGTTCCAAATCAACACCATAGGATACTTCCTAAATAGGATGAGAAGATGCACTCTATTGACCATGATGCTCTATGGCCTGAATACCTTTTCCATGGAAAATAACTCCTCATCCTGATTGACTCGTTCGAGACAAAATACCATCTTGATATGAATTCATGGATACTATACATTATAGAAGTTTCCATTAAAATCCCATATCACTTGATATTGGAGGAAATAATCAATAGAAGCGCTAAAGGGGAACAATCCTACCAAAAACTAGAAACTAGATCATGTTTCTCAGGCACTAAGGCTTCTTATGGCATGAACTACAAAACTGGTAAAACAGAATAGAGTGTTTATTTTGTGTCTCTTGGATGGACTTCCCCCACATCCACCATCAAATTGTCACTTCGTACTTTCATATGTACAATAAACCTTCCTCAGGACTGACCCTCCATGGTTCAGGTTTCCAATTACTCTGAGATTCCACTCAATGATAAGGGCCTTGTTCATTGTCTCTAAAATAGTAGTCAATCATAAGGTTTTCACAAGTGAGAAGATAGCATATCTAACCCCACCCTTAATACTCATTGAATTAATGAGATCATCATTGGCTAAAGACAATGTAAAATTTTGGATCTCTATAATGTTAGAATAATACTCAAGAATGGCCATAGTGCCATGACGAAGAAGCGTAAACTCCCATGTGCAATCCGTAATCATATTCTGTGGAAATGTGTAATTGTAGAAGGCTCTCTAGATGTATTTCTAGACCATACCACAATGAAACTTAGTGTGATAGATGATGTCCCACCAATAATATGATGAATCATGTAATATGTTGGTTATGATCTTGACCATCTAGTATAGATGTGTATCAAGATTATTGGAGATCGATACCTTGTATTATAACCATGAATCAATAGCCAGAGGTATGAAATCACCTGAGATGGTGAGAGTATGATACCCTTGAAAGTCTTTAATCTTCTTTTCCATAGTATTTGTAGTCAATGGAGAAACCTAAATATACAACATCAACCAAAGAAAACTATCATGGTACTGAGAAGCAATGCCAAGTGGAAGGTGAACATGATGTTCCTCAGGCATCACTCTATGAGATATCACCGGTGGATGAGGTTCCACCACCTTTGGAGGGTGTTCATTACCACTATATGATAATACAACATGAGGAATTCATTGTGGAACATCTCTAAAATTAACCAGAATACTCAAAATATAGAATTTAAAATAGATTGGAATAACATATAAAGAAATCAATAAAGAAAAGTGCAGGTACATGGCCTCATTGTATCACAACCTAACAATCAAATTGCTTCTAAATCCTGATATATTTCATTGGATAAGGTCTATGGGAGTGACACGATACTTGTTCTATAGCCTATTTCAAATGTAGGGTCATAATCAATGTCTTAAATTACACTCATAAGGTTACCATTTCATTTTAACAAATAGATCCATTTCAATTTCATTTTTATTTATAATTTTAATTATTGTTTTTAATAGTTTCACTAAATGGTTCACTATTTCAAAATTATAAAGTCCCATACACCATTTAAATTTAAATATGGTTTCCACATAATCCTAGTCATAACATGTTTTAAACTATGTGACCAATGGTCCATGGATCAACATTCCATAACCAACTGCTTTATTTTTTTACATTAAACTATTTAGTAAAACTATATTTGTTTAACAACGTTAATCCAAGAGATAGTTATGGTTTTTTTCCTACAATAATAGTTGACATATATTTTATTTGAAAATCATGCATAAAAACTAGAATTGAAACTTTAATAAATTCACACAGGAAAATAGATATGGCATGAAAAAATACAATAAATTTTACTTTTATGGTTCCTTGTTTGATCGATTCTTCAATATTCCCTCATATCATTTGGCCATGGTAAAATATGTCCCATAATTTTTATATTATTATCAATAATATCAATGGAATAACGAAATTGTTTAACCCAATTGTGAAATACATTAAAATATAATAGCACAAGCATAACAATATTTACCCATCCTAGGAAATTTGGGTTCCCCTTATATGTGGGTTGTCTACTTGAAGGAAAAATATCTAGGAAAATTTATGATATCCTAGTCATATGTATAGGACCAAATAGTAATGAAATAAGAAAATTGGCTCTGATACCACTTTGTCAAATCCCACCCCTCCCACCACAAAGTAGTGGCATGAGATGGTGAGCCAAAAATACCTCCAGCACACATCCCTATATTCTAGAGACTACAGGATAGTAATGATGAAAAACGGTGTGTCTATGAGGATAATATTCCTTCATAGATCTAAGTGATCACAACTACATATAGAAAATGGTAAATATTAAAATCTAAAATAAGGAAAAATAAAAAACAGAAATAAATGAAGTAAACTATGCAAGAGAAATATAAAACTGGGTGAAGATTATAATAATAATAGGTAAAGTAATCATGACCATGTTATATCATGGATCTATTGAAAAATAGGTGTACAAGGGGATCAGGGGATTCATAATTATGCCACATTCTATACAAAATTCAAAAATATGAAATTCTTATAAAACTAAAATCTCATGTATAATCTCATCCCACTGTTCCCATAATCCATCCTAATTCTATAAATCATTCAAGAGTCCTTGAAGGTGCAAGAGTCCTCGGTGTGGACCCAGGTGTTTTTTTTCCCTGTCTTCCCTAGGTACTTCACTTCTTATCTTCTGTAGGGGCACTCGGTTCAATTCTGCAGGAGGAGTGGCCATGGGTTTTGGTAGCAGGATGTCGGAGGCGCTAGGGCTGGGGCGGTGGTTCCTTCTTCGTATGTTGGGGTAGGGGCAGTTCAGTCTGCTCCAGGGCCCTCTGTTATGACCCGTCCCTTGGATGGGATGGTGGTTCCACAGTCGATGGTCCTCTGTGAGGGTTCTGAACCCATCTCTGCTCCTTCTCTATAGCATTTTAGGGATAAGGGTCTATTCCAGCTGGGGGTGGTGCGTTCATGTTTGAACTATTTCCAATTGTGTTGTGACTCCTCTCAGTCGGTGGATGTTGGAGAACTTCTGGGTAATGTCCTGTGGTCTCCCTTGAGGGATTTGTTGTCAATGTTTCGGTCTCAGAATGTTGTTTGTGGTGATGACAGGTCTGGTGTGAAGCTGAATATCAACGTGGTTGGGGGTGGGAGGAGTGGCCCCCTACCGCGGGCCATCAGGTTCTTTGCAAGAGGCAGGACAGTAGTGCCCCTTAAGAAGTTTCATCTTCGACAGAGGCCTGGTCATATCCAGTGCAGGGTGGGCGGATCTTCAAGGGGCATGGGGCTGATAGAGGCCCCTATGGCAGCTTGGAGGTTGTGATGCCTGCGGCTATGTCCCAGTTGGCTTCGAGGGTGGAGGATGGCCCAGTTCTTATGAAGAAAGAGAAGACTTATGACTGTCCAGGATGCATATCCAAGGATGGTTCGGGAGTGAGTACAATATCATCAATGAAAAAGAGGTAGGTTAAAGAGCATTCTTCTTCTAGTTCTGCTTCCAATGGGTCGTAAACTGTGTTGTCTGGGGTCAATAATGGGAAAAAACTGTTTCAATGATGCCCACATTAATCTGGAATGCTCGAGGGCTTGGGGAAAGGGTGAAAACTGATTTCATTGCGTCGACTGTGAAAAATCACAATATAAAAGTGGCACTGATCCTGGAACACAAGAAGAATTATGCTAAAATCAAGGAGTTCTCGCGTAGAGTGAAGTTGCATGATTCCTTGCATGCGGATCACATCAACAGCTTTATATGGCTTTTCTTGAACAAGGATGTCTCGATGGAGCTGATTCAGGTAGGTGACCAGCACTTAACAATGATTGTGTCTGGGGTAGGGGTTACCTTTTTCAGGTCTTTCATTTATGGTAGCTGTGATGTGCAGAGGAGAGAGGTGTTATGGAGTGATCTGAATGATTTTGACCCAGGGGATTAGCCTTGGGTGTTAGGGGGTGACTTCAATGTCATTACAGACCATGAGGAGATGAAAGGTAAGGTGAATTTCATCAACAGGATAATAGATCTTTTGTCCAATTTTTGGCAGGCAAGGGGCTGTCGGATTTGGGGTACTCTGGTTAACCTTTTACTTGGTGAAACAATAGGCATGGAGGTAAACTATGCTGGAGCAGTCTTGACCGTTGTGTGTCCAATGTGCAGGCTATCTCGATGTTCCCCAATTCAAAGGTAGTACATTTGACTCACAGCATTTCTGATCACTCTTCGTTGATGTTGACTATGGATAGGAGGATCTTAGTGCAATAGAGTTTCAGGTACATGAGTCATTGGCAGAGCTGTCCAGGCTATCAGAAAATGGTGGAGTCGTGCTGGGGGGGTCCAGTTCAAGGTCTCTCTTGGATGGCTCTGCATATGTAATTGTGCCGCCTCAAGAATTCCCTTAGTACATGGGCTGATAGAATCCCTTCCTTGTATAAGGAGCTGGAGTTTCTTAATAGAGACATTGATCACCTTGAGGCTAGTATTTAGGAGGTCTGTGATGAGAAAGCCTTCGGGGAGCTATCTGAGAAGAAAAGTGCTTTAGCTGTCATGATCCTCTCCCAGGAGCGTACAGAGAGGGATAGCTCAAGAATAAAATGGATCAAGGAGGTTGATAAAAATACTACTTTCTTTCATGGATGAATTAGGGAGAGTCGGTGCTTGGTATCCCCGAACCTGGAGCTTGATGATGGTACCTTCATGGATGATCAGGAAGTGATCGGGGGCTAGAGGTTTCTTTCTTTAACGATATTCTTGATGGCCCGAATTACAACTTGATCCAGGGAAACCTGCAGGGGGATGAGGAGTTCTAGGAGGGAATTATGCCCTGGGTGTCGAACCGGGACAACGAAATGATAGAGGGAATCCTAGAGGAGGATGAGATTTATGCAGCTATGGTGAACCTCAATCATGAAAGTGCGATAGGTCCTGATGGTTTCCTCATATCGTTTTATAGAGGCCTATGGGAGGTGGTGAAGGGGGATGTTTGCTTTTCCATTAAAGATTTTTTCAGAGGTGAGAGTTTTCCTAGGATTGCGGCTACCACAACACTGGTGCTCTTAACAAAGGTTAAGGACCCTTCTTCCTTTTTCTACTACCGGCCGGTGAGCATGTGTAACTTCCCTTACAAAATTCTCGCAAGCATCATCAATAGGTGGTTGTTAGGCCTTCTCCCCTAGTGGATATATCTGGAGCAACATTGGTTTGTGAAGGATCGCTCGATCCAGGGAGTTGTTTCTTTGGCTCAGGAGATGTTGTAAGACATTAACACAAAATCTCGTGGGAACAACATGGCGATTAAGCTAGATATGAATAAGGCGTATGACAGAGTTGAATGGGGATTTATCAACAGAGTCATGAACAAGCTGGGTTTTACCAATTGGGCCACTGAAATAATTTTCAGGTGCTTCAACTCTGCTTTCCTAGCCGTTTCATTCATGGGGAGAAATCATGGGTTCTTCAAGTTAGTGTGTGGGCTTTGCCAGGGTGACCCTCTTTCACCGAGCATTTTTATCCTCATGTACGACACACTGAGTAGAATGATCAATAGAGGGCTGTATAATAGAGATATTCATCCTTTTAGGAGTATGCTGTGATTACCATCTATATCACACTTGATGTTTGCCAATGACACCATTATTTTTAGTAATGGGGGGAGGAAATCGGTGTATGGTATAATCAAGATTCTGGAGAAGTATTACCACTGGAGTGGGAAAACCATTAACAGGGAGAACAGTGAATTCTATGTGTCTAAGGATTGTTCCAGGAGTAGGGAAATAGCTTTGGGTTCTTGGTTTAGTATGAGGCAGGGGTCGTTTCCCTTTGAGTATCATGGGACTCCAGTGTCAGCTGGCAGGATGAGGATAAAAGACTTTGACTGAGTGTTGATTCGGATCTCGGGGCATGTCCTGAATTGTAAAAAACGGTTTCTATCTTTTAGAGGTCACATATCACTTGTGAATAGTGTTCTCTCAGCCATTCCTATAAATACACATTCAGTGAATCATGTCCCAAAGGGAGTTGTCAGATCTATTGATAAGATGCTGGCTCGGTTTATCTGGGAAGCAGCTTTGGAGGGGAAGAAGCATTGGGTCTCCTGGAGGAAGATGGCTCAGCCTAATTGGGAGTTCGGGATCAATGTGAAGAGCTTTGATGTCACGATACACTATATACATGTGAAGCTAGCATGGGAGGTTGTTAAAGAATGGTCATTGTTTGGGTGCCTCATGTCGGGAAGGTTTCGGGGTAGTGTTGGCCTTTCTTTGACTAATGGATCACCTTTGTGGTCGGTGGTTAACACCATTTACCAACACATGGTTCAGCTCTCTTGGTGGAACTTTGGGTATGGAACATTCTATTTTGGCATCAAAACTGGTCGGGTAGAATCCTTGGTTATCCCGGATGTTCAGCGCCCATGATCACTTTCAAGGAGGCGATGCAGTACCCTTCTTTCTTTAGAGGCATTCTGGTTGCTAATCAGCGTGAGATCTTTGACTCTATCTACACCAGCATGGAGCGTGGCTGCTGTGTGTTCACACCTGCTCCTATGGGGAAGTTCTCGCTGAAATATTTTCATCGGAGTAGCGTCCGCCAGGGACAACCTATAGGGTGGAGTGGCTGGTTATGGTATAACGCCCTTCCAACTAAGTTCAATTTCCTCACCTAGATGATACAGAATCACGCACTAACATCTAATGATAATATCAATCGACTGGGGATTAGTATGGCCTCTCGGTGCATCTGTTGTGCAGGTTCCCATAAGG
The DNA here is from genome assembly GCA_963277665.1 of Viscum album. Taxonomy (NCBI): domain Eukaryota; kingdom Viridiplantae; phylum Streptophyta; class Magnoliopsida; order Santalales; family Viscaceae; genus Viscum; species Viscum album. Next base: position 1,768,020,477 of record OY728145.1, read on the forward strand.
AGATGTTTTCTCACATATTTGTATCAAGATATTGGGATCCTGTGGTGTGGGGATTCATAGGTGGTTTCTTTGGATTTTCCCTCCAGGTGGAGACAGTCGAGGACTTTCTTTCTGGATGGTTCTAGGGAGTGGGCTCGACCAGGTAAGAGAAGGGGGTGCGGGCCATCACCTTGAGTGCAAGATGTCGGGCGTTGTGGCAGTCCAGGAATTGGGTGAGGTTTGAGGAGGCGGCACCCACGGGCAGGGTGATCATCGCCAGGAAATGCTTCATTTTGGAAGATTGGTTTCACCTTGCAGGTGACTGGAAGGATGCGCCAGCACTGCGGGAGATGTATGGGGCTCGAGGGCTCGTCCAGGTGTCGCGGGTCCGAAGGCAGGGGAAATGGGTGCGGTGGAATCTTCCAGAGGTGGGTCTGAAGCTAAATGTTGATGGGTCATGCCGATAGGGGATGATGTGAGGGGGAGGGGCTATCTGTGACGAGGCAGGGAGTTTGGTGATAGATTTTTGTGTGAATTTTGGGAATGGATGCTTCATATAGGCTGAGGCAAGAGCAGTGCTGGCGGGACTCTCCATGTGTACCCAGAGAGGAATCAGTCTATCGTAGGTTGATTTGGACTCCTGGGTCATTCACGATGCACTCCGATGAAAAGGACTTTGCCCCTGGACTATTATTTAAACAATTAGGGAATGCAAAGCCTTAATGTCCAGGAACACAAATGTTACTCATACATGGAGAGAGGGAAACAAAGTGGTGGATCATTTGGCATCTCTGGTGAGTGACATCATCTTTGTTACCTATTTTTCTATTGGTTCTCAATTGAAACGTGAGGGGGTGAACCTGATTCGGCATGATGACCTTGGTTTGCATTATTTTTAGCCTCCTTAGAGCTGCCTTCTCTGTAAATGCTTTTTTGAATAAAAATTCAAATGATGATGATGATAATGTTTTATTAGGTAGTAGAGGTGGACCAATATGGGTGTGATATTAAATATTAGTATTCAACCTCCCTTGGTGTTTAAGAAAATAAATTTCATGTAATAAATAAATGGGAAGTGTTCCATATATATAATTATTGCAAGGAAATAACTAAATAAATAAAGGCATCCATCTAGTTTCTTAAATTGAAACTCTAATAATTCCATATACATTATCATATGTCATATTTTGGAATCAAGGTACCTGTGTGAGTAATATTTTAATTGAAAAGATCATCATAAATACTGCAGGTAGGGTTGGAAGCCCCCAATCATGTACATTATCTTGGCGGTCTCATCCCAATGGCATCTTATAAGAAATATAAAACTACAATTATAAAACCTATCATATGACACATGATAACAACCAATTTAATCCATGATGGAGTCTTGAGTCTATCCAATGAGATCTAAAAATTTACCCAATGTTTTTTATAGGATTTCCTAATATTACCAATGTCACTGAGTCTATATAAGGAAATACAAAAAGGTGTCCCTTATATCACTCATGTCATGGTGACTACGATTATGTAACTTGTGTCTCACATCGGGGACTAGGCATTAACCTTGGTACCATTTATAAATATTAACAATATGATCATACACAATATCTCTAGTTGGGAACTGATGTCACATACGAGTACAAGAAACCCACCAAGAGTTCCCATCAAAAGCAACGCCAAAAGACATCTACCGACTTTTCATGAAGATCCAATAAAAACATGATGATTATATTCAGGGTGTTAATAAATCAGGAACAAAACTCTCTCTTGGCCCATATTAGGTGAGTATAGGAACCATGGAATATACATCCAATGGAATAGAATATATAATTACATGTCATCAATATGAATCTCAATATCACATGTCAACAGAGATATCAAATTAAACTCATCAAAGGTTTCATAATGAAATAAGTACATAGAATTTTACAATTGGATCAAGGATTAAAGAATATATCATGACATATGAATTAAGAATATGAATTGAGTATAAGGTTATGGGGAAAAGATAATTTGGAATTTATACCAAGATCAAGAGTCATAGTATATGTAAAATAATTATAAAAAAACACAATGCATTTTTCTTACAACCTAAACCATGAGAAACAATTTTCAACATAAATAATTCATTAAAAAGGGTCCTAAATCATGTCTTATGATTCATTACAAGGAAAATTATATATTAAGGAATTATAAAAAGGTGTAACTCACACATAAAGTATATTTAAAAACATTGTAATGGGAAAAATTGGCCACTAAGGTGGTAACAACAAATGGGGTGGGAAACAATTAGGAGAATGAAACATGAATGGTCTTCACCATAATTTAAGAATACAAATTACATGCTAGGACAATTTAATTAATTTATTAAAAATATTGAATCATGTTTGGAAGGTTTTGGTGAGTGGAATAATGGAGTGTCATTTAAAATTTGATGAAAATAAAAGGATATACCTAGAACACCGTCCTTATCATCATTGATTATACCTCCTATAGGATTGGTATATGATTCAAGCTAAAACATAAGAAATCAAGTAAATTTTACAATTCCCCAAAAATGGTGAAAATGATCATTCACTGATTTATAGAAATGGATAATGGAATTGAAATTGAATGGAGGGGATGATATAAAATATATATATCTTTCTGTTTCCACTAACTGCGAGTGATTCCGTGGAAGAATGCGGTAGATCAGCCATTACCTATTGAGGAGGAAGATGAAGATACATCATTTGATGGATGAGATCCCATACAATGGAGGGGCAATGGAAGAAGAAGAATGTGGGTTAAATAATTTAATTTGTGAAATTGGTCATTTCACACACATAACAAGGGGATCATAGTTTAGCCACACTATTGGAAAAACTATGCACCAAATGTTTACCATGAACCTGCTTCAAATGGGAACCATGTATGATATGGAAGACAGTGTGTCTAACCATGCATAGAACATGAAAATTTTCTCTATTGAAAAACTATGCATCAACACATGGTAATACACCTAGGGAAACATGGTTGCAGACAAACAGTGTAGCCCTAAACAATGCATTATCTTCAATCACAAAGTTTAGGGAACCTGTTTAGGCTCTACGAAATAGATTTTACTAATAGTGTGTCTCAAATTTCCTCTTTAATCATTATTGATCTGAACATGCCCCAAATTCAACAAAAAATTTCTTTGCTCCCTTAATAATCATTATTAGGTTTTAAAAACGAAATTTTTAATAGAAAATTGGTCTTTACTTATGGGAAAATATTCTATATTAAACATGGATGTCTTTGTAATTCATTAGAACAACATGAAATTTCATACAATTTGAAAAAATCAACCTAATAAAATTAATATAATATTTTCCTTAAATTGAAAACTATTATCAACAAATGAAAATAAATTATAGAAAATATAAAAATCATTCACAATGTTGGATCAATGTTCTCCCCCTTTTTATTTTTTTTTTCAACCCCTTCACCGTTATTTCCCAATGAATATGAAACTATGCGAATCTATTTACTTTAATTTCCAAACATTTATTTCACATTCTATCCACCTTCTGTATTGAAAAGATATATAATATTCATGGGATATGTTTATCATTTTATAATTATGTAGTTGTTTATCTATCATTTGAATCTTTTCTTATATGGACATTGTCCTTTTTAGAAAAAAAGGAAGATTATATTTTGAAAATGAAGTTTTCCTTTACCTACTAATACTGATACCACATGAAATGAGATGTCATATATGTATCTTCTTGAGATATCATAATTTATTCTTTTAATATTATAATAAATGTGTTATGAAACATTTTATGAAAAATCTACAAGAAACACCTTCTGACACATGAATAATCATATAAAAATCAATAAACATCATTAATAAGTATAAGAGACCATTTAGAAAACTCATTATTATTATTAAATTATCTCATTTAATTATTCAATTAATTTCCCTTTTAATTTTGTTTCTTAATTTTTTAATCCATGGTTAAATTATCATTAATAATTTACCATTTTCTTATGACATGAACTGTAATAAGTTTCATGAATAATTACATTTTCTATGAATTGAAATAATTATTCTCGAAATAAAATCATCATTCATAAGTTATCTCCCCATTTAGGAAAGCACTCCTTACTATAATCATAATGGATAAAATGGAATTTCTAATGTCATCATTATTCATCATGATCAAATATGATCCTATATCTTTTTTTTGAATACCTAATTGATGAATCATTAAAGTAAAATAACCTCTTTATATTTTTTATTAATAATTATTACTACTCAATTCTTCGCATTCATTCCCCTAATTACATTCTTCAGATTTAATTCCATGCATTATAATAATAAAAAATATAATGAATAATGAATAATGGAATGTGGTGGATCATCTTTTCTTTATCAATGTGAACTACATAGTGGAGATGGTTCTCTCAACCAAGTTGCTCAATTTTCATTACTCATTATACATTCAAATATAATCATAAATTTTATTAGGGGTTATGCAAATATTTTCATGTATTCAATATTTTTTGTGTGATATTTCATTCCTCATGTGATTTTAATGAACTTTAATCACATGGTGCACCTTTCATTTCCCTAAAAATTTCTACTTTATCTATAATAATTTCAAAAAATAATCTTATATTTTGACCATTTATTTTGAACCTCACACACATAAATTCATTATCATCATGTTGAATGTTTTCTTCTCCATTTACAGTATTATTATCATGTGCATCTTTAGTTATCTACATTTTTTTCAAATGTTCATTCCAAATAATTATCATGTCATTACAAATGTCATAATTTTGATTGGATCTTAAACATGGATTATTTTGATTGTATTTCATCTTAACCTCCCTTTTATTTGATTAAATATTATTAAAATTCATTTATGTGGAAACTATGGTTTTTTATCCTTACACACATGAAATATTCTAGAGAGTGTTTTTATGTATAAATTTATTCTATTTTCATTATAATGACACTTCCTCTTTATTGACCAATATGTGTGGAATTATCTTCCCATAAACATTGGCTAAAAAATGAGTTGGGAATGCACAATTATTATAAACACTACCATTTAATACATCAGAGATAGATTCTAGATTTTTAAATATTTTTAATGTATATATATTATTTAACTTCGTGAGGCCACTTCGTTAACTATTTCTTACTCCCCTTGGATTGAGGGACTATTTTTTCTTTATCATAAAAATATTATACCAAATGTCTAGTTATAAAATCGTAAACATGTTGAAGCACCAATATTAACCTACAAACCATGATCTTCTTATTTATTCTGTATAGATTTTTTGGGTCTTATTTTTAGTTTATTGGGCTCTTAATGTGGAAACAACTTCTTCAATACTTTTACTATCCCCACAAATCATGGACGTAATTTTATTCTCTCTTTTCATCATCAAATTATTTTTAGATAATTTTTTCAAATATGTACTATTATTGAAAAATAATTTAGAAATATTATTAAAAAAATTCTTAGATGGTTCATCTTAAATCATAACTACTTTGGTTAGATAATTTATTGATTTCTTGATAACCATAGCACATGATTGGTTTATTTTTACCTTAAAAACTCTAGTGATCGTTGGGTTACATCAACAATGGTATCTTTTTGTGAATCCTCAATATGTATCCAATAATGATCATAAAACTACTCTTCTAATTATTGTTAATAAATAAATACGATGATTTTTAAAACCATAATAATTGTTATTTTCCCATCATAAGATTTCATCATTTTTTATATTCATCTTCTTGTATTTTGAAATTTGTTTGTATCTATTTGTGGTGTTCTTAGATATTTTGGAATTTTAATTCTAAATTAAATCCCAAACATCATTTATTTTCAATTAATTTTCTTGTTCATGGAACATTTCATGCAAAACAGAATTTTCACCATATTCATTGACCTATATGGAGTGACTTATTTAAAGAAACCCTTTGTTTCTTATAATGATTCAACTTGTTTGGATAGAAATACATATTCTCAAATATTTCATTTTATATACATAAACTAATTATCAACTTCTCAAAAATAGTTCTGTGATATCATCCATCATATATTGAACGACTACAAAATAAAGAGATAATGTTTCAATGGGAATGTAATGTATAATATATATTACTCTATCAAATAATATTACATGAGATGATTTATAATTATCATAATTAACAAATATGAAATGATCTTATTCTTAATGATATTTTTTATTTTAATTAACAAATACATTCAGATCACTAGAATTTATTGATCCAACTGAGGGATAAATATTATTACCCTCCTTGGTAGAAACATAAGACACATTCTCTTTACATTACATACCAAATTTTTATTAATTATGAGAAATGTATTGAGAAACTAAATCTTAAAATTCTTATTATAAGTGGGATCTCTTATTTAGCTTCATTTTAGTTTTATTCTATTGTTCATCACTACATTCATAGATGTAGACTTCTTCACAATGATAAATGAATCTTCACCAAAACTATACCTCATTATTATCACAGGAAAGAAAATTTATTCTTGGTAAGATAAAAAATAATAATTTTAGAATCTTATAGAGGTGAACCTTGGTATTAATACAATTTGAGATAACCACATTGGGATACAATCAAGTCAGAGAGGGGTAGATTTGTATTGGGAAATTTTTAATCAATTATATATTTTTATCCTATTACATCCATGATGTATTAGGATCATGATTACCCTATTTAGTTTTTCTATCACATTAAAGAATATTAAAGTATTAAAAGAATGTAAAGCATATTTGTTCAAGGTTAAATATCAAATACATTTACATACTCATTCCATGTATAGTGATTACTAGTTTACAACATCTACACTATAATGAGATATCTTTTAATATTTGTGTGGATATAAGATAATTATTATCTAGTGTGGGTTCCTATAAATTAGTAGGGGGAATGGAAAGAATACAATTCCTGATAATTTTGAAGAAATATTCTAACTTGTACCTCATTAAAAGTTTATTATAATCCAATGGGGACATAATAATCATTATTTGTAATGTTACATTGTACAAAAAAAATTCCTTCACCCAATGAGACTTATAGTAAATGAAAAATAGATGTATTGTCAATCTATTAGCCTATTCACTTGATAAATTCATAGAAAAATATAAGACACCATTCTTCTTATTCATAGAAAATGATTAAAATATTCACATATTATCCTTATTTCATTAGTCAAAACAAAAAATATATATTTTTGGTCTAGTAATCTCCTAATTAATCTTTTATCAAAATTATAATCACATCTGTATATAGTATCTGGTCGATCCTCTCATATTCCATCAAATACAATAAATTTCTAGAGTTTATTGAATCATAAACCACATTCATGATTGTTGTATTAATTAAGGACAATCTCAGTATCAACATAATTAATTATTCTTTTGTACAATTTTTTATAGTTAATGCAGTATTGGATGTCAATTGTTCTTAGTGATGAAAAAAAATATTTATTCTAATTAATTACACCACAATATCAATATTATTTCATACATAAATGATATTATATAAATATAAACTATCTTCTCTATAAATATTCAACAAGAATAGATCATATGAACTTCATGCATGAAATTCATAGTACATATCATATGAGAACCAAGGAAATTCAACATTTCTTATTTTAATTTTATCTTATATCTTTTAATCTAAATAGGGTATCTAAAATACCCATCATATCAGCTAAGTATGGAATCATGATATAATTATTCACATTCTTAATAGTTCTATCACACATAGGTATATACACACACACTGTGTTATTTATGTTCAATACCATTTGAAATAGACTTTTAGGTAATAGTATGTATGTGAATAAATCCTTCTCCTATTATCTTCATGCATAATAAGAATTCTTGTTTTGTCCTTATAACTTCATGAAAACTATATATTCCTTCCTATAATAGTATGTGTGATACTTAAATATTCATATAGAATTTTTATATATGGAACATGTTATTATTATAACTGAGTAATATAGTTTTACTATCATTGGTTCATGAAATAGTTCATTGTGAAACACATCATGTGTGTGTTAACAAAAAATGAGTTCATGTGTTACTTCATCCTATTTGATATTCGTGGTTCATATTCATATAACCAAAGATGTTCACAAAACTACCCATCATCATTTTACTGATGTGTTATATACTCACATTTCCATTTTCCCAAATTGAAACACAGGGACACTCTATTGTAGAAAAAAATAGGAGGTCTCTTATGAATCATGAGTAGTAACACCTTTCTCTTCCTAATGGGATCAATATTTATATGAAATGGTTTGTTCCATTACATATTTTAACAAGAAAATAAAATTACAACATAATAATTCATGTGATGATTTATATTAATATCACATAATTTATTGGGTTTCAATACTATTCTCATATGTTTCACTTAATATTTAAAATATGTTGAGATTCATGGTGTCCCTTCTTATGTGACCTATTTTTTTTAAAACACCTCATCTGTATGAATTAATGAATAGCTACTAGCATGATTATTTTCACATGTATGTGATGAGAATATTGGAATTAATTATATATTTTTGCTGACATATTCATCAAACAACCTATTTTAAATACATCTACATATATGTTCATTGGGATCCATATAGTGGTTGATATCTTGAAATTATGAGGGATTATTACTATTTATTATCATACAACTACTTGATATGGTCACTGGTAAAGGAAAACATCTTGTGTTGTGGTAGTTTGAAGGTTATATAATTAAATGATTGGATAGACCATATCCATTTTGTTCAGTTGTGTATGCTATGTTTGTATTATTTTAATAAAGGAACTATATTAGTTCTTCTATTTACTATATCTAGGTGCTTTTTTTATCAGTGATTAAATAGTAAAATTTTTCTATCTAACTCTCAATACATGGAACTGAGTTCAACACCATAATATACTATACACATTCTCTACACGAGATATTTTTCACTTACATTATCCCACCCAAGAACCTCATCCAGGCTATATTCACTCCATGTGTAGAAACCCCATATTCATCCATACGAGAACTATACTACTTGTTCCTATAACACCATGACTAGTTAGATAGGTTCCCTTCCCCACACATGGTAAACCTAAGGGTCCCACATCGATTTTATAGGTGGTATTTAGTTGGATAGCTAATGGTGTTCCCTATTTTTTTTTGCTAAACTTAGAAATGATCTATATATGAAATATGTGAAATTATAAATGTAAAGGTCGATTGTAATAAAACTTCAACATAAAATATTAATAAATAAAATAAATATTTTCATACCCTTCAAAATATCATTCACACAATAGTAAAATATAAAATGAAAATCTAATTAACTCCCTTCATAATAAATATCATCATCCAATGAGGGAGATATTTCATGGTCTTCAACTCATCAACAATGAAAATATAATTTTACATGGTATTTAACATTTTTTATGTTCCTTATGAATTAGTGAAATAGTGCATTACATTTTTCAATGGATCTCACTCATCTTCCTTAAATATTATCCAAATAAGAAATTAAATTAGATGTACATATTCCTTCTCTATTTATGTAGAAAATGTTCATATTCAACATACTTGTAGGACTATTATTTGAAAATTATTACTAGTTCAACAACCATCAGAGTTACAAAATCAAAATCCTCATTAGAAATAATTTATAATTATAAAACATGAGGACTATCTTCATAATAAATTAATAAAAGGAACATTAGTTTTATTATCATAAATTCATTTATTAGATACATCATCAAAATTATAACATGTCAACATTTACAATGAGTTTTCTTATAAATTATATAGATTAATTTTAAAATCTGGATCTGAGAGGGCATGTGATTCCGAGTTGTGATTTTCCCTGAACAATGTTTTCAAAATATGAAAATTTTAATAGAAAACACATGTAGTTTTCCTAAAAAAGTGGAAAACTCTTAAATAGGTTCAAAAATCGAAATTCCAAGGGAACCATTGATCTTATAGTAAATATTTTACCCTTGGAATGATATAACTTCTATTGTCCTAGTTTATCTATAGAAATATTCACAGGGGAAGAAACTATAAATAAAATATTTTTATAAAAAATATTTATTGACACATCAAATTTTCATTTTTTTAAGAAATTTTCTTGAATTAAGTTTCATCACCATAACAACGGAACTCCTTAGATATATTTATATATAACTCTCATGTAAAAATAATGAAGGATAATAGATTGATGATAAATGTATAACTAATTCGAAGAAACCTCAAAATCGATGATGACATAACGATTATCATCTATCAACAACTAATTAGAATCCAGTTAGGTTAGTTGTTTCTTGGTAATTTTTACCATTCCCCTTATTCGATGATGAAAATTAATCAATCAATAAATAGATTGATCTATGGTTTGATCGTATTGCATGTTGGGACTATTTGTTGGTGTTATCTGGATCTATCTAACTCAAATAACCAATATTTGATCATTGGACAAGAACTCTTGGCCAACGATGATAAACCATCATTCATTAACATCCCCTCTATTCTTCATATTCATTTTTATAGAACCGTTATTGTCACAGATCAATTTTCCAAGAGTCTCTAAATGTCATCGAACACCCATATTGGAGTCAAAGAAATAACTGAGGTGAGATCAATATAGATGAGGACCTGAGGAACCCAAATCTGTGATTGTCTCAAAATTTAGGCAATGGAGGAAGAATGTATGATTGTATATGTATAGGTGTACAAGGATGTGATCTTGGAGGTAGGTCCACACGACATGGTAGGGTAGCTACATGATGTAGAAGGGTGTCCACGTGGAGCGATGCCTATCACGGTAGACAACCACGTGGGGTGGATGGCCCATGCATAGGGGCCCGCATTCTAGTGGGTTGGGTTGAGAATATGGGCCATGTATGGCCTGGGGGATCGAGCCCGACCCAACGGGCTGTATCTGACCTAGATTGAATCTAGTTCAGACCAAGATAAAATAGAGTTTAACCAGGTGACAGTCAACTGTGGATGTTGACTGTGATCCATGGTTTCTCTAGTTATCCCAGGATTGTGGTAGTTTTGGGAACAATTAACCATGGTGGCTATGGGTAAGTCATATATAATATTTGGTCCATAGGCCCCATGACCCCCTTCGTTTGAAACTTCGAACTCCCATATCCTTCAAATGGTACATTCGTTTGACGATATGTATGTGGTGTTGGGACTATATGACTAGATGAACGTTTTTATATAACTAGTGTATTTTTATATGGAATAGTATATATTAAGAGTTTTTCTATTGGTAAATTATTAAATTGTTTAGTATGAAAATACATACACATTTCTATATTGTAGTCCACTCTAGTGCATGATTCCTAAATAGAGTTATGGTATTCATCTATTGGACTGGAGCAGGATCCTCTATCATCCATAGTGGATTTTTGGGGAATCGACAAAACCTTCTAGATCAGGCTTTATTTCCTTGATCTAATTGTCCAAATCAGTATGGTTAGTTTTATTCTATGGTAAGGATCCCCTATGTTGCATTTGTAGAACTCTTTGTGAGTGACGCTGATTATAGCAGGGATCGATGAGTGTGTTATTTTGGAAAGATCATTCTCATAGCAGAATATAGTTATTGAAAATTGGTTGTGGATTACCTATAAACCATATGTCTTGGACTAAATATATCTATATACTCAAGTCACATGTTCTAATGACATATAACTACGTGGAGTTGACTAGTATTTATATTATGGTGTTTCCTTCATGGTATTTCCTTTATGGCATTTTCAGGTGTTTTTTTTGTGTCCTACTGTGTGTTGTTGTACTCAACCATGAACTGGCTTTGCCTACATGTTTCATGCCTTCTGTAGATGATTGACCATTGGATGGAGTCATAGGTGGTCCATGATCAGGCATTTCTAAGCGATGCTGGGTAGATAAGTTATGTTCCTATTGTTCAGATAGTAGTTTCAATACCACTTTTCTAACATGATGGACTTATATTTATAGACACATTTTAGTGAGATTTTTTTGCCCTGTTAACATTCCATTACATTAATTTTAGTATTATGGTTGTTAGAAATATTATTTTTCATGAATTGTTTTCATATTTTTTTTACATTTCATCATTTATGGCTTAGAGACCTATGCATGCATATATGTATATTAGGCTAATGGCTCCCATTTGTGGGATATTCCTATATTTTTCTAGTAACCATCCCCCAGCCTTTTGGTGGTGGGCATGGGGAAGCCATGGTATGGTCTCCTCTTGGATAGGTTGTGACTGAGTAAAATTAGAGGATTTTAGTTCTACTCTAGGTCATAGAGTCTGCGAGGTTGGTTTGGGGAAACATGTTTCAGTGTTCCAAGTTCGGATTTCAAGCCAGGGAATCTAGTGTTGATGTGAAGGCCTATGTAACCTGACAACAGGACTCTGACTACCTTCTTTTTGATAGGAAACAGAAAAAACTAGATGTGGGGAAAATAGTACATGCATCATATAGCAATGGTTGTGTTTTACATATAATTGTTGAGTAAGCTCTCCATATATACTCAACATGATGTGGTATATCATGTTTTATTATGGGATACCTTCCGCAAGATGGCCAGTTAGGATAACAATTCTTGATCACAAGGATGATCATCATGGTGGTGAGGCATCAGTATAGGGGCATGTACCAAAGATAGAACCATTGGGAGGGTTACAAGTTATACAACCACCCATTGAGCATAAGCTACTACCAGCACTATAAACTGAGGATACACTAAGGCTAAGTGTGTTCTATGAGTTTTAGAGGTAAAGAATTCCATGATTTTTTGGTGATCCAGACATTCAGTTGTCCAAGGACGGGCTAGAAATAGTCACCCATGTTTTTCACCTCATGAGGATTCCTTTCGATCAGATGGAAGTCCTCACCGTGAGTCTTCTTTAGTGCTCTGAAGGGAAATGATGGAGCTTGGTGACATTGTCCCATGATGAGACATATGTCTCCTAGAAAGACTTTGATCATCTCCACTGGGAATATTTATATGCACCCGTGTTGTTATATGTACACATAAATAAGCATCTACATCTCCAGTAGGTCAGTATGACAATGGAAGAGTATTTAGTGATCATTACTGATCTTTCACACTATAAATGGACATGTTGTGAGACCCATTCTTCATGGTTTAGTCCGTCAATTAGTGATTATCCCCAAAAAAATGTAATCAATGGTATCCCATAGCATTCTTACTTTTGCTCGGGAACTTGAGCAGGCCCAAAAAATGTTGAGATTTCTAGCAGAGCAGACATTGGTAGTGGGAGACAGAAGTGGACACCTCGTTGATGAGGCCTCATCATTAGGTAGATGGCATCAGTTTTAGGTACCCAAGTGAGATTGTAACATCAAGAGATGACACAAGGACTTACGGTCAGTGGTATAGGGCTCTGAGGATGGCTCAAATTAGCCCAGGGATAGATGGTGTTACACATGCGGCGGTCAGGGACATCAGGAAAGGGATTGTTAGACCCTTTATATAGTTGATCAAAGAATGGTTGAGGTACTAATGAGGAAGAGGTGGAGATCAGAGAAATGTGGTCCATAGGGTGGTGGATTTTTTAGAGGATTAGGTAGGGAAATATGATGTGTTAGATGTTTTTAACTCATACCACCACCACCCCTAGGTGGCCCACGCCAGGCTAAGGGAGATGGTGGAAATGGATGAGGAATCTTTTAGGAAATTGAGGGTAATGACCCCACAAATCAAAGGATGATACAAGTTGTGATATATTTAATTTCCAATATATCCTTAGTTTTGATAGACATAGGTTCTAGTCATTCATCATTTTCCACAATCCTTTTTTTGAGACTCAGAGGTTACATTTGAACTATTAACTCGACCTATACCATTAGACCATCCTATGGGAGGAGATTCAATGATCACACACTGGTACGGATAGTGTTACCTGACACTTGGAATTGATGTTTTCAGTTGGGATATCTTGGTAGTTGTTTCAAGGCCTTATGAAATCACTAATGTTATGGAATGGTTATCCACTCTTCATGCTTACAATGGCTATTTTAGGCACAGTGTGTGCTGTGTCCGTAGTGATAAAACTCGGTTTTCCATTTTGAGGGAAAAGGAAACCCATGATGTATAGGATGGACTCACATATATGATGGTGTAGTTGATTACCCTTTTCTTGGATCTCCTAACCCTCAGTGTAGTGGATCATATGAGTCCTCAGTTTCCAACTGTAATGATGGATTATGATGGCTCCTTTTCTGATGATGTTCTTTATTTTCATCCTTATAGAGAGATGAACTTATACATTGGTCTAAAACCTGAGATGTCCCCGATATCTACACCTACATATTGGATGGATCCCACAGAGCTTTTCTAACTGAGAGAGAATTTATAGGACTTCTAGAAGAAGTGATTAGTAAAGAACCAATGTTTCATCCTAGGAATCTAGAGTGTAGCCTTCAAATAAAGAAGAATGAAGAATTATGTTATGTGTGCATTATTGGTTCTTATCCAAGGTGTCTGTGAAAAAAATCATCCATTACCAAGGATCGATGACTAATTTGATCAGTTGAAGGAGACATGATTTTTATCAAAGATCGACCTAAGATTAGGCTATCACCAACTGCAAGTATTGGATGATGATATACCAAAGCTGGCTTTCAAATGTCATTATGGTCATTATGAGTACACGGTGACAAATTTTTTCATGAAAACTAGTCCCATTAGTTTTCATGGGACTCAGGAACTAAATATTTTAGCAATACTAAGACTCGTCTATGGTGGACTTCATTGATGACATCCAAATGTACTTAACATTTGAGGAATTGAGCATGAGACACTTGAAAATGATCTTGGACATACTCTGAGAGCACTAACATTATGAGAAACTCTAAAAGTTTAAGTTATAGATTCAAGAGGTCCATTTTCTTGGACACATAATTTAATAGGCTTGAGTTTTATTGGATTTAGTGAAGGTCAAGGAAAATCTAGATTAGGATCCACCCAAGATTGTTATTGTGTTGTAGAGCTTCCTTGGATTTTAAGGGTACTATTGAAGGTTTATGACTAACTTCTCTAGAGTATCATCACAATTGACTGCATTAAAAAGAGATGGAAATCTGTTCTAGTGGAAAAAGTAATGAAAATAGTGCTTTTAGGACCTGAGGAGGATAATGAAAAGAACACCCATCATGAAGTTACCAGAGGAAGGCATCATGTACGTGGTGTTTTGTGATGCATAAGGGACTATGCTTGGTAGTGTCTTATTGAAGGGGATTTCAGTGATTGCATATGGATCGTGCTAGTTGAGACCGCATGAGAATTACTATGTGACCAATGATATTGAACAAGTAGTTTTTTTCATTACATTTAGTATGTGTAGATACTACTTAATTGGTGACTGTTTTATCATCTACTTTAATCACAAGAGTTTCATGTATATCTTCTTTTGTAAGGATATGGAAGTTACATAAAGGTGACGGCTAGAGTTCCTATAGTACTATGACTTTGTGATTGTCTATGCACCTAGGAAGGGGAATGTGGTGATGGATTCTCTTACCAAAAGATCTAGTTTTCAATTTCTAAACAAGGAGTCAGATCCGTCAACCTTGTTACAGATATCATTTGTTGATGTATAT
Source organism: Viscum album (assembly GCA_963277665.1). Taxonomy (NCBI): domain Eukaryota; kingdom Viridiplantae; phylum Streptophyta; class Magnoliopsida; order Santalales; family Viscaceae; genus Viscum; species Viscum album. The sequence goes on from OY728145.1 coordinate 1,768,036,143, forward strand.
GGATCTTCTTACCTCAAGTCGATGGTTTTAACCCCGTCACTCATAAAATGAGTTAGGGAGACACAACATGGGGACATCAACTGAGAGACCTTACATGCTCAGATATCCACCGTTCATGCTCCTGAGAGATATTCTAAAGGTGGGGATCATGTCATTACTTTCATATTTCACATAGTATTACCTTTAGCATTGTGGGAGGAGTTTTTGAGGGAGTTTTATAGGTTCACATTTTGAGGTATATGCATGTGGAAAAGATGTACCAGGACCTCTGACATCATATTTTTTGGGCTCAGTATGAAAAAATCAATTGTTGAGTTTGTCTTGCAATGCCTTACTTATCAGGAAGTAATGGCTGAGAACTAGGTTCTAGCTGCTTTTTCTCAACATTAAGAGGTTCCATAATGGATGTGGGATGACATATCGATGAAATTTGTGATGGGTTCACCACATGTTTCCATGATACATGATTTTATTTGGGTGATCGTTGAAAGACTCAACATGCCATCCCACATTCTAACTATTCAGGGGTAGAGTTCAATAGAGAGATTTGGATGCCTCTATGTGCAAGAGATAATTCCTCTTAATTGATTACCATCGTTTATTATTTCAAATTGTGATGATCCATTTACATCCCAACTGTGGAAGGGATTTCAAGAGGTGTTTCAGACTCAATTAAATTTGAGATTAGTGTGTCTCCCAAAGACGACCGTCCATACTGAGTGAACTATTGAGGTTTTGGATGACATGTTGAAGGATTTCATATTAGACATTAGATGAAGTTAAGAGGATTTTTCTTGGGAAATATATTCCTTAAGTTCTTGTTTTTTGGTTGTACAAGAATATCTATAATTTCTCATGACAGTAGGAGGCTTAGTTTCGTGCTCAATACCCTCATTTCCATGAGTAACCCTTATTTTGGATTTCGAGGACATAAGGAACAAAGGTGGGGAGAATTTAACATCTCATATTTTTCTAAGAATTATTTTTAGAAATTAAAAGTATTAATTTTCAGACCATGCATGTAGAAATCATGTCATCCAAAGGAATTGTTTTTTTAGAACCACTATTTGAAAAATATTAAACTATTAATAGCATGCGTGTGCAGTTTTCCTAAAAAGTAGAAAAACACTTAAATGGTTACCCATATCAGAAATCCAAGTCTACTATTTATCCCAGATCATTGGATTTACACTTTCTGTTATATAACTATATATAGTGTGGGTCATCTGTAGAAAAAATCACAGTGGGTGAAACTGTAAATAAATTTTTTTTAATGTTTTTAGACAAATAAAATATTCATTTTGTTATTACTATGTCTAGAAATTAGTGTTAACACCATAAACATGTAATTCATTATAGTCATGGATAAATAAATATCTCAAAAAAATGGTGATGGATCATGGATCAATAATCAAAATGCAACTGACTTAATGGAATATCACCATCAACAATGACATAACAATCATCATTCATGAATGACTAATCCGAATCATGGTAGGGTAGTTATTTATTTGTGAATTTTCCCTGTTCTTGATATTCAAAAAAAATGTGAATCAATCAATGAATTGATTGATCCATGGATCAATCAGCTTATAGGATGGGATTTTTTTTATGTGTTTTAAATTTTTATCTAACAAAAATTCCCCATCCTTAATTATAGGCAAGGTAAACTTGTACAAAATTAATAAAACAATGTTTTTGTGCATTTTATCTCTCTGTATTTAATGTTCTTCACTCTAAGACCCCCTTGGTAATGGATCGATCTTAAAAGTTTCATAGAACATGATTGGAACCCTAAATTGGACGAAAAGTGCAAAAGGCTTAGTATATATGTAGATAAAGACCTATGAAACCATGATCTATGACTGTTTCGAAATTTGAGAAACAGGGGAAGAATGATGGATCACCGAAGAAGAGGTGATAAAAACATGCACTGCCGACGACATCAACATCTTAGATGTACTGGGGAAGCTGCATTGAACAATGGAGGTCGCCACAGGTGATCTCATGGAGTGAACTAGCAGGGCTGGGCAGATCGGGTGCCAACTGGTCAGGCCAAGCAAATGGGTCGGGCTGAGATTAGTCGGTCGAGATGGACCCAGTGGGTTGGGTATTACCTAGAAGGATGGGTTGGACATGGGTTGGTTCCATGTTGAATATGGGGTCACCAGATTTGGTTTTCATCATGGCCAATCGTGAGTCGTGGTCGCTTCAGATGTCACATGAATGTAGCAGGTGTGGGCATGGTCGACCCTCAAGGACACTCGAGCTGCCTTATCATGGTAGATCATGGGGATATCGAGAAGTCAACCATGGAATTTGACCAAGTAGGCTATTGGGTTACTAGACTGATCAGTCAACCATAGCAGTTGATCACCATAGTCAGTCAACCAACTGTGTCGTCGGTCCACGGGCAGAGTGACACCCCCCTTCCTTTGAAAATTTAAACTCCCATAACATCTAAATAGTACATACAATTGACAGGAATTTTAAGGGATTAGTACCCTAGTGACATAAAGAAAATTTTTGACATAGGTATTGAGTTTTTTTATAAGAACTTGTATAAGATGAGAGTGTTTCCATTGGTCCTTTCCTTGAGGGTTCATTAATTCATTTCATCTACATTACTATATTTTAGTCCCTTCTAGAATCTATATCCCATAAAGAGTTCTAGTATTCCTCAATAGTACTAGAGAATTATCCTCTATCACATGTAGTGGAGTTTTGTGTAATCATCATAACCTCCTAGAGTAGGGTGTTAGTCATCCATCTAGCAGGCCACATTAATATGATTATAAGAATTTTCTTGTCAGAATACCCTACGTTATGGGGTGATCCACATTGGGTTAGTGGTATTACCAAGGAATAATCCCCTATATATGTATCAATGACTTCCTTGACTAATTAAATATCATTTGGGATGAAATTTTTTATCCAAGCCTATTTTTGACTTTCTCTAATTATATCATGGATTGAGGAGTGAGTACATCTAGTAAGAAAATTCTTCAATCAGATTCTTCTGACTGGAAATTGGTTGTGGATTACCTTGATACCTTGTGTCTTGAACTTAGTATATCTAGATATTCATGTTATATGTACTGTTTAAATATACATGTTTTGGAGATGACTAGTATTTCCTTTCAGGCATTATCTTTTTGGCATTTCTTTTATGGTCTTTCATTTTTTTGTTTTGGATTGTCCTACTAAGTATTTTTGTAGTCACACCTACACAGGATTTTCCCACTCATTTTGTGTATTGTGTAGATGATTGCCCCTTTGATGGTGTATTAGGTTATCCTAGAATAGGATTTGGTTAGTGAGGTCGGACACAAAAGGTGTGTTCCTAAATTTCATATAGAATTCGCAGTACATCTTTTCTTATAGGTTGGAATTGTGGTTATTTTGTTTTTGATGGGTTTGTTTTCAATCTATTTACTTTCTAATACATTCACTATTGTACACTCATTGTGATGTATAGTGTTATTCTTGAATTTTTTTCTTAGTGTATTTATATTTCAGTATCTGTGGCTTGGAGACAAGTGTGTGAATATCGGTAAATTATGCCAATACCTCTCATTTGTGGGTAATTCCTAGTCAGTTCTAGCCACCATCCCTTGGACTATTGGATGTGGGAATGGGGCAGTCATGGAATGGGCTCCTCTAGGATGGGTCATGAAAAGAACATCCAAAAAATTCCCTCCAATCATCATAAACATATTAAAATGAATGAAATGTTTATCTTTCATTGATCACAATTGAAAGAAAATAAGAATCATTAGTAACAAATACAACTCAGATACTAAGTGGGCTAAAAAATAAGCCTGCCTAATATCTAATTAAATTATTTTTATTATATTTGTGATCAAAACTATCATATTTATCGATGACCCTAAACCTATGGATTTCAAAATTCCCATAATATTGTCTTACTTTTTTATTAACCCTTGATAGAATTATTAATTTTGTAAAACCTATCTATCCAACATATATAATGTTATCTATTAATGAAATAGTGTTTTTTCAAGGTGTATATTCATTTTTTTATAATATACCACATAGATAAATATATATTATGATTAAAAATGTCTTATTTTAAAGATTCAATCATTACATTATTCCCATATTGATAAATATTATACATAAAATTTTAAATCATGTTATAAATCAAGAATATAAATTATAGTATTGTTTCAATGAAACATCTGGATCCCATGTAGCCTTTTCTTACTTATACTGTTACCAAATAACATTGAAATGGATAGTAGTTCAATTGTGTAGAGAATTTTCAATATTATAAAATATCAACACTAGTTCCTACATGTATGTGAGTTTAGCCTCCATTTATACAACATACAGAATTATTTGATGTGTGGGGTCAAAAAGGTGCTAAATATGCAATGATATATGGATAAAATTATGCACTTGGTTCGAGCATGATAAAATTGTGAGATGATAAATAAATCTCCTATATAATCAATACTCTTATAGGGGAAAATTTACCATGGGTTGATATTTTAATTTATATGAATTGAAATTAATCTCCCATATTGACATGTTAAATGGGATAATTTTTCTCAATAATAAAAATTAATGTTATTACATTATCACCAAAGATTTTATATGAACCATATATTGATTTAATTTTTTTTAATATTTTCTGAGACCTTATCAATTATTTGATAAAAAATATAGTTTCTAACAATATTTTTTCACCATTTTCATTACATCATGTTAGACATTCGAATATCTTCCCATGTGGATCATTTAATTCTCATCTGAACACATCTGTGACACTATTGTTGTATGAGAACTAAACACATGTAACATATTGCTTCCAATCACTTTTAATATCCATTAATACATCTCCAAGTAAGTATTCAAGTGTTTGGATATCCCTTTTACATTGAATGTATTATTTATATTCATATTTCCCATATTAATTTTTTCTATGTTAAAATAATGATAAATAATCCTCTAGAAAATTGATATTATCATTAGATATTTATCAGAAATGATAATTTTTTCACATTAATAGAATTCCACTAAAAAACATTACACATTATGTTAATTTTTTGACAAAACTTCTCAAATAGTGATTACTTGATTATCCTTTCTATGTTAATCCACTCTAACACCTTTGAAATTATTTAATTTACAAGTCTTTAATGATATTTTGAATATATCCATAATTATATTATAACATTTTAAACCTTTTATAGACAAAAAAATAAAAAATCCTAGATTTTATAAAAAATAAATTTACATGTTTGAAAATAAATTACATTTATTTTTACTCTTTAATATCATTTTTTATTATATCTCATGATTTTTTTTTATCATAAATTGTGTATGATCATTTTACTTCATGTGATGAAAGGAAAATATGACCCATATTAATCTCCTTTTAGTTCATTCTTTATCTCTAGTGTTGATGAAATATATGATCTCATTGAAAATTAATTGAATCCATCATTCAAGATATATAATTTATGAGACATTTAATTATTTGATTACCTAAATATAATTTCTATCTAGAGATAATTCATCTTTTCCACATTATTTTTATCTTTGATTGATGTTTGGTAAATCATTTGGTAATGGTGGGATTCTGAACCCACTGTTTTGATCTTCGAATCCTAATTTTGTATATCTATTAATATTTGGTATTTATGAATTCTTATCATGGAATAGGTATTGAAATACATTATACTCAAAGAATTAACTACTTTATTCGACATTTTAGTGGGAAAGATTATTAATAAATCCTTATTAATTATTTATGATAATTCACTTTTTTTTATTCATTTTCATCACCTTTTATGTGAATATTTACATTAAGTTATTTTTATCAATATAGACATTACAATTATCAGCATCCATGTATTACATTAATATATTTAATTCAAACTAGTGTGTTCTTATCTCTAAATTATTCATCATGTATTATTCCTAATGATTCATCCATTACTGTGGGTTATTTGAAATTTATTTAACATTTTTATTCAGTATTCAACATTATCAACAATTCTAAGTCTTGGTTTTTTGAAATAATTTTTCTATGTGTGTACATCTTCATTTACTATCTTCTTAATGTTATCTTTAATGAAATGTTAATATTCAAACATCAAGAAATAATTTTTTCCTTCATTATTTAATTAATTTTTATTATATAAAATCATGATACATTTCAAATAAAGCATCAATTGTACCCAGCTGATCCACGAAAACTATGGACCTCTTTGATGAATTTTTTTCTGGCATTGCTAAATCAATTTTTTTGATGATGGATCACTATGAATTACCTCTCATTGATCACATTCTCAAGGAATGTAAATTACAACGTCAAAAAAACCCACTTCTTAATTATATAAATTACATATCCAACATTTAATAATTAAAAAAATCAAGGGTTATTACTCCAATTATTGATTACATTCAATGAATATAATAATATTTTTATTACATAAAACAATAAATTTATCTTGAATTTATCAATATTATTTATTCATTATGTACAAGAAGAATTTAAGTGAATTTTTTGGTTAATGGTATCACTATAAATTCATATTTTATATATCATTTAAAGATGTATATGTCATGAATATCTTACCTATTGAAAATAATATGATGATATATTAAATTAATATCTACATTTCAAAAGTGTAAATATATATTAAATTTATTGAACATGTCATCTATCAATTCTAGAAGATAATTTCTCTTTATGGATATCATATTGAACTCTAGGTAATCAATGAAAATTAATATTAATTTTATATTATTTTAGATTAATATACCCACATTGGGACTCAATGTGGAATATAAACATTGTTACTAATTATATTCATGTTTATCCCTTAATTCATTAGGTTTAATCACGACCATTCTTTATGGGACATTAGATATATATATTTAGTATTGGATATAATTTATAATTATTAATCTACCATAGGATATGGAGGAATATCAAGAAACATATTGACGAATCTATGTACCCATTCCATTATAGTATACATGTTGTCAATGATACGTGTTTAATTTATCTCAGCCATATTTGTATGATATTCTTCTTCATTATGTATTAATTCATATACCGTTGAAATATACTCTATTAGAGATTAATAAAACTAAATTTTTTAAGAGGATAGGATGGTTATGGGTATAAAATAGGATTTCTAGTTTATTAAAATTTATACAATGTAAATATTTAAAATACTAACCAAAATCTAATGTGGAATAAAATTACACAAAATAACGGACTATTATAGTATCTAAAGATTCTCTCTTAAACCTTAATTTTGTAATAGTATAATACATAGTTGGAAATAATTGGGAATATTTAATTTTTTATTGGTATATCAAAATCATCTTGTTAGGTAACTGATTCAATGTTTTGAATATAAATTAAATATATGATCAAATGTATAGAATTAGAATCAAATGATTTTATCCCAATGAAAAGTTAATATTGAATGTACATTTCTATAGATCAATTTTTAGATCCCTTTTGGGGGGGGGGTTATATTTATTTATGCTTCCTTGGACTGATGGTTTTTTATGTTTATATTCCTCAATTACCCATAGTTTGGAACAATGTATTTTTCTATTCCTTGTTCCTTGTGGTTGAAGAATTGAATAATTAGTGGGGTATTAAGAAGAAACGTCCTTTACTATATTCTATCAGTGGTATCTTATATGATCTATGAAAATCATGTGATTAATAAACTATATATCAAAATTAAATAAATTTTCTAGTTCCCTTAATAAAATTCCATTACTACGAGTTTTTAAAAATTATTGACATATATAAAATTTAATTTATATTCATCTATGCCCTTTTTTATTTCTTATAAAAATGTAAAATTTTATCCATTTTCTATTATTTCTATGTATATGAGACTGTTAAAAAAATATATCTTTATATGTATAGTTCATTGCTAAATTATTTATAATTCTTAATTTCATATATGTTTAAAATAATAACTATTTTAATTTTTTTCAATAATAAAAATTATGAATTTTTTTTAACATTATGTATTACCATGAATGTTAAATTTCGTTTTTAGAATCAAATTATGAATAAAATAATTTTCATTTAATATTATGAATCCATAATACTATTATGGGTTATTGAGGATATAAAGAACAATATAATATAGTACTGGACATTTATTCAAATGGTAAAGTCATATTCATTAGTAGAATGTTTACATTATGATATTATTATAACTGAAACTAAATAACTCGGAATATTAAAATTGGATTTTATTAAAACAACTCAGAATATTAGAAGTGATGTTTACATTATCTTATTGAATTATATTCTTTTGCCTATAATATTTTTTAATATAGGAATAATGATACAATAATGTGTAATATAATTATAAATATATATGTTTTATTGATATAATTTTTCATTTACCAATATATTTCATCATATTTATTCATGTTTGGATGTTTTGGACACTGATCATATAAATTGATGATACGCTAAGTCTAGAAGTATTCTTATTCTGATGTTCAGTTTAATGTATTTATATTTTATTAGGCATCCTACATATCATTGCAAATGAAAAAGGTTCTCAAGGTAAGATTTATATATTATAATTTGCATAATGAATTCACTATGTAGGATTGTATATATTTTTTGGTGTATTTTAAAAATGTTAAAATAATTATGTACTTATTGATACCATTAATATTTTTTAATAATCTACCAACATCATTATTTTAAAAGAAAAAACATCCATGACAGAATGTGATACGGTAATATTATACATTAGGAGTATAAATATTGTTTTTTGATACTCTAAAAATTATTCTAATATTATGATTATATTATAATATGGTATTGTTAATTATTTGGTCAATATTTATCTTTAGAAAATACTATTTTCATCCATTTATTATATTCTTTTTGGTTTGTTTTAATCACTCATTTTTTTTATATTTTTTTCTCCACATTACTTAAATATGTTCATATTTACAATAATGTTATTATTAGTTAATGAGGAAACATATGTTCTGATCAATTTTATAATTTGAGGGGGTTAAAATTTGTTTGTTAGATGTTGTCTAAAATTCACATAACCTTAAATCATTAAAATTTATTACATACTGGGATAAAAAATTTATATGATATACCCAATATTTTTATATAGTTAGATTTGGTATAAGATAATTTCTTAACCATTTCACTTTATCTTTTCATTCCACCTATTTTTTTAATTTATATTTTTTCTAAGACAAATGTTTTATTTGTGGGAATATTCATTTGTTATTAATATATTAGGAGAAAATATAATTACATTGGATAATTTCAACCCATGATAGAAAATAATCTTTAGTAGCAATAAATAAGTGTTATGGAATCAAAAAATAAATTTCAATGTCATCATGCTAGTGTATATTTATTTTTTAAAATTACTATAAATTATAGAGTTTGAGTGGAGATATTTTTGGTGTATCTGTGAGTAGAATAATTTTAATATGTAATATTTAAATACTTTATAATACATTTTTATTTGATATCAATAGATATATCTAAAATAATATTTCATTATATGAGACAGTGAATATGATTTGGAGATATATTTTATTTATATACATTGATCATTAAAATTTATTCAAACTGGAAAGGAATTGGTTCATGAAAAATATATAGACACTAATATTCATCGTTTTAAACTAATTTATAAAATATACAAATATTTAATGGTATTTATTAAATATAATAAATTTAGTTAGAGAAAATGATATTATAGTTGATTAAATATCTTTCATATTAATCTAACATAATGGTATAATAAAATATAAGTAATAGATAATAAAAATCATATAAAAACATTCATATTTATGAAGATATTGGAATTATCCTGAAATATTATAATTAGAAAAAGATTGATACTGAGAATGAATAAATAAAGAATGATGTTTCATTCAATTAAACATATGATACCCAAATATTTTGTTCTCCACTATAAAATATCAATAGTAATGTAAAAATATATAAACATTATTTGGATGAATTTTTTTTTGTAAATTAGTGATTATTATCATGATGATGAAGCAAATTTAAAAAAATAAAGAATGCCATATATGAAAATTAAAAAAATAATAGAAAAAATATGCATGAGGTGAATACATCTTAATAAAGTAAATATTAATAATAAAATAAATCGTAATATAGAATAACTAATTTTTTATTTGGAATAAGAAAAATATGGATGGTAAATACCCATAGATGAAATATTTAAAATGTCATAAACTATTAATGATATGTAGAGTTATAGTAAGGTTTAATATTATAAAATACATGGTTATTTATATTCTGATGATAGTTGGAAGATCATACCATTTTCTGAAAATTATCCTCAGAATGATTTATGATCGAAAGGTAATGAAAGACTTGATTATCTTTTATATTTTTCCCTTAATTCAAATTTTAGTTTTAATATATACAATGATAATAGTACAAGATCATTGAAAGAAGAGTATAATATTAAATGATTTTAATAATTTTATGATATATGAAATTACTAATGATTAAAAATAAAAAGTTAATAAAATACATTTTTAATGCTACGGAATATTTTTAAGGCGGAAGGTTGGATTTTAAATTCATTAAAAATTTCTATCCCCACATCCATGTAAGATGGAAAATATAATTTTTATTCAAATAATGATTATTAGAAATTATAATTCAAATAATTGATATGGATTTTAATTCTAGGGAACTTGAGACTATTAAGCACCATATGTTTTGAAAAAATATCAATCATATATTTCTTTTTTTCATTTGAGGACCGTAAAATGTTTTTACCAATTCCATATATTAAATTTATTTTATAATGAATTATTATGTAAAAAAAATATTATTTTATGATATTTGTTCATATAACATGACTATAAAGAATTCATATTTTTAGAAATTATAAAAACAAAATAGGGTATGTGTAACGTTTGGAGATAAAATGAAATTTCATGTTATCTTTATGGAAAATATGGTTTTCCATAGTATGAATATAATTTGAATATAAATTATTCATTAAGATAAAAATATAATGTTATCAGTATTATCAAATGGTGTAATAATATTTACCTCATGAAAATTAATAGTGATAATTATGTGAAGAGAAAAATCATTTTTTGTACATAATTGTTTTGGATAGGAATGATATTTTTTAATCTATTAATACAAAATACTATAGTCTCTAAAATTAAAATTACACAAGTAAAATTTAATATTCTACCTTGTTCATAAATTGAAGGTTAGGAAACTGCAACATCTTGACCATAAACAATATATTATGGAGAGGGAATGTGAATGAACCAATAGAACACCATTATCATACTACATGAGTCTGTGTTCTTTTAAAGTATGGTAAAAAGAACTGCATGAACATTAGAACTAAATGTGAAATATCAACTTATTGTTATTTATAATTTGTGTACATGGTCCTTTTTAGTCTAATAGAAACAACTTGTATTAGAGGAAAACTTAATGTTTATATCTCAATGGATGATTACACTAGGTATACATGGATTTTTTTCTATCACATATGTACAAACCAATCGATATTTTTAAACTTTGTATTTCTCTTCTTCAAAAAAATGAAACCTAGATATTTTAACTATTTAGAGTGATCATTGAGAGGAATTATACAATTTTGTATATGATGATTTTTAAATAAATAAGTTATCGATCATAATATTTTAACACCTAGAACTATATAATAGAATAGTGTTGCTGAATGAATAAATTTAAATTATTTTGATATTTTCCAATATATATTTTTGGAAAATTCAATTACTATGTATTTTTTGAAATAATTCTTGAATATTGGATGTTAAATTATAAATCAAAATTTTTATTATTTTTATTGGAAATGTACTCTATAAATTGTTAAATGAGATGAAACCTTATCATTCATACTTAAGAGTAATCTGATATATAGAAATATTTTTTAAAATTGAAAATAATCATTAGAAATATCATCCAATGAATAATGTAGTAATATTTGATTATTACTCAAAAAATATTATTTATTGTAATTTTCTCAATAAAGGAACAAAAACTATTGACGGAACACAAAATTTAATGAATGATGATAAATATAAGTTTTTTTATCTAAATCATTAAAAGGATACTTATCTTGATTATATTTATGAAACCCATCATATTTTAAAATTAAAACTTTATCAAATTTCATATTATATTAACATAGGATATGTGATACAAATATAGTATATACTATGAAACTAATTTAAAAGTATGTCAATCAACAAGTATATGATGAAATAAAATAAATTTTAATAAAAAATTATACCATCTTAAGGAATCACCCATGTCAAGACACCATTGGTAATGTATTTGAACCTTTTAGAACAATATTTTCCTATTGAAATGGCTTCCAACATTATGATTACCTATCTCAAGTTGAATATAAAATTCTAAAGGATTCCTAGAGTGATGAGTGTTCGATAGTCGATAAGAAAAAATATAGTAATTAATTTGGATGGAATAATGTTTGAAACATGGATGATCTGAAATAATGTCGTTTGATTATAAAAGTAAAATATGTTTATTGAGGAAATTATATTGATAAAAATATCATTATTATGAATTACACCATCCTATTTGTTAGGTTTTTGAACATAAAAGTGGGTATAGATTATAGAAACTAATTTTATCTTTATTCTAGAGTCAATTCCCATAGAATTTTATATGATTTTATATCTATCTTTTACATTACTCTATTTCAAATGGATGCGATTAATTATTTACTTAAAAATATATTCAATACAAGATTTTGTAGAAACACCTCTTGGATTTAAATATTTTAATCATACAGAACATGTATTTTTACTTTCCAATGATCATTATGGACATAAACCTACTTTTAGAACCTTGTATAATCGATTTTATAAAAAATAATTTCCACTTTTAAAAAAAAAAATCTTGTTCACACCATTTTTATCGCTAAATATTTTAATGAAAATAACATTTTAAAAATACATGTGAATGAAATTACTTTCTATTTAACCCAAAAACACATGTACACCATTTTCAAAATATATTTAAAGTGAATTTGAGATTAGTGTTATATAAAAACTTTACTAAATTCGTGGATTTCCAAAAAATTATCACTATAGATGAAATATTATTATCTACATATATGTATATAATATTTTTACATTAAATTTTTTTATAATAATACCTCTAGTTTTAGTACTGCACAAGCTATCTCATATAAATTATATGTTAATTAGTATTTGAAAATGATAGATTAAAATTATTTAAATGGTCCAATAGAAGGTTTTAATACAAAAATAATATCCAACCAAACATTATGTACTTATTATTGTTTTATTTGATGCTTTAGAAAAACCAGAATGAATTAAATCAAAAATACGTTAAAAGAATCAAATTATACAATAAAGGAACAATGTAATGTAGGATTTTTTTGTTCACAAAAAAAACTCAGTTAACTCTTATGATTTATTCATATGATGACATTGGAGGATGTAGAATTAATGACAGGAGTACATTGAAAACATTTTATTTTTATTGTGAATACATAGATTCATCGTTTATTAATAGAGAATATTTGGATTCACACTCAACTGTTGAAGCTAAATGTGTGTAATTTCGGTGTTTTTATGGTCAATTGTTGCAGGTGATGCCCACACTAATAGATTTTAATTTATGATTCCTAGAAACTCATATTCTTTATTATAGTACTGCTATTATTAACCCTCCTCCAAATTGAGTACATCATTTATTACACAAAAATACATATATAAGAAACCAAATTTTTTCATTAAACCACAAAATAGATATTATAATCATTTTTATCCTATCTAGAGATCAAATTTATAAAATTTTCACTAAATATTAACATTTAATTAAATTTTAAATTTTAAAATAAAAATTATATACTATTAATTAAAATTCATCATGAATTATATTTCATGTTTTACAATCTCACAATATTAAAAATTATACTAGAAATTGGTGAACATTCATTCGTTACCCCTTTCATTCCTTTTGATAAAGGTAGATTATATTATCATGAATTCCATTGAAGTAAAATTATCATATGTATATCGAATTGATGTTTATATTATAGTTAGATTTAATGAAAATTGATTTTTTAGAGGTACTATAATGTTCATGTTGTATTACTATATAATAATCCACTATTTAATTTCTATATATATTTTTATTTGTTTATTTTTCATTTATATTGTTATCTTATGTAAGAAAATATTATGAACAAAATCATACATAGTTATAATTCATTGATTTAGTAAATAATGTTCTCTAATACTATAGAGGTTAATTTAATGTATTCTAATCATGATACATAAGGAATCATATATTAGTCTTATGTTTTCCGAGTTTACTCTCACACTTTTCAAATCTACTCTTCTATTTTTCAAAGAAAAATTGTATATAACATTTCATACATTACTTTTTTGGTATATATATGATTTTGATTTCATGCGTATGAAAAGATTATTGGATTCCAATTTCAGATATATGAAATCTCATACAAATTCTCTAATACCTTAAAATGTAGAGGTTATTCAGTTTTTCCTTATATAAGAGATTATTTGGATAATAAGAAAATGGTTTTTGAATATTATATAGAAAATTATTTTTCAAAATATGTTCATCCACCATCATAAAATGATAATTGCTAGATAGTTCACTATATAATTCTGATTAATTCTTACTATTATCACTCACTCACATTTTATATATATGTACTCATAATATAAGATAAATCATTTCAATTTAGTTATGATGTTTTGAAGAAATTGGGGTATGTTCATCCAAAAAGGATAATATTGGAATTATAAAAAGAAGTGAAATTAATTCTGACAAATTAAGTGTATATATCAAAAGTGAGTAATATTATTAAAATATAGAGAATCTATATCATTTTTATTTTAACTATCATATACCAGGTAATATATATTTTTTGAGTTTATTTTTTATTCCTTTTTCAAAATCACCAAGGGTGAGAAGTTAGATGAAAAATTAAGATATATATTAATTCATATTTTTTTATCGAAGATGACAATTTTAGTTACATTTAAATGGAATTTAAATTTCGAATGAAATTTTTATTCTTAAGAAGGGGGACTTTAATGAAAAGGCTGGCATGATTTATTGAATGGGAAAATTTTATTTTTCTAAACATACACTAGAACATACTTCTTTTTATATGTATTCATTCATTTCTCCTGATTATGAAAAGGGGAATATTTTTTATGGGTCAAATGAATCTTATTATCCATTTATTAATATTAAATACCCATTATATTGTCATTTATATACCTATAATATTTTTTATGTTATTCTAAAAAATTTAACAATATATTAATAAATTTAAGAATAATTATATCTATATAATTATCTTAGAGTACTCAATATGTGTTGAGTTATATTATGATTCATTCAATAGTTCATAAGATTAAGGTGTATCATTCATTAGTAGAGGGTAAACATTGTCACATTGTTGAAACTACACCTCAAAAACTAAATCGTTAAACATTTGAGTTGGTTACAATGACACTTCTAAATTGGAATAAGGATTACAAGTTAAAAAAATATTAAATTAATTTTCAAATTGTTGGAATGTGTATTGAAATATAAGTTAAGAATATTATAATTTCCTTTGTGTTCTTCTATTTTTAACTATTTTGTATATGCTCTCAATGGAATTATTTTGGGGGATTTCATTATAAATATCTAAATTTTTCATTTTTTCATTCTATAACTTTATATAATAGATTTGATTCTAGGGTGAGGTCTATAGTTTTTGATAATATTTATCATCAATATTTTATGTCTTGGATTTCAATTAATTTTTACCTTGGTTCTATGATGTTATGGGTGTTTGGGTTATTTACCACTCATTACTAACCGACAAGGCATCTAGTGATGTAATTACCTATTTCTAAATACATGTAGGATTATTCATTATAATGGAATGTATTTTATAATTTGTTATATTTCAATGATATTCTATTGATTATGAAATTATTTGTACCTTGAATCTTCTATATTGATCCACCAACCTATTTGGTTTACAAGTAATCAATTCCCAGATTGGATGTTTTTTGTTATAATATACATTAAGGATATTCATATAGTAAGTCGATACTCCAAAAATTGTTTTTTATATTTTTTTTCAAATTATTTTATTGTTTTCATTTTTGTTTACAACATTCTATAGTATTATATTTTAAATGATGTTCTATTTGGACTATTTTAGTGTTATCTACTAATTATTTTTATTTTTGCATGTTTACATCATACTTTAAATTCATCAATGATTAAAATGATTATACTCTGAGTTGATTGAAATAATTTTATTTTTTATTATGTTAATATATTTATTAAGATAAACATTAAAATTGGTCTTTTGGATATATTTATCTCATGGACACTCTTTTTGCAACCGTACTATATACATTTTTGGACAAAAATTTATTACTAGATATTTTTATAGATTCTTTTTAAACTGCTTAAAAATATTTCTATTTTATTATTAATTTTTATTAAAAAACCATATGAACTAAATTAAATCACTTTAAAATTCACATAGTATGTAGTAAAATATTTATTCTGTTTTTTATTGAGCTCTATAAATTCTCTTCTTCATCGTAGTATTATTAAATAAGTAAAACACATTTTAATCAAAATTTTAATTAAGTCATTCCACTCTAATGATTCAATATTTTTCATTATCATTTAATTAGTGATTAATATAAATAATTTATTAACTTATACTTTCATATATTTTATGTATGAAGTAGTCGTCTCTTACTATGAATAATTATCCATTAAAAATATCATTTCCATTGAATTAACCAATTTTTTCTAAAGAAGTTGATCATATGTTATTATAAATAACATTTTATATTCTTATATAAATTATAGAATTGATAATTGATATTATATAGGTCAATATTGTAATTTAACATTTATCGGGATATTATTAACAACATGGGAGTAGTGTTTTTGTATCATCAAGAGGGTCTCAAGTCAATCATACATTAAACTTGGAATACAGTTCATGCCATCATAAAATTTTCTATCAAATGGGTTGTTGGATCAAATTCCCCAAGTACAACATTTTATTTAAAATTTTATGTCATAAGATAAAACATAACTAAATAAATAATGCTTAAAAATATATTTATTTATCTTAATCAACACAATCATTCTACTTCATTAATTCCATTTTATTTATTTAGATTATATTTGACTCCTTTTTTTAATTTAAAAATCAACTAAATCATTAATTGATACTAAGTATTTTGAAAATCACATTAATAAAAAAAATTATAATCATTTTTGAATAATCAAACAAGATATTTAAAATTATACAATCAATAGGATTAACTTCATAATTAGGATAATTAATATTAGTAAACATAAATCATTAACAAGTTTTTATTTCATTAAACTACGTCCCCTAACAGAAATTCATAATCCTCTTATTACATGTCATCACATATGGGAGAAGTAATAAGAAATTTTGGGGGCTTTAGAACACATTATTCCATGGGTGAACATTATAGTCATTATCTAGAACTTAAATTTTTATTTTTTCTTCAAGACTTATCATATTAATTTAGTTTTACGGTAAATGATTCTAGATGGTATATAATGGATAATTAACTATAGTAAAAGATATTATAAATATTTTCTAATCATCTTATTAGTCTATAGACCTGATTTTTACCCTCAAAGTATGTTTTAGTACAAGTTTGATAAAATCAATTTTATAAGATATTTAATAATTAAATTAATGAATATATATTTACCTAATGTATAATAATTTTTATATAATATACATAGAACCCTAAATATAAATTCAAACAAAGTATTTGTGCATAAAATGGATCTTTTACAATGGAGAGGAATCCATTTTTTATTTGAGTTACAAGAATATGATTGAGTTGTTCGTTGGTTTTTAATTTAATGTTTTATTATATGACAAGACATTATAATTTCATTTTTATCTAACATTATTTAATTTATATGAAATATATAATGATGAAATACATGATAGAATTATATATATAGAAATGGAGGATACAATACATCCAGGAGGTGACATAAATGGAATGAGGATCTAGTCGAGTGGGGGTTGAAGAAAATGATATTTGAAATAGGACAAGAGTTTGATACTATAGATTTAACCATTTTTCATTTTATTTTAATTATGAATCTATTTTTGAATTTACATGGTGTGTTATGCTGATTATTAATCAATGAATTCCTATTTTCATGGTGTTTAGATCTTCTAACATTTCGTAGGACATTATTTAAGGTAAAGAATCATTCTTTTATCTTTATTTGATCATTATGTTTGTAAAAAAAATATTTAATGATTTAATTACTTAACTAAGAATGAAAATAGTGTGCTATATTTCATCAAATATATTATTATTTTATTAATGGAAAAATAATAAATTATTTATTAAAACATTGATTGAATTGTGAAATTTTAATTATGTAATCAATATTACAAGATTTTTTTTAATTCATCCTCATATAGGAAAGTAATTTTTCACGCATTAATTATTTTACCCATAAAAAATTTAATTGGTTTGTTGAATTATTTAATAAAATTAATTTTATTTATCATATAATTCAAACACATAAATTTTTTCCAATGGAAAACTCCTTAATAATTTATTATATTATGAAATTAAAATCCAAGCCATTGAACTCCCCTCTCCCCTTCCCACACATTTCCAATAATGAATGATTGTCAATGAGGATCACTTCCATGGATTTTTATACATTTTCAGCCTATAAGTATAAGTCCCCAACCTTAAATAATACATAATACCGAGTAATGTCAAAAATTTGTCTTTATTTGACATTTAGGACATTTTTATGTTTAGATCTATAGAGAATTAGGCTATAACTCATAAAAACAGTAGAAATACAATGTGGAAACCTCAAATAATATCCATTCCTTCCCTAAAATGGTAATTTTTTAAATGAAATGTGGTTTATTTTCATGTTTAATCATCATAACATTTCTTTATTCCCATCCATGATTTTTTCCTCCCATAAAAGGAGTGAAATAAATTTCAAAAAAACTTTAAAAAAATGGATGATCAAAACAAGATTAGTAAAGGATATTAAACAATGAGTGAAACCATTAGTCCATGATTATTTTAAAATCTTAAAATCATACATTCCACCCAGAAAACATAAATTCTTTAACATGAATTATAAAATAATAAGGTTCCTATAAAAAATCAACAAAACCATAAAACATAAATACAACTTGTGGAATCTATATAAAACATACATTTTATATTATATAGTTGTATTTGGAGTAACCTCCATTGTTTTGTTAGGAATACCCATCATACTATATTCTATAAATATCATAGTAGAAACCATATAATTTTACTATGTCATATTATGCAATGCATTGGAGAGATATCAGAGTCTCACCCTCCATCAGTTGATCCCAGAACCACTCGTCTTTAGTTTATCACATAACCACCCATCATTGGTTTATCACGTAACAACCCATAAATTATCTCAGAAACATTATATAATCATAACACATAAAATATTTCAATTACCAACATTTAACACATAAAATGTTATTTTCAATCATTATAAATCATTTCATGATATTTAAATTGTCAATCTATCTTCAAAACAATTTTCAATACAAAAATAAACATAAATTTAATAATGAATTTATTTTTTTCAAAAAAAAATTGAGTAAGTGAAATAAAAAATAATGGTCATGGAGGCAGAGAAGTCCTTGTTTCCATTTATTTTAAAAAACATCCATTTTCTGGTTTGTAAATAAAGTAAAACAATTCTTATAAAAATGTTATTTTTATAAATATTGAATTAAATTCAAAATAGACATAAAAGGTCATGTATAATCCATTTATATTGATATAAATAAACATTTAAAATAATATCCAGAAGAAAACTATTCAATAATTAAATATGTAAACGTTCGAGGTGCCACATGCCACTTTAAACATCTAAATCATAATTTATTTCAACTAATAAATTTTCCAAAACAATAAATAACATTAGTATATATAAAATATGGATAATAAATATAATACTGTCTATATATAAACTTTATCAAAAATAAAGGGGCATATTAACTAGAAATTCCTCAATGAAATGTGATTGAAATGAAATCCCTTTCCTTGTGTCTGATTCATCACAAATAATCTTTATAATTATAAGAAAGATATTAGTTTAATTTATAATTTCTTGATAATTTTTTTTTCATTTTTATTATTTATTTTATATCACTTATTAGTATGTTATAACAATTAAATATTTATTTATGTTCATATTTGATTTATTGTCATTATGAGGTACTTGAGTCAAAAATTAACATGGTATAATATCAATAGTCTATGTGGTCACAAGTACATAATCACAAAATAAAATTAATTATATAAGGATCAACTTTAAATATTAGTTATACATTTAAATTAAACCATTAATTATGGTTATTAAAAATTAAAAAAAAATTAATCAAGGAGATGATAGGCCATATGTACTCAAGAGTAACAGATTCATTTGACATTCATCGTTATAAAAGGAAGGTAAGAAATATTTTATATTTATATAATGATAATAAAATCATGTATGTAATATTAATTATTTATATATACTAATATATATCATACATGTGTTATAATTAATTAAAACGAGTCACATTGCTTCCTAGATGTGATAGTTCATACAAACATACGAACAACATTGCCATTTTTATGTATATTGGAGAAATAATTTAATTCATTTATTATTATATTATAAATAAATATATTTCATGAATATAAAATATTAAAATTAATTCCATTATTATCAAAATTAATGAGGGACAATTATGGAAAACAAATTAGATCAGTTTGTGGAGGTGATTATTCACACTTTTAGAGGAACGATTAATTCCATTCCCATTTAATGGGAGTGGAGATGTATTTTGGGGACAATAATAGCATAATAACATCTCAGTATATTTATTATAATATATTTTTTATTTTATAATGGTTGGAGGAGATTTTAAGTATGTGGAAGAAAAAATAAAACAGAAATACATAAATGAAATGACAACTCTTCTTTGGTAGATCACCTTTGAAATGCACCTTATAACCTCTATGT
The DNA here is from genome assembly GCA_963277665.1 of Viscum album. Classification (NCBI taxonomy): domain Eukaryota; kingdom Viridiplantae; phylum Streptophyta; class Magnoliopsida; order Santalales; family Viscaceae; genus Viscum; species Viscum album. The sequence goes on from OY728145.1 coordinate 1,768,057,339, forward strand.
AGGGTGTTATACCTAAAATAAGTGCTAATAATTTTTGGGAGGAATTATAATAAGGGGTTTTTTAGTAATTGGATGAAAAAATTGTTTACCAAGTGTGAGTAAATGAGAGGAATGGGTGCCTTTGTTTAGTAGAGGGGAGGGGCACCCTTAGAATTATTAAAAGTATTAAAATAATATAAATTAAATTTTGATTCAAAATAGTCCCAAACGAATTTTTGTAGTAGAGAAGATGATTTTGGTTCAAATAAAAATTATAAAATTTGAATTATATATCTTTCAAATATCTTATAATCCTAATTTTTTGGTTTTAACCTATTTTAATTATTATTTTTTATTATGTAATTTTTATTTTGAGAGTTAAAATAGTCTCCAAGTAATACCAAATGGCCAATGAATGTGTCATTAATGAGATTTTTATACTTATCTAGACATTTAGGGATAATATTTTATTTTTATAAAACTTAAATAAATTTCTTTTATATTTTATTTTTTATATTTTAAAATACTAATTATGTCAATTTTGACACTATTACTTAAGTGGCCTTTTTTAAAAATCCCAAAAACATGATTCCTTAAAAAAAATTATCAATGAAATCCTAATATGTCAAAGAAATCTATAAAATTATTATATTTAATGAAATATACCAAATTATATTTATTTTAATACTATCAATATCAATTATTTGATTCATTGTTTACTTAATATATTACTGCTTCATCATTCTGTAACATATAACCTTAATTATTTAATTACATAAAATTATAAATAAATTACCTTGATATGGGGAATATTTTTAGCTTTATAAATACTATTTATAGTCACATATATCTCCTAATTATCTCTATATTAAAATAAATTATTTTTTAAAACAAAAGTGTTACAAAAACGACTATTAATTGAATATAATATTATAAATTCATTAAAGACATACGTGTGGCTCCAAATGGCCCTAAAATAGACCTGAGGATACTAATGATCAGTAAAATCTCAAAAATTAAGTTAGAACGCATTTTGGGGTAGTTCTATATTATTATTATATTAATTTTGTCTTTAATTACACGATTTATCCTTAGTGTGGTAATAAAAATAATTACTAATGTTACTATTCATAATGTCCAAAAATAAAAGGGACCTATTTAAATAATTTTGACCTTCTTATTTCAAATAGGGAATCTATTTTTATAGAAAATAAACATTATTGGATGAAATTAATTAAAAATTAATCCAATTGACAGAATATGAAAATTGTTTTTTTAAGTAAATGGTTCAAAAGTTCGCATATTTTCTATATCGAATTTCATTTTAAATTCGATTAGAATGAAAAATAGTGTATTATATGATAAAAATTTAGTTAAATATTCTTTAAAACAATTTAAAATAACAATATATCTATATAAATAACTTTAAAAAAAGCAGTTTTGGAATTAAAATGCAGTATTTTTCACTATTCGTTAAATAATGAATATTTTTTGAAAAAATAACAATAATTTATCACAGTAAAATTCTAGTCCCCTATTATAAATATGAATATTATTTAGTCAAATATAACTTATAAATGTGTCAAAAAAATATTTCAAATAGTGTTTCCATCAAAAATTGATAAAACATCATTTTTTAAAAATACACCTTTTATATTTAAAATTGAATTTGTTCTTATAAAATATCTAGAAAATACATCGGATAAATTTTGTAAATTATATTGAATTTTTATTTCATTAATATAATTCAAAAATAGTGATGTGGTTATTTTATAATCAAAATTATTAATGTTTAAATAAAAAACATTCTTTATATACAATTCGTTTTTAGTTTCATTTATAGTCAATTTTGAAGCCAATGATTAAATGTATAATCTTGTTTCAACCATATTTTAATAATTCCTGTTACACTATTGATTCTACCCAATCTAACTGTCAGATGATAACAACAATATTAAATAATTATATATAATAATTATTTTAAGATCAATGTGATGTATCACGTACATTATCAAAAAAATTTGTTCACTTTTAGAAACTCGGGGTGTTACACTCTACACCCTTTTTTAAATCATGTCCTCATAATTCGAATTTTTGGTCGCTAACTAAGGTATGAATTTTCATAATACCTTTAATAAAATTCCAATTTTGAAAAAGGATTAATAAAAATTCCACTTCAAAATAAATTAAGGAACATACGAAAGTCACCTACAATAACACATACTATGATTACATGAAGGAAGAAAATGAAAATTGATTGGAAAAAAATCTCCATTTTTAATAAATAGTGAAGGATAATATAATCATTGGAATGTTATTCATTACAAATCCATAAATATGTGATGGGTTAAAAGACCATTGAGAAATGCAAACTGATTACATTTTTTTTTAAGATATATTTAATAGAGTAGTGGAATTCATTTGCTTCCTAATCTATGAACATAATAAAACATACTTAATTGATAAGTAGAGTTTCATCCTTTAATAAGTTTCTAAAATAAACTCACCTTTTTCTATAATCGATGAGTTTTTGAGAATAATATTTCATACGTAATGCACTATAATAAAAATCTAAAAACCCATATCTCCCACAAAATGTTAACTATACAATTATTATCCCATTAAATATTAAGCAACCAAAATCAGTTATTACATGATCATATATTTCCCCTAAAAATCCTAATCCCTTATAAGTATAAAGACTAAATTTAATATCCTATATTCAACAATAATAACCATTGTTCAACATAGGCCTTTAAAAAAATTATTTTCTTTAAAATTAACAAAAATAATCCCAACTTATATTGAAACCCAAAATTTAAATGATTTGATAACATATTCTTCCATGATATATTTATACATTTATATCAATATAACATCAACAAATCATAATTTCATATAACCAAAAACTCATATTCTCTAAGATAGGTTACTGATTTTCATAAATAGCACAAATCACCATGAGTTCACAATTAAATAATAAATGTTAATTAATAAAATAGAATTACATAGTATTCTATATACAATAATCATTTAAATTTCCTAATAATTTTAACATCTTCCAAAACAACATTTCTCAATTAATCCACAAATCAATTTTCAATCCCATTGTTATCTATTCGATAAAATATTTATCTCCTAAATAAACTTATTTTTAATCCATAAATAATTTAACTAAAAAGAATAAGTCATGTTGAACTGATACTTTATGTAGGTCAGTGGTAGGAGATAAATCCATGCTTTACTTCGATTTTGGGTTCGATTCCCGCAACATTTTCTGACACAATGGGTTGTAATATGGTCTCTATGTTGTCCTTTTTCAAAAACTATATAATTATTATAAAATTACCAAACTAAGAAAAAATCATAAAAACTAAACATAACATGTTTTAACATAAATTTTTATTCTACAACATTCATTTTTCAACCCAATAATTCATCACACATAACTTCCTCAAAAAATAAATATCTCCAAAAATATCTATAATCACCTTAAAATTTAAGAACATAAGACTCAAAAGGGTATCTATGATACTAAACATATGGTCATCCTTACAATTAAAAACCCATGATGATATCCATATATCATAAGAATACATCCTAATCTCTAAATTTGTCTGAAAAATAATTTGATACGAACTATAAGTCCCTATTCTCAAACATTGCATAATCATTAGTAAAGTCAATAATTTGACAATATTTCACATTTAAAATGATTTCATATTTATCTCTATAGAGAATTATTCCATAACCCATAAATAATAAAACCATAGAAATAAAAATTGGACACTTCCAATAATATCCATTTCCTCCATAATACAGAATTGTATAAAATGAAACATCATTTCTTTTCATGTTTAATCATTATAACTTTTCCCTAATCCAATACTTGACTCTATTATCCACTAAAATATATGAATTTTTTTTCCAAAACATGTGATGAGAACAAAAATATTAGTAGGGTATGTAAAATAAGTAATGAAACTGTTAGTCTATGAATATTACAAAACCATATAAACATTTTCACAAAATCTTATTTTGACCCATAAAACATAAACTCTTCAGCAAACCTCATGAAATCATAAGATTCCCAAAAAAATTATAGAAATAATAAAACATAAATTTAACTTGTATAATACATATCATACTTACATTATATCATTCAAATCTACACAGGGAGTAACCTCCATGGTTACATTTTTAATACCCATCATAGTATATTCCATAAATATCTTAGTAGAAACCTTATCATTTATCTCTGTCACCACGCCCAATGCATTGGAGAGCTATCACGGGATCACCAACCAGTAATTTATCATGGAACCACCCATATTTGATTTCTCATGTACCAACACATCTTAGGATATCATGTAACCACCAGCCAAATTTCCAAGAACCAATTTATTGCCATTACACATAAAAGATTACAATTATCAACATCTCAATCATAAAATTTCATTTCCAATCATAAGAAATCAGTTCAAGATATTGATATAATCAATCCATTTTAAAAACCATATTCAGTACCCAAAAATTATTAATGGATTTATGTTTCTTCTAAAAACATTATGGCTTGTAGTGGAATAAAAATATCAAATAATGGTCATGGATGTTGACAAGTCGGTGTTGTCATATATGTTAAGAAAACATTTTTTAGCGTTTTTAAAGAAAGTAAATATATTTTTATAAAAATATTCATTTTTAAATCATTTAATTAAATTCAAAACTGACATTAAATTTCATTTATAATAAACTGATATCCATATAAATAAATATGAAAATAAATATCAGAAAGAAAAAGCTTCGATAATTAAATATTTAAACATTCACGGTGTCCCATAAAACATTGAAAATTTAAATCTTAATCACCTCGAATTAATACATTTAAAAAAACAATAAACATTATTTGTTTAAATAATATATGGATATTAAATTTCAACATTTTTATATATATACTTTATAATATAATAAAGGAGTATATTAACAAGAAATACATCAATGAAATGATATTGAGACGAAATTGCTTACCTTGAGTCTAAATCATCACTAAAATTTTTTATAATGATGAATAATAAAATTTTGTTAATTTTTTACTATTAGATAACATTATTCATGTTTATTATTCATTTAATTTCACTTCTAAAAATGCAATAATAATTACATATTTATTTTTGTTATTATCAGATATTTTTTCATCATTTGGTACTTGAGTCAAAAATAAACTTGGTATGATGTCAATAGTCCATGTGGTAATAAGACCATAATCTATAGAATGATATGCATGAAATAAAGAAAACATTTATAAATCAAATATACTTTTCAAAAAAACAAATAATTGTAGTTATAAAAATGAACAACGATATAATCATGGAGATGATGGGCCTTACGTACGCTTGAGTAACATGTTATTTTCCATTGAACATTATGGAAAAAAGGTAAGTATAATTTCCAAATTAAATAATGAAAATAAAATAATTAATATCATTTTAATAATTTAAATATACTTATATATACCATAAATGTTATATACTGAATAAAAACGAGTCGCATCGCTTTATGAATGTGATATTTCCCACGTAAGAAAGAACATCATGATCATTTTTATGATCATATAAGTAAGAATATAAATGATGTATTATTATATTTAAATGATTAATATTTCATTATTATCACATATGAACATTATTTCTATTATTATAACATATCATGTGAGGTGATTATGGGAAACAAATTAGATCTGTTCATGGAGATGATAGTTCACAAGTACGCATGAACGACTAATTGAATTCCCATTTAATGGAAGTAGAGATATATTTTTGTGATGATATTAAAATAATTATATATAATTATATTGATAATACAATAATTATTATTTCATGTTGGATTGGGGGTATTTTAAGGATGAGGAAGAAGAAATAAAATAGAACAAATAAAAGAAGATGATACCACTTATTCGGTTGATCACATTTTAAAAACTCCTTTACAACTTTAAAGATAGTGTTATACTTAACTATGGGTTAAATAATGTGGGAAAATATTCTAGGAATTGGTTTGGGTAGATATTATTTTAATCAAAAGATTTTTTATATTTGAGTAATAGAGAGTAATGAGTGCCTTTTTATAGGATAGGGGAGGGTCACTCTTGGAATTATTAAAAGTATTAAATTAATATAAATTTAATTTCTATCCTAAATGGTCCCAACCGAATTTATTTAAAATATAAGATGATTTTAGGTCTGATAACTATAATAAAATTTAAATTATACATGTTTTTAATATTTTTAAATCATGTCTATTTATTTTAAACCCTTTTAACTTATGTTGTTTTATTTATTGATTTAGATTTTGAGAGATAAAATAATTAAAAAATCATGCCAAATGAATAATTAATGTTTCATTAAATAAATTATTATATTAATATATAATTTTTTCTGAAATATTTAATTTTTTAAAAAATTTATATCATTTAATTTACTATTTTGTTTTTCAAAATATGAATTATGTCAATTTTGGCACTTTTCATTACAAGAGTTTTTTAATAAATCATAACAACTTGATTATTTAAAAAAACTTAACTAAATCTTCACACGTAATAGTAATCCATTATATTATTTTATGTAGTCAAATTTTTTAAATTATATTTATTTTATTAATATTAATTTCATTTATTTGACTCTTTCTTTAATTAATATATCACTGCATCACCTTTGTGCAACAAATAAATTTTATTATTTAATACCTAAAAATTAATAAACAATTACCAAGAGGAGGGTAAATTTTTTTTGTATTTACAAATACTATTTATAGTCAAAGTTATCCCCTGTAAAACTCAATATTAAAATACATTACAGTTTAATAACAAAACTGTACACAAATGACTATTCATTGAATATAATATTATAAATGCATTAAATTCATCCAAATGAATCTATGTGGTTCTAATATCAAACAATGAGTGATCATGGTCTTTATTCACTCATAAAAAAATTATTAAATCTTTTTTTGGTATTTTTATTGTTTAATAATCATATATGTACCACTAATTACCCGATTTATCAATAAATGTGGTAATAAAAATAATTTCTAATATTCCTAATCATAAAGTTTAAAAAATAAAAGAAGTATATTTAAATAATATGGAACTTTTTATTCCAAATATGGAATCCATTTTTCCAAATTCAAAACAGATAATTAGAAAAAATAAATTAAAAATAAACTTTTTGACTATATAAGAAAATGGGGTTTTTTAATTAAAAAATTCAAATGATCACATGGGTTTTACATCCAATTTCATTTATAAATTGTTTCCAATGACAAAAAATGTATTAAATGATAAAACATTAATGTAAATAATATTTAAAGACAATTAAATATACAATATAATTATATAAATAACTTAGATGAAAAAGTAGTTTGAAGTAAATTGTATTATATTTCACTTTTCATTAAAAAATGAATATTATGAGATAAATACCAAAAAAAGATCCAAATTAAACTTTTATAACCCTCTTCAAAAAAATAATTATATTTTTGTCATACATAACATATATAGTTGTAAAGACTAGATTAAAAATGGGTTCTGCTTCAAAAGGCGTTAAAACTGTATTTTAAAAAAAAATACTCCTTTTATTTGTAAAATTGAATTTTATCATATATAATTTCTAGAAAATTGTTATTTTGACTTTTATATATTATATATTCTTTCTATTTCATTAATACTATCCAATAATAGTGATTTGATTTTTTATAATCATAATTATTCTTATTCTAAAAAAGGAATCTTTTATATTCAATAGTATTTTAGTTTCATTTCATGCTAATTTTGTAACCAATGAATTATTATATAAACATTGGTAAAAAATATTTTCATAATTCAGTTAACATTTATCATTCCATCAATTCAAACATCTAGGTGATAACTACTATATTAAATAATAATATTTAATCATTCATTAAAGCATGATGTGGTATATCATGTACGCTATCAAATTTATATTTCCTTTTTCAATACATGGGATGTTCCAATGAGGTAAGAACATGTTACTTAAAATTTTAGTGCTATTTAATTTTAGTATTCTAGTGTATAAGTTTAATTTTTTGTGAATCACATTTATATTCAAAGTGTCTTTAAGGGTCCCCAAATAAGGGGATCAGTCATTTCTTCTGCAGGGAAAAGATGTTTGGGAATCATTTGTAATGCCATGAATACTATTAGAATTGATGGTGATTAATATAGATAAAAAAGGAATGTATATTTTAATAGATAATAGGGGATGAATTTTTTGTTACTAAACTATCATGAAAGTGAAAATATGGTAGATATTTTTTTTTAAAATCTCATTTATATGTGAAAAGTCAACTACATCATGTCACTTCTATATACTGCATCCTTCATTCAGTTATGGATGCATATCTATGGTTTCCATAGTTTGTAAAATATTACACAGAACACATTATAATTTCCAATTATGTGACACACATTAATCTCAATGATAGGATTTTTCTATGTTGATTAATATCACATTTTTTATAGTTTCACTATAAACAATGTGATTTGAATTTTGTAAACAATTTGGGAATGATAGAGTGTATTCATAGATAAAATCACAGAAAAAGATGTCACATTGGATAACTATAATACCCTACCATTAAAAAGAACAAGTCTTCACTATGTGAGTTTGAAATAACATATTCAAACTACTATCCATGGAATGTAGTAGAGGAAAACAAAATTATTCTATTGGGATACATGGATTGGGTTGTGATTTGGAATTTGTGTACTAATACTTGAGTAATATAAATAATGTATAATAGAGGTGAAGTATATTTATATCAATGATAAATGACTCAAGCATTCAGGATTCATGTTTGGATACCCCATAGATCCCAAACATCACGTCAACCTATATGTATATCATATCACATCACTTCATTAGAAATGATTATAGATTATAATTCATGGTTATCATATAAGGCATATAATGTAAATTTTTTTATTTTGAAAGTCATGTCGTGTTATAGAAAATTTAGGTGGTTTTATATGCATTCTCATTTAGGAACCATAACCAATGAAAAATAATTTCTCACTATTAATATTATTCATACATAAGAAATGGTATGTGACTCCATAATATTATATGATGTTCGTAATTTGTTTTGAATTTAGTGTTACACATCATTATACTAGTGACGATAAGTCATGTTTGAGGTGTTGGAAGTAAAAATGGAGTTATTCCCACCCCCCTAATCATGCATTTTTACTAAAGGGTGTATATTATACAAATAGTGTTTTAGTTAACTCCCATATCCCCTAACACATTAAAGGTACTATATTAGTCCACATATATAGTTGTAAACTGTATTAGATAATACATGGACCACACAATGGGTTGTGGGTCCTATATTGGGTCAATACCTCCTCACTGAACAAGAATTTTTTAGTGAGTCACGAATTCCCCACTATAGTTTTAAATCGGCGGATTGGGAGTCAAAATATCTATGTATATTTTATAATTCATTTCATATAGTATAACCTGCATAATTTTTCGTTTTAGATTATCAATAGATCTGGGATATGTATATAAAATTTCATGGGAAATCATTTATAAAAAATGCAAATAGTCTTGTATGAGGTGTTCTTTTTAGTGTACATGGTCTATGAATTTAGAAATAACCTATAATTTCAAGGGATTCCCTTTATCAATGGGATTCATACCAGTAAAGGATATATGGGTTTCCTATATGTATAACTCTAATTTTATCAATTTTCAATAACTATTTATTCAATTTTTCATTTTCTTATTATTCCAACTAGGTATTTCAACACCCTCCCCTACATTGGCCATTATTTCCTGAGATGTTATGTAAATTTAAAGGATGAAATAATAAATGATAATATTTGTGGGAACATAGCTAATGATTCATGACTAGAGTTAATGTAAAATTGTGATTGGTGGTATATAATGATGGGGTTTTCAATAAATTACCACTTCCTAGGAGTCCTAACAATGATGTAAAGTTCAACTTCTTATGTGTTATTTATTATTCAAGGGTTATCTATTTTATTAGTTCACATTTTGGGCTTTCTTATGAGGTATTATATTAGATAATAATTGTATATTATATTTTTTTTAATATATTTTATATATATGTGTGTGTGTGTGTACTGATGAAAGTTTTCATATATATTTACATAATTGGAGTTTTATATCTCCTATATATAGATATAGTCCAAGGCCTCCAATGTTTCTAATGACATCATAAATATTTTCAATAGAGCACAACCTATATGAAGGTTGTCTTGAGGTGTCAAAATCATCTAACAACCATCTTATGTGAGGTAAAATTAATTTAGTTCATGATATAATGGTGTCAAAGTCATTTATTCATAGGAATCAGGTTCAGAGTTAGTATTCATGTAAAGGTTATTTGGGAAACATAATGCATTGAAGTCAAGGGGCCCCTAAATTTAGTTAACTTTCAATGGAACGTAGAAAAGTTTTGGTGTAAGACATGCCCTTCTACCAAGACTCTGGTTGTTGGTTAGTTGACATGTTAATGTTATAGTTGATTATGAGGATAAAAGAAAATTGTGTATTATATAATTTACCAATTGTGTTGTTTTCATTTCCACTACATATTCCTCGGGTAAAATTACCATTATAATTAGTATTAATCATTGTTCTATCTAGTAAAATAGTTGAAACCAACCATATTCAACATACACATGTTTTTTTGAAGGGCTATGAAAATATCATACTAATTTTTCAGTATCTCATTGTAGAGAAATAACATGATGAGTTATAGATTAAGTTACTATGACTAAAAATCATTAATTCAAGATCAATTTAAATTTACATCACTAACTATAATCAGAGAATATATTTATTTATAGTGTATTTTTATATTTTTTATGTGATATATTAGTCTACCAATACGATGAATAAAATTAAAAAAATTTAATGGAAATTACCTCATAGTTTATTAGGTAATTCAGGTAAATGGGTGATTTATGTTTGGATGAAGTCAATGATAGAACTTTTTATTTGGAATAGACACCCATATACCAGATAATGATCCTCATATTTTTTTATTCATGGTTTTGTGATTCAATTTTATATATTTTTTACTCAAGAAAAATATAATAAAACATTAACATTTTAAATTTTGAGATCTTTCTTGGGTTGAGTTTTTTTATGTTGTTGAGTGTATTTCACATTCATTGGATACTAGACCGTTATAGAGGACTATTAATAATAAATAAATATGATTTATGGTTCATTGAAATCATTGTTTATTTAATATACATATTACATGGTGCATATCATTATATTTTATTATCTAATATGGGTCTCTATTTTTGGGTTTAACATGGAGTTATACAAAAATACATTTCTTACTATGTGGGAGATTTGAATATTTATTTTTGATAGAACCTAAGAACGAAGAACCTTTTAATTTATAGTTATTATTATTCATCATATAACATTGGAAGGAATAATAATTTAAAATTTTGTGATTCATATATTCCATATTGTATCATTAGTTTTTGAGTTGGATATTATAATTGGGGAAACATGACTTGTCAATTTTTCTAGAAAATCCTTCTAGTGTTGATAATCATATCACTTAATCCAACATAAAATATTAACTTATTAATCATGGATAGAGACTAATTTATGGGTATTTCCTTATGTTGATATGGTAGATTTTATATTTATACTTATTATATATATTATACTTTCATTATATGATTATGTTTATATATATATATATATCCATGTAAGAATTTAGGCCAATGATAAAATGGGTGATGATTCACCTCAAATAGCGGGTTGGACAATCGACCATATTGAGTAGGGCTAACCCTCGGTGAGTGGATTCCTTTTACACCCATCTAGTGAGTTTAGATTTATGTACTATTATTCAATATGAGTTTTTATTTCCTATATTCATGGAGGAATGAATGTATTTTGTCTCAAATAAATTTTATTGTTTTCTATATTGAAGGACTAATACGTTTTCAATCAAATTCATTTTGGGATAACATCTCCAATATTGGTACGACATTAGGATTCTTATTAAGATCAATAATCTTTCAGTGTTTTGGAAGACCTCCATTATTATTGTTTTAATGGTTCTAACATTACCCCTTTCATTAGTGTAAAAGAGAGTGGTAGTTCTTGAATTTGTAACCTAGGTTTGGAAGCTTTTAACATCAAGGTAATAATGACATTGTTTTGAGTATACTATTCAGATATTTTTATCAACAATGTTTCCTTCTAGTAACACCATTGGGAGTGATTAATGTCCCTACAATATTGATGGTAAAAATAAAAAATTAGTGATGTTGTTTGAGGAAACAATCACTTTATATGTTTAGAGGAATATTATTCATGTTTTATTGGTTTTTTATTAACAGAAATTGTGAGCACCATCAATATAGTGAAATCATAATGTAAAAGACCCAAATATGGATGATTCGTTCATTTATGGAATTTTATAATGAAATTTGGATACAAATTTGGAATTTGGAATATTGATGTAATGATAATTTTATAGGATAAGAATGGAATAGAAACAAAAATTTGTTATCTCAGATTAAGATTCTATATTGATCATATAGTGAGTTGTTTTAGTTGATAACCATTTTTATATTTTATTTTTTCGAATTAGGATATTTGTATTCTTTTATCAATGTTTGGCCCCCATACATATTTCATCATTTGAGAGAGGAACATTTTATAAACATCAATTATATGGCATTTCATGACAATATAATTCTATGAAATTCACTAAATATACTCCAAAAATACGAGGATTAAATTGTCCGGTTATTAAGATTAATTTTGGGGGTTCATATGAGGATAAATATTTTTATTAAGAAAAATGATGTTGATAGTTGTAAAATGAATCAAATAGATGGTACTTGGTGGTGTGTGACAAATTAATCATTAAATAGTATTTTTTTTGGATAAACACACTACAAGATGGAGTACATTTCTCCATATATTGGGGTTTTGGATTCTCAAGTAATGATAGATATTATACTGTGGTCGATATAAGATATGGTGGGGTCATATATAGGTCATAGACCATATTCATTTATCATGAATATAATGGTTAACTATAGAGTTAAATTTTAGTTGAATGGTAGTTTTAGGAGGTTAGATTGATTTTTTGTATTCTGGGCAAATGTTGATTTTTTAAATTAATAGAAATCATAGTGATGATATCTATGGAATTTGATTTTATTTTATATCAAATAAAATTACTATATTCTCTAAATCCATTGAATATTAAGGGTAATGTTAGAGACTATGGGTATCCATGATTTATTATGTTGGATATGTTTTTATATTCAATATTTCATGGAATGAAAAGCTGTAGAAGTATATCTTGAGGAACGTGTGACCATGATTCTATTATAGGTTTCATGTATAATATTTTCTAATATAATCAATAGTTCTTTTTGATATGTACTTATTTTTATACTATGACCATCATCAATATATTTATTTAGATCTATTGAGTGAAGCTTTGTTATTGAATGTACCATTTATTTTGGACCATTAACGATTTGGTTTTTCAAGTTCACATTTCAACTAAGTCTTATAACATTGAATTCCATAATATTTAAAAGGGTTTGTAAGGAAATATTTTTTATTATTTGAGCGATTTTATCTTATTCCATGTTCTAATGTTTCTCATAACATGAATTAAATGAAAATTATTATATATAATAATATGTCTTGTAATTAATGTAATTGACATGGAAGTTCTTTCTTATTCTGGTTTTCATTATTAATTAAAATAGTTTTTAGATGTCCTGGGGTGGATAATGTGGATTTGATTATGGAATATATATGTTCATGAGGTCTCATTGTGATCTTTACAATTTTTCATTATTTAGTATTTTTCTTTTTATGTATGAAAATGCTTCATAGTTTAGAGGAATTGGCGACTGAGGTTTGTCCTCTTCTAGGGAATTAATAATTAACTGATTTTTAGGCACTGATATCCTCCAAAAAATTAGAATATTAAATTCTACATAATAAATTATCTTGATAATTATTTTGGCCTTTTCATTGGTCATAAACTAAAATTATTACCCATTTTCAGAATTTTGGTGAAATTTTAATTAATTATAATAAAATTTATATTAGTTATTTTATTGATAAATTATTATTTATCATTCCTAAGTGAATATTAATTTACCATAAAAAAACATAATGTAATGGTATAATTAAATTTTTGGCATAGACTTTTCAATCCTAGAATTTTTAATTAAATTGATTACTAATATACTTCTCCTTATAAGTTAATGTTTTATCCCTCCAGTTAGGGTTAGCCATGTTCTACAACGATTGATTCAAATATAGGCTGAGATATTTAAAAATTAAATATCTTGTTATTAAATAATTATACACATGTGTATTTTTATAAATGTGTGTGGGTTTTTATAAAAAAATTATACGTTTCAAGGTAAACCATCAATACAATGTGTTACATTATACATAATTTTCTTTCTATTTCAAATTAGTTACTGGATTTTCAAATTGACACATGATTATTGTTATTTTCGGAATTATTATACTAATATTGATCAAATTCAAATACATCACTAAATACACAATTCAATTAATGAATTAATTGTTTTACCTCAACATAATATTTATTTAATTTAGTAGGTATTTTTGATGATTTAATTTCATAAATAATATTAATTATATAATGGTCCAAATATTTTAATTATATTTTGTTAGATTATATAAATAAAAATAAATTCCATCTTAAAATAATGATAAATTCATATAATTTGAATTTGGATGAAACTTCTCTTTAATATGTATATTATTTCACAATTTATTTGATTATTAAGTTTCATTCTAATATTTATCAATGGAATGTAAATTTAATTATCATATTATTTGATCATTTTATTATTATATCATATATAATTTGAAAATTCAAATTCATAAATATTCACTATCCTCAATATCATTTAGAATTGTGTAAGGGTAAATTCTTAGTCACTAAAAACTATAATTACCCCACACTGCATTTCATATAAATAATCTTCATTTCCTATCCTCACTATGACATGTTGATTGATATTGGGGGCCTAAAATGGTGGAAAATTTTTTGATAAATGAATGTGAAAATATAATTGATCATGGAATATGTAAAGGTTCACCATCAGGGTAGAATGATAATGGTTGTATAATTTAATAGGTTCTTGAGTTTTGGTTTAGTCATGAGTATGGTAGAAAATAGAGGAGCATTAATAATATTTTAACCCAATAATTCCAATGCCCATGGAGGTGATAAATAGTGTCCCGGGAGGAGAGGTGGTCGACTGAGTACATGGTGGATGTTGCTACATGAAAAAGAACACACTAGAGTTTGTTTATATGGGTGTTATTTTGTATGGAATTTGAAATAAAGTACAATATCCCACTCAATATTATATAGTTTGAAAGACACATAGAATAATCAATTTCAGTTTTGTTGGATGGGTTATTACAATGGGTTATATATTATATGGAATAAAAATTACTAATACATGTTATGTATCATTATGTTCTACTATATAGGGTTTCACTATCAAGATAAATAAATATAATGATTCATATAATCACCACACATATCTTGTTTTCTGGATTATTAATCCCAAGGGGAACAATGATATTCTGAGATATTTTTACATGGTAAATTACAAATTTTATACTAGGGGAATTTCATGTTATTCAATGGGATGTGAAATTTTCAATTTAATATTTACATGAATATTAAAACTAGTTCACATTGTATGTATTAGTAAGAAAACACCATGTTATTGGGATAAAAAAGTCTTGCCTCCATACTATACATGTCGACTAACCTTATATTCATACATAAAATTTTTAGGAGAGTGACATTCCATGTTTATCATTGAAAAATGATGTTGGTATCAAGTGTATATTATTGTATAGATCACAGGTTCCACAGTCTAGTTTCTTCTATTATTAGTCTATGTGGGTTTTCATATGACAAGATCTAAAATAGTGAGTCCCTTCCCAAGGTGATGTTAGTAAAGAGTCCAATCACAATCATTCCTAAAATAGGCCATATAAAGGTGAATAGAGCCAATTATGAAAATATAAAAATATGTAAGTCCTAATTCTTTATTAACCAGTGATAGATATATATTTTATGTGAACAAAATATAAATAATCAATAACTCTTTATTTTATTATAATAAACTAAATCCTATAGAAAAAATATATGAGATATGAGAGACAAATACATCAATAAAAATAAAATATAATATAATTTTACCACAAGAATAATATGAATATAAAAAAAATAAGAATGTGATAATGTCATCCCATTATATGAAACCCTGAAGTAATCTATCATAGAAATGGTTATAACAACTATCATGGACCCCATAGATGAATCATGAGTCACCAAGAATTAGCATGTGTCAACTTGGAAAAATAAACACATGAATGAAATCTATAATAATCATTACTAATCATATATGTAATATATATAATAAAAGAACATGTGGGAAGATAGTATATGTTTGAGTTTTTATAAACACACTCAATAGAATTCACAAAAAACAAGACAAATAAAAAAACAGCTTTCAACCCATAGACCCCCAGTGTGTGTGGGAAATATTAATGAAAAATAGAAAAAGTAATTAAGATATACTATATAACCTATTTTTTCAAAACTAGATAAAATTTCCACTCATTATAGTCTTAACCCATAATTGTATGTAAATAATGAGTATCTTCAGTTGTATGGTGTTCCAACAGGTCCACATAGTCTAAATTTAATATCATAACCAACCTTGTCATCTTGAAAAAAAAACTAATGATCTTATTAAGGATTCATAAGTCTAAAACAATCCAATTATATCAATTATATCTTTGTCAAAAATCCATAATCTCATAGGGGAAATTGAAATTTTTTTACAAATAGGTATCTGTTAATGGATTATTATTCCATGTAAGCATTAGAACCCAAGTTTTAGAAAACCATGTCACCTCACATTAATTTTAAATGGGGTTCCATGTGTCATTGGAAGACACATTCATAGAGGGACTGAGACTACAAATAGATGATCATGTTCTCTTATTAAATGGGGGGAACAAAATGACTTACCTATAGGAAATGATAAAGGATCCATCACCCTAGGTATACAAGAGTACACCTGACCCTATCATTTAATATATTAGTAGATAGAGGATATCATGAATGGGTACTTGGGAAGCATACATTTCCTTAAATTTTGGATATGATAGATGATGTCATTAATTCGGTATGTAATAGAAATACCAAAATATTTATATATAGAAAAACTTAGGTAAAAAATAAAATGAACTGGGTATTCCGGGTGAATATGTGTCATTATATATGAGATAAGAACATATTGATCACTTCACCAGAAAACATTTGTGGAATATATGGAGAAAATTTTTAAATATACCTATATATCCATGAATATATCCAATTGTGGATAAAAAGATTTTATCATTTTGATATTTATCGAATAATTTTCTGGGTAAGTTATTTTTGTACAAAATTTGTTATATTTTACATTATTTATCAAAATATTTGACCACACCCTACCCCATAAAATCCCTAGGTAGGATATATAATGACCCATACTTTACATACATTGTTAATACTTCAAAATTGAAGCATACTTATTACAACATATAACAAAACCATGAAAGGACCGTATAGGTATAGTGTCTTTAGAGACTGGGAATCATAAACAACTGGTTTATAAAGAATCAACTTTGCCTCCCACTTATTTCATCATATCTAGAGTCCATTTTTGGAATATCCTACTTAATAACCTTCTTCTTGACCTAGGGAAAGAAAACATACAAAAGGGTGAGCTCAAATGCTCAGTAAGGGTAAACAAAAGAAATATCAATCACATCGTATACACAAGCACATAACTTTTGGAAGTCTTAACCTGCAAAAGAGATCATAATTTCATAACATGGGATAAATCATGGAAGTGAAATGTAATCACAATAATCATAACTTAAAACATGAAACTTTGTGTCATACAAACATAATCATAGAGAATCATTTCTTGTTAGTCAAGACTCATTGCCAAGACTATCTTAGTGGACAAAGCCCCTTTCTGAACCGAGTCACCCTCGTTCCAGTCCTGTTTCTCTGAACCGGTATAACCTACTGTTCTAGCCATGTCTATCTCATGAGATATAAAATCTTTACCCAATTCATTGGAGGGATATATAGGTCCCACCCATCTCATAATTATACCATTCTTATGTGTGGCACAAAAGCATAAATCATACATCATTTCATAACCCATGTAATAAAAATGGAAATCTTAAACATCGTGACATCATAAAACAATTCATATAAGATAAAGGAATTTATAAAAATAATTCCATCACAAAATTATCAAATCAATGTAATAATAGAGATAAAAACAGAACCCTTTATTATCTTAGATGGAAAATAATTTTGATAAAACACTTGAACTCTATTCTTGAGGAAAAAATCCTTTCTTTTTCAAAAACATTTTTCCTTTCTTAACATGTCATACTACATTAAACATAAAGACGTTGATTAAAAATAAACTTGAAAACTTTTAATGGATTCTTCTGGGAAATAATGTTTTAAAAATCCGTTCATGCTGTATAAGTTAAAAAAACATTCTTATCGTACTTTTGTCGGAAAAGTCAAAAAAGTACCTCGTACAAAAAATGACAAAAGATTCCTTTAATATCTTTTACTAAAAACACACCAAAGGGTAAAATAGTATTTAAACAATTGTAGGTGAATGGAAATAATATTACATATTGGGGAAACATGGATTTGGATGATAAAATACACCCCAATAAATTTCAAAGTATAAACAATCTCGGATAAAAATGAGATTGTGATATTTTCCTTACCTTAGGTCCGACTTTCTTTGTAAGTGTCTGAACCTCCTGTATAATGATTTAAATTATGTTATAGACATATTCCAGAATCATACATATTTTTCTGATATCATATATGGACATATTCTTAGCTTCTTAGTAGTAATATTTCATTGCTACTTGTTATTCGGGTGTTTATAACTTTTTGTTCTTATGCATGTTTTGTAGAATAAATTCTTATTCTTCACTTTAGGTTATAGATACCTAATTTCCAGAATGGTATTAGTGTAATACATATCATATTCATTCATTCAATTCATTTATATAATCATTATGAAATGAAGATCATGTAGAACGAGTCGCATCACATCGTGGAGACGGTATTCCGTACGTACGCACGAGTGATGATATCGTTCCTATGATCGTGGAATTGTATTGGAGTGTATTTATACTATTTAAGAATCAATATCTCTTTATAATAGTCATATATAGTCATTATTTTCTCCATTATACCCATCCAAGTAAGGCGGTGGTGGAAAATAGATTACACCACGGCATGGAGACTGTATTCCGTACATACGCACGCGCGGTGATTTCTTTTTTCATAGAATGGATAGATGGTGAATTAGGGTTGTTTCATACTTATAATAACATACCAGTATATGAGTGATACTGATTTTATAACTTCATAATGAATCAACTAAAGAAGAAGAAGTGGAAGATGAAATAAAGATGAAAGAATTAGTAACGGACATTACCTCTTCTTTGAAGTGATTCTTTGAGACCGTATTTTAGGGCACTGAAATTGGTCTTTGAAGAAGACCAGGACCTCTAGGATGTCTCTAGGAAAGTGGATAGAAGAAAGTGGTAGAGGTTGGCCGAGCATGAAGGCTCAAAGTTGTGTGAGGAAGAGATGGAGGAGGTTCCCTTTTATAAGGGAGGAGAGGGGTAGCTTTGGGAAAACTAAAAATATTATTTTATTATAAAGTCAAGTTCGGTTTTAAATAGCTCCAAATTGATATATTTCGAAGCTAATGTGGGGATGGGTCGAAATCCTCTCATCTAATAGAATTTATACAAGTTTAGGTTTCTATTTTAACCTTATCATTTAGATTTAACATTAAGTTAAATAATTTTACTTTTACTGTGTCTTCTCGTGTTCTTATACTATAAGGTTAATAAACATACTATAAGCAGCCAAACGAACCCCAAGTTGTTTATTATTAATATATATAACCTTATCTATGTCATTTTTCGGAACCATAGATTTTTAGGAATAAAATAACAATTACTAATATAATATTTGTTTTAAAAACTATTTTATTTCAATTTTGACACTATTTAGTAATTGATTTTTGTGAAAATCATAACAGAATGATTAGTTCAAAAAAAGTTAATTAAATCAGTAATAACATGTAATATTAACCTAGAAAATTATTGGAATTCATAAAAAGTCTGAAATTACATTTATTTTGATGTTTATAACATTAATTATGTCAATATTTCATAAATTTGATAATTACTGCATCATCTTTGTGTCATAAATAAATTATATTATTTAATGTCTAAAAATTACAAATAAAATACCATTGTGTAGGAAATCTTCTTAGATTTATAATTAATATTTATAGTGAATTTATCTTATGTATAACCCCATATTAAAAATTATTTACTTATTAAACTTTGATTTTAACTATTTTAACCCTTCTTTAAATAAATTAATAATAAATGTCCTAATCTAATCCAAGTGGGCCTAAATGGTCATATTTTATTCCTATGTTTGTTTTTGGTCGAACTACACTTGTCCAATAGAATTAGGACATGTGTTAGGGTAATAATAATATCATATTTACCCTTAATTACCCTATTTACTTTTAACCGTGGTAAAAAAAAAGTAAAAAGTTACTATTCACCAAAACAATATTTTTATCTCATTGAACCACATTTTAATTACTGACATCAACCGTGTCTCTCGGATTTTTGAAATTCCACTCACAGAAACGGTAAAATTAGGTTTTATGAAAAAATTAGTTTTTTTAACTACCACTTACTGGTTTCACTATTTATAAAAAATTGAATGTTTTCAGAAAAATACCAAAATTTCACCCTATGCTAATTTCGATATTCTGAATCCAATAATGAAGTCCATTTTGAAAAATAAAATTTAGAAAATTTCAAAAAGTGGTTATTACTATTCATAACGACTAGTATTAATAATATTTTAATAGCATATCGTTGTTTAGTGAAACTCGGTATTGCATACGATGCAAGCTATTGAGGAAGGTCACAATTTCGTGTAAAGCAAGCCAAGCAAGTGTTGTGTATAGAAAAATATTCCTTTGATGATTTATATAATATAAAACTCTCGGGTGTTACATTCTACCCCCCTTAAAATGAATTTCACCCTTAAAATTCGTCACTTTGTAACAAACAGATGACGATATCTCTCCCTCATCATATCCTCAAGCTCCCATGTAGATTCATATAATTGGTGGTTCCTCCATAAAACTATCACCAATCGAGTGGTCTTGTTTCGTAGGACTTTTTCTCTACGATCCAGAATCTCTATCGGTTGTTCTTCATAAGAAAGATCTTGCTCCAGTGGTACAACTTCTGAGCTACGTACATGTGATGGATCAGGTATGTACTTTCTCAGGAGAGATACATGGAACACATCGTGTACATGAGATAGATTCGGTGGAAGCGCCTATCGGTAAGCTGCCCTCCCGACACGATCCAGTATTTCGAAAGGACCGATATATCTAGGGCTCAACTTCCCCTTCTTTCCAAATCTCGTGACCCTATTCTAGGGAGATATCCGTAAGAACACTTTATCACCCACTTCAAACTCTAGGTATTTTCTTCGGTTGTTGGAATATATTTTCTGTCGACTCTGAGCTGCTCTTATGTGTTGTTGAATAGATCTGACCTTTTCTGCCATTTCATCAACGAGATCAGGTCCTAATAGATTTCGTTCCCCAACTTCATCTGAGCAAGTTGGAGTCCTGCATTTCTTTCATTAGAGAGCTTCATAAGGAGCTATCTGAATACTGTAGTGAAAGCTATTATTATAAGAAAATTACCCCAAAGGTAGGTGTTGGTCCCAACCACCATTGAAATCCATAGAGCAAACTCTCAATATATCTTCTAGGGTTTGAATTGTTCTCTCAGACTGACCATCTGTCTGAGGATGATAAGCAGTGCTGAAACTCAACTCTGTATCCAGAGTATGCTGAAGACTTATCCAGAACATCGAGGTAAATCTTGGATCCCGATCAGATATAATAGAATGTGGTACTCCATGCAATCTTACAACTTCCTTTACATATATCCTAGCAAGCTGATCCAGAGATAAATCCTCTCTAATAGAAATGAAATGTGCAGACTTGGTAAGACGATCAACTATGACCCAGATAGCATTATTGCCTTTGGATGTTTTAGGAAGTCCTGTGACAAAGTCCATAGTGATGTTTTCCCATTTCCATTCAGGTATGGGTAATGGTTGTAACATCCCCTTAGACTTCTGTCTCTCAGCTTTAACTTGCTGATAAACCAAGCATCGAGAGACATATTCAGCAACATCTCTTTTCATACCATCCCACCAGAAGTACTCTTTCAGGTCCCTATACATCTTCGTGCTTCCAGTATGAATAGAGAATGAAGAACTATGAGCCTCATCCAGCAGCTCCTTCTTTAATTCGGGGATGGGAGGAACACACACCCGATTCCTAAACTTTATTATCCCATCATAATCAAGGTTGAATTCAGGAAAATTTCTCACCTTCTTTTGTAACTCGACATCTTCTTTCTGTACCTCTTTAATCTTCACATGTATAGATGGTTGAACATTCATTTGAGAAAGATAAGATTTTTCCCCTTCCATTATAATTCCAAGATCCATCCTTTGTAAATCCATAAATATTGGATCTTTTGTTATCGTCATCTTGGATAAAATGGAATGGTCTTGTCGACTTAATGCATCTACCACCTTGTTTGCTTTCCCAGGGTGGTGATGGATTGAGCAGTCATAATCCTTAATCAGCTCCAACCATCTTCTTTGACGCATATTCACCTCCTTTTGTGTGAAAATATACATTAAACTTTTATGATCAATATAAATATCACACCTTTCACCATAAAGGTAATGCCTCAAAATCTTTAATGCAAAGATTACTGCAACTAACTCTAAATCATGTGTTCGATAATTTTTATCATGGATTTTCAACTATCGTAAGGCATAAGCTATCACCATATCATTTTTCATAAGAACACACCCTAATCCCTTCTTGGTTGCATCACTATAGATCACAAACCTTTCTCCACTACAAGGCATTGTGAGAACAGGTGCACTGGATAACCTTCTTTTAAACTACTTGAAATTATCTTCACATTCTTCCGTCCAGACAAACTTAACTCCTTTCCGAGTCAACTTGATGAGTGGATTAGATAATCGTGAAAAATATTTCACAAAACGTCGATAATATCCAGCCAAACCAAGAAAACTTCGGATCTCAGTCATTGTTGTTGGTCTTGACCATCTTTCGATAACCTCTATTTTTTCTAGATCCACAGATATCCCCTCTTTTGAGATTATGTGACCCAAAAATGAAACTTTTTGAAGCCAAAATTCACTCTTGGTAAATCTGGCATAAATCTTCTCCTTTCTCAGGGTCTTCAATATAATTCTCAAGTGATCTTCATGTTCATCCTATCTCTTTGAATAGACAAGAATATCGTCTATAAATACTACCAAAAATTGATCAAGATAGTCTCTAAAGACTCTATTCATTAGATCCATGAAGATATAAGTGGCATTAGTAAGACCAAATGGAATCACTATAAATTCATAGTGTCCATACCTTGTACGGAAAGCCGTATTTGGAATATACTCCATTTTGACCCTCAATTGATGATACCCTGAATGAAGATCAATCTTGGAAAAGTATTGAGCTCCTCGTAGTTGGTCAAATAAGTCATCAATGCGTGGGAGAGGATATTTGTTATTGATAGTGATCTTGTAATGTTCTCGATAATCAATGCAGAGTCTCATTGATCCATTTTTCTTCTTAACAAATAGAACAGGTGCTCTCCAAGGTGACGCACTAGGGCGTATGAATCCCTTATCAAGATTATCTTGGAGTTGCTTCCTCAATTCCTGCAACTCAATTGGGGCCATTTTATAAGGTGTCTTTGAAATAGGCAATGCACCCGGTACGAGTTCTATTGAAAACTCAGCTTCACTATTCAGTGGAAGACCCGGTAATTCCTCTGGAAAGACATCATCAAACTCCCGTACAATGGGCATATTCTTAATCGTGAGTTTCTCACCAACCATATGAGATAAATAACCTTCATTTAGTGGAATAAATACCCATTAAATGGAAGAAATTTCCACTAGAATTTTATGTTCATCCTTGCATTGATATACGATCATAGATTGATCTGGAATATGAAATGTGACTTCCCTTCTTTGGCAATTGACATGAGCTCCATATGAAGAAAGCCAATCCATGCCAAGAATCACATCAAATTCCACTATAGGAAGGATCACAAGATTTGCAGGAAGCACTTTCCCACAAACTTCGATCGGAGAAGAATTATAAACTTTTTATGTGACTGTTGTGCCAGTAGGTGTTGTCACAGCTAAATCAGCATCTAATTTTTGAGTTAATACGGTGATACCCTTAGAAAATTCTTCAGAAATAAAAGAGTGGGTGGATCCAGAATCAAATAAAACATTTTCTACTTTAGAGTGGATGGTAAGTGTACCTTTCACCACATCGTTATCGTACTCCACATCGCTGATAGAAATTTCATGTGACATTCCTTTGTCTTTAGACTTAAGATTTTGTTGACGTCGACCATCATCATCAACCCTTGGATTAGGGCATTTATTGGCATAATGCCCCATCTCCTTGCACTTGAAAAATTGAAGTGTAGTAGGTTCATTCTGTGTATCCCTTACTTTTTTTGCATCATTAGACATCTTCTTCCCATCATCGTGGCATTCAAATGCCTGATGACTTTCCTTTCCACATTTGAAATATTTATTTGTACCTTTAAGACAACTCCCTCCATGTCTCTTTCCACACTTTGAGCATAAGGGAAAGCTCATCTTCTTTTCATTGTGCTCTTTAGATTTTCCTTTGAATTCCATTTTCCTCTTCTTATCAAACCCATATGACTGATGGGTTACTCCAATATCCATCTCAACATTGAGAGCACATCGAACGATTTCCTCGTAGCTATTGAAGTCCCTTATGGCTAATGCCCTTCAAAGACTTGGTTTTAAGCCACTAAAAAATCGATCGATCTTACTCTCAGGTTGGATAATAATACCAGAAGCGTACCTTGCAAGTCTTGTAAAATTTGCTTCATAGTTACCAATAGATTCATCATACTTTTTCTTCAGTTCAAGAAACTCTTTCTCCATCTTTGTTCGGAGAATACGAGGGAAGTACTTATTGAAAAATAAGTTCTTGAACTCGTCCCATTCCATGGACTCAATTTCATCCCTTTGCCTCATATTCTTAATAAGATTCCACCATTGGTCAACATCTCCTTTCAAACGATACACTACTAAGATGACTTTATCATGTTCAGAATATTGAAGAATTGAAAATATCTTTTCAGTAGTACTAATCCATTTTTCAGCAACTAATGGATCAGTAGACCCGCTGAAAGAAGGTGGATGCCACCTCATAAAGGATTCAACAGAATGTTGCTCCTTCCTTTGCTCGTTTGGAAGTCCTGCATGATTCATATCTTGAGAAAGTTGTGTGAGCATGGCTACAAGATTTTGAATTCCAGCTCCCATAATGTTTGGTTGCTCAGGGGGACAATCATTGCATTTCCCGTCGCATTCCGCATTAACACGGTTCCTTCGGGTTCCAGCCATTGACTAAAACCAAGAAGAATAGTGTGAGCAACAATAATTATAATAGTAAAACCACATAATCAAGAATAAAATTTCACACTTAAGGTCTTATCCTAGGTTATTCATGGCCATTTCTAAAACACTAAGATTGTGTTCTATTCTTAGACTTATCCTTAGGTTTCTTACTAAGGCTTTCACATTTTAGTTTCCAAAGGATGGCTATACCTTTCCTCTGATACAAACTATAACGACCCATACTTTACATACATTTTTAATACTTCAAAATTGAAGCATACTTATTACAACATATAACAAAACCACGAAAGGACCGTATAGGTATAATGTCTTTAGAAACTGGGAAACATAAACAACTGGTTCGTAAAGCATCAACTTTGCCTCCCACTTATTTCATCATATATAGAGTCCCTTTTTTGAATATCCTACTAAATAACCTTCTTCCTGACCTGGGGAACGAAAAGATACAAAAGGGTAAGCTCAAATGATCAGTAAGGGTAAACAAAAGAAATATCAATCACATCGTATACACAAGCACATAACTTTTGGAAATCTTAACCTGCAAAAGAGATCTTAATTTCATAACATGGGATAAATCATGGCAGTGAAATGTAATCACAATAATCATATCTTAAAACATGAAATTTTTGTCATACACACATAATCATAGAGTATCATTTCTTGTTAGTCAAGACTCATTGCCAAGACTATCTTAGTGGACAAAGTCCCTTTCTAAACCGAGTCACCCTCGTTCCAGTCCTGTTTCACTGAACCTGTATAACCTAACGTTCCAGCCATGTCTATCACATGAGATATAAAATCTTTACCCAATGCATTGGAGGGAGATATAGGTCCCACCCATCTCATAATAATACCATTCTTATGTGTACCACAAAATCATAAATCATACATCATTTCATAACCCATGTAATAAAAATGGTAATCTTAAACATCGTGACATCATAAAACAATTCATATAAGATAAAGGAATTTATAAAAATAATTCCATCACAACATTATCAAATCAATGTAATAATAGAGATAAAAACAGAACCCTTTATTATTTTATATGGAAAATAATTTTGATAAAACACTTGAACTCCATTCTTGAGGAAAATATCATTTCTTCTTCAAATTTTTTTTCCTTTCTTAACATGTCATACAACTTTAAACTTAAAGAAGTTGATTAAAAATAAACTTGAAAAGTTTTAAAGGATTATTCTTGGAAATAATTTTTTAGAAATCCATTCATGCCGTATAAGTTAAAAATACATTCTTCTCGTACTTTTGTCGGAAAAGTCAAAAAAGTACCTCGTACGAAAAATGACAAAAGATTCCTTTAATATATTTTACTAAAAACTCACCGAAGGGTAAAATAGGATTGAAACAATTGCAGGTAAATGGAAATATAATTACATATTTAGGAAACATGGATTTGGATGATAAAATACACCCTAGTAAATTTCAAAGTATAAACAATCTCGGATAAAAATGAGATTGTGATATTTCCTTTACCTTAGGTCCGACTTGCTTTGTAAGTGTCCGAACCACCTTTATAATGATTTAAATTATGTTATTGACTTATTCCAGAATCATACTTATTTTTATGATATCATATATGGTCATATTCTTAGCTTCTTAGTAGTAATATTTCATTGTTACTTGTTATTCGGGTGTTTATAACTTTTTGTTCTTATGCGTGTTTTGTCGAATAAATTCTTATTCTTCTCTTTAGGTTATAGATACCTCATTTATAGAATGGTATTAGTGTATTATATATCATATTCATTCATTCAATTCATTTATATAATCATTATGAAATGAAGATCATGTAGAACGAGTCGCATCACATCGTGGAGACGGTATTCCGTACGTACGCACGGGTGATGATATCGTTCCTATAATCGTGGAATTGTATTGGAGTGTATGTATACTATTTCAGAATCAATATCAATTTATAATAGTCATATATAGTCATTATTTACACCATTATACCCATCCAAGTATGGTGGTGGTGGAAAATAGATTACACCACGGCGTGGAGACGGTATTCCGTATGTATGCACGCGCGGTGATTTCTTTTTCCATAGGATGGATAGATGGTGAATTAGAGATGTTTCATACTTATAATAACATACCAGAATATGAGTGATACTGATGTTATTACTTCATAATGAAACAACTAAAGAAGAAGAAGTGGAAGAAGAAATAAAGATGAAAGAATCGGTAACGGACATTACCTCTTCTTTGAATTGCTTCTTTGAGACCTCATTTTAGGGCACTACAATTGGTCTTTGAAGAAGACCAAGACCTCTAGGATGTCTCTAGGGAAGTGGAGAGGATAAAGTGTCAGGGTTTGGCCGAGATTGAAGGTTCAATGTGGTGTGAGGAAGAGAGGTAGGAGGTGCCCTTATATAAGGAGGAGAGGGGTACCTTTGGGAAAACTAAAAATATTATTTTATTATAAAGTCATGTTAGGTTTTAAATAGCTCCAAATTGATATATTTAGAATCTAAGGTGGGTATGGGTCGAAATACTCTCATCCAATAGAATTTAGACCAGTTTAAGTTCCTATTTTAACCTTATCATTTAGATTGAACATTAAGTTAAATAATTTTTCTTTTACCGTGTCTTCTTGTGTTCTTATACTATAATGTTAATAAACATACAATAAGCATCCAAACGAACCCCAATTTGTTTATTATTAATATATATAAGCTTATCTATGTCATTTGGTCGAGCCTTAGATTTTTAGGAATAAAATAACAATTAATAATATAATATTTGTTTTAAAAACTATTTTATGTCAATTTTGACACTATTTAGTAATTGATTTTTTTGAAAATCATAATAGAATGACTAGTTCGAACAATGATAATTAAATAAATAATAACATGTCATATTAACCTATAAAATTAGTTTAATTCATAAAAAGTCTCAAATTACATTTATTTTTATCTTTATAACATTAATTATGTTAACATTTCATTAATAAGATAATTACTGCATCATCTTTGTGTCATAAATAAATTAAATTATTTAATGTCTAAAAATTACAAATAAAATACCATTGTGTAGGAAATATTTTTAGATTTATAATGAATATTTATAGTCGAATTTATCTTATGTATAACCCCATATTAAAAATTATTTACTTATTAAACTTTGATTATAAACTATTTTAACCCTTCTTTAAATAAATTAATAATAAATGTCCTAATCTAATCAAAGTGGGCCTAAATGGTCATATTTTATTCCTAAGTTTGTTTTCGGTCGAACTACACTTGTCCAATAGAATTATGACATGTGTTAGGATAATAATAATATCATCTTACCCTTAATTACCCTATTTACTTTTAACCGTGGTAAAAAAAGTAGAAAGTTACTATTCACCAAAAATTATTTTCATCTCATTGAACCACATTTTACATACTGACATCAACCGCGTGTCTCGGATTTTTGAAATTCCACTCACAGAAGCGGTAAAATTAGGTTTTATGAAAAATTCAGTTTTTTAACTACCACTTAATGGTTTCACTATTCATCAAAAATTGAAAGTTTTCAGAAAAATACCAAAATTTCACCCTAGGCTAATTTCGATATTCTAAATCCAAAAATGAAGTCCATTTTGAAAATTAAAATTTATAAAATTTCAAAAAGTGGTTATTATTATTCATAATGGCTAGTTTTAATAATATTTTAATAGCATATCGTTGTTTAGTGAAACTTGGTATTGTGTACGATGCAAGCTATCGAGGAAGGTCACGATTTCTTGTAAATCAAGCCAAGAAAGTGTTGTGTGTAGAAAAATATTCCTTTGATGATTTATATTACATAAAAGTCTCGGGTGTTACAGGATAGGCCATGTGGAGGGCCCCGAGAGTACTGTTTTGATCATTGGGGATGTGTTGAAACACACCATCAGGAATATTTCATCCTATGAATGGTGTAGTGTGTAGGTATTTTTGTCCATAATTATTGTAGTTCATAAGAGTATAGAACCTTAACATGATATGAATCCCTTTCCTTTGTGACAACCCTCCCTAGATTTAGTCAACGATGTCCAAACCTAATTTTTTCCACCTAGTCATGTGAATAGACCACATGATTATACCACACTCTAGTTTATATTTCTCAATCCAATGAAATAATACAACTTTATTCATCATTCACATGGTCCACATGGCTTGGAAACATCTTCCCCCAATGTGGTAGGTGGAGTACCATCTAATCCCTGATGCATTAGATTGTTAATTAATTTTAGTGAATCACCTCCTAATATAATTCTAGTGGCAGTGTTGTTTCTTAAGGATTCCACCATTATTGGGTACTGTGATGTTTGTGTAAACACTTAATTTATAAAATATTGATTCAAAATTAACTTACCTAATTCTCTTGATGAAAACACATTGAACACTAGCCACTACTTTAACCATATCTTATACAACTTTCACCACCATCCATCATGAACCCACCTCTCTCTATGTTTTTTATGGGCTATTTGGGTACCAATTATTAAACAATTGAGTTAGTTAAAGGATAATGAAATAATTTCACTCTCTTCTTTTTTGGGTAGGTTATGATTTTATGTAGATAGAAGATAGGTAATATATTAATTGATGAATATCGAAGAAAAAGACACAGTGATCATCATTTACATGGATGCTTGATTCAAAAGGTATATCATGGTCGCTAGGTTGGAACCACAAGAAAATGTAGGCTATGAATTGAAATAAATTAGTCATTATTATGTTATAAAATATGAATATTATAGATTTTGAATGAGAGTTATATTCTTTAATTATTCATTAGTCTGAAATATATTTCATTAGGTGTGCGTGGTTGGGCTACATGAGACATCGGGTTCCTAGCAGTGTTTCAATATAAAATGTATGATACAATTAGTGTTTATATATACCTTATCATTAGATAGATACAAAAATAATTTGAATATATATTTATATATATTCATTAATTTGTTTAACAAAAGTAACTAATTGGTTATCTTATTGAATTAGTTTGATTTATTATGGTGAATATTTTATCTTTATATAATTGTATCACTTATAAGATTATATATGTTATTCATTGTTACAATTGTTAATAAAATTGAATTATTATTTCATAATATTGTTAGTTTCATTTATTTGGGATCATGGAAATGATTAACCACAAATATTGGACACCCATTCTATTAGTTTAACTAGTCATTGAAATATCATTATGATTTCATGATTTTTAACTATAACACTAGTATATTGTAAACATTGTTTGTAATTGTTATTATATAATATTTTTTTAATATTGTATGATTCAATTAATATATTTTATCGTTTCTTTAGAGTATTAGAAAAATATGTCAGTTGATTTTGCATAAATGATATGATTATTTTTGTGATCCTTGTAGACGGATTGACCACCGAGAGAGTTTCTCAATTAATAATATTATATATAATATATTTTTATACACTCATCCTCATAGTATTGTCTAGGTATTGATCCAATCAATATATTCACATTCCATACCACTTATTTAATAGTAAAATAGAGAAAAATTTGAATAAATAATTTCTATGGTCCAGAAAGAACTAACATCTTCATATGAGGATTGGTTAGTCTAACAATTGTAGATTCTTACACTATATCCCTAATTGTTGACAAAAAAGGATCATTATAACTATATTTACATATATTCCCACAATGTTTAGGATATTAGATCCCCATTTTAGAAAACTACTCTACGTTAGATATATGATCCAAACAAATATGTATCACTTACAAATCTTGGATTCCTTAGTGAAAAGTTTTATGAATCCTTTTCAACAAATAGACTTTGTCAATTAGCCTACTCATGTACAATGTCATGTAAATACACCTAATTTATTTATAATGCATTGATTAATTCCTTCTAAATAGTTCCATATCATCATACAAGGTTGTTCCCCTCAACACCTTAAACACCTGTGCAAAACAATTATCTCCCCCATTCAAAAAATCCAAGAATAAAACATTCCTCCATACCTTGATATAGATATTTATTAGTTTTTCAGTTATTCAAAACACTCACACGTAGTATATGAGAACCATATCACTATTTGGAAACATTTTTATAACTATTAGTAATTATTTATATTCACTTCCCATTGATTATTATTCCCATATTTAAAATAATTATATCTAGATTTTATTGAACTGTAAGAAATATTCTCATTCCAACATATAAATTATACCCACTTTGAAGTCATCTATAAAAACCCACAATAATCTCATTGAATTAGTCATTTTTTTAAAATAATAAAAATACATAGAATATTTATTTCTTTAAAATATCATTGAAAAAAACATAAAACTCAATTAAATTCCCAAACATTTAATTAAACAATGTAATTGTAGAATTACATATGATTGTGTAACTCTTCTCATAAACTGGTATCCACATCAGCATTTCAAAAATCAATATTGGATGAGATTCTGATCATTTCATTTATCTTATTGTTGAATCATGATATATCCTCACACTAATACTTTGAATAATCCTAAATAATTTATTCCTAATATCTCATCAAGTATCTCATTAGATTATTATATTGTTAGTTGAACCCGATGGGGTTATTCTAAATAAATACAATGACTTATCTCAAAATTCTGTAGAGCTTATCTCAAATTTTTAACAATATGTTATATAGTTATCATTCTTAAAAATACATTCATATATGTTAAGAACTACTTTTATTAACCTAGTGAGTATACTATCTTAATTGTAATCAGAGACTTTCACAACCTTACTGTGTTTATTTTTTCAAATAAACAATATCCAAACATATTCATAATAATAAAAAATAATAGAAGCAAGGAAAACATTATCCAAACATGTTAGAGTATTTTATACTGATATTTTTTAATTATCAAACACTTGAATAAATATCTAAACTTTATCTAAAGGTATTACATGACCTCAGAAATCAGTTTATATTTTCATTGCTTCAACAATTGTTTATTTTCATATTATCAAATGTCTTCTTCTAAAAATTGCATGCATAAATAAAATTGTATAACTCTTCCACTAGCAATAATACTTACAATTTAATTAAATTATGAATAAAAAACTTATATTGTATCACTTATTTTCATTTAACATAATGACTAGTGAATCAATCATTTCATATAATTTATGAATTTTTGTAAATATTTTTAATATATTTTTTACAATATATAGGATTAAATAATTTACTATTCAACATGGGAACACATTCTCCAATTATCCATAGAGTATCAATTGAAATTTATATCCCCTTAAATCATTAGGGAACCTCAACATATTAGAAAAAAATAAAATTCTATCGAATAATCAATTATAATTACCTATATAAATTTTTTTCCAATACCACAACAAATATTTTTATGCAAATATGTATTTTTCAATTTTTAACTTTATTGATAATGAACATGAAGAAAATTTGTTTGAAAAATAAACAATCCCAAATTCTTTCAAAACCATTTTGTTTCCCTTTTTCATATCTATATTATCGATTCATCAACTTGATAGATGGATGGAACCACATTATTTTCTTAGAAATGTTCATTTTTTCTGAATAATATAATTATATGCAGGAAAAACCATTATAATTTTTTTTATAACCATGTATTAAAAATTATATCTATAAAAATTTATATATGTGAAACCATTATCAAAATTCCTTTATATGTATGGTTTGAAACAAATTTTTTATGTTGTATTTAACCATAACTCATTATAACAAACCCATTAAAAATTCCATGAAAAACCCAAAAAAACTCAGTATTATTTTAATAATTTAATCAAATAGGATTGAAAATTAATTAATATGTTTAACATAAAAAAATTAGGCTTATACATATTATTATAAAACATAATTTTATAGTTATTTATAGAAATTGACAATTTCTAGAGTTTCTACAATACATTTACCTCTTAAATTTAATTACCATATAAGGATTCACCCAAATCCTTTTTCATTGTAATCAAAAAAGTCCATTATATATTAGTTTTATTTATATTTAGTATTTGAAGATTTATTATCCTACATAAATTCCATTCATTAAAAGAAAAAAAAATATTTTATGGAATAATGATGGTCTTATTTGTTTTTCCTTAACATATTGAGGTTGGGAGTTTCCTCTCAAAATAGGGAACTCTTTCCTTATAAATATGGAAATTTTATCTTCTAAAAAACCATTATATATTTCTTAGTATTTCTTTTTCCATGATCAATAATCAAATGTTATTTATTCTTATTTATTATAATAATAAATAAAACTTCATTACTTTTTTACTTGTATAGTCTTTCTTATAGCATCTTATTGGGTTGGTAGAATTTTCATGAAATTTTTCATTATATACTAATCCTTCCCAAAAAATCTCTCACATATTTTCTTAGATTTTAATGTGGAATCATATATAAGAATTCACATGTTCCATACTCTTCTCATTTATGTGTTCCTTTTTAAGTGGAACACAAATTGGATTTTTTATTCTTCATTTGTTCAAAATAACAAAAATGTTTCATCCAAACTATGAAGAGTTATTTCTTGGTGGGATTAATCTACTTGATTTATTATAATGACTTCCAATTAGGATTATAATTTCTCCTTACATACATATGTTCCTTCCCTTCTAAACCATATGGACATTTTTTATTTTATCTATCTTTACACTTATCATTTTTACTATGATTGTTACATCTTGAAATAAAATATTAGACCATCTACAATTAGTTATTAATTTTCAAATAACCTAAATTTAATTTCATGTCATGTTTCCTTAAATAAATTTCCATTATTTACTCCATATAAAACAATTTTTTAATGCCATGTCACTATTAATCCATTATTATCGATGTAATATCAGAATTAATGTCCATACCTTAAACAATTCAATTAAAAAAGTCATAAATTTTATTTTACATATTATTAAAAATTTACTAAAAACATATTTGTTACTCTATTTGATTAAAAATAGCCTCATTTTTCCTAGGTGTATTATCATTTATAGAATATTTTTCTCTTAAATAGAAATTTATTATTTGTTATATATTTCTTCTTCATACAAAATGGTTCATACATGGTTTTATACCCATAAATAATTAAATGAATAAATGTAGTTTTAGTTAGTTTAGTTTAATATTCAACCGTCCTATTGGAACACCTCCATTTTTATATTTGAAATAATTCCCATTTAAAACTATAATCCTTTTAGAATGTTTATTTGATATTATTTAGCTCGTTTTATTATAAGTTCATATTTAATGAGTCTTCTATAAATCCTATTATATCATATCTTATTTTCCATTAATATCCAAGTTAAGCATCTCTAAAACTAATTATCTAAATTGATACCTTTCTATATCATAATCATAAGATTATAAATTCTTATAAATTGGTTATTTTCATCAATAATATTTTTCTTCACATTTATAAAATTTCACTTTTATATATTGATTTCTATGATATATGAAATATTGGATTCAAACTCTTCTTTCCATGGTCATTAAAGATCTATTATTTTCCTCATCATCATTGTTAGTGGTATCAAATCATTTATCATCATAATAAATGAAATTATTTTCATAATCTTATTGGTAAATGATGTGTCATATTTATACTTATTAATTATACTTAATCTATTATTGATTCATAAGTGTTTTTAAATTTTTTAAACAATTTTCTTGGATTTTTTTTATTTTTTATCCCATAAAGATGATTCATAATATATAACCATATTATTTGATGCTTAAATTATTAAATTTCCAATTATTTTATATTTATATCCCCATGGTGGTTGCATTACCTTTCCTTCATATTTATCATCAGGGATATCTTTGATAAAAGATAAATTTTTTGAGATCTCCATCATCATCTAGGACCTTGAATCAAATACTTATCGTACTTATTATCGATTGAATTTTATAATATTCATGTCTTACAAATAAATGATATATTTTTATTTTTTCATGAATTTTGAATCCTATTTAATTCAAAATATAGTTGAATGGTTTGAATCACATCCACATTTAAATCCTTTATATCATCCAAGGATGACATCATGGGCTTAAATCAGTTTTTAAAATCTCACATTTTTTTAAAAAAATTTGGAATCTTCTATATTTTAAAAAATATATATTTTACGAACAATATCATTGAACCATGTACAGTATTCTTAAATATTCACATCATCATAATCTATCATTATGAAATAAAATGTATTCTTCTATACCTTCATTTTATCTTTATTAAAATTGAAGTTTCCAATATAAAATCTCTTCATTTTATTTGAGATCACTTTAGTAGTTTGAGTAAATATATCTTTTGTGTATAAAATTTATGATATATTCAATTAAATTTCATTTTTAAACTTCCATAGACAATTATATTTTATTTATGAGTGAATTAAATTAGGAATACCTAAAATATGTGTGAAACAAAGCATTTTCATAATCTCTTATCCAAAGGATATGTTACATAGTGTAGGTGAACAATAAATGGTTTTTATTTCCTTCAAAAGTAAGGATACCTTAAAAAATAGTATTATTCAATTTAAACATGCACAAAAACCTAATTGATCCTAAATAGTTAATTTCTATTTCCTCAGATATCAGTATTTATCCCTTAGTATGGATGTTCCCCTAAGGAAGGGGGTAAATTATTGGACTTCATTTATGGTAAATTATTTTCAATATCAACCTCTTAAACTTGTTATAGTTTCAATCCACTGAATATTATCTCACATACTCACCTTATTTATAGTATTGAATATGGATAGCATTGTAAATATTATTTATATGGTTTATCCAATGTGAAATACTATTTATCATGGTTGGTTATTCATCAAAATAAATAATCATACAAGATATATATATGTAGATACAGTAATGGACAGTCATAGTCATGTAAATTTATAATCCCACTATGTTCCTTTTTCCAGAGTACCACATTATGAAAGAAAACAATTATAAAAATAAATTCTATGTAGATAAATATATCCTTGTTCTATTGAATTATTCATGACTAATTATTTGTGTTCATTCATGATCAATATAGAGTCCCAAGAATTTTAAAAATATATTTAATTAATTTTTAACATAAAAAAATTAATTAAAACTCAAAGATCACGATGTCCCTTATGTTTTTAATAATATATACACAATACAAAAAATGAAACAAAAACACTATATCAAGATTTTCATTCTCCTTAGTGAGATACTAAATCCATTAAGGATCCCAAAAGTACATCGGATAACCATGAAAATACATAAAAGAAAGGGGTGAGAAAAACAATTATTGGCATATACACATAATAATGAAATATAATGCATGTGTATATGGTACACCATGATATTTAAAATATAAGGCTCTTGTGTAATCAAATGGAATCAAAACATAAACAACATTTTTTCTTAAGATCATATAAAAAATAAAAATTGAAAAAACACATATATGATGACAAAAGAATAATTGGTGGCTAATATTTGATACAATGTCACATGGTGGGCATAGTCCCATAATGGATTCACTTTACTCTATAATCTCCAAGATAATATATCATGAGACTAAAAACATTACCCAATGAATTTGATAACTCTCTCGTAAAAACTATTATTACATTTAAATTATTTTTTCTTCCAAAAAATGAAATATATTATAATTCTTAAACATGATAATTTCCCTTGAAAATATAATTGGTTGTGTAATTTTTCCTCATATCATAATTATTAGTGATTTCTTAATGAATGAAAATGAGAAATATCACAAGGCATGAATTATCCCATTAATGTATGTTAAAATGATCTAGTTAAAAAATATAGGATATATTAATTTTCCATACTGATAAAAATTTGATTCCATATATATATATAATTATTAAATCCAAAACTATAAAAATCTACTATAGTATATGAGTGAAAACAGATTATATCAGTTCATGAGGTTGTTGTCCTTTATACACATAGATGATGGTTTTGTTTCCAATTTTATGGAAGTGGATATGGATGCATGTTTTGAAAATTTAAAAAAAATCCTTATATTTCAAATAATTTTTTTATATCATCATATTGGAATTATATTTGAAGGAGTTGGATTATGTAAGTAGATAACATGGTAGGTTAGGAATTACACTTGCCTTTGGAAGACCACTTTTTGTTTTCACCAAAAGCATTCATATGAGGTATTTCTAATCAGTAAAATGTATCTAAAACATGGGAATTAAACATAAAGATGGTATTTTTTAGGTATTAGAAATTCCAAATGGATTTCTATATCTCAAAAAATAGGAGAGGTGTTTCGCATTTATAAGTGATAAAGTGTGGCATTTTGTAAATTCCCTAACCTATTCAATTATTGGAATTCTTTGTTAAGAAATGTGACTCAAATATTGATAAATTATATATTATGGGATTATAAGGTAAATAAAAAACTTGTACACTAAAAATGGAACATGTTTTAGACAATTCATTACCTTTTAACTATATTGTTACTCCGTTTTAGTTTTCATAATGGTAAGATGTTTTTTACTTAGTTAATTTATCCTTGAAAAATAAATTTAAAATGAAAATTATTATATAATTTGAAATCCGTAATTATAAATATGAAATATATTTTATCACATAAAATCAATTGTATGAAAAAATAATTTTAAAAAAAGAACCTATAATTTAAAAAACATGTTTTCACCAAATCCGTAGTGAAATTGTTTTATTGTGTTTATAGTTGATAATGGATGAAAATAAATTAGACTATATTAACTAATATTAATTATTATAAAACCAAAAATGGAATCAATATTTTTCAAATTCAATTAACAATAATATCATAATATAATTTAATATAAAACCCACTACAAAAAATGAAAATTGAATCTTCATGAAATTTTTTTTCCATGAAATAAATTGTTATACATTTAATCATTAACTAGAAATAATAATTATCTGAAATTAAATTGATATATTATATATATAGTTAATTTAAATATTTTCTTAATATAGGATATTAATAATAAAAAAATGTGGCACACTTTATTCACATGATAACAGTTTATAGAAAACCTTGTATTGAACAATAAAAATAAACATATATCAAAATAATTATAAATATTGACTTTAATGAAATTAATTAGAAAAATAAAAATAAAATGTCCCATGTATCACTTTAAAGAAAATCACAATTATAATTTGATATTTATGGCACATTATATAATGAAAATAAGAAATTTTATTTGAATTATTTGTAAATTTTACTATTGCCAAAATATTCTATTAGCTTAGAAATATATCAAAATTTCACCCTATTTTAATTATGAAATTGTGGTTTAAAAAATGAATTCATTTTCATAAAATAAATTTTATTAACATTTTATGACTTAATTATTATATTTTATCACAAATGGAAATAAAAAACATTTATTAAGAAATTGTAATATTTTACAATAAAATATAAATTAAAAACATAGTTCTTATTACATAAGAATTTATCAATAAATTTATTTTGTGTATGATATATATATATATATAATTCATAATTTAGTTTATCCTACTCATACATTCCAGTTTAATGACTTAGTTATTATGGTCATATTGAAATAATTATATTTAATTCTTCTTTTAGACATGGAGTTCCATGTCGTCTATACCATAAAATATAACATTCTTTATAAAATTTCATTATTATACAATTAATAGAACTGATTAACTAGCCTGCTCATGTATAGAAATCAATTCTTTACACTGAGGTATACTTAAAACATGGGTTTCATGAATGTTCATCATTTAATAACTTTACATGATCTTCTTCCACCCATAACATTGATTAACGAAGCACAATATGTCTCATGATTCTTTAATAGATCCAATAATCGAATAATTATTCTATCTTAAATAATATTATATATTAGTTTCTTAATTAATCATACTTATATAGCTCATTATTCATGATCTATCTCACCTTTTTCATATAATTTTCCACCTTTTTCCTATATTTTTTAAATCATAAAAACATGAAAATTATTACCACATTCTTAATATGGAATTTCCAAATGTGTAATACAGTAAGTAATACTCTCATTAAAATATGAACTATATTCTTAGTTTTAATTAACTCATTATTATTAGTCATGTTTTCCTTTTTAAAATTTTTCTCAAAAGTATCATTATTTTTCCTAAATTTAAATATGCATAGAATCTGTTATTTAAATCATTCAAATTATCCATGAATGTACGGTACTTGGATGTGGTAGAAACTCTTATGGTCCTAGATTTCATCTTAGCCCCCAACATCTCCTATGGTTACTCTTCCTTGATTCTATGCTAAAATCATGGTTATATGATTGATTATGGCTTTTAATTCAAGAATATCATCACATGTGTTAGATGGATTATTAAAAAAAATCTTTTTGGGAATGTCATGAAGCCTAGAATTCAATTCCCAAAAATGTAGTCAAACCATATAATGGTTTTCTGGGCTATACGCTGGATTTTCCTAACCTCATTTTTTAAAATTATCAATAATATGAATATGTTAAATAGTATTATCAGCCTTATAAATTTCAACCTCAACCTCACTATCCATTTGTCTGAATCATTCAATCTATCTGGGTCAACCATACACATTATATATATTAAACATATAATAGTGGATTCCAAAACCATATGTGGTATATACATGGCCATATTTCCCAACAATCCTAGAACTGCCTCAAGAGATTCTACAAGAATATTAGAACATCTTCTATTGATCCCATGTCATTATTAAATAGTTCACCATTTTTTAATCATTATATAGAATATTTTCTTCACTTGATACATTATTGTATATTTCCAGTTCTTTATTAACTATTCTTATGAACATCAATTGGATTTTCTTTCTATAATTTCTAATAATTAATAAGATATAAATTATCTTTAACTGTATAGAGACCTTAAACATCCATCAGATTTCATTGATATAACCTCCACTAAATCAATATTATTATTTTAACGTGATGATCAACAAATAAATCATCACATATAATATATACATATCCATAAATGTTCCAATGATTGATTTACAAGATTCAGCCTCTAATCCATCACAAAATAGAATGGTAGAACCTTTATCAGGTCCTCGAGGTCTTTTAACACATATTAACATCCCCATTAATCCTCAATTCAACACACTATACTAAAAAATAATTAAATTCAAACCATTATGAACTTAAATAGGGTATTCATCTAATGAACATCCACTGATGTTGAAAATGTTTCATTATACTAACCGCTTTTTGCATTTATTCCTTATGGTTTTCATCATAATGAAATCACACACTCTTCCCTGAGAAATGACCTCGTGAATGGGGGTGTATTACAACCCTATTATATGGACCATGAAATTCTAAACATACCCCAATATAAGAATCACATGATCCTAATAGTTATACCAAAAATAGTATTTTGATTAGATTTGGGGAATTATTCTAGAGGGAAGTAGTGGAAAACCACTAGTATGAAATTATCCCACATAGAATTAATCAAGGTTATTCAATGGTACTTCCTAGAACTGATATATGGTACATGTCCTACGACTATCCACCTAAGATTAAAAAATTTTATAATAATAATTTATATGGGAATCCCACCATCACTATATTCATTTCCATGGAATAAAACCATATTACAACAGAGAAGGGGTCATGGTAGGTTGTGGATATCACCCATATTATTAGGTTCATATGATCATCCCAATACCCCAATTTGATTATCACGTATTGATAATTAGCTCACCAAAAATTTAAGTATAGTTAATGTAATCTCATAAATCATAAGGGTAGTATTGGAAAAACCCTATACTATCTCATTGGTCAGAAATGGATTTTAGAAAAAAAAAAGGTTTCGTTAAATTTAATGCCCTAATTTTCTAAAATAAATTATTTTGATAATTAATTAGACATGATAATTTGATGGGATGTTATGGGTCCATTAAATTTTCATATGGGAAAAACATTATTCATTAACATGTGGGTAATGAACATTGATACATATAATATTTTTTTAAATGAGTTGAAATTGGAAATTTGAAATTAGGTATTAAATTTTATTAAATATTACATTTTGAAAAATTGAAATAAGTAGGAGATAATAAATATTCGGTAAATTAAGTCATATAGTGGTCCAAATGACAAGATGAAATAGTATACAAATATATTATAATCTTGGTTACTAATCCATCAATTTAATATCATTTTAGTTTACATTATTTGTATAATGAAATTTCGGTTTGGTGTTTTTATCATGAGGATTATTTCTAAACAAGTTTAATATTACATTAACAAAGTTCATGAATTTTAATGAATTTTAAATTATTATATTATAGAATGTATAGGTATAATAATAATGTTTTATGATATATTTTTATCCGGTATTATTATTATAAATAATATTGTAATTAAACTCATGTATAATGGAAATTGAATTTTGGTATGATAATGATATAAATTTTGAAGATTTATATTTTAGAAGCTTTATTTGTGTTTGTATTCCCTATTCATGTGTTATCATTTAGTGATATTTACATATGTGTTTATATGATATATAGTTAATCGGGTTGTGATAAAAGCTTGAGATTGAGTGATTGGGGGAGAAAAATGAATTTGATCATTTGGGGACCCTATAAGTTGTTAATTGAATGTTTTTTGTTTTTGTAGTTGAAAAAATTTATGGAGGATTATTTTTAATGGCCATGAATAACATAATTATGTTATAATGAACTTTCATTTTTTTGAATTTTTTATATTTTTTACTTTGTGTAATGTGTGTTTTTTATTTCCTGGTTTGAATCTTGTTTTGGAGAATTAGATATTTATTATAAGGTTTTTCAATGAAACATATCAAGCATTTGAGCACGGGATTGAGGGATTGATTGGATATGATGTGGAACCACCTATATTCATATGGTTATAGGTTAAAATCAATACTTGGTGTAGGTTATTAACCAAACTAGATATCTCGGTAGTGAGAGGGTTCTAATTGATGTGACACCAAGTTCTAAGTAGACTCATATTATAACATTGTATACTTGATGTAGAATTGATATTAAATTTTTTCAAAATGGGAGAATTTTTCTTTAATTAAAAGTAATAATACCCAACCATTATTAACTAAATCATTATTTCATCTAATACACTCAAACAATCCCAATTACTCCTGTTTATTATCTCATTCATGTCCATGCATCCTCTATGATCATGTCCTAATCCATAGATATTTGTTTCTTCATAATATATGGTACACTCCTCAAATATTCTATTTATTTCTTCCAATGTCACATTTGACTCTTCTTTTCAAAAATTGATTTCTCTAATTCACTATTTAATAAATGTTATGGTGAAATTGATTCTTCTTCCAGGGTTATTATTATTTTTAATAAATTAGTTTTAACATCCTGACCTAGGCTTCACTTAACTCGTGTCCCAAGGTGGTGGGTCACAAGCCCTCAAGAACACCACCTTGTATGCCAAAGGTTGCTGATTAGTAGTCAGGGAGTAAAAGAGGTACGATGGAGAGACTATACCATCTATTCAGAATGGAACAACAGATATAAAAAATAATAAATAAAAATA
This sequence comes from Viscum album, assembly GCA_963277665.1. Lineage (NCBI taxonomy): Eukaryota > Viridiplantae > Streptophyta > Magnoliopsida > Santalales > Viscaceae > Viscum > Viscum album. Next base: position 1,768,100,735 of record OY728145.1, read on the forward strand.
TAAGAATATTTAAACTGTTATAATTAAATGACTATGGAAACCTAAAAATCTAACTGAATAAATAAAAATCATAATATAGTAAACTGAACAATAGAATAATATAATCAAAATCCAATAAGGTAGTGTTTGATATATGGATTTATGGAATGTTGATAAATAGAAAGTTAATAGGGGAATGTGCGTATAGTCATGCTATAAAAAAATTAAAAAGTAACCAAAATATTATCCAGAAGAATCTTGGCCACCTTTTGATCTTCTATTCCTATTATCCTTATACAAGACAGAATATCAATAATCTAAAATAGGGTGCATTTCCTTTTCACTACCTGCAGAAAAATAATCATTTCGGGTACCAAAGGAATCATATGTAGGGTGTTAGAAGAAAATATCAATATGCCACCACTAATGATGTCTATGTGTAATTCATGTAATTCTCGTAACTAAACAGTGTCCATGTATAACAAGAATATAAAAACAATTCTGAAATAAATAACCTACCCACCGAGGTTTGGATCGGTCTCCTAGAAGGTCTACCTACTTTAGCTCATGGCGTGAATTGAATTATGAAAAGAAACTCTATATATATATATTAGTAATATATTTTTAGTATAAATATATATTATCTACCTATATGAACCAAGTACATTTGGATACATGTTTCCATATACTAGGAATATTAGTGCAGGATAGATTTGTGTGTAAACTAGATACCCATGACTAGTCTAATGATCCAATAAAAGTCAAAAATAGGGAACATACACTATATCCTATGAAGAATGTGATACGTTGTGAAACAACACTCATGATGGTGAGTGAGCCCTTATGTCATCAATATAATCATAGAACATGGTGCATAAATCCAAACACCCATATGGTTGGACGAGTTCAAGATTCCATATTCTACACTCAATATAAGGGACTGTGATTTTCTACCATTATCAATTCCCCTTACCATCATACAAACCTTATATAAAGGCGTATTCATAATTGTAACTGGCATGAGTTGTTACCTATCGTGCTACCATCTTACCAATCCGTTATATATATAAAACACATGTTCAAATTCATATAACAACACATGAGGATATCACACTCGTATTTCCAATATTTATGTTCAAATAAATTCAATGCATTACAATTTATCATAGGAATTTAATATAAAATTCCCAATTTCATAGAATTTTCTAGTCTTTTAAAACCAGTTCCTTTAACTCATCCAAATCATCTAAATAAAGATAAGAATTTTGAATAAGTCAAACCATAACCATATTCCCTTTAGTTTAAAAATTCAAGGTAATTTAATTCCTAATGATCTAAGGAATCTAAAGGTTCCACAGTTAAATAAGGTAATTAACCATTTGGGACATTCCCAAAATTAGTAAGCCATTCAACTAAGAGGTTCCCTGGGTTCTATTTAATAAAAATTTCTCAAGGGAAAATTCATTTATTGTCTAAGATGGAAGCCATTAGGTATTCAAGAAAATTTAACCCACTTTCTGTAATTGATAATTTTACATAGCCCACATAAGGGGTGACCAGATAAATAATATACGACCTCTAAACTACTTAATATGATCAATATATTTATTTTAAGGTGCCTGGATTAACTAGATATGAAAAAATAAATATAAAAATAGATTCTTGGAAATATCTGGCATAGGACACAAAAACATAGCTACGAGATGACCAAACTCAATGGGAAAACAGTGTAACAACCTACATAAAGGTCTTAAATGACTCCTTGCTCGATTTAAAACTCAAATTTCGAGATAGTTGGAAGAGATATTTGAAATGGTATAGTGATATAAAAATATGGAAATCAATGCAATATTTAAAAAGGGAAAAATATTCAATGGAATGCTAATATAGGATGTAAGATATGACAAGACAATAGATATTTAGATCCAAAGGATCTAATGGATCATTGATTAGACATTGGGTGATAGATTTGTATCAATTCCTATATTGAGTTATTTTTGAACTTAATGGAGGAGAAGAAAATAATTCATCAATTGGATAAAGAATTAAATGAAATAAGTAGGTTACGACTTATGTGAGGGGATAATGTAATTTCACCTCAATATACACATGCACATAGTTTGGAAAAACTGTTCAAAAACCATTCATAGTTCACTGCTACTAAGGTGTGAATCACATTGTTAGTCACACAGTCTGAATAACCATGTAAACCCCGTAAAAATAGATCTACTCCATACCTGTAATAGGTTACATGGCCTTGCACCCAAGGTTGCATAGTTGTAGAAAACTATGCATCCTAGTACATTCTTCCCATTCAGGGCTCCGGCCTTTGAATGAGCCTTGTATACACTTATGTATTCCATTGATTGATTAAGACTCGATATTATGTCAAACTAAAAAATTCATATTATAGAAATAATGATATGTACCCTCATGAAAAGACGAGTCTTTACAACCTCCACTCTTTAATGAAAATCATCCATGAAATGTATCTATAAGTATAAATGGGTATTATCAGATAATATTTTATGCCACTAAGCTCGTATATCAACTTTCCAATCCAATGTCTCTTCCTATACATGGTAGTGATTCCCTAACACCATTACCAAAGGAACTCAATTTCCTTAGAGTTTCTTCATGCTTCAATCCACTATATGCACTGTATACTCCTTGAAAGAAGCATAAATATACCATTAATCCTTATCAGGATAAAATAAAAGTCAATGGTCTAGGAAATATCGATGAAGATGAGATACACAAATGACCTCATGAACTGACTGATATCTATGTGGTAGTTCCCATAGGTAAGCAACTAGTTCAATCAATTTATAAACCATGAATTGTCCAATGATACTCAGTGAGAATTTATCCAAATTCTAAATAAATCTATGCACTATCTTGCACATTAATAAAAAGAAATACTAGTCTCTAATAGTGAACTAAAGAGGTCACTAGTGTTTGGTTGAATTTGATTGTTTTCATTATTGATAGTCCAACATGCAATTTCTGATCAGTTGGACCTGCTATACAGTCTCCTATAATATAGGTGGTCCAAGAATTAATTCCTCCCTGGAAAATAGCCATCATATATGTGAGAAGAAAATCCAACCATATAAAGTCTTATAAGTATCAATATTGAGGGAAGCATTAAAGGTTTTATTATAAATGAACTCAATGAGGGGGAAAAATTTCTCATGAACCCACAAATATAGAGGACATTAATAAAGAATGTACCCAAAAAGAAAAATCCTATTCTCCAACTATTTATCATTTTTTGGGTAATATTCCATGTTCATAAGAACCCATGTACCCATGGTCTTCAGTAACCCATGGAAAAATATTGACATGAAATGAGAATCTCTATCATAAAAGATATAACAGTAAGCTTTATGATGAAGTGAAACCTATCTAATGTAAAAAATTAAATAAATCATCTATTTATAAGGTATCTCACATTTGTAGGATGTGTGAGACCACAAAAAAATCCAGAAAAACTCATAATTTATCATTTCCATGATATTATCTTATTTGAATAGCCACAATATCCATAGAAACATCATCTCATTTCCACATAAGGAATAGACAATGAATATAAAATATATTCTGTTCACTGATGTTCTACAAACCCCTAATGATATATGGAACACCAAGTGATGAAGAAAATAATCTCACAGTTCATACAAGGCCACCAATACTAGCAGCATATATCTTGATACATTTTGGTGACCCCGGGGTGAACCTCTCTTGATGAGGTATGGAATTTCCACATATGCTCCCCATTTATATCTACACAGACCCATATATTCCCATGGAGTAATATGGTTTCATCCCCATCCATGGTCCCACAAGAATATGTATCATCCATTGAAACACATTCCCTTAGGAATACACCTATAGGATCTAATTTTGGACTCATTCATGCATTCTCCCAAAGAGTAGATGCCACTACTATGTCTGGGAGGATAGTCTTACCATGGTCCTCTTGTAACTCAACATGAATCTCTAAGAATAAGGCCATAAGATTCCATTGATCAGTGAAATGATGTACCTCCTAATTCTATGTATTTCAGCATAGTGAATCATCCACTAAATAACATTTTCATGGAGTGTTGGAAATATCAAATACAAAAAACTATAGGTACTAAACTTGCCATAACTTCAGGAGATTGAGATGTTAATATGTGAAGATATAATTGAGGATTTTTTAATCTATGAATATCAGAAAACTCTCCCCACGTAGAAAGTTCTTAAAAAGTGTAACACATGCACTATATTCGTGAGCTTGAGGTTTTGTGTTGTGTAATTACACTCTTGAGTCCTCAAGATAATGAAACCAGTATGAAACAACTCATTTGTCTTATATAATAATATATACTAGCCTTATAACTAATGCATCATAGTATATAGGGTAGATCCTACCTATCTGTGAATGAATTATTATTAGTTATAATGTTAGTCTTCCATTCAGCTCTTAAAAGGATTATTTACAAGGTTCTGATCATAAAAATTTCACACTCTTCTTTGTCAATACCATAAGAAGCGCTGTAAGATATGATAAATCTTATATGAATTATCTATGATATCTAGATTGACCTAAGAAACTCAAAATGTCAAATAATATATTGTTCTCCACCAAATAACCTACATCACTCACATTCTATCGGTCCACTAAAACTTCTAACTCTGAGATGATACGATATTGTAAGTGGAGTTTTCCAATCCAAATGTTGATTTTACTAAGCAATTCATAGAAATGATTCTCACTTACCTTATTCATAATGATCTCAATATTGGATTCATCTTCATGTATGGATTTTGTATACACTAACATATCATAAAAAAGACAACCATGAATGAATCCAGATACTGGTGGAATATCATATCCATAAGACCCATAAATATAGCAGGTGCATTTTATGATTCCGGACTATATAACTAGGTACTCATAACAAATATAACTACTTCTAAAATCAATGAGAGGTATGTCTGATGTTTTGACAGTGGCATGATGATATCCTGAAATCAAGACTATCATTGAAAACCCTATCTCTCCTTGAGTTGGTCAAAGAGATCATATATTCTAGTTAGTGGATCCTAGTTCATTACAATGATATATTTTAATGATGGTAATATGTGAAAATACTGAGGGTACAGTGAACCTTTTTGCAGGAAAATACCACCGAACCGCTTGGAGAAGTGCTGGGGTATATGAATCAATTATCTTCTAGATCCTCACATTTATTATAGAGTTATAGAAGATCCTTAATTTCTATCATGTTAGAATGAATGGTCCATGGTGGTACTCCTAGCCCATGTTCAATGGCTATTCCTACCTCTTGCACCAGAGGTTGAAAAAATAATTCATATGGAAAGAAACCCCAGGAATAATCAAATATTGGAGGAATGACAAGTGGTCATATCCCATATCCTTCTAAGAAATGACTGGTGGTCTTAGTTGTCACATTTCCCAACCTCTACTGCTCGGGTCCAATACGAGTCACACTCTCACCCCATTTTACCTTATTCATGTTCTTAATGACCTCTAGTAATGTAAACATCACCATTAGATGGTAATAATAAATATAGGATGGATAGGGAACTATCCAGTTAAAAAATATATTAACATAAAACCCATCATGTTTAGGATGAAAGGATTCCATATGACATGGTAGCTTCCTAGATCAAGGGGAAATCCATACAACAATTAATGCCCTAGGATCATATACATAACAATGTATCATGTGGCATAACTGCATAGATGTGTTAGATAATGATGCCCATAATTTCCACAATAATCTAATATATAAATGAGTGATACAATACTGTATAGAATAATACATACACCAATATTGAGGCTAATATAATGATACCTCATATAGTATATTGGTTGGTGTTTTTATCATCTAATGTATGATAGACTATTTATAACTCTCATGTACTCTGACCCTTAGTCACTAGATGAATTTTGTAAACAAGAAATATCTATGGACACCACAAATAATAAGTTTAAATACCTTCCTTGACCCCCACCTCAGCCTGATCGGACAATGGTATTCCAGTTGTAAGCCTAACTTGGTCATACTAACACTGCTCTTGACTATGGAGTAGGTGTAGATCCTCGCTCGCTTTGAACTGGAGGGAAAGTCCTTCAGAACCACTAGATATGCCCCATCCTTTTACAACCTCTATACTCGTTTCAATATCATAAACAGTGAGGCATCATGTGTCTTGACTACCCACATTGGTGATGGAAAAGAAATATATCTCCATGAGAATCCTAGCTAATTCTTCCTCCACAAGAAGCCTCAAATTTCCACCTTCACCCAGAAGATGAACCAGTAGAAGCTATAGGTGCTGAAATTCCCAACTCAGACATTCAACGTCACTCATGTTTTACTCTGTAATAATGTCATAGTTGAATATTTCTTAAAAGGTATTCAAACCGACCATAGTTACCAATGATCTGATGGAATAAACAAACCATACTCTAATAGACTAGAGGTCATAAGATAATTAGTTGATAGAGTTAGAGAAAATCCATTAAACTAAATGACATGGGTAGAGTATTCCATATGTAAAATTTACTCCTGGTTTAGGTTCATGAATTATTTAGGTATTTAACCCATCACAGTTTAGGGAATGAAGTAGTCATAAAAGATCATCTAGAAATCATTCGTGAACATATCTCTATACCAAACTTCCTAGGTGATTAAGTCCCATGACCTGTAGAATGAATCATGTACAATATATGATGCTAACATGACCGTACACAATTTTGTAATCTCAATCTGATTAAATATAGAATGAATTTATTCAATTCATGAATTTCTAATGTTGGGTCCTATATCCAACATATAATTTTGAGGTTTCTTTTATTGAAATTCACTAGTTAACTCTACCTTATATGGTACAGGTCAAAACACACCTTGCATTGACTACAAAATATGTAGAAAACATTCTAAAAAATGGGAGTCAGTTCCAATATCAGGAACATGATGAGGTTTTATAGGATTTAAGGAAGGTGGAATCCCGCATGGGATTGGGCTCGCAATATCTGGAACATTTTCATCACCACCTTTAGGGAGTGAAACTAGATTTTTTCATATCGGTATGATGATACAATTCCAAACACATTCCTTAGAAGATATTTTAGTAACCAAGAAGATTGTAGATAGAAATCAGGAAATGTATAAACAATTAACATTGAAAAGATCGTTCCTTGCTATCGGCTCATCAGGCTTGTTCTAGATGATTGAAAGAGACCATAATTTTCATTAAAACATAGTAGATACCCCTAATGGTTATATAGACCATGTTTAAGTATAAGTATTAGTGTTGGATATATATATATGATGGATGCACTCTCATTAAAAATAACATTCATTTTGAATTTGTTATTTTAATTATTTTTATCAATTAACAATGTTTGAATTAGTAGGATTTCCATTTTCTGGTGAATAAGGGCTCATACACCTTATTTTCCAAAATATGGAATCCACTTGACCCACACCATAACACCTTCCATCCCATATGACACATGCCCAATAGATAAACATAACAAAACTGATAGCTTAAGGTGTATGATTTCGCCTATTTATGAAATCACTATTACATTAAGGAAAGAAACATAAGTATCATTTATGTTTTCTAATCACAGTAAGAAGTGTTATCACAAATCAATACATTCTTAGAACTGAAAATATGAAACATTAAAATGAATTATGAAAATAATGGGGACATGAAAAAATGCATGGAATATTATACATTGTGTACCTAGTAGTGATTTCTATTCAAATATGAATCTCTATATTCATTAGGCCTAAAAGGGAATTATCAGTAAAATAATATCAATACTAGTAACATCAACACACAAGTGAATTTCCCAATGGTTATATTGTATCAACCATAAGATGCAATATCAACAAATGAATATACCCATGCAAGGTAATTTGGGTTTTCACTATATATTGGATAATTACATCCAGGCACAGAGTCAATTATAAATTCCATTATATCCAAGTATACTACCTACCATGAAAACAATAAGAAAAAATAATAAATTTCTTTTAATTACACCGGTTAACATCCTGACCTAGGATCCACATAATATGTTCCGTGAGTTAGTGGGTCACATAGCCTCAAGTGTGACATTGAATATTCCACAGGCTTCTGACTAGTAGCGAGAATGTAATGGAGGTAAAGTGGAGATACTATACCCTCTATCAGAAAGGAAAAAAATATAATCAATAAAAAATATAGTGGAATCATATGAAACCAAATATAATCGCATGACTCTAAAAGCATAAATTACTAACATTATAAATAAGAATTGGGGTATAGAAAACATAACAAATTATTAATATAATAAAATAACCCTTATAGTGTTTGATACATGGATTTATGGAATTAGGATAAAAAAGGGAACAAGGGAACATGATTACAGTCATGATATTAAAAACAAATAAATGAACAAAAGATGATCCACAATAATCTCAATTTTATTCTCAATCAACTCCTTTAATGCTCCAACTACAGGAAAGCATGTCATCAACCTGTAATATGGTTATTTTTCATTTACACTACCTAGAGAAAAGTAATCATCTTGGGTATCAAATGTTTCATGAGTATGGTTTGAAATAAAATATTTGAATGACACTATAAACTGAGTCTACATGAATTAAAATTAGTTCATCTAAGTAAACCATGTGAAGGTATAAGAAAAATAAAAAAACAAGGATGAAATAAATAACTAGTCCTCTCTAGTACCAATTGGACTACTGGAGGGTCATCCTTTATCAGATCATGTCTAGAATGTATGTCTGAATAGTTAATATATATATATATAGTATTAATAAATATATATATGTATATATATATATATATCATTCACCTATATGAACCATGTACATTTATACTTAAATACAATTATATTTGGAATACTTGTGTAAGCTAGACCAGGGCGCAACAAACACATCCCTAAACAGTCTAATGAGCTTATAAGGTTATGAAACAGGATACTATCCCTACATCCCAATAAGAGTGTGGGGAACCATGAAAAAATACATTTTATGTTGAGTGATCTATAATATAATCACTATATTCATGGAATGTGGCATAGAATGTGGCATGTAATGCCTAACACAAATATGGTATCATTCATCCAAGATGCAATACTCTCCACTCTCTATATAGGCGTGTGAATTTCTTCCATGGTCCACATCCCATAGAATCATATACAAGCTATATAAAGGCATATTAATAATTATAACATTCATGAGTCATTTCATCCCATGTGGCATGATTACTAAGCCCTTATATATATATGGCATTTCATTATTTGTAACACAACAAATAAGGCAATAACTCGTATATTTTCATTAGTCTTGTTCAATTAAATTAAAGGCATTACAGTTCATGATAATCATCTAATAAATTATAAAAAATCACATGGCATTATCCTATCTTTATAAATCATTCTATTTAGTTCATATAATGCATCTCAAAGAATAATATAATCAGGAATAAGATAACCCATACTCACATAATGTTTAGTACACAAATTTGAGTTAATTTAATTCATAGGTCTAAAATTCATCTAACGTTTCCATAATCAAATAATGAAATTACCCATGTGGAAATTTCCAACCCGGTGTGTTCCAATTAAGGAAGAGGATATTTTTGTTCCATTTAATACTCATGTTTGATGGTAAAAATCATTTAATGTCCAATTCAGATTATAATGAAGTTTTCTAGTCCATATAACTTATTTTCCATAATGGAAAATTTCACATGTTACACCCAATGGGTGACCACATTAGGTGTGTACATCCACTAAAATACCCAATATGAATCAATATGAATATAAAATGTTGCTAATATTAATTAGACATGATGAACTCAAAATAAAAATGGATGCTTGGCAAATGTGGGAATGTGGCACAATGGAATAGCTTCTAGATAACCAATTTCAAAGGCAAAATGATGTTACCACCTACATTAAGGTTGTAGACATGCCTCACTTGATATTGACCTCAAATTAGATGTGGGTGAGAAGTGATATAATAAATGATCTAATGTACTAAAAATAGGGAGAATGACCCACCAAAATAATATAATGGATTGGAATTAAAAGTTAAATAGAAGGTAACATACTATGGGATCATATCAAGATAGATTCAATACTTTCAATAGGTAGAGGATCAGACACCAGATGGCGCGGATGTCTCAATTCATAGAATGTGGTATTTTTGAGCTCAGTGGAGTAGAATAACATCTTTCATCCACAAGAGGAAGAAGTAAAATGATTAATTATGTAATAAAATAAACAAGGGTAAAATTCAATTCCACCTCAAAATACATAGGTGCGCTATTTGGCCACAAAATTTATAAAAAATGAGCATAAACCATTCAAATTTAAATTTTATAAAGGATAACATCTCACGGTTAGGTGCCGAATTTTGAACAACAATGTGTGAACCATTAAAAATTTCATTATCCCACACCTATGACTAGCCTAATCGAAACATTACCTCAGTTTTACAGTATTAGAAAAACCATGAAGCCTAGTCCATTCTGCCCAATTATTATCTTCAGGATTTGAATGATCCGCATATGCACCTTTGACCTCTTTGGATTGATTAATTATCATTATTACATTTAATTAAAGAATTAAAATTGAAAAAATAATGATTTATAACTTCATGAAAATATAGGTCAAAACAATAGTCTTAGTTGGGGGTGTTTATTCAGCATGTTTTTGGTTCTTCGAAAAGCACATTGACTATGGAATTAAATAGATTTTTCTTTTACATAAACTTAAATTATGTCATCTTTGGTTGAGTTTAATGATATCTTCAAACATAAGTTTATCTCTCATAGTTATTTTATAATTATGGCTATGTTTTTAATTGGTTTTGAATATAGGTTTAATATAGTTATTTTTGTATCGTGTTTATTGATTGTAATTTCGTTTTGGAATGTCTTATTCTTATTTTTAGGGACTAATATGATTTTTTTCTGGTATGTGTGTGGTCTTTTCTATTTTAACATCATTTTTGGTATTCTAAAAATATATATAAACCCACAAAAGCTTTATCTTGAGTCGTCTACCACTAATTTTCTAATATAATATTAAAAAATTAATTTTTCATTATTTATATAATTTAATTATATTAAATTAATACCTTTCATGTTAATCAATCTGAATTTTATATGGTAACCAATATTATGAATTTTAATGAATTGTTTAAATTATTTTTTTATAATTTTTAATATTCCATTTTATGCATTTTAACAAATACAATATTTAACATAAGTGAATTACAATTTTCAGAATGATTTTTTCTCTTAAAATAATTCCATATAGTTATTATTCTATTATTCATGTTTTATGCTTAAAATATTTCATATTATATTTCCTTTAAAAATAATAATGGGTAGGATGGTAGTTATTTCATGCTGATATATAACTTGATGATGGTTATTAAATAGTTTTCATGCACTAAATATTATACTCATATATATATATCGCATCATAAATAAATTTTAAGAATTATTATATGGAAATATAACCTTCTTGGTATCTCTATAATGTTAAGGAAATATATTTCATGTGTTTATAATAATATGTAATTTATCTACAATAATTTTATTATAGAAAATGGAAATATAATATATTAAGTTATATTATTAAAAATATCAACCTGAAAACCATCTATCCTTGTTTTAATTATGGGAATTTACTCCACTTTGGACTATATTTAGATATATGTATAGAATTCCAAGATTTAGAATTAATAATCCTTTCTCAAGACAATTACAAAAAACATTTGTGAAATTTTTTCTTTCCTTTATAACTGACACATGCCATAAGTCAATGATCTATGAAAATTTCAAAATAAGAATTCCCTCAATATAGTGATAATGGAAATATTTATTCCATCTAGAATTGAATAATAACTCCATTAAGTATACTAGTTTTATTACTTGTGTTCTAATTAAAATAAAAATTTAGGAAACCAGCTTGTTTTTTTATTTTAGAAAGACATTGAGAAAATATTTTTATATAAAAAACCATTCCTTTTTAACATGATTTCATAAAAGTAATATTTATTTAATACATAACATGTATTACATTTCTATTGAATTTTTTTAATGTGATAAATTTGTTAATCTTGTAACCCAAGCTTGTGTTTACCATAGAATTAATATCTATGTATGAATATACTATCATAATTAAGAAAAATTCGAATGATATTTTTTAAATATAACTATTGTATATTATATATATAATTCACTCTAAATACATTGGTTTTATATTGGTTATGATCAAAACTATAATTGGTTTACCACCTATTACTTTGCTAAAATAAACTAGTAACCAACCTTTTTTGAATTTAGGCTGTCATTTCCATATATTTTATAAACCATGATTTTACTACTAATATAAGAATTAGAATTGATATCATTATATTATAAATTATCTATGAGAGTTTAATGATTCATATGATTTTTAATGTTTAAATGACTTCATTTGTAATTATTATTTAAAATTGATATTGTAAATTATAAGGATTTAAGGTATATATATATTATCTCTATTTTTAATGAGAAATTATTATATATTTTGAATACCATGATTGATTATAATAGTTTATTTATCTTTCAATATGGTGATTGTTTTTACTTTTAAGATAAAGTTTTCTATATTTTAATCCTTTAAAATTATAAAAAATGAGCACAATTATTGATTACATGAAATTAAATTGGGCATGGATAATGATTTTATTATAGATAATTGTGTTAGAAGACGGCATTTTAATGGGCCTCTAGGATATAATCAATTTGGTTGGTGTAGATGGACCTAAATTTTGATTATGTGAATGACTAGAAATAATAAGTATTTATATAAAAAATCCACTAATAAATAGTATTGGATAAGAAATTAATGTTTCTTAACCTACCCTTTAAAATGTTATGGACATAGGACCTAACGTCAAATGCTGAACATTTCATTATTGGCTAAAAAATCACCCATTCCTGAGCTAGAGGTGATAGTCTAGAATATTTTTCTACCACCAGTATAAAATTTATTCCATGCTCTTGCAAAGTAGGTAATCCATGTTGACTTTTGGTATGGAGTATCCTAGTTTGGTGTGTTATATTGTTATAAATGTTAATCTATCACTCTAACACTCCATTATATTCATTAAATATTTTTATATTTTATTTTATAAAGTAAAATTTTATTTTTATTTATGTATGGGAGAATATGTATTTTATTAACACACATTATTATATTTCTTATGTGTTATAACCATCTAATTTTTATACAATAAATGTAATTATCTTGACCTACATGTTCCCTCTAGTGGAAATCTTGTTTCACGATTAGTTATTCTTGTAAATATAGGTTCTAGTAGACCATGATTTATTTTCATTATTGTAATTGGCATCATTAATATAGGTTGTCTAACCCTCATTTTTATATTGAGAGACTAGTGGTTTTCATAGAGCATATCCTTGGGTTATTAATATAATATTACTTTATTAAACTTTACATTGGAACTATTTTTCATTTCATGAAACATCTTTCATTTTTGTACTATCAGTTTCTTTTATTTGATGTTGAAAATCAATATTCATCTAAATAAACACTAGTGACCCCTAAAAATTCAATAGTTTGAAAAAATTAAAAATATCTAATATGAACTATGATGTTTAAAAAATATTAATTGGATGAATAAAATATTTATTTTGATCAATTTTCTAGAAAAATATAATATTTTTAAATGATCAACAACAAAACACTGGGATCTCGATAGATAATTTTTTTTCATTTATAAGAAATCCACAAATTTTTAATACTTATTCATTAAATGTGAATTTTAATTACAAAATATGGATATCTTTACATGTAATTATCTAAATTAGCATCATCCAAAAGAATTAAATTCTATATTTTTCATTAAATGTGTAATTGAAGTTAATTTTTTGGAGAATCTCTTTATCCTTCTTTGGTCTGGAATATATCTATTATTTAGATTATATGGAATACAAGAACCATGAATATATTTATACATAGGATCACATCCTTAAAAGAAAACTATAATATAAGAGGATACACATGTTAATTCTAAAACTGAAATGGGAAGTATGAATACTAGTTTTATGATCATGGTACCATAAAATAGTTTTGATTTTTTTTGGTTGATATGGGAGGACTACTTTATATTTCATATAATTGTTTCCCCAAAAAAATTTGTGGGTCGTGAAATTTTTATATGTCACTATAAATTGATTACATGGTGTTGTTGTATATAGGGGTTTCTTACATACTTTTAGAGGATTTATAAAGCATGTATCAATGATTTCAACGATAATTATTATCACTCTAACTTAATTAGTGGGAATTATTCCATGCGATGGATTATTCTAATATGTTTAGATATAATATATTTTGTATTGAGATTAATTCATCAAATATAGTGGGCATAAAAAAATTTATATCACAATATCAACCATGGATGATACTTCTATTATAATAATTCCACCATTATCTTTATGATGGTATTCAATAATGTAGCACCCATATTTATCAATAAGGAAACCAAGTGACAATTGTGTTGATGAAGTATAAAATTATACATGTGAGATCATTATAGTTCTTTTTTATTCATTGATTTGGTCTTTCAATTTATAATATTGACAATATATAAACCTTATATACATTTTTTATAATCATTATATACCAAATCACATTTCATAATTTTAATAAATTACCTGGCCACAGTTATCTCTGGGTGCACATCCATTATTATTATTATTATTGTTGTTTTTGTTATTATTATTATTATTATATAATGGGGTTATCTTATGATTCAAGTAAATGTAATTCTAATTAAGAATTAAATTATATATATTATAAAATTTTATCCTAAACCACAAATAATAATCTAGTTTTCATTAATAAAGATCAATTTCATTCTTTTGAAAGAAAATATTGTACAATAACCCGTTGGGTAGTCGTGATGTATAAATAATTGATGAAATATATAGATGTGACTGGATGATGCATGGTTTCTTCCTTTATGAATCCTATTAAAAATAATATGGTAATGTGTAAAAATAAGGATAGTACTATAAATGTTACTAATCATAATGAATATCTTTTTTTATAGTTGAATCACTAAACATTCTTCATCATATCATCACTCATCCTACCACATGGGGAGAATATATGAAATATAATTGACGTTACTAAATTAATGGATTTGATATAAGGTTTCAATGAAAAAAATAGCACAATTAGGAGACAATATTGTATTTTTCACCATAAGTGAGCTAAAATTTTGGTCATCGTGCATTGGATCTATTGGAAAGATATCTAGCATATTTAGAATCCATGTATGGGATAGAAAATTTTACCCATTCATTAATAGGAATATGAATTCCTATGAATTTATTCCTATTATTAATCTAAAATTGGTTATTTTGGTATCCATGAATCCTATTGAATATTTTCTCTTCTATTCGAATGGTCATTATGATAGATGGGTAAAAATAAAAAATAAATATATGGGTAGTGTACATGGTTTTTGGTCTAGGTACACTAGATAAATATAATTTTGAATGAAGACAACATTAATATAACATAAAAAATCACAATATGGGAATTTAATATTACATGAAAATAAAATGGAGTATAAAATTCAACTTAATTGGTCCCCTTTCTTATCAATAAATAAGTATTGCATTTTTAAAATCATACAAACTTAATGCTCATGATAGAGATATCATATGTAGAATAAAATGAAAAGGAAAATACATGTCTCATTATCCATTTACATACAAATGTGATATGTAATAGAAGGAATAAAAATATTTATATAATATTATAGAATATATATAATTAATAAATAGGTAAATTAATAAAAGGGGATCCAAATATTTCTGTTATAATAATATGAGTAGCCAAAATGTGTCCTTAAAGAATCATGTTGTATGAATGTTGTTGAATGAACAATATTGAACCATAGATTAATGAATAATAAAATGTGATATATGAAGGGAATAATGATAATGAAATCATTGAATATATTTACAAAAAATATCATTACTTCATTTTAGAAATCAATATGAGGAAAATATAGTGATCGATGATGGAGTTGAAAAATAAAAAAATAAAAAAGACCAATTTACCATATATTGGTTGAAGGAGCATAAATATTTTCTGAATGACTATATAATTTATTGATTTACCATATACCAAGGTATCTAAAATCTTCTCTATTGATAAAAGTATAATTCCTTACCACAATAATTCATTAAAACAATCTACTAAATTTTTCTATTAATGTAAATTATTGGTCTGATGAGGTTGTTGAATTTGATAAATCATTGGAAATTTAAGTAAATTAGAGCGTATTAATTTGAAGGAAAAATGAAACAGGGGAAGATAAAAACTATCAATTTTATTTAAAAATCTCCTAAGACAATGCTATGAAAAAATATCCACTAAATGAGACTTCTCTTCTAGAATATCCAATGACTTTAAAAATTATATCAAACCTCCCCTAGGACAACTCATCTAATATCATAACCCAAATATGATGGGTATTATTGATCACATAGTTCTTTTCAGTTGTTTTAATATATTTCCTTTGAATAAAATTGATTATGAATGGATGGGTCACAATATAAAGACTTCAATGGTTGAAAATGTTTTGGTTTCTAGAAGAAATGTTTTTAATTCTTATATTTAAAAAATCAAGAGATAACATGACACTCTATGATTAAATTTTCATAAACCTTCTTTTAGGGATCCACTTATTTATTAATTTAATTAATGTATTTATATAAGAACCATTTCACATGATATTTTCCTTAAGTCATCAATAGTCTATGTCAATTGGTTCCTCTTGGGGTATTTCATCTATGTGAAATATTTTAATGATAACATTATCATTTTCTTTAATAGAATTTCATATAATGAGTCCATAATATTTATTTATATTTGTTTTATAGTGGAATTGAATTTCTTTTCTTCTAATTTTAAATGTAATAGGTGCACAATTAATGAGAGGAAGGATATAAAATGGACAATTCCATAATATTCACTAGGTGGAGAACATAATTAACTCACTCTTTAAAAAACATTCTAGGAAACTAATCCAATCACACTCTAAATCATTCATCAATGAGTGTTAAGGGAAATAAATATTCATATACTATACAATTTTATAATATATTTATTAATTTAGAGTTTTGTAGGTTTTTACTTGATAAAGAGTCCTCCCTATATTATAATAGTAATCTCATGTTCAAATTTTTTAAAAAACTAACCGGATTTAGAGGAATATTAGGTACATGATAATATATAGGTCTACATGAAGGAAAAATGATATAATACAATACTATAATGAAGAATAATATTTAATAATCATGATTTCATCGTAAATCATACTTTTGAAGGATGAATTTTAGAGGTGATAAAAATAGACACACTTATCAATAAATAATTTTTCATTTGAAGGTAATAACTCAAACTAAAATTTCTTAAATGGGATATATTAAATTTAATCTATTTTACTATCTAAAAATGGAAAGGTAAATGAAGAGTGATATAATTTTTAATTTTTATAATGGGGCAACCATTTTATTTTTGGATTAAATTATATATTATTTTTTTTAACATTAATAAAATTTTGAATGAGTAATATTAAAAAATTTCAAATATGGTTTTAGATAATATGAAGAATTGAACTATGAATGAAAAGAAAAATTATTTCCTCATAGAATCATTCTTCGATGATGAGATTTGAACAGCTAACTTCTCTTTTTATATGGAGAGTTTCATGGAGGTGGATTTGTTCTAGAAAAAAATTATGACACATTTCTCTGAAATTATTAAATATGACATCATATAGAATGTCATGAAAATTTTTCAAATAGAATTAATTCACCTTTTTTTAATTAATAATTCATATACTATGTTTATAATGTGGTTTATGATATGGGTTTTAGGGAACACAATCTATCTTCTATTGGTAGTAAATTATCAATGATTCTACAGAAAATTACTGCATTTTAAAATTTACCCCATTCTAGATTACGGGTATATCCAAATGAAATTTTATTAATACAAGAAAAAAATATAATACTATATATATAAAACCTATGAATAGTTCAATATCTCTGAAATTTTTTTGAAATAATTATAACATTTCATTTTAATTATATATGATAAGTTCCTTTTATACTTTGTATATGAATATTATACAGACTCGGGTGTGTAGTCTACTGCGACACATCAAGAACCAGACTCGGGTGTGTCCTGATGTTGGAGAAAGCAGTGATCTCATATGGTTCTCAATAGCTAAGACATAATGAGCAGAACTACACTACCCATGACCTGGATCTAGTAGCAGTGGTCTTCGCCTTGAAGATGTGGTGACACTACCTGATGGGCGAGCATTTTACCATGTACTCTAATCACAAGATTATCAAGTATATTTTCTCTTAGAAGGACCTATACCTGAGACATCAGCAATGTCTTGATTTCCCCCATGAATATGACTTAGAGATAGTCTATACTCCTGGGAAGGGGAATGTTGATGAAGATGCACTCAGTAGGAGGTCTGGTATACATCTTCTAGGCGAGGAAACATAGAATTTAGAAGCATTATAGATATACCTTGTTGATAGAGATGGAGAAGCCTTTCTACAGTCTCCTACAGTCAATCCCCCACTTCTTCAGTGAGTCAGGGATGTACAACAAGGGGACGTTGACTGCGAGACATGACGTACTCAGGTATCCATAGGACAAGCACCTGAAGAATTTTCTGAAGGTGTGGAGCATGTTGTCCTCTTTAGAGGATGTACTATTGTACTAGTGTTAATTCAAGAGTAAGTTTTGATGGAGTTCCACAAATCCCCATTAGCGGTACATCTAGGAGTGGAAAAGATGTATTAGGACCTCAGATAATATCACAAGTGGCCAGGTAAGAAGAAGGTGGTAGTAGAGTTTGTTTCTTGATGCCTCACTTTCCATCAAGTGAAGGTGGAGCATTAGGTACCAACAGTCTTAGTTCATACTTTAGAAGTCCCTGAGTGGAAGTAGGATGGAATATCCATGGACTTCGAGATGATTCTTCCACATATATTCAGGGGTCACGAATCAATTTGTTTGATTGTCGACTGAGTCACCATGTCAGCCCACTTCCAACTGATCAAAGAGTAGGGTTTATTAAAGATCTTAGGAAACCTTTATGTGTAGGAGATTCTGCGGATACAAAGAGTACTTTCTTCTGTTGTCATCGATAGTGATGCATGGTTTACTTCCCGGCTATGGAAGGGGTAACACGAGTTTTTCGGGACACAACTACATCTGAGCACCGCCTTCCATCCTCAGACATATGGTTAGAATGAGTGAACCATTCAGACCCTCGAAGACATTATATGTGACTGTGTCCTTGACTTTGGTCACAAAATGGAGGATCACTTTCCTTTAGTGGAGTTTGCGTACAAAAACCATTATCACTCCACCATCAGTATGGCACCTTTCGAGGCGTTGTATGGGTGACCTTGCAGATCACCCTTATGCTGAACAGACCCTTGGGAGTCAGTATTGGTGGGACCAGAGATGGTGCGAGCTACCACTGAGAAGGTGAAAATCATCCAAGAGCAGATGAAAACTGAACAGAGTATGCAGAATTCATATCCTGAGAGGAGATGGAGACCTCTAGAGTTCGAGGATTGCGACCATGTCTTCCTACGGGTATCACCTCGATGAGGTCTATAGATATTTGGATGAGGCTGAAAGTTATATTCGAGATTCATCGGACCATTTCAGGTCCTCAGCATAGTAGGTGAGGTAGCCTACTACCTGGCTCGTCCACCTCAGTTGCACTGGGTGCACGACGTCTTCCACATATCTAAGCTGAGAAGATACGTTCATGACCCAACACACATCATCAACCAAGGAGAGTTAGACAGCGATTACAGGGCGACATTCATGGAGGTTCTAGTGGAGATTTAGGATCGACTAGAGAGGTTCCTATGTAGACGATCGATACCTCTGGTGCACATTTGTTGGCAGCACAGGAACCTCCAAGAGAGAACATGGGAGCGGGAGGCTGAGATGTGTTCTCAGTACCCCCATTTGTTCCCTTAGTTCGATTTGTATCTTACGGGGACATAATGACCTGAGGTGGGGAGAATGTAATGGCTTGGAAATCCTGTGGAAATTTTTTTCTTAAATACATGGGAATTTTAAGAGAATGTGAAAACTGACGGCGCGTGATTCCAAGGCCCGGTGTGCTTGGAATCACTTTCTGAAGTTTTTCTCGGGTACGTTCAGTAAATGTACGAGTGGGTTTTTATAAATTTTGAATCGGTGCTCATAATTGAAATCCGTGTGCATTGTTGAACTCACAACGCCAATATTCTATTAAGAAGACTTTCACCTCGATTGCAGATGGTCCGGAATGAAAGTTATTTTTTGGGCTTTATGTGGGAATAATAAAATAAATTATGTGCCTGTATGAATTTATTTTTAGTTGGTTAAAACCTCCAAGAGGAGTTTGGAGGTGGGGGCCTCCACACCTTAACCTCCCATGAGAGGTTATGGCGGTGGGGCCCACTAGAAGACTAAACACCTCTTATTAATTAATTTTTTGGGGACCACCCAAGGATATAACCTCTTCGACCCCCATTAAGTGGGGAGAAACACCCTTGAACTCCCCACTTATGGTTCCAACCCTCTCAATTTTTAATTGAACACATTCATTTAATTAATTTAACCCTTTTGAATTCTATTCTAACAATTTAATAAGATGTCATTATCTATTATTTTGTTAGCATTTTTCTTTTTGGTGGATCTTGGGAGAAAAATAACACTCCAATGAAGAACACTAATTCTTCCAACGAAGAACGATTGTCAACCAGGGAAATGGGGAAGTGATGTCCTTGAAGAACATCGACGACAACATCCTCTACTTATTCATATTCATTCTTGGCATCATCAAATCTATGTTCTCCTTTTCAAGAACTTGTCAACGAACCCGAGGTTAGGGATTGAAGTTGGAATTTGTTCCTGTTCTTCATCGATCAAATCTTGGTTTACGAATTGCCGATTGATATCACCATAACATGGAGGACTCGGTCCGAATGAACATGGCCCAAACCTCCCCCTCAATTTTCCTTGCATGTTGATTACTATGGTGGTGTAATGGAGGTTGACTTCGGGCTAGCCGAGAAGTAAATCGATGTTGAAGGGTCGCTGGATGGGTGTGGCACTGTCACACTCTGCGGAATAGTAGGTCATGGCCCTTGGTCACGGCGGTGCACACAGGCGACCACAAGGCCACCAGAGGGGCACGGTGCCATTACGCCACGCAGAGGAAGAATTCATGGCCCCTTGGCTATGGTGGTGGAGTAGAAGCAGTCGGCTAGGCCGACCGCCAGCTGAGCGGACCGGCTGGCCGGTCGGCTAGCCGGACAAGGTGGGACCCTCCTAGGTCCCACAGGCTACCGAACTAGTGCCAAGCATGGGTTCCGTTCAGGACACGGGGGTACGGTACCCCCCCCCCCCCCATATGTAGCTATGGCAGGCACTACCAGCCTCTAGCCACACAGGCCACGCGGTCTGCCAGCGCAGGCCACACGGCCCGCCAGCCAGGCCGCGCGGGCCGCGCTACCCGTGGGCCCGACCACCTAGTGCGGGTCAGACCGCCCATCTCGGTCCAGGCCGTCGCCGCGGGACAAACCCGTTCTGGTGGTCTGGGTCAGTTCTGGAGGGTTGGGTCGAACCTTCGGACCATGCCAGACCCCGGTCTGGACCAGTTTGACCCTATTTCACATTTTCGCCCGTAACATGGGCTTAGGGTGTCCGATTGATGAACCGTCTATGGATATGGAAATCATTTAGAGGGATGGTTATTTTGTAATTTCACACATGAAGTTTGGATGTTGTTCGGGTACAATCAAGTTGGATTGAACCTAAATCTATCCAGGCCCTTGGAACGGAAATGCCAATAACTCTCAGTCCAGGCATCTGATTGACGCATTGTCTGCCATGTTGAGTTTCTTATGGCAGGATGGATCATTTGGATACGTCAACTTGGTACTTCATGGAAATTTATGTATCGACCCTAGTCTTGAGGAGCATACCCTCCTGGAAAAAAGAGTACTTTATGGAAACCCTGTGGCTGGCTGTACTTTGATGATTTTTCCAGGATCATGTGTTGGTCCGATAGATATTACTTGTTTTCCTTGATCATGTGTTGGTCCGACAACACTAACAAATTTTCTTGGATCATGTGTTGGTCTGACATTTTTGAATTCTACTCCTAGATCATGTGTTGGTCCGACAACTCTGACGACTGTTCCTGGATCATGTGTTAGTCCGATAGTTTTGACTTTTTTTCTTGGATCATGTGTTAGTCTGGTAAAATAGAAGATTCAATGGCTATATCTGATCATATCTATCTCTCAACATAAGTTGTATACCTATGTAAACTGAGTTAGTGACTTCTGGTTTTTCCTCATGATTGATATGGGTTACTTGATAACTTAGGTATATGTATGGTCATATACCTAAGTAATTGTTATCCATTGTTTTCATACTATGTGGTTTATTCTTAGTAGATATTGAGAGTCCTTGGTGGTATTAGGGTCCTTACTGAGTATTTTTATACTCACCTCAGCATAGGCTATGCTCGCACCTCACTGTGTTGGATGTAGATGACAGACAATGCTGACTGAGGAAGAGTAGTAGGACTGGATGATTCCTGGAGGTGGACCTTAGGTCGAGTCGGTAAACGGAGGAGAATGACGGGCGTGGAGTTTGAGGAGGCTATATGTACCTTACCTTTAGGTATAACCCAAGTTGGATGATCTAGGTGCTACTTTAACTTTTCAGATGTTTTGTCCCTTTTCATTTATACTTGTACTTTACAGTTGGGCACGTATTTCGTCCCCTTTACTTTTCTGCACTCCATTTGTATATAGCCTTACTTTGTGTTTTCCTTCCAACATACTATTTTGTGTGTGTGTTTTCAGTTTATAAAGGTAATTCCTTCCTAGTTATAGGGATTTACACCTTTGGTTCTAGTATTCATCCCCTGACCTATGTATGGCGGGCTTGGGGTAGTCACGGCACGGGCCCTAGAGGATGGTTCGTGACAAATTGGTATCAGAGGAGTCAGTTCTACCGCAGAAAACAGGACTCTGATATTTCTTTTCTATGAAGCAATAGTGTTAGGATTACAGAGTGTGGTTTTCAGTCCAAGGAGACCAGTGTTGGTGTGGCGGCTGATGTATCCATACACCAGGACCCTGTAATCATACCATGATTCACTGTTTTATTCCACCCTTACACCGCTGTTTTAAACTAGTTTTGTAATGAATATTAAAATTATAATAATAAATTTTAGTTTATGTTTGAATCATTTAATTAATGTTAATAAACATTATAATGGGCAATGTTACTTGTTTTTATTATTTCAATGTAGGTGGAGGTGATTTGGAGGGTCCTTGATGAAGTGGAAGACAAATGGGTCAAAATTGCATGGATCCATGGACATCTATCCACTATTTTGCATTGTACACAAAATTTGTGCATCCAAATTGGCTGATATTTTGTGAGCCTGTCCAAAATTTAATAGTATACATTTCCTATTAAGGAACCCAATCCTGATTCGGCCTCTATGGGTCCCATCAGAACTGATCTGTCCAAGCCACCGAATATGGAACAAATCAAATGTGGTGTTCTGTATTTTATCAATATCTTGAGCTGTAGTTGTCCAAATGGGGCTAAAAATTCATTGGATACATTCAAGAGATAGGGGTATAACTTTTCTATTTTCTCCAAAGCGAGATAAGACTGTCTGAAGGTGAAAATTCATGGTACAAGTGGATTGATGAAATATGTGTGCCTAAAACCACCTTCCAATTTTCCTATAAAATGAAACCTTGGCCTCCCCATTTGCAAGTTCGGCTAGGAGTAAAGGTGCCACCATTTTTGAGTCCCCAAGTAGTCTTCTCAACATCTCTAGAAGTTCTGGAGGCTATGGTAAGTGCTACTTCAACATCTTCTTCTTCTTCTTCCCCTCCCATGGGTTTCTAAACCCCTTGTGATCAACCGGGGATGAATGTGATGTAATCCCGAGCTTCAAAGTTTTATTAATTTAAATGATCTTTTTAATTCCAGGTTTTATGTTTTTTTCCACATCCTCTAATTTTATTTAATTTATTTATATACTTGTATGTTATACTCAACTCAAATGGTCATGTTTGGGGGTACCCTTTCATGTGATGTTTCACACACCGTTCATCCCCTTTTCTTCCCTCATTCAATTATGGTGTTTATGTGGTTCATATTAGTCAATTGAACTCACATAAGAACTTTAAAGATCATGAAAATTTATTTCATGGTATCAAAAATAAGTAACATACAAACCTGGACAAAACATCGAGTTCTTCATGTGTTTCCTTGGTGAGTTTTGGTTATGATGTCGAACACAAATCACTCAATCATCAGCAGTGTCCGGTGAAAGATTGTGTGTTTTCAACTGAACCCTAGGAGGTATCCTAAAATAAAATCAGTAACAATATTTTAATATGTGTTACAAACTATGTTTTAAAAGATCATAACCACATCCCTTGAAGTGATGAAGGATGAGCATCACGAGACATCCCCGGGTTGATCATGTTTAATCAATCTTTTTCATTTCTACTTTGTTTTATCGCTTTCATTTTCTATTTTCATCATTAATCATAAAACCCCCAAGTTTTACAAAACCTCATTCACCTTCTACTTACATAATAAAAGACCTCTTTTTAAATTAATGATCTTAGGATCCGTCGAGAGACGACCTAGTGTAGTTGCTATACTGCAGAAATTCTAGTCAAAATTAAACAACTAGTTTGACGTGCTCGACAACGCTATCAAATTTTGGCGCCATTTCCATGGAGCCAAGATCATTTTTTTATTTATTTCATTTTTTTATTTATTTAATTTTTTTTATTTATTTTAATTCTTTATTAGTACTCCTTTATATACCCCACCCCCAATTTGATAGTTTTTGTTTCAGTTTTATTTTTGTTTTTGTGTGTTCTCTTTCTCTCTCTCTCTCTCTTCTTCTTCTACTTTTATTTCTCTATCTCTCTAATTATGTGTTATAACGTTCTATTTTATATACTAATTTCATTTCATAAGTTTTTTTTAATTTTATTCACCTTACATAAAATAAAAAAACATTAAAAAAACAATCAATCAATCAAATTGGGAATTTTTGTTGCATGACAAGATTTGGAAAAGAAACACTACTCGAATTTGACCCTGAAATTGAAAAGTCACTCCACTCACAAATACGGTCATCTAGAGTAGGAAATGTAATTAACACTAATGAAAACCATTTGGAACCACAAGTGGTCTTAAACCAATCAAAAATTGAACCAAATCAAACCCCAGTGATCATGGCTGCAAATAACAGGACATTAAAAGAACTTACCACCCCGGATGTAGAGTACCAACTTGCGTACATCCAATATCCTGAGGAAGTGGCCAATTTTGAGCTAAGATCAGGCCTCATACACATCCTTCCAAGATTCCTTGGTCTTACCAGTGAGGAACCTCACAATCATCTAAAAGAGTTTCACATAGTGTGATCCACCATGAAACCCCAAAATGTGTCTGAGGACCTCATTAAGTTTAGGGCCTTCCCTTTCTCCCTTGATGGTGTATCCAACGATTGGTTATACAATTTTCCTACCATAATTGGGGGATGGAATGACCTAAAAAGACTTTTTCTATAGAATTTCTTTCCTGCCTCCCGAACTGCTTTAATTAGGAAAGAAATTTGTGGAATTAGGCAATCACAAGGATATACCCTTCATGAATACTGGGAGAGATTAAAAAGACTTTTCTCAAGCTTCCCCCACCACCAGATTAGTGAACAACTTTTAATTAAATACTTCTATGTGGTACATATCCCCATAGATCATGGAATGATTGATGTTTTAGCTGGTGGTGCCCTAGTTTAAAAAACTCTTTCTACCACTCGTGACTTAATATCCAACATGTCTCAAAATTCACAATAATTCAGTACACGAGCTATTGCACCAACCCGAGGAGTTCATGAGGTAAGTCATTCATTCCTAGAACAAAAGGTAGATACAAAACTTGATGAGATGCATACCCTTCTAAGGAAATTATCTCAAGCACAAGGTAACTCACACTCTAATTCTATTCCATTACATTGTGGGATTTTTTATGATGACACTCATTTTTCTGACCAGTTCCCACAAATTCATGATTCATATTAGTCCTGTGTAGCTGTGTTCCTAGGGCGTCCATTCCAACAAGAACCTCCCTTCAATCAAGAACAATTCAGGCTAAATCCAAATCCAGGGAGGACAGCACAACCACAATATCGACAAGGAGGAAACTCAAGCTACCCTAAGTAGAATTGGTATCAACAAGGCCAAGGTATGCAACCTTATTATCCTTCAACTTCTCAAAACAATAATCCTCCTCCTCCCAAATCTAAACCAAGCCTCAAGGACATGGGGAAAAAAGGCAACCTAGAACCTCCAGTTCCAACAGACCACACAATCAGCAATTCAATATTTGCGAACTCAAGTAGGACAATTGGAAAACACCATCGGTCAGCTTAAGATGAAAGGGTCTGGAAAACTACCATCCCAACTCAATGCCAATCCAATGGACAAAGGTAATGTATGTGAAATTACACTTCTTAGTGGTAAAGAAGCTTCTCCTTCTACTGATTCTACTCAAAAGGTATTCCCCCCTCTTGAAAACACTCTTTCTCCACCCATGAAAGATTCCAATGAAGAAAAACAAAATAAAAATGACAATAAAATTATCATGAAGGATTCCCATGAACAAATCAATTCCTCTTCCTTTCCCTCAAAGACTCACTAAATCTATGAAAAACTTTGATAATGAGATTTAAAATTAAATAATGGATAAATTTAAAAAAGTTCAAGTTAATATCCCATTATTGGATGTAGTCAAGAAAATTCCCCATTATGCCAAATTTCTTAAAGAACTTTGCACCCATAGATGAAGGCTGAAGGGGAATGAGAGAGTCAACTTGGGTAGGAATGTCTCGGCCATGATTCAACCAGCAATGCCAACCAAATGAAAGGATCCGGGAACATTCATGATATCATGTACCATAGGGGAGACCATTTTTTCTGATGTTATGCTAGATTTAGGTGCTTCCATTATTGTAATGCCTCACTCCTTGTATATTTCTCTAAAGGTTGGAGAGCTTCAACCAACAGGAATTGTTGTGCAACTTGCCAACTGGAGTACAACACATCCAAAAGGATTAATTGAGGATGTCCTTGTTAGAGTGAAGAATCTCATCATCCCCGCTGATTTCTACATTCTTAATATAGAAGATACCTAAACCCAAGGACACGCTCCTCTCATACTTGGGAGGCCATTCCTCAAAAAAGCAAATATGATCATCAATGTTCACAATGGTAAATTTTCCATGGAATTTGGTGGAGAAAAGGTAAGTTTTAGCATCCTTGAGGCTATAAATCACCCCGTTGAAGAGAACTCCACTCTTCCTATCTATTCGATGGATGTGCTCTCTAAGGACAAACACACATAAAATTCTATCCTTGACCCATCCTCTAATTTATTTTCCTCCTATTCACCCATGGATGATTTGAGTTTTGATTCTTCTTTTGAATGTTTTGTGGGTTCAGAAAAATTTAAATTTTGTGCTTTAATTGATGAGTGTGTTTATTCTGAGGTACTCATGACTATCGATTATTCTATAAATCTCATTTCAATAGATTCTCTTTCCTTTGAGAATAAACATGAGCAGATAGATAGTTTCATGGACCTCAATCCCCCTAAATCCACTCCCTCAATACAAAACCCCCGGGGTTGGAATTCAAACTACTTCCATCAAATTTAAAATATGCCTATCTTGAGGGTATTGATCAATTTCCCGTCATTATTGCCAATAACCTCTCTCTACAACAGGAATCGAAACTACTCAAACTTTTGAGAGAGTGTAAAAAGGCAATAGGATGGACATTGGCTGATATTCCTAGGATTATCCCATCTATTTTTATGAACCATATACTTTTGGATGATGAGTCTAATCCCGTAAGGAAGGCTCAATGCCGGTTGAATCCCACTCTCCTTGAAGTGGTAAAATCAGAAGTCAATAAATTACTTAATGTATGGATAATTTATCATTTATCTGATAGTAAATGGGTTATCCCAGTGCAAATTGTGCCTAAAATACAGGAATAATAGTTGTGTCAAATGAAAGGAATGAATTGGTTCCAACACGTGTGAAAAAAATTTGGCGAGTCTGTATTGACTATCGTCGACTGAATCAAGCCACGCAGAAGGACCACTTTCCATTACCTTTCATTGACCAAATGTTAGAACGATTGGCTGGTAAGCCCCATTATTGTTTCCTTGATGGCTATTCGGGTTATTTCTAAATCCATATAGCCCCTGAGGATCAAGAAAAGACCACATTTACCTGTCCATTTGGGGCATTTACATACAGAAGAATGCATTTTGGCCTATGTAATTCTTCTGGTACTTTTTCAACGATGTATGTGGAGTATTTTTTCTGATTACCACGATAGTTGTATGGAAGTCTTTATAGATGATTTCATGGTTTATAGTTCTTCTTTTGATGATTGTTTGGAAAACCTAGGTTTTATCCTCCGTTGCTGCATTGAAAAAGATCTTGTTTTAAATTATGAAAAATGTAATTTTATGGTTGAGCAGGAGAAAGTTCTTGGGAATATCATTTCAAATAAAGAAATTCAAGTTGATAAATCTAAAATATAATTAATTTCATCCCTTCCATATCCAAAATGTGTTTGTGAGGTGTGGTCTTTCTTGGGTCATGCTGGGTTTTACTGCCGATTCATTAAAGACTTTAGTAAGATCACACTTCCATTATCTCGGTTGTTACAAAAGGATTCTTAATTTGTTTTTGATAGAAATTGTGAGGATGCTTTCAATTCACTAAAAATGAGTCTCAGATCACCTCACATAATCCAACCACTAAGATGGGATCTCCACTTCAAGGTTATGTGTGATGCCTCTAACTTTTCAGTTGGGGTAGTTTTATCACAAAGGGTTGAGAAATCCCCTAATGTCATTGTGTATGCCTCACGTACCCTTGACCCTACCCAGGTAAACTACACAACCACTTAAAAAGAACTATTTTATATTGTGTTTGACTTGGAAAAATTTCGTTCATATATTTTCGGGTTAAAAATCATCGTCTTCTCTGATCATGATGCCCTTTGTTTCCTCCTAAAGAAACCTGAAGCCAAACCCCACCTCAATCGATGGATGATCCTCCTCCAGAAGTTTGACCTTGAGATTAGAGATAAGAGAGGGGTGGAGAATGTTGTAGCTGACCACGTTAGTAGGATCTCCCCACCATTAGACCATTATGTTGACTCACCCCTACCCATTGGAGAATTCTTCCCTCATGAGAACCTTTTTGATGTTATGGACATTACCCCTGGTATGCGGACATTGTTAATTTTCTAGCAACATCTTGGGTCCCCAATGATTTTAGCACTTCACAATCCTAGAGACTTAAACATTATTCTCGATGGTACATTAGGGATAACCTTTATTTGTGGAGGATCTGTAGTGACCAGGTTGTTCGTAGGTGTGTCCCTAACCATGAGTTCACCTCTGTTTTGACCTTCTGCCACACCTTGGCATGTGGGGGCCACTTTGGCTCTCAACATACAGCTCGAAAGGTCCTTGACTCAGGACATTATTGGACATCATTGTATAGGGATGCCCATATATATTTCAAGTCATGTAGTCATTTTCAATTCACAGGGAATATCTCCAAGAAGAATGAAATGCCCCAACATCCCATGTTATTTTGTGAGATCTTTGATGCATGGGGAATTGACTTCATGGGTCCTTTTCCAAATTCATTTGGATTTGTATACATCTTATTGGTTGTTGACTATGTATCTAAATGGGTGGAAGAAAGGCCACCAGGATTAGTGACTCTCGAGTGGTTGTTGATTTTTTGAGGTCCCAAATTTTCAGTAGGTTTGGTTTACTAAGATTCATCATTAGTGATCAGGGTTCACATTTTTGCAATCGCAACATGAAAAATTTGCTTCATAAGTATGGGGTTGATCATAATGTCTCCATTGCAGATCACCCCCAGACTAATGGGCAAGTAGAAATATCAAATCAGGATGTTAAACGAATCTTGGAAAAAACGGTACAACCCAATAGGAAAGATTGGAGTTTGTGCTTGGATGATGCACTTTGGGTGTTTCGTACAACTTTTAAAACCCCAATCGGAATGTCACCATATAGAATTGTGTTTGGAAAGTCTTGTAACCTCCCAGTGGAGGTAAAACACCGTGCATATTGGGCTGTTAAAGAATGTAATATGAACCTTTCAGATGCAGGTGAGCAAAGAAAGCTGCAGATTCAATAGTTGGAAGAAATTCGACATGATGCATATGAAAAATCCCAAATATATAAAGAGAAGACACAGTCTTTTCATGATAGCATGATTCACCAACAGAAGTTCCATATTGGTGAGAAGGTCCTCATGTACAATTCCAGGCTTAAGCTCCACCCAGGTAAGCTTCGTTCATCATGTCTCGGTCCTTATAGTGTTTCTAATGTTTACCCTTTTGGTGCAATACAGGTTTTGCATGAGCAGAGTGGATGAATTCTTACCGTCAATGGGCATTTACTTAAACACTTCTATGAGGATTTTCTAAAGAATCCGATGGAGGAAATCCACCTTCTCGATGCATCATACCAATAAAACACACCAGGTTTTATCCATCCTTCTCACATTCTCAATTATTTCAGTGAGTACACTGCATACTCTAGGTTTGGGGGGTGGATAAATTCATGGGTTAGTAATTTTCATTTTTTTCTCCTTTTTTTTCTCTTTTTGGCCATCTTTATGGCATTTTTATTTTTCCCCATCAACAATTTCTATGTTCCATGAATTGGGGACCATAAGGTGGGGAAATTAAAAACACCATAATGAAGGCTAAAAAGAATATTTGTATGAATTTACCATTAAGGAGTGATTTTTTTTTTGAATTGGTTTTATGTCAATGATATAAATGGTCATATCTATGTGAATCCTTTGAGATGATTGATGCCCTTTTTGTGAGTAGTTTTTCTGGAAAACTGTGTCACTAATATCTCTTCAAATTTGCACTGGGCCACAAAGATAGATTATTTCTTACTTAATATAAGGTATATATATGTTGGGTTAATATTTTTCATCTTTAAATGATACTTCCATACGTTCGTTCCTTATCCGATCTATTTCATTATTGTACTAGATTGACCTATGCGTGTGTACCTAATGTCTGATTGTTGTACAGCCTCAAAAAAAAATTTATGTCTTGGGCAATTCAAAAACCACTCATCCTCAACCTTTGATCTTGTTATAACTATTGTAATTAGTGTCGTGAGGAGATCAAACAAGGGTAGAGAGATTAGTGTGAGATTTGTTCCAATTTCAACTTCAAAAAAAATATAATAAATGAGGGGAGTGATGAAATGTGAAACATATGGGGATATCTAGGTAGGGAGCATATGTTTTGACTTCTGGGAATGCATAAATGAGTGGGTTTTGAAATATGATTGCAAATGATGTAGGACAGGTTCGGTGACAAAATCATTTAAGCAGAAAAATGTTAAAATAACATATATTTATTGGATAACAAGAGGAAAGAATTGCATGAAATGGTTTTCACACACACACATGGAGAGTTAGTGTCATGGTTTACTTTTGAATTCCTTTCTCAATTTGGTATCATGAATCTTTTTGAATTTCACTATGATATGATTTATGAGACATCTTTTTCTATTTTCACTAGGAAGAACTCCTTGGTGTGGTTTGTGCATTGATCACTTTACATTAAATAAAATTTCCTCAAATGATAAATATTAAAGATGTTGGAAATATATATATATATATATTCATCATTGTATTTGGATATGTGACTTTTCCCAGGATTGCAAATGTTTAGGTGTGGGGGTGTGATCGTACCACGATTCACTATTTTATTCCACCCTTACACTGCTGTTTTAAACTAGTTTTGTAATGAATATTCCAAATATAATAATAAATTTCACTTTATTTTTGAATCATTTAATTAATTTTAATCAACATTATAATGGGCAATGTTACTTGTTTTTATTATTTCAATGTAGGTGGAGGTGATTTGGAGGGCCCTTGATGAAGTGGAAGAAAAATGGGCCAAAATGGCATGGATCCATGGACATCTATCCACTGTGTTGCATAGTACACGAGCTCCGTGTATCCAGGTGGAATTAAATTTTTTGGGTCTGTCCAAAATTTAATGGGCTACATTTCATATTAAGGAATCAAATCTTGATTCGGCTTCTATAGGGCCCAGCCAAACTGATCTGTCAAAGCCACCGAATATGGACCAAGTCAAATGCGGTGTTATGTATTTTATCAATATCTTGAGCTGTAGTTGTCCAAAAGGTGCCAAAAATTCAGTGGAGACATTCACGAGATAGGGATACAACTTTTATATTTTATCCAAATCTAGATAAATCTATCTAAAGGCTGAAATGCGTGGTACAAGTGGATTGATGAAATCTGTGTGCCTAAAACCACCTTCCAATTTTCCTATAAAATGACACCTTGGGATACCCATTTGAAAGTTCGGCCAGGAGGCAAGGTGCTGCCATTTTGGAGTTCCCAAGTAGTCTTCTCAACATCTTTATATGTTCTTTAGGCTATGGTAAGTTCTACTTCAACATCTTCTTCTTCTTCCCCTCCCATGGGTTTTTAAACCCCTTGTGATCACCCGGGGAGGAATGTGATGTAATCCTGAGCTTCAAAGTTGTATTAATTTGAATGATCTTTTTAATTCCTGGTTGTATGTTGTTTTTCCTCATCCCCTATTTTTATTTAATTGATTTTTATATTGGTATGTTATACTCAACTCAAATAATCATGTTTGGGGGTACCCTTTCATGTGATGTTTCAAACACCATTCATCCCCTTTTCTTCCCTCATTAAATTGCGGTGTTTGTGTGGTTTATATTTGTCAATTGGACTCACATAAGCACTTTCATGATCATGAACATTTACGTCATGGTATCACAAATAAGTAACATACAAACCTAGACAACACATCTTGTTCTTCGTGTGTTGCCTTGGTTAGTTTTGGTTATGATGTCGAACACAAATCACTCAATCATCGGCGGTGTCTCGTGAAACATTGTGTGTTTTCGACTGAACCCTATGAGGTATCCTAGAATAAAATCAGTAACAAAATGTTAATATGTGTTACAAACCAGGTATTAAAAGATCATAACCTCATCCCATGAAGCGATGAAGGATGAGCATCACGAGATTTCCCCGGGTTAATCACGTTTATTCAATCTTGTTCATTTATACTTTGTTTTATCGCTTTCATTTTCTATTTTCATAATTAATCATAAAAACCCCAAGTTTTAAAAAAATTCATTCACCTTCTACTTTCATAATCAAACCATTATTTTTAAATTAATGATCTAAGGCTCCGTTGAGAGGTGACCTAGGGTCGGTGCTATACTGCAGAAATTCTAGTCAAGATTAAACAACTAATTTGACGTGCTCGACAATGAGGTCACCATGTCTTCTAATTTCTAACTCATTGCACGAAAACACTGATTGTGTGTATGTTTTAGGAGTATTTTTTGTGATCTCTTTGATTCAGCTCACTAGGTATTACATATTGACTGTGGCGCACCTGTTTAATTTTATGATGCCTCCAAGCAGACAACCAGCCAGGGTTCTGAGAGTTGTATGAGATGACAGTCCACCGAGCGATTAAGCCTCGGTGCAGGGCCCTATTACAGTGGAGGAACCATCAGTACCACTACCCGTTGGGACATTGATACCACCATCCTCAGCAGCAGAGAGTGCACGCCGCTTGAGCGCGTTGCACGAATTCCAGTACCAGAGGTCGTCCTGGTTCAGGGGAGAGACGGACCCACATACAGCTGAGGATTGGATGGAGGATATGGTGGAATTCTTTATACTATTAGGGACACTAGCAGACCTTATGGTGATATTTTTCACGAGTCTCCTTCATAAATTAGTAGAAAGATGGTGGAGCCTGATGCTCTATGTGCATGACAAGGCAACACTTCTCTAGGAAGACTTCGAGAGCCTGTTTTGGGCGGAGTTTTCTCCATCCACCCTACGTGTAGTGCAGATAAAGAAGCCAGTAAATATGTAGTAGGGAATCATGATGGTGGTATAGTAATTATTAAGGTTCACCGACCTCTCACACTACTCCATAGATATGGTGTGGGACCCATTCTTTAGGGCCCGGACCATCGAGCAGGGGATCAGGTAGAGGAAAGTTTCCTTGCAGAGCAGTCATGAGTAGAGATACCCATCACTAGTCGACATGCAGTGGAGTCTTCTACAGCTGGTAGTAGACAGATGTCATAGAGGTTCAAGCGGACCAGGCCATCTGCTGGACAACCTCAGGATACAGGTTCAGTTGTGCGGGGCACATGAGGTAGAGCCAGTCATGCCAAGAGCAGGCAATGTTACTCTTACAGTGGGAAGGGTTACATGGTTCATGACTATCCAACCTGCCTTACTGATGATCAGAAGAAAGATGAGGGACCTACCAGGCAGAGTCAGAGGTTTGATATCGATGGACCGAAGGAAGCTGGCGAATGTGGCGGAGGAGCTGGTCATGCAGCTGGTGGTGGATGACGATTCGAGGTGTTACAACCAACACCACCAGGAGGCCCACCCCGACCGTAGTGAGCAGGTGAAAAGAGGATATCTCTTCTCTAGGTAGCTGAGCCATATGACCATGATGCTCTGTAGATGATTCAAGGTACGATCTGTGTCTACTCCACCTTAGTTGTTGTTCTAATAGACACTGGTACTAGTGAATCTTTCATTTCCACTACCCTCATTCAGATTTTGGAGATTCCGATAGATTCGTTGGCTCGATCCATATAGCTAGAGACTTCTATGGGAGAAGAATTGATGATTACGCACTGGTGTTGGAAGTGTCAACATAATCTAGGAGGTATGAGCTTTGGCTGGGATCTCTTTGTAGTGGAGTTGAGGCCTTATGACGTCATCTTGGGAATGGACTGGTTATCTACAGCCCATGCTCAGATCGACTGTATTAGGTGCAAAGTGTGGTGTGCCCGCATGGATGGGACCAGGATTACCTTCCCTAGAAAAAAGAGAGCCTTTCCATCCCAGGACGGATTTCCATAGAGGAGGGTTGATCCAGTCACTTATCAGTTGGCCTACCTTACCCTTGGAGTAGTTGATGTGGAGAGTATGAGCTATCCTGTAGTGGTGGACTAGTACATGGATGTTTTCCCTGATAGTGTTCTAGGTCTACCTCCTTGTAGAGAGGTGGACTCTTACATTGACATGTACCCTAGGATGGCACCAATATCTACTCCAGCAAATAAAATGGCTCCCGCTAAGATTTGTGAGTTGTGGCTACAGCTGGAAGACTTGCAGGGGAAGGGATTCATTCGGCTTAGTGTTTCTCCCTAGGCAGCCCCGATTCTGTTCACCAATAAGGAGGATGGGATATTGAGTATTTATGTCGACTACAATCACCTAAACCGGTTGACCTTGAAGAAAAATGTACCCACTTATGAGGATTGACAACCTCTTTGATCAGCGGAAGGGAGAGTGGTGGTTCTCGACGATAGAGCTCATATCAGGCTATCACCATCTTAGAGTTCGAGATGCGGATGTGCAGAAGACGACCTTTAGGTGTCGCTACAACCACTAATAGTTCTTGGTTATGCCCTTAGGCGTAACCAATGCTCCAATAGTGTTCTTGCGACTCATGAACGGGATCTTCAAGCCATAACTCGATCACATTGTCTTAATCTTCATCGACAACATTATGATCTACTTGACTACAAAGGGGGAGCATTGTAACAGCCCGAGATTTTATGAAAACTATTCTTTTTTTAATTTTATTAATTTCTTGTGTTGTATGATACACCAAACGGATCTTTCACAACACACATCCTTGACATTCCTTGCATTACACGCAATCGCGACCTTCCTCGATAGCGTGTGTAGTACGCAATACCGAGTTTCACTAAACAACGATATTCTATTATAATATTATTATAACTAGCCGTTATAAATAGTAATAACCACCTTTTAAAATTTTAGAAATTTTAGCTATCAAAATGGACTTCATTTCTGGATTCAGAGTATCGAATTTAGCCTAAGGTGAAATTTTGGTACTTTTCGGATAACTTTCATATTCTGATGAATAGTGAAAATTACTAAATTATAATTAAAAACAACTTTTTTAATCAAAATAAGTAATAGTGATAGATTATTAATTTGAGTGGTTTTAAAGTATATTTAGAATATATAATTACAATTTAATACAATGTTGGTCATTGGATGTAATTTCACATTTAAACCAGACATAAACAAGTGTCAATCTTTTGATAGATATTGTTTCTTAAAAACACGCTATTTGTTTTTACAGTGGGATTTAATTATAAAATTAATTAATGCAACTTCTATGTTATGAATTTGGTAAAATAGGCTTCATTTTTGAATTTGGAATATGAAATATAGCTTAGGATGAAATTTTGGCATTGTTCTAAAAAACATCAATTTTTTATGAATAGTGAAACTACTATGTGGTAGTAAAAAAAACTGAAATTTTCATAAAACTTTATTTTACCGCTTCTGTGAATGGAATTTCAAAAATCTGAGAGACACGTTTGATGTCAGTAAGTAAAATGTGGTTCAATGAGATGAAAATAATTTTTGGTGAATAGTAACTTTTTACTTTTATTTACCACGGTTAAAAGTAAATAGGGTAATTAAGGGTAAGAATGATATTAATATTACCCTAACAGATGTCCTAATTCTATTGGACAAGTTTATCTCGACCAAAAACAACCTTAAGTGTAAAATATTATCATTCAGGCCCACTTGGATTAGATTAGGACATTTATTATTAATTTATTTAAAAAGGGTTAAAATAGTTAAAATCAATGTTTAATAAGTAAATCATTTTTAATATGGGGTTATACATAAGATAAATTCGACTATAAATATTAATTATAAAACTAAAATTATTTCCTAAATAATGGTATTTTATTTATAATTTTTAGACATTAAATAATTTAATTTATTTATGACACATTGATGATGCAGTAATTATCTTATTAATGAAATATTGACATAATTGATGTTATAAACACCAAAATAAATGTAATTTGAGACTTTTTATGAATCCCACTAATTTTCTAGGTTACTATGACATATTAGTGTTGATTTAATCAACTTGGTTTGAACATATAATTCTGTTATGACTTTCACAAAAATCATATATCAAATAGTGTCAAAATTGACACAAAATAGTTTTTAAATCAAATATTATATTATTAATTGTTATTTTATTCCTAAAAATCTAAGGATCGGCCAAATGACTTAGATAAGGATATATATATTAATAATAAACAATTTTAGGTTCGTTTGGCATGTTATAGTAAGTGTATTAACCATATAGTGAAAGAAAACAAAAAGACACGGTAAAAGTTAAATTATTTAACTTAGAGTTAAATCTAATTGATAAGGTTAAAATAATACCCTAAACTTTTCTAAATCCTATTGGTTGATATGATTTCGACCCATCCCCACTTTATCTTTGAAATAAGACCCTTTGGAACCATTATAAACCGATTTTGACTTTAATATAAAATATTATTTTGAGATATTCCTAAGGTGCCCCTCTCCTCCCTTATAAAAAGGCACCTCCTCCCCCTCCTCCTCACACAACTTTGAGCCTTCAAGCATGGACAACCCCTGACAAAATCTCGTATCCACTTCCCTAGAATAATCCTAGAGGTCCTGGTCTTCTTCAAAGACCAATCATATTTCCCTAAGTGGAGGATTCAAAGGGGCGTTTCAAAGAAGAGGTAATATCCATTACCGATCTTTTCAATTTCTTTCTTCTTCAACTTCTTCTTATTTAGTTGTTTCATGATAAAGTAATAACATCAGTATTACTTACATACTGATATGTTATTATAAATATGAAACTACTCTAATTAACCTTCTATCCATCCTACGGAAAAAGGAAATCACCGCGCGTGCGTACGTAAGGAATACCGTCTCCACGCCGTGGTGTAATCTATTTTCCGCCACCAACATAATTGGATGGGTATATTGGTTTAATGAGTAACTATATATTATTATTATAAATTGATATTGATACTGAAATACTATACATACACTTCAACACAATTCCATGACCATGGGAATGATATCATCGCTCGTGCGTACGTACGGACTACCGTCTCCACGACGCGATGAGATTCATTCTCAATGATTAACCATTCATGAATGATTATAAAGTATATATAATAAGTACTAATGAAATATATGACATAATAATTATACTGGAATTATTTATATTTATATGTATGTCATCTACTTAATTCCATTCAATTCAATATGGAAACGAAAACAGCGTTCATGCGTACGTATGGACTACCGTCTCCATGAATGGTGTATTTCTGTCCATTTACTGATTTATTATATATGTATATTATGAATATATATATATAAATCATGTTTTATATTCTGGAATTAAGTAATCATGATCTATGTAATCATATAAATTATTACAAGTTAAAAACACGAACGACAAATGAGACGATTTTACCCAAAACGCCACTTTAACATGAATTTACAAAAGAACGGTTAATATAAAGTCATAAGTGGACCATATATGATATAATAACAATGAATATGATTCTGGAATAAGTCAATAACATGATTTAAATCATTTTACAAGAGTTTGGGACACTTACAAAGCAAGTCAGACCTAAGGTAAGGGAAATATCACAATCTCATTTTTATCCAAGATTGATTATACTTTAGTATTTACTGGGGTGTATTTTATCATCCAAATACATGTTTCCTCAATATGTAATATTATTTCCATTCACCTAAAATTGTTTAAATTCTATTTTACCCTTTGGTGAGTTTTTAGTAAAAGATATGAATGGAATCTTTTGTCGTTTTTCGTACGAGGTACTTTTTGACTTTTCCGACAAAAGTACGAGAAGAATGTTTTTTTAACTTATACGACATGAATGGATTTTTAAAACATTATTTCCAAGAAGCTTCCTTTACAAGTTTTCACGTTTATTTTTAATCAACTTTTTTTAGTTTAAAATTGTATGACATGTTAAGAAGGGAAAAAATGTTTTTGAAGTAGAAAGGATATTTTCCTCAAGAATGAAGTTCAAGTGTTTTATCAAAATTATTTTCCATCTAAGATAATAAAGGGTTCTATTTTTATCCCTATTATTAAATTGATTTGATCATGTTGTGATTGAATTATTTTTATGAATTCCTTTATCTTGTATGAATTTTTTATGATGTCATGATGTTTAAGATTCCCATTTGTATTACATGGGTTATGCAATGATGTATGATTTATGATTTTGTGGCACACATAAGAATGGTATCATTATGAGATGGGTGGGACCTATATCTCCCTCCAATGCATTGGGTAAAGATTTTATATCTCATGAGATAGACATGGCTGGAATGGTAGGTTATACCGGTTCAGTGAAACAGGAATGAAACGAGGGTCACTCGATTCAGAAAGGGACTTTGTCCACTGAGATAGTCTTGGCAATGAGTGTTGACTAACAAGAAATGATTCTCTATTAGTATGTGTGTATGCCACAAAGTTTCATGTTTTATGTTATGATTATTGGGATTACATTTCAATTATATGATTTATCCCATGTTATGATATTATGAGCTCTCTTTTTTGCAGGTTAAGATTTCCAAAAGCTATGTTCTTATGTATATGATGTGATTGATATTTCTTTTGTTTACCCTTACTGAGCATTTGAGCTCACCCTTTTATGTTTTCTTTTCCCCAGGATATAAAGAAAGGTTTTAGGAATAAAAAAAGAAGATCTTTATGGGAGATGTTTATGATCTTTCACCACGATTAGAAGATTATATTCCGAGTTTCCAAAGACACTAAACTATTACGGTCCTTGTGTGTGTGTTTTTGTTATGTACTAAGTATTCTGGAAAAGTAATGTAATGTCCATGTATGTCAAGCTTCGGGTCTCTACAGTTGGTATCAGAGGAAAGGTTTAGTCAAACTTTGGAAACTAGGATGCGAAATCGTTAGTGAGATCCCTAGAGATATTTCTAAGGTATGTCTAGGGATGTCCCTAAGGTTAAGTATACGTATAGGTTATAGTACTAGAATTATGCTAACGATCATAGAATTAAAACTAAGATGTTAGATATTGAAGGTACTCCCCCTTTATTATGTTGTTTTCCATAGCATGTTTTTTGCCTCTCACACTATTATTTTTGGGTTTTAGAAAATGGATGGAAACAAGATGAT
The DNA here is from genome assembly GCA_963277665.1 of Viscum album. Taxonomy (NCBI): domain Eukaryota; kingdom Viridiplantae; phylum Streptophyta; class Magnoliopsida; order Santalales; family Viscaceae; genus Viscum; species Viscum album. The sequence continues at coordinate 1,768,141,199 of OY728145.1, forward strand.
TCACGATAATGGAGGATATGATGGGCAATGGAATGATATTCTTCATGAGCAACCAAATGAAATAGGATTTGGAAGTCCAAACATCATTATTATTCCGAATCAGCAATCTCATAATATGATCAATAAAGTAAAATTTGGTAAGTTTCCTAACTCGGCTAATAAGATAAAGATGGAGTTTCATGATGATCATAGAGGAAAGAAAGTTCAATTTACCCTATGTAAATCATGTGGGAAGAGTCATCAAGGAGAATGTTTCAAAGGAACTGGAAGATGCTTTGGGTGTGGAAAAGAAGGACACAAAGCCAGTAAGTGCAAGGGAAAAGGTTCAGTTGACATCATGGACAAGGATAATGGTATTTCTACGACATCAACAATGATTAGATGTTTTAAATGTGGAATGTACCGGCATTATGCAAACCAATGCCCTAATGGAAAATCTCATGAAGAGAATCAACATGGTCATATGGGTAGTATTTATGTGGATGATGATGAGGAGACTACAAATGATATATGAGCTGAAATAAGTGTTAAAGCTCAGTAGGTTGTTTTAGAAGGTAGTGGAATGATTGTATGTTTATCGAGAGTTATGTTGTATAGTTAATGGTACTATGGAATAAAGAATCATCTAAGGATTGTTACACTTTTGTTTTTCCAAAAAGTGTTTGAAAGTATATGTTGAATAGTACCAGTAACCATAGAATGTTATTCAGATATTTTTGTAAAGTAGATGATATGCGCATAATGAAGGAATAAGAAGATAATGAGATGTTTGATTGTATTCATGAGCTCATGATTTATATAAGGACTAAGTGATATCATGGTTTGAGTATATAGAATTTCGAGGATTTTGGTATGTGGAAAGTGTTAACTTTTAACTACATTCATGTTTTCACTAGGGTATTCAAGAGAATACATGATTAAAGACTTTTAATGTGACCAAGAAAACATATCTTATGATATATGGGGATCGATGAAGGTGTTAAATCTTTGGTAATAGTTTTCACTATGTTATGAGAGTGGACTGCAGTATTATGTATAAGCCTGAAGATTGGAATAGATTATGTTGGACATAAGTTAGTATTGTTTGTTTTTCGATATTATTGATGGGATGTTATAGTAATATAGCTTTAGAAAAAGGACAACCTGCAGGACGGGCGACAACCCATCGCGTCGGACAAGGCTGTGGGAATCGAACCCACAACCGAAGTGCGACTGGCCTTTATCGCCTACCACTGGCCTACAGGGAGTCCCTGTTTAGTAGAAACTAGTTTTATTATATTAAGCAGTATGATATATGAAGTATAAGTCCATTTTAGGAACCATATATGATTAATCTCACTATATATCGACTTATGTATATAATTTTTGGTAACCTTTTGTTTGAGATAGATGGAATGACCCGTCATTATATCACATGATCTGCTAACACTTCACGAATAACAAATTCAACTTCATTTATTTAAGAGATGAAGTGGAAATTGTTCAAGGCACGAACAACAGTGAGATTGTACCAAAATAAAGTAAGTATTTATTCTAATTCAAATTTTCAACATTAGGGAAATGATATTGAAAACCAAAAATGTTGTCCAAGTGATCTTACACCTGATGAATCAGATGGTACCTTATATCATCACAAATCTATGGATTTGTGATTACTGGCTTTTCCATAGCCATGTTCTCTACCACTCTCCATCAGAACATGATGGTAAGATTTCTCTTCCATATCCATATTTTCACCTATGTGGAAACCCAATGATTAGTTTATTTGGGTAATCGTTTCATTTCATACTTTAGTTTTTAAAGCCAAGTTTTGGTATTCCTTTTTACAATGTGTGTTTCTATTAAAGAAACTTTTGAATAGTAAACTATTTATAACCCAGACGAATTTGGAGGGCGAAATTCATTTTAAGGGGGGTAGAATGTAACAGCCCGAGATTTTCTGAAAACTATTCTTTTTTTAATTTTATTAATGTCTTGTGTTGTACGCTACACCAAAAGGATCTTTCACAACACACATCCTTGACTTGCCTTGCATTACACGCAATCGTGACCTTCCTCGATAGCGTGTGTAGTACGCAATACCGAGTTTCACTAAACAACGATATGCTATTATAATATTATTATAACTAGCCGTTATAAATAGTAATAACCACCTTTTAAAATTTTAGAAATTTTAGCTCTCAAAATGGACTTCATTTCTAGATTCGGAGTATCGAATTTAGCCTAAGGTGAAATTTTGGTACTTTTCGGATAACTTTAATATTCTGATGAATAGTGAAAATTACTAAATTATAATTAAAAACAACTTTTTTAATCAAAATAATTAATAGTGATAAATTATTAATTTGAGTGGTTTTAAAGTATATTTAGATTATATTTTTACAATTTAATACAATGTTGGTCAATGGATGTAATTCCACATTTAAACCAGACATAAACAAGTGTCAATCTTTTGATAGATATTGTTTCATAAAAATACGCTATTTGTTTTAACAGCGTGATTTACTTATAAAATCAATTAATGAAACTTCTATGTTATTAATTTGGTAAAATAGACTTCATTTTTGAATTTGGAATATGAAATATAGCTTAGGATGAAATTTTGGCATTGTTCTTAAAAACATCAATTTTTGATGAATAGTGAAACTACTAAGTGGTAGTTAAAAAAAATGAATTTTTCATAAAACTTAATTTTACCACTTCTGTGAATGGAATTTCAAAAATCCGAGAGACACGGTTGATTTCAGTATGTAAAATGTTGTTCAATGAGATGAAAATAATTTTTGTTGAATAGTAACTTTTTACTTTTATTTACCACGGTTAAAAGTAAATAGGGTAATTAAGGGTAATTATGATATTAATATTACCCTAACACATGTCCTAATTCTATTGTACAAGTTTATCTCTACCAAAAACAACTTTATGTGTAAAATATTATCATTTAGGCCCACTTGGATTAGATTAGGACATTTATTATTAATTTATTTAAAGAAGGGTTAAAATAGTTAAAATCAATGTTTAATAAGTAACTCATTTTTAATATGGGGTTATACATAAGATAAATTCGACTATAAATATTAATTAGAAAGATAAAATGATTTCCTAAATAATGGTATTTTATTTATAATTTTTTGACATTAAATAATTTAATTTATTTATGACACAATGATGATGCGGTAATTATCTTATTAATAAAATATTGACATAATTGATGTTATAAACACCAAAATAAATGTAATTTGAGACTTTTTATGAATCCAACTAATTTTATAGGTTACTATGATATATTAGTGTGGATTTAATCAACTTGGATCGAACATATAATTCTGTTATGACTTTCACAAAATTCATATATCAAATAGTGTCAAAATTGACACAAAATAGTTTTTAAATCAAATATTATATTATTAATTGTTATTTTATTCCTAAAAATCTAAGGTTCGTCCGAATGACATAGATAAGGATATATATATTAATAATAAACAATTTGAGGTTCGTTTGGCATGTTATAGTAAGTGTATTAACCATATAGTGAAAGAAAACAAAAAGACATGGTAAAAGTTAAATTATTTAACATAGAGTTAAATCTAATTGATAATGTTAAAATAATACCCTAAACCTGTCTAAATCCTATTGGTTGATAGTATTTTGACCCATACCCACTTTATATTCGAAATAAGACCCTTTGGAACCATTATAAACCGATTTTGACTTTAATATAAAATAATATTTTGAGATATTCCTAAGGTTCCCCTCTCCTCCCTTATAAAAGGGCACCTCCTCCCCCTCCTCCTCACACAACTTTGAGCCTTCAAGATCGGCCAACCCCTTCCAAAATCTCTTCTCCACTTCCCTAGAATAATCCTAGAGGTCCTGGTCTTCTTCAAAGACCAATCGTAGTTTCCTAAGTGGAGGATTCAAAGGGGCGTTTCAAAGAAGAGGTAATATCCATTACCGATCATTTCAATTTCTTTCTTCTTCAACTTCTTCTTCTTTAGTTGTTTCATGATAAAGTAATAACATCAGTATTAATTACATACTGATATGTTATTATAAATATGAAACAAATCTAATTAACCTTCTATCCATCCTACGGAAAAAGGATATCACCGCGCGTGCGTACGTACGGAATATCGTCTCCACGCCGTGGTGTAATCTATTTTCCGCCACCACCTTAATTGGATGGGTATAATGGTTTAATGAGTAACTATATATGATTATTATAAAGTGATATTGATACTGAAATAGTATAAATACACTTCAACACATTTCCATGACCATGGGAACGATATCATCGCTCGTGCGTACGTACGGACTACCGTCTCCACGACGCGATGAGATTCATTCTCAATGATTAACCATTCATGAATGATTATAAAGTATATATAATAAGTACTAATGAAATATATGACATAATAATTATATTGTAATTATTTATATTTATATGTATGTCATCTACTTAATTCCATTCAATTCAATAAGGAAACGAAAACAGCGTTCATGCGTATGTACGGACTACTGTCTCCATGAACGGTGTATTTCTGTCCATTTACTGATTTATTATATATGTATATTCTGAATATATATATATATATATATATCATGTTTTATATTCTGGAATTAAGTAATCATGATCTATGTAATCACATGAATAATAACATGTTAAAAACACGAAAGACAAATGAGACGATTTTACCCAAAACGCTACTTTAACATTAATTTACAAAAGAACGGGTAATATAAAGTCATAAGTGGACCATATATGATATAATAACAATGAATACGATTCTATAATAAGTTAATAACATGATTTAAATTATTATAAAAGAGGTTGGGACACTTACAAAGCAAGTCAGACCTAAGGTAAGGTAAATATCACAATCTCATTTTTATCCGAGATTGTTTATACTTTAGTATTTACTGGGTGTATTTTATCATCCAAATACATGTTTCCTCAATATGTAATATTATTTCCATTCACCTAAAATTGTTTAAATCCTATTTTACCCTTTGGTGAGTCTTTAGTAAAAGATATTAAAGGAATCTTTTGTCGTTTTTCGTACGAGGTACTTTTTGACATTTCCGAAAAAAGTACGAGAAGAATGTTTTTTTAATTTATATGGAATGAATGGATTTTTAAAACATTATTTCCAAGAATCTTCCTTTAAAAGTTTTCAAGTTTATTTTTAATCAACTTTTTTTTAGTTAAAAATTGTATGACATGTTAAGAAAGGAAAAAATGTTTTTGAAGTAGAAAGAATATTTTCCTCAAGAATGAAGTTGAAGTGTTTTATCAAAATTATTTTCCATCTAAGATAATAAAGGGTTCTGTTTTTATCCATATTATTACATTGATTTGATCATGTTGTGATTGAATTTTTTTTATGAATTCCTTTATCTTGTATGAATTGTTTTATGATGTCATGATGTTTAAGATTCCCATTTGTATTACATGGGTTATGCAATGATGTATGATTTATGATTTTGTGGCACACATAAGAATGGTATCATTATAAGATGGGTGGGACCTATATCTCCCTCCAATGCATTGGGTAAAGATTTTATATCTCATGAGATAGACATGGCTGGAATGGTAGGTTATACCGGTTCAGTGAAACAGGACTGAAACGAGGGTGACTCGATTCAGAAAGGGACTTTGTCCACTAAGATAGTCTTTGCAGTGAGTCTTGACTAACAAGAAATAATTCTATATGATTATGTGTGTATGCCACAAATTTTCATGATTTATGTTATGATTATTGGGATTACATTTCACTTATATGATTTATCCCATGTTATGATAGTATGAGCTCTCTTTTTTTCAGGTTAAGATTTCCAAAAGCTATGTTCTTATGTATATGATGTGATTGATATTTCTTTTGTTTAACCTTACTGAGCATTTGAGCTCACCCTTTTATGTTTTCTTTTCCCCAGGATATAAAGAATGGTTTTAGGTATAAAAAAAGAAGATCATTATGGGAGATGTTGAAGATCTTTCACCACGATTAGAAGATTATATTCCGAGTTTCCAAAGACAGTAAACTATTACGGTCCTTGTGTGTGTGTTTTTGTTATGTACTAAGTATTCCGCAAAAGTAATGTAATATCCATGTAAGTCAAGCTTCGGGTCTCTACAAGAATGCCTACCATTTGTGGGTAGTACTGGACACACTCCGAGAGCACCTACTTTATGGTAATATCTCAATGTGCCAGTTTTGGATTTGAGAGGTTCACATCTTAGGACATGTCATCCTATAGGCTGGAGTTGTAGTGTATCCAGCAAAGATAGAAGCAGTACATGTTTGGGAGCCACCCAGTTGTGTGACGGAGGTATGGGGTTTCATGGGTTTGGTTGGTTACTACTGGAGGTTTGTACTAGACATCTAAAGAGTTTCAGCACAACTATCAGCCTTGAAAAAGAAGGGGAAACCCTTCATTTGGTCAGATAGATACCATCAAAGCTTTCTGGAGATGAGGCATAGGCTGACTAGTGCCCCTATCTTGAGGCTTCTAGAGGAAGGCTTAGGGTGCGTAGTCTAATGAGACACACCAGGGACTAGACTCGGGTGTGTCCTGATCTTAGAGCGAGCAGTGATCGCATATGGTTCTTGACAGTTGAGAAATAATGAGCAGAACTACACTACCCAAGACTTGGAGCTAGCAGCGGTGGTCTTATCCTTGAAATTGTGGCGACACTGCCTGATGGGTGAGCATTTTACCATGTACTTTGATCATAAGAGTCTCGGGAATATCTTCTATCGGAAGGAACTAAACCTGAGATAGTTGCGATGTCTTGAGTTCCTCCATGACTATGACTTCGAGATAGTCTATACTCCTGGGAAGGGGAACGTTGTTGCAGATGCACTCAGCACTATGTCTAGTATACAGCTACTAGGCGACGCGACAAAGCATCTAGAAATTTACATATATTATTTGTTGATAGAGATGGAGCAACCTTTCTATAGTCTCCTACAGTCAATCCCCCACTTCTTCAGTGAGTTAGGGAGGCACAACATGGGGAGGTTGACTGCAAGACATGATGTGCTCAGATATCCATAAGACATGCACCTGATGGTTTTCCTAAGGTGGGGAGCACGTCATCCTCCTCAGAGGACGTACTATGGTACCTGTGTCACTTCAGGAGGAAGTGTTGATGGAGTTCCACCTACCCCCTTTAGCAGTAAATCTAGGATTAGCGAAGAAGTATCAGTACCTCAGACGACAGTACTGGTGGCCAGGTATGAAGAAGGTGGTAGTAGATTTTTTATCTCGATGCATCACTTTCCATCAAGTGAAGGTAGAGCATCAGGAACCAGTAGGATTGGTTCAGCCTTAGAAGTCCCAGAGTGGAAGTGAGATGGGATATCCATGGACTTTATGACAGTTCTTCCATGTACATCTAGGCGTCACGACTCGATTTGTGTGATCGTCGACCGACTCACCAAGTCAATGTAATTCCTACTAATTATAGAGAAGGGTTCAGTATACTTATTGGGATGACTTTAGGTGTAGGAAATTGTGTGGCTACATGGAGTGCCTTCTTTTATTGTCTCCGATCATGATGCACTGTTTACTTTCCGGCTATGGAAGGGGATATAGGAGGCTTCTGGGACACAGCTACGTCTGAGAACCACCTTCCATCCTCAAATGGATGGTCAGACGGAGCAGACCATTCAGACCCTTGAGGACATGCTACGTGCTTGTGTCTTCGACTTCGATCACAACTGGGAGTATCAGTTGATTTTTTTGGAGTTTGCATTCAACAACCACTATCACTCCACCATCGGTATGGCATCTTTCAAGGCGTTGTATGGGAGACATTGCATATCATCCTTGTGTTGGATAGACCCTGGGGAGTAAACACTGGTGGGACCATAGATGGTTTGAGCTACCACAGAGAAGGTGCGGATCATCCAAGAGTAGATGAAGACTGCACAGAGTAGGCATAATTCATATGGTGATATGAGACAAAGACCTCTAGAGTTCAAGGATTGCAACCACGTCTTCCTACGGGTCTCACCTTGATGAGGTATATGGAGACTTGATGGAGGCGGAAAGTTATATCTAAGATTCATTAGACCAATTTAGGTCCTCATTAGAGTAGGTGAGGTGGATTACTGCCTGGATCTTCATCCTCAGTTGCATCAGGTGCACGACATCTTCCATGTATCTCAACTGAGAAGATATGTGCATGACCCTTCCCACATAATCGACCATAGAGAGCTAGACTTTGATGAATGGGTGACTTTCGCAGAGGTTTTAGTGGATATTGAGGATCGAATGAAGTGTGTCCTATGTGGATGGTCGATACCTCTATTGTGTGTTTGTTGTCACCATGGGAACCTCTAGGAGAGCACATGGGAGCGGGAGGCTTAGATACATGCTCAGTACCCCCATTTGTACCCTTAGTTCGAGATGTAGTTTACTGGGATGTAAAGCCCTGAGGTTGGGAGAAAGAAAAGACCCTGAAATCCCATGGAAGTTTCTTTCTTAAAGTTATGGGAATTTTACAAGACCGCGAAAACTGACGGCGCGTGATTCCAAGGAACAGTTTTCTCGGAATCAATTTCGGATGTTTTGTTCAGGTATGTTCAGTAAACATACAAGCGGGTTTTTATATCTTTTGAACCAGTGCTCGAAATTGGAATCAAAGAGCATCGTTGAACTCACAGTGCCAGTATTCTCTTAATAAGACTTTCACCTTGATGGCAGATGGTCGGGAATTAATGTTAGTTTTTGGGATTTACATGGGAATAATAAAATAATTTAAGTTCTTTTCTTAATTTATTTTTAGTTGGTTAAAACCCACAAGAGGAGGTTGAAGGTGGGGGGCAACTACATATTAACCTCCCATGAGAGGTTATGGTAGTGGGGCCCACTCTAGGACTAAACTCCTATTCTTAATTAATTTGGTGGGGACCAACCCATGATATAACCTCTTGGACCCCCATTAAGTGGGGAGAAACCCCCTTGAACTCCCAACTTTTGATGACAACCCTCTCATTTATTAATTGAACACATTCAATTAATTAATTTAAACCTTTTTAATTCTATGAAAAAAATTTAATAATATGTCATAATATATTATTTTGTTAGCATTTGTCTTTTTGGTGGAGCTTGGGAGAAAAAGAGATCTCCAATGAAGAACACTTCTTCTGCCAACGAAAAATGATCTTCAACCGTGCCGAGGGGTAAGTGACGTACTTGAAGAACACTAACGTCGACGTCCTGTATTTATTCTTCTTCATTCACATCATCATTGAATCGATGTTCGTATTTCTAAGACCTCATCAATGTACTCGAGGTAAGGGATTTAAGTTTGAATTTGTTCCCATTCTTCATCATTCAAATCTTGGTTTACAATTTGTCGATTGATATCACCATAACATAGAGGGTGCGGGCCAAACGATCAAAACTCGACCCTCCCCCTCTATTGTTCCTCACTTGTTGATGGTGGTGGTGGTGTAATGGCAGCTGGCATTAGGCCAGCTGAGAAGGAAACCGGTGGCGCCAGCCTGCTGGAAGGGCGCAACACCGTCGCGCCGTGCGGAATAGTAAGTCACGGCCCCAGGCCGCGACTGTGCACAAAAGCGGCCGCCGGGCCTTTGGAGTGGTGCAACGCCGTGATTCCGTGCAAAGTAAGAATATGTGGCCACTTGGCCACATCGGTGGAGCAGAAGCAGCAAGCTGGACTGGCTGCTCGGCCAGCCAGACAAGGCGGGAGCCTCCTGGGTCCTGTAGGCTACCGAACTAGCGCCATGCACCAGTTTCGTTCAAAAGATGGGGGACATGGAACACCCCCCCCCCCCAACTTACATGGCTAGGGTGGGCCTCGTAGGGTTCTGCTAAACCCCTAGGCCATGTGGGCCGCTGGCGCAGGCTACGCAGGGTGCCGGCCAGGCCACGCGGGCCGTTGTACCCGTGGGTCGGGCGGCCCAGTGTGGGCTGGGCTGCCCAGCATAGGCCAAGCTGCCGCCGTAGGCCGAACCGGATCCGGTAGGTCAGTTTTGGATGGCCGGGTTAGACCCACGCACCACGTCAGACCCCAGTTCGGACCTGTATGACCTGATTTCACCTTTTCTCCCATAACTTAGGCTACAAGTATCCGATTGACGAACCATCTACGGCGACAGAAATCTTAGAGAAAGAAGGTTCTTTTGTCATACCTCACATGAGGTTTGGATGCAGTTGGGGAATGGTCAGGATGGATTGACCCTAATCCATTCGGGCCCTCGGAATGGAAATTCCAATAACTCTCAGACCGGGCATCGGATTGATGCACCGTCTTTCACATTGAGTTTCTTATGACAAGATAGATGTTTTGGATACATAAACATGGGACTTCTTGTCAATTAATGTATCATCCCTAGTCTTGAGTATTAGACCCTCTCATAATCAAACGTGCTTTGTAGAATCCATGTGGCTGGATGTACTCTAACTACAGTTCTAGGATCATGTGTTGGTCTGCTATTTTTGACTTCTGTTCCTAGATCATGTGTTGGTCCGACAGCTCTAATGACTATTCCTGGATCATGAGTTGGTCCGATAGTTTAGAATTTTGTTCCTAGATAATGTGTGGGTCTGAAAAAATTGCTGGTCCTTAATCATGTGTTGGTTTGATAGCTCTGACAACTGTTAATGGATCATGTGTTGGTTTGACATTTTTGACATTTGTTCCTAGATCATGTGTTGGTCTGATATAATAGTTGATTCAGTAGATATACCAGATCATCTCTATCTCTTTAAATAAGTTGTATACATGTGTGATCTGAGTCAGTGACATCTATGTTTTTCTCATGATTGAGATGGGTTACATGATTACTTAGGTATATGTATGGGAATATATCTAATTAATGGTTATATGTTGTTTTCATACTCTTTGGTTTATGCTTCATGGATTTTGAATGACCCTGGTGGTCTTGGGGTCCCTACTGAGTATCGTTATACTCACCCCTGCAATGGATATGCCTGCACCTCATTGTGTTGGATGCAGTCGATAGACATCGCTGACTGAGGCATAGTAGTAGGATTGGACGGTACCCGGAGGTGGACCTTACAACAAGTCAGTACATGGAGGAGACTGAAAGGTGTGGAGTGTTTAGGAGGCTATCTATACCTACACTTCTGGTAGAATCTGAGGTGGATGGTCCAACAGTTTTTTTCACCTTTCATATGTTTTGTCCCTTTTCAGTTTTACTTGTACTTTACAATTGGGCTTGTATTTTGTCCCCTTTACTTTTCAACACTCCTTCTGTATACAGTCTTACTTAGTTTTTTTCTTCTAGAATACTTTGTTGTGTGTGTGTTTTTTAGTTTATAAAGGCAATGACTTCCCAGTTTTAGGTATTTACACCTTTGGTGCTAGTTGCCAGCCCCTGGCCTGTAACACCCCGACCCCAGTTACCCAGAGTCGGTGCATTATTACATAACATTGGCATGATTACAAGAAAGATTAAATCTCGAAAGACCTATTGGTTTAAGAAACTTGGAAGCACTAGATACATTTATAATGTTTTATATTACATCATAAAAAAACACCTTGTCTTCATATTCCCTCATACAATCCCTGAAGTTCATTCATAAATTTCTTCTTCATAATCCTAGGAAAAATATAACATTGAAAGGGGTGAACTCAGATGCTCAGTAAGGATAACATTATAGCATAATCTTTCTTAGATAATCATAAATACATAAGGCAATTTATAACTAAAACAAAAGCCTTTTAAACTTGAACTTCAGCATAAAATGGCAAAGATAAAATAATATAATCCATTTACTTACTCACATGGATATTCTACTAGTCGAATGATCACATGTAATATCAATAACCAATTTCATAATGATGGAATGCATAATGCCAGACTATCATAACCACATAGCCAAGGCCTCGTTCCAAGACTATAAATAAGATATTGCCAAAGCCTTGTGCCAAGTCACTAGTTTGTATCATGAGACCTACCGATGCATCGAGGAGCTATAGCGGGCTCCACCCATAACTTACTAAGTCCAATGCATTCCTCATATGAACATGTTTAAACATAATATAAACAGTTGTATTAAAACTAGCATACGAAATGTCAATATTTTAACCACATACTATGAATGGTATAAAAATAGCACATCCACAGTAAAACATAACTCATTCGATAAAATATGAAAGATTTTATTATATAATATTAACCTCAATCGATAATAATGAATGATATTGACATAGATGAAAATAACCATCAAAACTATTTGAGAGAAGTATCCCCCTTTTCTTGAAAACATTTAAAACTCACACTATTTATCAAGAAGTCGTTTAAAAATAGATTTTTGAATCAAAGTGTCCCATACCACATTGAAACATTTAAAAGGAGTTTTAATTTTAAATATTTAATTTCTATATAAATAAATCCTTAAACCCATTTTATTTAAAACATGGACATTAATGAGAAAGATTTATAAAAATAAGTCTTTAAAACATTTAAAAATGGTATTTTAGTTAGAGTTTCTAACCAAAAGAGAGAAACTTGAATAAAAATAATTGAGGTAATCAAAACATTGTTATATCATGAGAATAAAGGTATTCATGATATACTATGTCAAAGTACATTATATACACCACATAAAAGTGATTTGGTGTATATAAAAAAACAAGTCTCAATGGAATGTAAATTGAGATGAAATCTCTCATAAAGGTCGTACCCTTAGGTTAAGGATAAATCAAAGACATAGTTACATGTGACAAATATAAATACAATAAATATGATTGGATATTCAGTGTAAAATAATCAAAGGGCAGTCACACATAATCTTGTAAAAACAACACCAATGAATTGGATGTTTAACTCAACAAATGGAGAATGAGTTAAAATTACTCTTATCAAATTCATATAGATGACATGAGAAATTATCAATGGAGTGATTATATGAATCAAAAGTATATCCACAGAAAGGGGAGTGTAAATTATGACATAATCATATGAATAGTGATTCCACACATAATCTTGGAGTAAAATAATCAATGAAGTATGCATAAAGCTGAAGGAGTGTAAATTGAAATTTCAAATTCCCTTATCGATTTAGTAAATTATGAAACATGCACTCATGAAAGAATGATAATACAGTGATGATTTAAATATCCATAAATTAAATTATATTACACAATCAATACAATCATGGGCAGTACACACACCACATGCAATAAATAAGTGGTGAATAATGGAAATCTCACGGAATTTAAAGTGAGATAAGAAACCCCTTACCTTGTACTTTTCCTTGGTTGGGGGTAGGTTAACCTCCTGTATAATGTTGAAATAATTGTTATTAAATTATTCAGAAATCATATACATTAATATTATATCATATATGATTTTTTAACATTGTTTTTTTAATAATATCTTAGAATTATCGTCGTTTTGGGTGTTAACTTACTCATTTTCTTTTATATGTTTTGTTAAGTAAGCCATGTTTGTTAGGGAAAGGTTGTATCTTATTAATATCCATAATTATATCAAGTCCTTAAAAATTATTTTTAAATTATCAAATGATAATTATACTTTAATGGATATGATGGAGAATTAATCTAATCTTGTTCGTGGAGACGGTAGTCCACACTTACGCATGAGCGACAATATCATTATTTTGATATTAAAATAATATATACATGGATGGTATATTATATATAAAGAATAATTATCATGTTATATTTATTGTTTACATGAATTATACATCATTATAATATCCATCCAAATAATAATATATTGAATAACAATTACACCACGACGTGGAGACGGTAAGCCGTACGTACGCACGTATGGTGACATGTTATTCCAAGGGTGCATAGAATACTGAATATGGTTGTACCATATTTATAATAATATCATAGTATATATAATATATTGGAGTTATTATTTTATAATGGTAATAACAAAGAAATAAGAAGTGGAAGATGAAAGGAACTTGAAAAGGGGTGGTGAAAACATTACCTCTTCTTCGGGTTCTTCCTTTTGATTTGATCAAAAGGGCTCATTTGGTTGGCTTTCTGATCAAACTAAGGCCTCTAGGTTGTAGTTATGGAAGTTTAGAGAGTTGGTTTATAGGTTTTGGCCGAACCAAAAGTCTTTTAAGGTGTGAAAAAATGAGAAGGAGGAGTTCCCTTTTATAAGAGGGGTGAGGGGCACCTTTGGAAAAGCTAGAAATATTAATTTATAATAAAATTATATTCCGTTTATAATGGCTAAAAAGTTTATTATTTAAAGGTTAAGGTGGTTATAGGTCTAAATCCATTCAAACAATATAATTTAGACAGTTTTGGGTCATTATATTAACAATATATTTTAGTTTTAACTCTTAGTTACTTAGTTTGACATTTACCATGTCACATTGTACTTTTATATTATATAGTTTATAAACATACTATATACATCGAAGAGACCCCCAAGTGGTCAATTAATGATACACCTATCATGATATAAGTCTCTTGGACGAACCTTAGATTTTTAGGAATTTAATATCAATTAATAATATAATATTTGTTTTAAAAACTCTTTTATGTCAATTCGGACACTATTCAATAATTGATTTTTGTAAAAATCCTAAAAGAATTATTACTTATAAAAAAGTTAATTAAATAAATCTTATGATGTCATATTATCCTAAAAAATTAGTTTAATTCATAAAAAGTCTGAAATTATATTTATTTGGGTATTTATAATATCAATTATTTTAATTTTTTACTATTATTGTAATTACTGCATCATCATTTTGTCATAAATAAATTAAATTATTTAATGTCTAAAAATTATAAATTAAATATCATTATGTAGGAAATCTTATTATATTTCTAATGAATATTTACAATCGAATTTATCTTATTTATAACCCTATATTAAAAATGTTTTAGTAAATAGACATTGATTTTAACTCTTTTAACTCTTCTTTGAATTGAATAATAATAAATGTCCTAATCTAATCCAAGTGGACCTAAATGATAATATTTTATTACTAAGGTTGTTTTTGGTTGCGATAAACTTGTCCAATAGAATTAGGACATGTGTTAGGGTAATATTAATATCATTTTTACCCTTAGTTACCCTATTTACTTTTAACCGTGGTAAATAAAAGTAAAAAGTTATTATTCACCAAAAAATATTTTCATCTCATTGAATCACATTTTACTTCTTTATATTAACCTTGTATCTCTGATTTCCGAAATTCCATTCCCAGAAGTGGTAAAATTATGTTTTATGAAAAATTCAATTTTTTAACTACCACTTAGTAGTTTCACTATTCATCAAAAATTGAAGTTTCTCATAACAATGCCAAAATTTCACCCTAAGATATAATTGATATTATGAATTCAAAAATGATGTATATTTTACATAATTCCAAACATGTAAGTTGCATTAATTAATTTTATAATTAATTCCCGCTGTCACAACAAATAGCGTGTTTTTAAGAAACAATATATATCAAAAGATTGACAATTGTTTAGGTCCATTTTTAAAGTGAAATTAATTATAATTAACACCATTGGATAAAATGGTAAAAATATATTATAATTATACTTTAAAACCACTCAATAATATAATGTATCACTATAAATTATTTTGATTAAAAAATTTGTTTTTAAGTATTTTTCACTATTCATAAAAATTAGAAGTTCTTATAAAAATACCAAAAATTCATCTTAGGATAATTTCGATATTTCGAAACCAAAAATGAAGTCCATTTTAAAATATAAAATATATATAATTTCAAAAATTAGGTATTACTATTCATAACGGCTAGTTTGATTGGTTGTGGTGTGTTAGAACTCGATGTTGCGTACAACACATGCTATCGCATTATTCAAAGAGAAGCGTACCGTAGAAGCTTGGGGTGTTACATTCTCCCCTCCTTCAATAAATTGCATCCTCGCAATTTTTTAAAATTGTGCTTGGGAATATAATGGAAAGTCCCAAATCGGAAAAAGATTCAATAAAACTATCACTTTAAAAGAAAGAAAGAGAGGTATAATGGTTAACCAAGATAACCCATACTTGGATTCCATGTAGAAAAACAAGGATATGGACGATAAAATAAGTGTCAAGTTCTGATGGAGAGGGATAGAAATCATGATCAGGAGAAATTTAACAATAAGAAAACCTAAAACATGAGTTGGAAAAAACGACCATTAGTCTCTTAGTAGGAAAGTAAACGGACAACATTTTTTTTAAGTTACATTACATAAGGATGAGAAATTCATTTAAGATATTGGCTAAGAATATAAAGATATATACTTACATTTTACGTAGAGTTTCATTCTTTAATAAATTTCCACCACTAACTCGTTTTTTTTAAATGATGATTATTCAAGAAGACTTGGTCACACTGGAAGAGCTAGAATAAAATTCTATAGAATCACATGATCCATGCGGGATAAACTATATATTTACATTGTCATTAAAGATTAATCAAAATCAAAACGTTTAGTACAAGATCTAATGATCCCCCAAAAGGATATTCCTTGAGTGAAATAAACACTGATCTTAATTTCTAAAATTAAACCAACAATACCCCAAAGTTAAATAAATACCATTAAATAGTCAATTGTACTTAAAATCCTTCAATATAATCCAAACTGATATTGAAACCCAAAACTTATTAATAATGTATTCTTCCACGTTAAATTGTATCTCCAAATGACATTAATTACTCTTAAATTCACATACTTAAATGTAATTAACCTAATCATTTCCATAAATAACCCAAATCATTATAAATACACAATAAAAACATAGATAAAATTCCACCATTACTACTCAAATGAAATCCCACACTATTCTATTTTCCTTGGGCATATAGTGTTCACACTAAAGTGAACAAATTCCAAAATAACATTTATCACTTAATCACCAAATCATTTTCCTATACTAAGGGTATTCATTTGATAAGACATACGATCCCAAATCAAATTATTATTGATCAATAAAATTATTTAACTAAAAATAATAGTCACACTAACCAGGGACTTCACGTAGTCCAGTGGTAGGCGATAAATCCCAATCGCACTTTGGTTGTGGTTTCGATTCCCACAGCTTTTTCCGACGTGACGGGTTGTCACACGGTCAGCGTGTTGCCCTTTTTAAAAAACTATGTTTTATAACATTACCAAAATTTCATAAATTTCTCAAAATAACCATAACATAATTTAACCACAAATCTTATCTCATACCTTGCATTTTCATCCCAAATTATAATAACTTATAATTTCCTCAATCCTAATGATCATATAAAACCAAATGGTTATTTATACCTATATCCACAAGAGAAGAGATAATTCTTCCTCAAATATCATTCTCACATGGAAAACTGTGGGGTTACAAATACAAAATAAAATTATTCCAACGTAAACCCATCAACAAGGAGCACTAATACTTTTTAAACATTTCTCCAACCAATTATTTCCATATAGCTTCTTTTTTGACCAAGAAAATATCCTATAGAATAGGGCATTCACTCGGTTAATGGCTAAGTCCTCTACATTTACGGAAAATGAATGTAAATGGACTCTCGGTACCATTTTTATCTTTTTCTATAGTACTCTTCATTTTTCTTCGGAAATTATTCACTTTATGTCCTTCCTTCCAACACATAAAGCATTTCTTGTTCCCATTGAGACACTTTCCCAGGTGTCTCCTACCACATTTCTTGCATGATGGAAATTGAGGGTTCTTTTCTCCATGGTTTCCATTGCTGGAGCTCTTATCATTCATCAACTTTTTCTTCCTTATTGAGTCCGGGAGTTGTTTAATATATATGTTGTTGAACATATTTTTGGAAAATTGATTTCGCATAAAGGCGATATCTTTTACACCTATAAACATTCCATTTTGTTTCTCATTTCCACCACCATTCCCACCTTGTACATCATTCTCAAAGTCACTATGAATTCCTTGTAATCCATCCATTGACTAAAACCAGAAAGCATTGTGTGAGTAATAGTAGTCATACAATCATGTAGAGATTAACATATCACCATATTCTAAATTTGAAACACATTAGGATTAACCAAGGTTATTTACTCTCATCTTATATATATAATACTTTAAATCGGTTTGTAAAGAAAATGTAAATTATCTTAAGAATATCCTCCGGGAGTGTCTTAACCAAGAGTGCAGCAAGGCCCGTTGTCGTGCACCAGTTCCTTTTCGAGTCTAGCTCAAAGCAGTGTTTTTGGGTTTTACCCCTAGATACATCTGTGCCAGAGCCGCCTCTACTTGCTCATATCCAGACATGGATGTATTTCTCAGAAAACTCACAATATCTCTACAATACCAAAATTCTAGGAAGTTCTTCTATACTAATACTTGAAGTTTATCTATACTAATCCTCGAAGTTCATCTTATGTCTACGTGCTCTAATCAGAGTTTATCTAAATCTAGCTTCTAAGGTTTGTACTAAACTTCCTATGATACCAAATGTAACGCCCGGACCCTAGTTACCTAGAGTTGGTTCATTATTACATAACATTGGCATGATCACCAGAATGATAAAATCTCGAAAGACCGATTAGTTTAGTAGCCTTGCAATCACTAGATACATTCATAATGTTTTACATTACATCATAAAAAACATCTTGTCTTCATATCCCCTCATACTATCCCTGTAGGTCACTCATAAATTACTTCTTCATAATCCTGGGAAAAATAAATCTTTGATAGGGGTGAGCTCAGATGCTTAGTAAGGATAACATTATAGCAGAAGCTTTCAAAGATAACCATAAACACTTAAGGCAACTTATAACTAAAACAAAAGCCTTTTAAACTTGAACTTCAGCATAAAATGGGAAAGATATAATAAAATAATTCCATTTACTTACTCACATGGATATTATACTAGTTGAATGATCACATGCAATATCAATAACCACTTTCATAATGATGGAATGCATAACGCCATACTATCATAACCACATAGCCAAGGCCTCATGCCAAGACTACAAAATAAGATTTTGTCAAGGCCTTGTGCCAAGACACTAGTTTGTCTCATGAGACCTACCGATGCATCAAGGAGCTATAGAGGGCTCCACCCATCACATACTAAGTCTAATGCATTCCTCATATGAACATGTTTAAACATAACATAAACATTCGTATTAAAACTAGCATACGAAATGTCAATACTTTAACCACATACCATGAATGGTATAAAAATAGCACATCCACAGTCAAACAGAACACATTCGATACAATATGAAATATTTTATTGTATCATATTAACCTCAATCGATAATAATGAATGATATTGACATAGATGAAAATAACCATCAAAACTATTTGAGAGAAATATCCCCCTTTTCTTGAAAACATTTAAAACTCACACTATTTGTCAAGAAGCAGTTTAAAAATAGATTTTTTGAATCAAAGTGTCCCATACCACATTGAAACTTTTAAATGGAGTTTTAATTTTAAATCTTTAAGGTCCATATAAATAAATCCTTAAAACCATTTTATTTAAACATGGACATTAATGAGCAAGATTTAGAAGAATAAGTCTTTAAAACATAAAAAATGGTATTTTAGTTGGAGTTTCTAACCAAAAGAGAGACAATTAAATACAAATAATTGAGGTAATCAAAACATTGTAATATCATGAGAATGAAGGGATTCATGATATACTATGTCAAAGTACATTATATACACCACATAAAAGTGATTTGGTGTATATCAACAATGAAGTCTCAATGGAATGTAAATTGAGATGGAATCTCTCATAAAGGTCATACCCTTAGGTTAAGGATAAATAAACAACATAGTTACGTGTGAAAAATATAAATACACTAAATATGATTGGATATTCAGTGTAAAACAATCAAAGGAAATTCACACATAATCTTGTAAAAACAACACCATTGAATTGGATGTTTAACTCAACAAATCGAGAATGAGTTAAAATTACTCTTATCAAATTCATATCGATGACTTGAGAAATTATCAATAGAGTGATTATGTGTATCAAAATTATATCCATATAAAGGGGAGTGGAAATTATGACATAATCAAATGAATAGTGATTCCACACATAATCTTGGAGTAAAATAATCAATGAAGTATGCGTAAATCCGAATGAGTGGAAATTGAAATTTCAAATTCCCTTATCAATTTGGTAACATATGAAACATGCACCCATGAAAGAAGGATAATAAAATTATGATATAAATATCCATAAATTAAAGAATATTACACAATCAATACATTCAAGGGCAGTACACACACCACATGCAATAAATAAGTGGTGAATAATGGAAATCTCACGGAATTTAAAGTGAGATAAGAAACCCCTTACCTTGTATTTTTCCTTGGTTGGGGGTAGGTTAACCTCCTGTATAATGTTGAAATAATTGTTATTAAATTATTCATGAATCAAATACATTAATATGATATCATATATGATTTTTTAACATTTCTTTGTTAATAATATCTTAGAATTATCATCGTTTCGGGTGTTAACTTACTCGTTTTCTTTTCTATGTTTTGTTACATAAGCCATGTTTTTCATGGATAGGTTGTATCTAATTCATATCAAGAATGATATCAAGTCCTTAAACATTATTTTTAAATCATCAAATGATAATTATACTTGAATGGATATGATGGAGAATGAATCTCATCGCGTTCGTGCAGACGGTGGTCTGTAAGTACGCACGAGCGACAATATCATTCTTTTCATATTAAAATAATATATACTTGAATGGTATATTATATATACATAATCATTATAATGTTATATTTATTTCTTACATGAATTATACATCATTATTATACCCATCTAAATAATAATATATTGACTAATAATTACACAACGACGTGGAGACGGTAAACCGTACGTACGCACTTATGGTGACATGTTATTCAAAGGGTGGATAGAATACTGAATATGGTTTTACCATATTTATAATAACATAACACTATATATAAGATACTGTAGTTATAATTTTATAATGGTAATAACAAAGAATGAGAAGTGTAAGAAGAAAGGAACTTGAAAAGGGGTGGTGAAAACATTACCTCTTATTCGGGATCTTCCTTTTGATTTGATCAAAAGGGATCCTTACGTTGGATTTATGATCAAACTAAGGCCTCTCAGTTGTAGTGAGGGAAGTTGAGAGAGTATTTGTACAGGTTTTGGCCGAACAAAAAGTATTTGAAGGTGTGAAGACATGAGAAGTAGGAGTGCCCTTTTATAAGAGGGGTGAGGGGCACCTTTGGAAAAGCTAGAAATATTAATTTATAATAAATACATATTCAGTTTCTAATGGCTCCAAAGTTGATTATTTAAAGTTTAAGGTTTGGATAGGTCTAAATCAATTCAACCAATAGAATTTAGACAGGTTGGGGACATTATATTAACCTTATCTTTTAGTTTTAACTCTTAGTTAATTAGTTTGACATTTCCCATGTCACTTTGTATTTTTATATTATATAGTTAATAAACATACGATATACATCCAAGAGACCTCCAAGTGGTCCATTAATGATACATCTATCATGATATAAGTATATTGGTCGAACCGTATATTTTTAGGAATTTAATATCAATTAATAATATAATATTTGTTTTAAAAACTCTTTTATGTCAATTTTGACACTATTCAATAATTGATTTTTGTAAAAATTATAACAGAATGATTACATTGAAAAAAGTTAATTAAAACAATCCTAGAATGTCATATTATCCTATAAAATTAGTTTAATTCATAAAAAGTCTGAAATTATATTTATTTGGGTATTTATAATATCAATTATCTTAATTGTTTACTATTATGGTAATTACTGCATCATCATTGTGTCATAAATAAATTAAATTATTTAATGTCTAAAAATTATAAATAAAATATCATTATGTATAAAATATTATTATATTTCTAATGAAAATTTAAAATCTAATTTATCTTATGTATAACCCTATATTAAAAATGTTTTAGTAAATAAGCATTGATTTTAACACTTTTAACTCTTCTTTGAATTAAATAATAATAAATGTCCTAATCTAATCCCAGAGAACCTAAATGATAATATTTTATTCCTAAGGTTGTTTTTGGTCTAGATACACTTGTCCAATACAATTAAGACATGTTTTAGGGTAATATGAATATCATTTTTACCCTTAATTACCCTATTTACTTTTACCCGTGGTAAATAAAAGTAAAAAGTTACTATTCACCAAAAATTATTTTCATCTTATTGAACCACATTTTACTTATTGATATTAACCGTGTCTCTTGGATTTTCGAAATTCCATTCACAGAAGCAATAAAATTAAGTTTTATGAAAAAATAAGTTTTTTAACTACCACTTAGTAGTTTCACTATTCATCAAAAATTGAAGTTTTTCAGAACAATGCCAAAATTTCACCCTAAGCTATAATTGATATTCCGAATTAAAAAATGATGCCTATTTTACAAAATTCCAAACATATAAGTTTCTTTAATTAATTTTATAATTAATTCCTGCTGTGACAACAAATAGCGTGTTTTTAAGAAACAATATATATCAAAAGATTGTCAATTGTTTAGGTCCAATTTCAAAGTGATATTAATTGTAATGAACACCATTGGATAAAATGGTAAAAATATATTATAATTATACTTTAAAACCACTCAATAATATAATTTATCATTATAAATTATTTTTATTAAAAAAGTTGTTTTTAAATATTTTTCACTATTCATAAAAATTGGAAGTTCTCAGAAAATACCAAAAATTCATCTTAGGATAATTTCGATAATCCGAAACCAAAAATTAAGTCCATTTTAAAATATAAAATATATATAATTTCAAAAAGTAGGTATTACTATTCATAATGGCTAGTTTGACTTGTTGTGGTGTGTTAGAACTCGATGTTGCGTACAACACATGCTATCACATTATTCAAAGAGAAGCGTATCGTAGAAGCTTGGGGTGTTACATGGCCTATGGAAGGCGGGCATGGGGTAGTCACCGCACGGGCCCCAGGGGACCGGTCATGAAAAATATTTCCATCCAATATGGAGTAGATATTTTTTTATTCCATTTTAACCATTATTATTTTTGTTTAACCGCTGGTAAATTAGTTTTTACCTTAACTACAATATTTAATATTTACTATTTTTAAGATTCATAATGACAAACAATCATGTTTACCATGTTAGATAATAAAAAAAACTAATATAAATATGGAATTCATTTTTAACTTTAAATTTACTTATGTAGTAGGGTCCAATTTAAAATTACACTCACATACCCGATGATAAATATTGATTCTAAAGAGAAAATTGTCATAATTATAAAAGGTGTGAATATAAAAATTAAAAATAAAATTGATAATAATGACCTAAATAAGATACATTATAATATGATTTATCTAATTTTACATTAAAACCAAATGAAATATATAATAGTAATGTAATTTTTTTAATAAAACAAATATTTTTTAATAAAATTTACTATTGATCACTAATCTTCGAAAATTGAAACTTTTCAGAAAAATCCTAATATGATCCCAAAAATAATGTCGATATGATCATTTAAAAAATTAATTTCATTTTTTAAAATAAATACATGAAATTTTATAGAAATTATTTTTAAATTATTTTGGTAATGTATGACTAAATAGTTTTTATAATATTTTGTTTTTTTTGGAAATTTTATTTTCATTTAAATTGATTCATTTTTGAATTTATAATGAAAATAAAATGATCATTTTAATAATGTATTTAGTACGATTTACGCCCAAAATTTAATGGCTACATTATAATCGTACACAATATTTTTTTCATTTTGGGTCACAGTTGTGTGTTTCGAACACCATTGAAGAGATTAAATTTAAGGAAATATTTTTTTTGTTTTTATTCATGGTGATTCATGTTAAATATGATATGTAAAAAAATTTCATATTTTAGAATCTTAAGCAGTAGAATTATCCACACAATCAATAAATCATGTCATTACTATTTGAACTGTATCTCATAAATCCAGATTTTTCCATTGATAAATACAATTATTAAAAACTCTACATAGTAAAAGGGTTAATAAAACATTATTTATTAGAGATAAAGGGAAATACAATTATCATATAAAATCACACATATTTAGGTTTCAAAATATTAGATAATTTTTGGAAATTGAAAATATTTATATAAAAAGAAATCATTATTAATTATTGAGAGTGGTAGAAGTAATTTATCATAAGAAAAGGATTGTGAAATGGAAAGTTAAGGACCAAAAATCCATAAATTTACAACTATTTAAATGAATATTTGATTCATGATAAATAATGGTAAAAGTTAATATTTTTCTAATACCATTTCCCAAATGTGGATGATATATTTTACTATATAAGAATATAAAGAAATATAATTACATCAAATAATTCTACTTGATAATCACAATTTCAACATTTTTTTACCCTTATCAATTTCCAATAAGTCAATTACTCCATGAAATGAATAAAAAACTGAATATTTTTCATAAATTACTAAAATTAAATTTTTATGAATCCTAAGATCCATAAAATAATGACAACTCCTTTTGTATGCCTATAACTATTTTCCAAAACTAACATGGTTGACACAATGTGTCCAATATAATTAAATAATCCCTAAACATCAAATGAAAATCTAATGGTTCATTAATAATATTAATTAATAAAATAAGTTAAATAGAAAAATGAAATATTAACCAAAACATCAGGCAATCAGGTGGTCAGCCTTAAACACTTATCACCCATCAATTATGGGTTCAAGCCCATAGCCTTTGTAGACGTGATGGGTGGTCACCCAAAATGTGGGATTCCCCATTTATAAAACAATATTAATTTAATTCCTATAAAATTACCAATTTGTATTATCCCATAATTTCCTAAACATCAATGAAAAGATAAACCAAAATGGTTTCCAAAACCATTAAACTACTCTATAAATAGTGATTGCATTATTTCATAAATAACCCTTTCACTAAAACATTTACTAAACAACTGGGTTGTATTTCCATATATGTCTCCCAATATTTCATTAATCTATTATGAACCCCGTCACATAAATCCTTAAAAAGTAATGTTTATGAATTCAAACATTGTATCAATCCTAAAATTATAAACACATGATGGTATTCATAAGTGTAATATTAATAGAGATATAACTGATTCTAAAAGTCAACACAATCCATTTATGATTTAATCTTATTATAACCAGAATAAAAGAGGTAAAAATAATTGTACAATAAAATTATAGTAAACCAATGCATAAATATGTCTAAAATTTTATTAAAATATATTCACATTCTTGGCCTTAGGACTAACCTTTATAAGAGGGAATGTACATGGATAATTCCATGGTTTCCCATATATAAGACAATAAATAATAAATGTGTCCTTAAGATGAATATTATTTCCTTACAAAATACTTTTCAATTTTTCATGGAAAATTTAATTTTGTAAGACCTTATTTTTAACATGTAATTTTTTTTGACAATTTGTTGTGACACATTAATGTGTGTCAGTTTTCACATTATTTACATCAAGGAAATTATGCATTATTTCATCAATTGTTTCCCCAACTCTATCTCTTAGAAAACCAAATCCTTCCCTTTTTTTGTGAATTTGGGAATTTTTTATGTTATTACTTCTTAATAATATTTTAAGATTTATTATTAGGAATTATCATAATATCATTCAATCTAGTCATCATGTTATTTTATTTCTCATTATAAACACATTGACTATCATATTCAATTTGAGAATGATTCCTTTATCTTCTAGCTAATGGAAAAAACCAAAAATATAAGAGTGAGAAATATTTAAATGTACAAATTTTGTCTATGGACAAGACCTAGAACCATGGATATAGGGTTCAAAACCCTGGATATAAGAAATAAAATTGGTTCGAACATTCTATGGAATGTATTTTCATGGCTATAATAGAAAGCCATAGTCAAATTTTTCTAAGGTTTTTCCACGGTTGTCCACCAAAGAAATAGAGATATTGAAACAGTATCCCAAAACATGGAAATAACTTACATAACTATATACCATGCCATTTGGGATATATCCACAATTATCTACCCTGGAAAAATAACTATTTTCACGGTGGAAAACTGTGGCTATAGACCATGTAAACCATGTATATAGCAGAAAAATAATATATGTCTAGAAAGATTCAATATTTTTACCTTCATTATACACACCATCTACCTAACCACTACACCACATATGACATTGGATATATAAATATTGATATATATTATTAAAAACTAGGTCTACGGCCCTTACTGCTCTTTTTATGGGTAAATGTTTTTCCCACTTAAGGGAGTAATACCTATAACTATGGGTTTAAGAAACTTTGGAAATAAAAAATTGAAAAATTCTCTGTAGAAACATTTTAGCTAAAAAATGGCTATTAACATAGAAAATACACTCTATAACAATTGTTTTACAGAAACTATGGATATATCCATTGGAAAAATAATTCTATATACATGGTTTTACAAAAACTATGGCTATCTCAATGGGAAAAAACACTAAAACAACAATTTTAAACAAAATATTTTCACTTCCCTAAACAAGGCTATATATTTACATGGTTTTACCCAAACAATGGTTATATCCCTTAAAAGGACCATATAGAAACATTTTTATAGAACTGTGGTCATAGTTTTCAAAGACAACTCTATAGACACAGTTTTATTGAATGGTGGATATAGTATTAGAAAATATTCCCTATATCCATAGTTTTATATAAACCCTTGGCTGTGTCCTTGATATAAATACCTATATCCAAAGTTTTCGAGAACCGTAGCTATAGGTCTGTGTCTATGGACATGTTTTATAATGGTGAATAATCATATTTGGACAACCATATAATTATTTATAACATATCTAAATAAGGAATCCTTATATTAAATCATGAAAACCCATAGTTTAACCAAGGTTATTCATTTTCATCATCTTTGGAAATGAATAATGGTTTCTTATAAATAAATTGTGAATTATTATATGAATATCATTGATGAGTTTCTAACCTAACGCATAGTAAAACACATTATTTTATACAAGGTAACACTCTAGTAAATCATGACAGAACATTTTCAATTTTATTACCACTATGTACAAATATTCTATAACCATGTACAATTTTATTATCTAATAAGGGATTTATTTATAATAAAAAAATCTCTATCTTAAAAATATTAAGGATGTTCTTTAATATGTATAACAAATGTAGATCATATGGTTATGTTCTATAATTTGTGGTTTTCTAAATCTTGTTTATAATGTTTCTTCAAATCATCCTTGAATGCCAAATTTAGAAAACCCAAATCTAATAGCCCAGATCAAGTATCAACATTATTATATAGGCATATAAAACAAGGAATATCATCCCTAAGGACCAAATTGTTTACATGTCATGATAAAATAGTTACATATATGATTCCCATATTTCAGTTGAATAAACTTATTATTTCATAATATTTTATTTGAATATTATTTTCCTATCATTAAAAAAATTTAATATGCTTCATTTAATTCTTAATAGATTAAAGAGAATGTGAAAAATAAGGATGATTTAAAAATATTAGTTAAAGTTTAATAAAGTTAAATCTATCAGGAGAAAGTGATGAATAATCAATATTCCAAAATTAATATAGCAAGGAAAAAAACGTAAAAACACTTTTAGTTTAATTGATAAAATTAATATTTTGACTAGATAAGTAATAATAAATGAAAATAGGTAAATAATAGGAAAACATACCATTTAATTAATTTATCTATCAGGGATAGATAATAAATAATCGATATAGAAAGGTAAATAACATAGAAAAGATATCATTTTAATAAATTAAATATCAAGATTAGATGGACCTTAATAAATATAGAATTTTAAATATCATATAAAAAATTATATTTAATCAATAAAATATAATTAAATTCATTTATAGATAATATTTTTGTGAAATTGTTATGGATAATAATAATTGAATTCTAAATGATGGAAATTCTTAATCATTGTATGGCATGATCATAAGCATCGTGACACCAATATTTTCAATACCTTTCAATATATTTTGTCAAACCATAGGTAAAAACCCATTTCATTATACCTTATTTATTATCCTCATGAGACTACTGACACCTCAATGGGCTATATAATTCTGAGCCCCCAATCACTAAATGATCATTTCTTTTATCATTTATCATGTAATCGATTTAATTCATAAAAAATAATCATTATTATAGAATATCCATATTTATTAAGGGATACAAGAATATCAATATCTCACTAGATAAAAAAATAACATTAAATATAAAAAACTATAGGTTTAAATATATATTTATTAAGTAATATAAATAACCATGATAAACAAATATAGATATTTTTTTAGAAACATAATTTTAAATGAATACTAGAAATTGAAT
Source organism: Viscum album (assembly GCA_963277665.1). Taxonomy (NCBI): domain Eukaryota; kingdom Viridiplantae; phylum Streptophyta; class Magnoliopsida; order Santalales; family Viscaceae; genus Viscum; species Viscum album. The sequence goes on from OY728145.1 coordinate 1,768,169,618, forward strand.
ATTTTAAGGGATTGTTGATGAATAAAAAAATGAATCATTAATGTCAAAATAAATAAATTAATTGGTAAAAAATGATCATAAATCATCCATAAAAACAATATTTATGGTATTAATACAACATATCCTGAATAGATTATAAGTAAAATAAAGGTTTGTTCTCAATGATGAATATAAATATAATAAAAAAACCATTAAAAATATATTATGGAATATATCATATATAAATCTAATTATTAAAAAAATTAAAAAAATTTAACTTTATAATATATATTTTCTAAATTAAAATTTCTATATAGAATAAAGGCTTTAAATTTGTGAAATGCCATACATTTCATATCATAGAATAGTTATAACTTTTTTTAAAATAAATATGATCCTTGTTTGGAAAAAATTTGATGTTTCCATTCAAACACTTTTTTTAATTTTAAAATGTCGGTAAAAAAGTCTTCAAACACCCATTTGTATAATGTTAAAAAAAATAATGAAATTATTTTTGGAAAACATAGTTTTGGAAAAAAATAAACCAAAGAGAGTCAGAAAGTCAGATTTGATTAAAAACATTATCTTAAAAAATTTTCTTCACAACAGTTATAAAATGGATAAATTACATGGAAAAAATCAAAAAAAATTAACTAGATTAAATAGACAATGAATAAATTATTTTCTTAAATGGAAATCCTATCATAAACAATCCCTCTAAAAATGATATAGTGAAATACACGGTTACAAAGAACAAAACATTTAAATGAGAGATAAATAATGAATAATTTTGTGTATAAAATTTTAATATGCATAAAACAAGTGGATATAGAACATAATAATTTTAAAAATTCATTGCACTAAAAATAATTGATTATCAAATGTAATAAAGAAGTAATATAATCCAATAAAAAGTTATTGAGTTATGATATTCATTACCACTTGGAAAATATTAAGTAAAATCCATAGAAAAATAGAAATTTAAAATTTAAATTCAATAAATAATATGTTTATCATGATATTACTGGTTATTTGGTAATTATATACACAATAAAAATGAAATAATGTGTTTAACATTACAATATTCCTCAATGAATGGTAAATTGAGACGAAGTCCCTTAGGTCATTTTTCTTTTTGTTTGAATGTTAATTATGTTTTTTAATAGTAGTTTAAAGAACATAATTAATATATAAAAGAACTATATTAATATTTATAATTTATTATACAATTTCTTTATAACATATTGTCGCTAGTTCATTAATAACCATTCATTTTTACTATAGTTTTTTGTGGTAACTACCTTGTTTTCTTTTACATGTTTAAATTTGACTACCTCTGATATTGAGAATATTATATTATTTCATCATATATATAATCATATTTATTATATAAAAATATTTTTCTTCATTATATACATATTTATATTAATTATTTAAATTTTAATGTGGTGAATGTATCACATCACTTTGTGGATATGGTAGGTTATACGTATTCCCGACCGACGTTATCATTTTCATAATAGGTGAATCGGTATTAAAGTGGGTCCTTTTTTAAATTTCATAAATAAATATCATTTAAAATATATCATTTATATTTAAATTTATCATTATTACATTTCATTTTAAATTAAAGTGAAAAATGAATCACATCCCATAGCGAGGTTGTAGTCAATTGTACACACAAGTGAATTATCATATTTTAAATAGAATGTAAAATAATAATTTTTATGTGATATTTTCATTCCATAACCATAATAATATCATTAATATAATATGATAATTTGTAATCCAACATTATATCCATATTTCAAAGGTGATTATGGAAAAAATCACATCAATTCTCCAGGCGATAATCTTTGGTAGACATTCTTGACAATTTGATATACCACTTGATAAAAAATGGATATAGGTTATAAAATTAAAATTAAAACGTCTCATTATATTTAATATATCAAGGTTATTATATTATTTTATTTTATTTTGATTCTATGTAAGAGTAAGAAGAAACAGAATATAAATTATCGTTTAAGAACGTTTCCCCTTTTCACACGACTTATTTAGGATTGCACCAAAATCATTAATTGGTATTATTTATGATAGAAAAGGGATATTTTATAGTATTTTTTTGTTTAAAATTTGGATTTTTATAGCCAAATGTATTTGTAATTTTTAATATCGGAGGAGATGGGAGGTCTTTTATAAGTGGGGTAGACGACATATACATATTATTTGAAAACATTCAATTTAAAAATGTATTTATCTTTCTATATGACTTAAAAATTGGTAATTATATACCATTATTGACTATATGGTCTAACTATGTCTATAGAATGGTTTTTAGACAATTTTGTGGGTAAATATATCCCTTAACTATTTAGATTAACCACCAGGTATATCAGTTTTTACCTTTACCACAACAATTATTTTTTTCATGCTTTTACATAATCGTTGTCGAAAAAAATTAAGTTGAAATTATTATATAATTTAAATTTTGATTATAATTAATATGTAATCCAATTTAAAAATTCAATTCAATGATGTGGAATAATACAAATTTAAAATAATTCCCTCAAACACGGAGAAAAATATGGTTTTCAAAGAGATAATTCACATAAGAATATAAGGCTTTAAAATCAAGATTAATTTTTAAATTAATTCATATGACGTTTTTTTATTATATAAAAATATCCATGATATAATTTTACTTTAAAACCCATTTAAAATATCATTAAAACTTAAAAATAATTTATTAAAAAATGTTATTTTCAATAAAAAGAATCATTTTTCAATATTCATTGAGATGTTAAAAAATTTCAAAAAATTATTTAAATTATACATAAGATAATTTTGATATGATTATTTAAAAAATTATGTTAAATTAAAAATAAATATAAAATTGGTAAAAAATAAAATTCAAAATTAGGTTTAGTAAGAACAACTACACAATATTATCGAAAAAAATTCGAAAAGATTTATTTTTATTTTAAAATGATTATTATTTTACTTCTAATAAATATTTCACCACAATTTTCATAAGTTTTTTATTAATATTAATTACATTCATTTTAATAGTAAGATTATAATGTTATACTATATTTTTTTTCATTTAAGATGGGGCTTCTGGGTTTTACAAGCTATGGAAGAGAATATATTCAATAAAACATATATTGTGGGTTTCTAAGATGTATGTTTCTTTTCACACAATCTATTGAATAAAATGATATTATTTTATAATATTTATTTGTAAAATTCTTCCCACATCAATAAATTTCTTCCCCATAATTTATAAATTATCTCATTAATCAATGGTATTACATTTTGAAATACCATTGTTGAAAAACCCATAAGATAAAAGGTTTTATAACACATCTTATAGATAATAGAGAAATTGAAATATGTAGGTCATCTATAATAACATGTAAATATATTTCCATTTAAGAAAAATTTGGTTTCATGTTACAATATGTACATAGATAAAAAGGGTAAATAATTATATATTGTGACAGTGGTCATTGATGACATTAATTTGAATTATAAATAGAATGTTAAGAACCCTAAAACCATAAATATGTGATGATTTATTAGGAAATACGATTACTCATATATGCAGGTAATATGATTTAAAAATATCAAGATCTATTTCATAATTTTTTTACTTCTTTTACTGTTAATGAATATAATGAAGTATGATTACATGAAATCATTATATTTCATAATCACAATTTAATACTTTGGTTGTGCCTCAGTGAATTTCTAATTCATTGATCAATATATGAAATGAATATCTAAACATGAATTTTTCAATTATAAAGAACTGAAATTTACTTTAAATGGATCTTTATAACCTTAAAATAGTGACAATTCATTCATTCTATCTCTAAATACATTCAAAACCCAATATTGTTATCACTAATTATAAAATATAATTAATTAATTTATAAACCCCAACAGTAGTAATACAATAGCATCATTATTATCTATTACTAAAATCATTACATTTAAAATAATGAGATATTGACCAGAAAACTACATAATCATGAGGTAGGCATCAGACTCCTATCATCTTTCAGTTATGTGTTCAATCTCATCGACCTTGTCAGATTCGATGGGATTTCACCCATCATGTGGGTTTTCATTTTTATAAAAACACATTAATATAATTAATTTAACATTTCCAATGTTTAAAAACCATAATTACATATATATAAAAGATATGATAAATCTATAAGGTAACCAATAACATTAAACCCATTTAAAAAATAGTAATGACATTATCCCATAAATAAAATTTCCTTTAAAATATATTCTAATTAAATGGGTTTTATTTTGATAAATTTCCCAAAAAATATTATTAATCATATAATACTTCCTTAACATAAAACCTAAAACGTTTTGTTTATGAAATTGATCTTTTTATCACTATTAAACATATAAAAATTTGATGGTATACAAATTTATTATGATAAAGACTGATTATAATCTTCTAAAATTTAATATAATTCTTAGATGTTTGATAAATATTATAACCAAAATTACATCAATAAAAACAATTATACAATATAATTATAGAATCCCAATAATTAAACACACAATGAATTTTACATCAACATATGTACTTCCTACGTCTAGGGTTTAACCATTAAAATATATCATTAACTCAGATAATTCCCAAGTTCCCCACATTAAAGACAACAAACTATAAATTTGTCTCTAGGTTAAATTTTATTTCCTTACAATGTACACTTCATTCTTACCCAAAAATTCATTAATTTATTCCCTTATTTTCCACTGTTAAATAAATTCCAATTTCATTGAGAAAATTTCCTTGATGTATATTTTCAAAATTATAACCTAATTAAAATCAATCCTTTTCCCATGGTCTCCATTATATAATCACATAGTGAGATTTTTTCTCTTATGTTTTTGAGTATGGGAGTCAGTTAAGGTGTAATTTGATAATAATATTTTGTGAAAACTTATTGGGAATAATCATAATATCATTCACTCCATTCATCACCCCATTTAGTTTTTCATAGTCACCACATTTTCTTTCATAATGAATGTTAACATGATTCCTTTAATTTCCACCCATTATCTAAAAAAATAATAGTGTGCAAAATAATAATCATAGTGGGGAAACCATATAATCATTTAAAAGTTGTAAAAATCATCACACATTAATTTCAATCTAATACACCATTATTTATCACAAGTCATTCATTTTTATCATCTATTTCAATCCATCATAATTGTCTGTGAGGAAAAATAAGAATAATCTAAACTATATCCCTAAGGAGTGTCATCCCATGTTAATAGTAATTTTCATTTTCATCAACTCGGTAACATTCGTGTAAAGAAAAACATGCCTTTTGGATTTATTATCCCTAGGTGCATCAATTCCAGAACTATGTTCAGTTTTCGTGTTCATATAAAGATTTACATTTTAGAAAAACCTCATATTCACCACCTTACCAAAAAATTAGCATTTTCTTTATAATTATCCTCAAATAATATCATTGGGTGATTTTCTACAATATATGTTTTCATATATCTAGCTCCCATGGATTTTACTAAACACCCTCTCATACCAACTAGAGTGACCCTGACTCTAGAAACATGTATTTGGTCTCTAGAATATTATATTGGCATAAGATTCAAGTAATGTCAACATGAATGATAGATTAATTTAGAATTTTTTCTAAATTATATATATACATGATTCCCATATTACTTTTGAATGTATAGATTATAAAAAATATCAAGTATATAAATATATCTTCAATCGTATGCTTTAATATCATTCATAATACACTTCATTGGTTCCTTGGAATGTAAAAATATAAAGGCCAGCACATATCCTTAGTAACTATTATGTAAAGTGGAAACAATCATGGTTAGATGTGAAATGATTAATATGTAAATGTAGATACCTAACCACATGTTTCTTTTAATCAGTAACATGAAATCATGATTTGATAAAGAATATTTAATATGGTATTATAAATAAATGAACATGAATTACATTAAAATATCATTACTATCAGTAATATATAAGTAATAATCAATAAGGGAAGGTAATTTGATGAATACACATTATATTTAAAAAATTTAATACAACGAATACAAAGTACATTAAAAATAAAAAGGTAAATAACTAAAAACACATCCCATTTAATAAATAACTATCTATTACCTATATACATAGATAATATCATTATGAAAATATCATAGAGAATAATAACTAAATTACTAATAAATTCCATACTTAATTATTGGACATCCTGATCTCATGAATCATGATTCATCTACTCTTAAGACCTTTAAAAAGACAATGTAAAACTATGTCTAAAATCCAATTTCTAATTGGATTTGTTACTCATTGCGTGAGGCTTCTGGTTCATCAAGGGGAAATATAATATCATCCCCCCATCACTATATTTCAATACCCTTACCCACATATTGAAAAACTAATTTAATTCATGAAACTTGTGCCTTATAATCATCCACCCATATTGAGTAAAGGATACATATTTGTCAAATTTCCCCTATATAAAAAACAACCTAAAAAATTGAACCCATATTTATAAATGATATGTGTTTTAGGTAATAATCCTATACTTGATAAATAATATAGATATTTAGGGTAAATTTAATATCTAATGAATATAGGAAATTGAACATTCCAATTGAATATTAATGAATGAAAAAATGAAGCTATAATGTGAATGTAAATAAATTCATTCATCAAAAGGAACATAAACCATCCATATAAACAATAATTATTTTATAAATACAACATTTCCCAAGTGGATTCTATGTAAAATTAATTGTTTTTATAATTTATTAATAGAAATACCATAACAATCTCATTAAAAACATTCTTAAGGAAAATATCCTTTTCACACTGATGATATTTTTTGAAATAAAAGTTCATAAAATATTTTGAAAATAATTTTATTTGGAAAAAAATGTGAAACATATTAATAAAATTTTAATCATTGAGAGGTAATGATGATATAAAATTCCACACATTCAATACAAGTTAAAACATTCCTATCAAGTTTTTTTTAAATTCCAAACATTATATATTTAGAATGTGACATTTTTATTTGTTTAATAAGGATTTATAATGTTTCAAAAATGGGTAAAAATTTATATAATAAATAATTTTAAGAATATTAAAAACGTTTTTGGAACTATTTTCAAAAAACTTGGTTTTGAATTAATTTTTTTTATAACAATAAGGGAAATGAACTCATATTTTACTAAAAAAACATCATTAAATAATATCATATACCAAATATAGGATAAATGGTAATATTAAATGGAAAACTAATGAATAAATAGAGGAGAATAAAATGAAAGTGTTTTATTATCCAATTATCAAATAATTTCCTTTAATTGGAATCTTAGCATAAAAATCCCAATTAAAATTAAATTGTCAAATAAACATTTAAAAAGTTCATAATATTTAAGTGAGAATTAACTAATGAATCGATTACGTTCATAAAATTTAAATAAAAAAAGAAATTATGCAAAACATAATATATTAGGAATTCATTACACATATAATCATGGATTATCAAGGACAATAAATATATAATATAACCTTATGAAAAAAATGAGTTATAAAATTATTTACCACTAGTTAAATTTGGAGTAAAATACCCTTAAAAAAATAAATTTGGAACATAAAATAAAATTAATTATTATGGGATCATGATATTAATTGTAAAAGTATAAAAAAACACTTTATAAATGAAATTGCATACATAATATAACAGTAATTGTCAACGAAGGTGAATTGTGAGGAATTCCCTTACCTCATGATTTTATTTGGTTGAAAGTGAATTAGAATCATGTATAATGGTTTTAGTAATTTTAATAATAAATAAAAAATAGTAATAAAATTTATAATATCATATACTATTCTTTTATAATATCTTATCATCCATTCGTTAATAAATATTCATTATTAATAGTGTTTTGGGTGTTAACTATCTTGTTTTCTCATGCTTGTTTTTATTTTAAATTTCTATATAATGAGTATATATTACTTTTCTATCATAAATAAAATTTTATTTATGTTATAAATATCATTTTTTAAAAGGTAATATTTTCTAAATGTAAACATGGTGAATAGAACACATAGCTTCGTGGAGAAAATATGTTAAACATATTCAAAATTGACATTATCATCTTCTTAAATGGTGAAAAGTTATCGAAGATGTTGATTTAATAATATAATGGAATCAATATAATATAATATATAATAAATATAATAATTAAATTTATCCTTATTAACTTCCATGAAATGAATGTGTGACAAACAAGTCACAGTGCTTCGTGGGGTAGTAGTGTGCTATAAACACAAGATACAACATCATATTTTTGACAAAAAAGAGTATATGATGGTATATTAGATTTTAAATTAAATTTAATATAATAATATTATAAATTAATAATATAATAAATATCATATAAAGTTTTCTAATTATTCATCACATCAATCCTTTAAATGTGATGATGGAAGAATAATTATATTGGTCCGTGATGTCATATTTCATTGGGAACATGTTCGACGATTTTGTTTTCCATTTGACGGAATGGTGGATTTCTATAGGTTAGTTAATTAATATAATAACATATTAGTATATATAATATACTTATTTTAATATATAACATATTTTCAATAATACTTTATGTCTTTATAAGAAGAAAACAATAATTTTAATTTTGTTTATGAACATTACATATTTTTTGGGAAACCCATACTATGTTGCAAAAAAACTCATCCTTTATTGGTTTTTTTAAGCCTCATGCATATAGTTTGTTTTTAAAGAATTAATTAATGTATCTGGTATGGTCTCAATAAAAATTAATGGCTTTGTAAGTTTGAAATGGGGAGTATAGAGGGTGGCTTTTAAATATGTTAGGGAGATGACTTGCAAGAAATATTTGAAAATATTTACTTACACATATGTTTTTAGAATTTAAAAATATTCTAAAATGGGTTATAATATACCAATAGATTTAATACAGTCTAAATATGTCCAAAAAATATGTTCTAGAATTTTTTAGATAAATGATACCATTATATTTTTCATTTAACCCTAAGTAAATTAGTTTTACTCTAACTACAATAATTTATCTTAGATATTTTATTGTTTATAATTGTCAAAATATATGTTGAAATAATTATTTAATATAAATAATTCATATTTTAAAAATGAAGACCATTCTCAAAATTCAATTAATCAAACTGGAAGAAATAAAAATAAAATTATACTTGAATAATCGAGGAAAAAAACGGTTTCCATAGAGAAAATTCACATAATTGAAAAAAATATGTTCCAAATTCAATAGTAAATTAATTATAATGAACTAAATCATATAAATTTTAATATAATTTTTTTAATTTTGAATAAATCAAATTTACAATATAATTTAACATTTTAAATTAATTTAAAATTGCAGTTTTTAATAAAAAATATTTTTTTAGTATTTATCAAAATATATAGCTCTTTAGAAAAACCAAAAAATTCAACCTACTATATTATTGAAATGATTATTTGAAACCTAAAGTTGATTTTATAAAACACATTTTTATAAATTTAGAAATATTTATTTTAATATTATGTGTCCCAGTCCTGAATAATTGTTTTTTTATAAAAATATTGTTTCTTAAAGAATATTACTTTTTCTTTGAAATGATTCATAATTTAATTGTAATCATAATCAAAACATGATTTTCATAAATATTTGGTAATTATTCATTTACATCAATATAATCTCTACTTTATAATGGTATAATATATTGTGACTCATTTAGGCATAGGGTAGGGTGGTCTATAAGGTATCAAAGAGATAATGATTAATGAAATATATTTGATGGGTAATTTAAGATCGGTGTTGCATGTCACATATTCTATAAAATATAATATAATTATTTTAAAATATCATTGATCAAGGTATAAATTTTTTCATTTTAGTAGAGTAAAAATATCTATAGTTTAACATAATCAAATCTGAATTTGGTAAAATATGATTTTCACACTCTATAGAGAAATGAGTATATAGAATATTTAATACTATAATGAAATGGTCATAATAAATTTTTATTAGAAAGGCGGGATATTATAAAATAACAGAACCAAAATTAAATGAAAGAAACATATAAGGGTTTTTACCTAAATGACTAATAAACTCTCAAAAATTATTCTTTAATATGTATCACAAATAAAGAGATCAAGAATAAAATTGATTGATAAAACAAGTTTTATATCCAAGTTGGTAATATAAATATATATATTAGAGGATAAATTATAAAACAGAAACCCCATTAGGGTAAATAAATATTAATCTAAAAAATTAAGTGGAAAATCACAAAAAAATTATTTTAGAAATCAATTTTAACATAGAAGTAAAATAAAAATTTGCATGTTACATTCAAAGGTTTTTTTGATATGGCTACATGAAATATTTTCAAAAAATAAACATTCCATTAAAAAGAATCTCCAATCATTGATAATTGAACATTATAATGTTTCTTTTAGGAAAATTATAATAGAAATAAAAAAAATAGGAAATTAAAACGATAAATTACATTTTTCTTAATTTTAAAATATCATGTTTCAACATGTACATCTAATTATGAGTAAGAGAAAATTATATTTTATTAAAACATCATTTTATAAATATGGAAAATAAAACAACACATATCATAATATTATTATAGGAGAATCTGTGAATTGAAAAGAAACCTCATGATGAATCAATATTACTCAACTAAACTGTATTTGAGTTATCAATATCCCTTTTGAGAAACATATTCCATCAAGAATAAAACATATGATAATAGGTTTTTGTGAATATATATATATATAAATAAAATAAAAAATAATATAATAAAAAATAATAATGTATCCAAAATGTATTAAATATGTTCATGTGAACTATATTAACTCAATGAATGCAAACTGAGTTATAAAAAACTATTAAATATGGGATAATATTTATGTCAAAAGAGAATTGTAGAAAATAAATAGACTTCAAATTGTTTACCCCATTAATTATAAGTTAAAAAGTTATAATAAATTCATAGTATTATAAATAAATAGAACAACATAAAAAATAAAATTTTACATATCATCAAACATGTATTAGTAAAAGAGAAATAAGAACTGGAAAATTATTGTTGAATGAATATCATTTTAATCAAAACCCCTTAAAAAAGATTATATGTAATTAAATGAAAAAAATCAATGAATAAAATATTACAAATTATATTATATCTAAAATTTGTATTTAATACCAAAACTAAAATAATCTAGTTGTATAATACTAATAAATTCTTAATTAGAGTAATTAGGGATAAAAATCATTACATCGTACAAGATTTCATTTTCACATGCACAAAATTTCTTCAAAAATTAAATTCTGTTCTCAAAATAAATAATCCTGAACCTTATTCACTGTTTTAATAATTTATAATCCTCATTTATAATTAATATGTAAATATTTATTATTTTTATTTTTATTTTTATCATTAGAACTGTGTAATACATATCTCTTTGAACTAGTTTCCCAAAATAGGTGTTGGTATCTATTTTTTTCCAAAATTTCTTCAATAATAGATCATATATTATAATATAATAAATCTTTAATAATATTTTATAACTCTATAATCTCATTCAATTGATGTTTTATTCATAATTAATTATCATTTGAATGATAACAATCATTTTTTGGTGAATATAAATGAATGAAATGTGTTTTACTAATACATGATTTTTATATTGATATAAACATAAATGATCCAATAAAAACCCATTATCTAAATATTTATATAATATAATTCAATTATTTAATATTTCATAGTCCACTGTAACATAAATAAATATTATTTTTCTAGTTAGTAGTTACTAAAACATGAACCTACTAGGAATAATAGATTATTATGAGGTGTTTTAGTTATAATATCCTGATAATAGGAGAATAATGGTCTTATTTGGTGTTTATAATTTTGTTATATATAAACTAGAAGTAAATTTTATTAGTTTATAATTTAAATGATGTCATTACCTATAAACATGATATCATTTTCATCTTAGTTTGTTCATTCTAAATGAATAAAAAAGTGACTGTCATTTATTGATAATGGCCTTAATAGACTATCCAAGTTTTCAATCCATATCCATAATGATAGAGTTAACATAATATTTATCCTTTTAGGCTATCCTTATATCTATCCATATAAGTTATTGATTAAAATTAATACAAAAAATAATCGTTCTATAGAGGTAGTAGTCCACACATACACTTAGTGAAAAAAAATTTCCATAGAATGAACGAAATGGTAGATATGGTATATATTTTTACTATAAAAACTGATATTATTATAATAATTATTTATATAATTTCCCTTTTCTACATCCTTTTGTATATTTAAAGGAAAATGAAGCACAATGCATCATGGAGTTGGTAGGTCAAACCTTACATGAATTATGATTTCATTTTACATAAAATAAAAGTGTAATGGTGATTAATGATTATTCCCATAATGCCACAACTAGGAAAATATTTTCATTCTTGGATCCAATTCATTTAAGGGTCATGGTTTTTCTATCGGGAACTATTTGTGATTAGATTGATCCATTAAAGAAAATATTTCTATTTAATTTTGGTACATCCTTTCCCCCTATGGGTTTTGTGGTTTTTTTGGGAGAAGTGGAAAAATATATTTAATATCATAAAGTGCATGGGTAGAAAACTATTAGTAGAATCCATTCACACCTTCCCTAGAATTCATTTTATAGGTCGGTGTTTCTAGATTGATGGTACAACATGGATTCAACTAGGTATTCCAGGCATTATAGACTAGCCATTTGGTAGGTGACTTTTAGGCAGATAGGGGTGCACAGTCGCTGCACGGTTTTTCAAACCGTATGGGCGAACCATGCCCCTATCTTAGTCATTAAAATTTTAGAAAATTACATTTTTACTATCATGAAATTTATCATTAATTACACCTTATTATTCACTACATGGGATTTTCTACCATGGGAGCCTCCTCAAATATCTCTTAGGCTCATTGGGAACCATTTCGTGGATGTATTTGGTAAGGAAACTCCATATAATCATTAATTAAGTCCCTCCTCATTTTATTTCTTCTAGTTTTATAGGGTTTCCTCCCCTATTATTTGGATTCTCATATTCTGGTGGAGTATTTGACATTGGAAGGGATATCATGATTTTTTTGGTTAATGATCACTTATTAGGGTCTTTGGGTGGGTTGATTATAGTTTCACATGGTTTTTTAGAATTTTTCTCACAAGAGGTAGGTGGTTCAATGCTTTATAATTTTTATATGATTATATATTATATCCTTGAGTTTATAAATATATTATATTATTTATTTTATTTGGTGAGAGACATGTTTTGGAAATGTTTTGACATGTATATATATAGAATGTGGATTATTGAGAGGGAATGGTTACATTTTAATGTGTTCCTTATTTAGAAATTTAATGGGATTTTTCTATGAGTTTTTTTAGTGATGAAACAATTTTTTTTAAAATGAACTTTATGTGAGAATGTATTTTAATGTGGTTATTTCAATTGAAATTGTTTTATATGGGAATATGGATTCCTGTTATGATCTTTTTATTTTATATTTGAAATTTTTAAATTTTTGGAAGCATGTTTCAAAGTCATATTAGTTTTTGTGTATATTTTAAAGTGCATTGGCCCATTGAAAGGATTAAATTTATTATGATAATTTATTGTCATAATTTCAAATAGATTTTTTAGGTTATGAAAAGTGTTCTAAAAAGTGTTTTTAAATTATGTTTTTGTAGTTAAATTTGAATGTTAATTGTTTATGAAAAAAGAGTGATTTCCTAGTGTATTTATAAAGCTTATCATGTGTATATGAAAAGGTTGTATTGTGTGAAATGTGAAATGGTGTTGACCACCTTATAAACTTCTATATTTAGGATGGAATACTAGTTTTATTATGATAGAGATTCATAAGGTGATTTTTCCTAGATTCACATAGCCATATTGGTGATTACAACACTAAATCAAAACTGATGATGATTAAAGGTCACAATAATATTTTAAATGCTACTCTACTCAAGTTGTTTATGCATGAGGGTGTTCTAAAATTGGGTTACAATACCACTTTTCACTGAGGTATGAGGTTCTAGTGTCTCACTCGATCAAGATTAACCCTAGGGATTTACACATGGTTCCCTCCTAAGAATTATTTTATGTGGTGACATTCATCACCATACAGTGTAACATGAGTACATATCATTTAAAAGTAATTTTATTTGAGTAAAAGTTCTATTTTTAGTTATTACTATAATAATTACATTCCTCAAATGTGTTATGATAGAAATTTCCCCTCTATAAAGTTGTTCTCTTTTAATGTGTTACCTTAAAACAAGTTTTCCTTTAATTTTTTTTCTTTGAAAGGTTTCAATGTTTATTTTATAAATGTGAGTGTTAATTTTTTTTAATGTTATATCATGTAATGTCATTCTTTTTATGGAATCCTAATGGGATTTGTCTCATACCCTACATACTCATTTTAGTGTATGTAGACTTTCTTTGTATGAATCTGCTAAAGGAAAGGTATACTATAAAGATGGTTTAGTTTATTAATGTTCCATATCATGGTAGTGTTGTTTGTGGTGGTGTCTTGAGGGTGATTCCATTCATGTCACACAAAGGATTTTGTGATATTATTATATTCCCATATATTTGTGTGTTTTTTATTTTTATTTATTGTTATAATCATAAAATTTAAAAATTGTGGTTCTATGTATTGGTTTTGTTATTCAGTTTTGTGTTGTTAATTTACTTTGGTTATTTATTCTTGTGCAAATGGGTGAAATCGTTCTAAAATAATGTTATTGATACCCAGGAACTAGTTTCCAAATTGTGGGGATTTTAAATGTCCTTTCTTATATTCCATAGAACATGTTGGGTGTTGGGTTAACTGGCACCTCCTCCAGGATCATGAAAAATGGTGTCAAAAGGGATTTTTATCTTATTGTTTCACATCATTAAGGAATGATTCATGGTATAACAGAGCAATTATTTTTAAAAAATGATGTTCATGTTATTATTAGGGTGCCTAGACTACAATACTTGTGATTAGACTCACTTTTCCATGGAAATTAAGGGTATGTTTCTTTTCTTTTGTTATTGGGGATTTTTTTGTGTTCGAAAATGAAGATAGAGTTGGCATTATGGTCTCTATGAGGTCTCATTTCCTATAAATCTATGTAGAGTTGGGAACATAGACATAGAATACCCTCTATGATGGTAGCGTAATTGTTTTATGTCCTCCAACAATATGGAAAAATCATATACTAACACTATTTTACTCTTTGTTAATTGTTTTCTATATTTTTGGGTTCTGAAAATTGTTACGATGACCTTGTTTTGGAATAATGAAAAACTAGGTTTTAATATGGAAATGGTTTTATATTAGGAATATGGAAAATGGTATTTTTGAATAAATTTGATAAAAGCTTCAGAAAATTTATTTTTAAAATTTATTTTTTAATAAAAATAACAATGAGTTCAATGAGAATTGGAATTTCATAATTATGTCGTGTTGTTTATCGAAATTAATTGTTTGGAAGACATGAACTATTTCAAGGTGGGTTTGGGAAATATGTTTTATGTGTGGTTTTTTAAGCATTAAAAAATATTTTATTGGAATTAATTGGGGGTTTTGAATTGTAATCAAGGGATTTATATTTTTGAAATAAATGAAACAGATTGATGTGTGTCACTTCAAAATGCTTTTTGTTTTTGTTTTTGGTGAAATCTTGAATGGTTTTATTAATTCATGAAATTCTATTTCATGGGTAGAATGTTTTCTTTTAAATTGTGGAAAATTACTATTTTGACCTATGGTATTTCAATGAGTGACCACATGAATGGATATTTGTGGATAGTTTATGGCATGATTGGATTAGTTCCCAGATTGTTATGAGTGAATGGGTTTGTGGTTTGGCATAAGAAAATGCATGTGTGAGGCTCTATGAGAAATCATTTTTGAGTGTGAGCCCACTAATCATATCTTCCACTCAAATGTGATTTTAATGGGAAATGTGATGCTTTGATATGTAGTAGTTGTGTGGTGTGTCTCTTTCTAATTTAGGAATGTTTCATATGAGGTTATTAGGGTTTGAAAATCATTTTTTAATGGTGTTTTATGTTTGAGTTCTTATTGATCAGTTGGATTTTGGATAGAAATTAGTGGGTTATTTTAAAAAATATCTTTGGAAGACTCTGGATTGGTTACCCCTAGGATTTTGTTTATGCCACAAATCCATTTTTTATTTTCTGAATAAACCACTTTATGGATCAGTGGTAACACTACTACAAACACGGCCTTTATCAGCGCTAGAAAAGCGCTGATAAAGCCAGTGTAGTTAAAGGGGGGGTCCCCTTTATCAGTGCTTCCTTTATCAGCACTTTCTTTTTAGTGCTAATAAAGGACACTTTTATCAGTTCTTTTAAAAAAGCGCTGATAAAAGTTAAAAAAATTTATAAAAATTAAAAAAAATTAAAAAATACTGCCAATCGGGGGGCTTTTATTGCGCTTGAACCCCCCCCCCCCCTTCAGCACTTTTCGGCCCCCTATACAACACCCCACACACACGATGCACCCCCCTCCACCCTTTAACAGCGCTTGCTCCAATATTCCCCATGCACGCGCACCCCAGCCTCCACCAGGATTTGAACTCGAGACCTCCCCCCTGCGCGCCTAAGCCCTTACCACTACTCTATTTTGATTTGCTTTCCAATTCATGATATCTATATATATATATTTATATATTTAGTTATATTTATTCGTATAGTAATATATATTTATATTAATATATACATATAGTTATATTATAATATATAGTTATATAGTTATATTATAATATATATATTTATATTAATATATATATATATTTATATTAACATATATATAATTATATTAACATATATATAGTTATATTAACATATATATAGTCATATGAATATATATTTATATAGTTATATTAATATATATATAGTGATATTAATATATATATTTATGGTGATATTAATATATATATTTATAGTAATACTAATATATATATATGTATATAGTTATATTAATATATATATAGTTATTAGATTAATATATATATAGTTAGATTAATATATATATAGTTAGATTAATATATAGGTATATAAATATTCATATATTGGTATTTTAAATAAAATGGATGTTAGTTATTATTTAGATAAAGATAATATATTTTATATGTAAATATATTTCATTATTTATATTTATAATTAAATTTTTAGGTGTGAATATTTAAAAAATATAAATATATTGTAATATATTGGATTATAAATAGCAGTGCATTATAAAAATTGATGAAATTTCAAAGACATAATATCAATATTAATGCAATACCTTGGAATAAATTCATCCCCCACCAAAAAAATCCAATAATACCCCCTTAAACGAGGGCAAAAATCCACAAAATGTTAAAAAATCGGGGTACCACGACAAAAAACTCAGTTTTGGAGGCCTTTTGGGCCTCTTTTGGCCTCGAAAATCGCTTGAATGGGATTCCCCCGAGACACAACGACGTAGAGCGCGTCGCAAGCTTCGATTTGATATGTGGTAGAGATCAAACGGACACCCGGATCAAAAGTTATGGTCGTTTGAAGTTTGAGTTGCGTTTTCAACATATATTGGATCTTTTTTTAAGTTTTTTAATTTTTTTAGTCCTCAAATTGTTATTAAATGAATATTACTCCATAATGATTATCAAAATATTAATTAAAAATATTTTTTTAAGTTTTTAAGAAGTCATTTTCACTAAATATCTTATATATTATGTATAATAAGTGTAAATGTACATTTATACTTATCTAAAATATATTTAAAAATTATATATTATATTTATATAACTATATAACTATATTTATATATTAATTTTTTTTAATTTTTTTTTGAAGCCGACCCTTTATCAGCGCTAAAAAAAAAAGCCTTGATAAAGGCCCCCTTTTATCAGTGCTACTAAGCAAGCGCTGATAAAGGGGGGCCCTTTATCAGCGCTACTAAGCAAGCACTGATAAAGGGGGGCCCTTATGAGCGCTACTAAGAAAGCAGTGATAAAGGGGTGCCTTTATCACCGCTTTTTTGAGCGCTGATAAAGGCACCCCCCTTTATCAGTGCTTTTTCGTTGGCGCTGATAAAGGGGGGCGCTGCAAAAAACTATTTTTGTGGTAGTGTAACCTCACAATACTACTAGATACCATATTTCAAAAACTACACACATAAACATCATCAAGGATTCAAAATTCACCCCTAAACACCAAAATTAAAATTAAAATTCCAAATTCAAGAAACATGACACATCATCATTACCTCAGGCCATGATCCTACTCGAGCCATTCCAACTAAATCGCAAACAACACATCATCGTCATCTCATCAACAGAAATCATCAACCACCAGAAATATCTTTACAGTTGTAGAAATTGTAAGACCATCATAATGTCAGAGGGCATTCAGATTGAACCGAAGACCAAAACCAGAACCTCCCCGAATCGACTCACCTTCATCGTCACCATCAACACCAATATCTGGAACCACTTAGAAAGAAACATTAACAACACTAGAAATCCGATATGGAAAACAAGTATCAAGCTTCGCATGATAAAATCGACTCCGGACGCGTCTGGAGCACCAAAGACCACCGAACCACACATCCCAGAACCACACATCTCCATGATTCCATGTTCAGTACCCCAAAATGTTTTATAGGACATTTTGGTGTAGCTACAGGTTGTTTAACGTTACAAAACCCTCTTATTTACCAATAAATAGAAATTCTTATTGAGTTATAGAAGTTTTATCCCCCCATATGTTAGGATTAATGGAATTCTATATAACTGGATAGGGAGTATGGAATGTTGAAAGATATATTAGTTTCATTGAATTGTCTGAGTTGTTAAGGGTTATGATTCCCACCGTTATGCTTGATGGTATGGACTAGAAATGGTGTAGAGAATTCTAGTGAGGATAATGGAAAGTAGCATGAGGCTTTGGGTGATGACCATGATGTAAAATGTACTTTATAGTTTCATTGATCCCTTTTACATTAGAGATCATGTAGTGCAATCAGTGTGAAAAGTATGGTCATAAGAAGTCAGCTTGTCCGTCTGCAAAAAAAGTGTGCTTTTTGGGATCAGTTTCAAGCCCTTTTTTTATAATGATTCTTCACTAGAAACTTTCATGTTTGGTGGAATATTTTCTATTTTGGTTTCTATAAAATGATAAATTGGATGTATTGGAAGATTTTGAGAACATCTATTTTAACATAATCATCTTTTTCTTTGAGGAATTCTAAATTCCACCATTTAAAGCATAGGTGACCTTCGTTTGTTTTGTTTTCCATTATTTCTCATTCAAGTTGAGAAGGGATGATGCATATACATCTTTTAGGTACATGTATTGGTAAAAAAACATCATTAAAGAAATTTGTGTTCTATAGTGTGTTTTGTTCTTATGGTTCTACCTCTAATGTTGTGTGGTCCCTCATGAAAACATAGAAAGAGTTATATGAGGGATTCTCAGCTTCTGTATGTGAGGTAGGATATTATTCCACTTTAGGTCTCTAGCCATAGTCCCTATAGTGAATCTCCTCTGCATTTATGAACCCAAATATTATGTAGTACATTGGTTCAGATTTTGTTTATGGTGCTAGAATATGGATAATTTATGTTCCATGTGGTAGTTTATTCACCATGGGATGTCTCCCATTGTGGTAAGGTCATTTTGATCATTTTTATATTATGAACCATATGGTGTAAGAATCCTAATAGTTTTTATTGAAATATGATAGTCTCATTAACTTGAGATTTAATTGGTTGAACTTTCTGGATTTTAATTCTTGTTTAGTTGTCCTTGTGTAGTTGGCCTTCGTGAATTGATTTTTGTTATTTCCCATCTCATGGATGGGTGTCACCCTCTCTACATTCTCTTCCCTGGGTAGTGGGGTTTATTTTATTGTTTCTATGGGAATATACTAGTTGGTTAAGTTTTTTTGTTCGTATAGTGACTATATGAATTGTGTGTCTCATTGAGACTTAATTTAGAGTAAGTCAGTGGTAGTTAATTTTAAATCATAGAGAGTGTATTTAGGCCAACTCATGATGATAATACTGCTTAGTTTATGGTTTTTTCTTTAAAGTGGGTAGTATATTTGGAGAAAA
Organism: Viscum album; assembly: GCA_963277665.1. Taxonomy (NCBI): domain Eukaryota; kingdom Viridiplantae; phylum Streptophyta; class Magnoliopsida; order Santalales; family Viscaceae; genus Viscum; species Viscum album. Next base: position 1,768,189,888 of record OY728145.1, read on the forward strand.
ATTATCTTGAGTCCCTCCCATGAGTAAGAATTTTGGTAGAGTTTTTCATACTGATTTTGATGAAGCAAGGTTGTGAAGGTATTTCTTGAGAAGTTGGTTGAGTTTTTTGTTCATTATAGGTGAGATGTATGAGTTTTGGTTGGTAATACTTTTTATGGTATTGTATTGAGTGTTTAGATTATACTATTTTGAGGCTTCTATTACTTTGTATCAATCAACTGGAGGTGTTGTATCTTTTTTGGGGTAGAATCCATATAATGGGGAAGTCCATTCTGTCTCCAAAGTAAAATATTTTGATCATCATTATCAATTTGGAGTGTTCTGGTTTTCATCACAATTGATATTCATAGGGAAACTCCATGAGCTATTGAGGAGTATTAATTTTGATTCAGGATTAGGACTTGTTGTGTATTTATAGTGGTGTAATGTTTTATGGTGGGATGAATTTTCAGACAAAGGTTTTTATTTTTGTTCTTAAAACGGTTTCATTCGAGGGCCTTGGTTTTTAAATTGGGAACTGGGTGTGACGGTTTTGAACCATTGTAGTATATAATTATATTTATTTTTGAACTAGCATCTTTACCCTTGGATTTTCTTTTTTGTTTTTGATAAAAATTTGAAAATTATGTATATAGCCAAAGGCGCATGGTTGGAAAATGGTTAGTAGAAACTGGGTGCCACTACATAGGTGACAATGCAGTATGTTGTGGTTTATAGACAAAAGCTATTGAATATCTTCTACTTGTTAAGTTAGTCCATGTAGACAAAAGACGTGGTACGTAACACTTAGGTTGAGAGGGGTGAACAGTTGCCACATCATTTGATAAACTTTATCAGAAAAATGTACACCAATCGATGTTATTTATTTTTTAAAAACTACCCATTGTGACCTCCTCAAATTGAACTCTAATTCCACCCCCATCCACCCAACCAAATTTTTTATTCCAGGGGGCCTTCTCTAAGAAATCATAGGATCCCTAGGCACCATTTTGTGGGTAGATATGGAAACGAAACGCCAGTGAATAATCAAGTAATTCCATCCTATTCAATTTTTTCCATATTTTTAGGGTATGCTTCCATCATTATTAGATACTGAAATTATAGAGGGATGTTTGACCAATGAAGGGTTTTATCTTATTTCTTTGGCTAAGATAATGATGTTTTTTTGTTAAATTTTTCTATTTTTATGGTATGTTGGTGATGTGAGTTGAAGTTTCCTATGGTATTCTGGATTCTTCTACACATGAGGTATGTGGTTCCATGAATTATCATTTCTAGATTATTTTATCTTAATTTTTATGTTTATAAATATGTTCTATGATTGACTTGTGTTATGTTAAACGTGGTTTGGAAATGTTTTAACAAGGATATGTGATGAAAGTGGATTTTATAAGGAGAATGGTATTGTTTTTTAGTGTTACTTGTTCTGATGTTTCTTGGAAATGTATTATGAATTTTTTTGAGGTAGTAAACTTGTGTTTTCAAAAGCCGTTGATGTACAAATTTATTTGAAATTTATTTCTTCAAATGAAAAGAATTTTTATTGTTATATGGCCTCTTTATATGAAAATATAATTTTAAATATGAATTTTTTAAATGTTAGGATGAATGTTTACATGTGAAGTTGGTTTGTGTGTGGATTTGAAAGGGGATTAGCCCATGGGAAGGGATGAAATGATTAGGTGAAATTATGGTGATAATATTATAGGTATTTTATATATTATGCATTTTTATTGAAATGTGTTTGTAAAGGAATTTTTTGTTTAAAATAAAATATTGTTTGTTTATGGAAATGTTCGATTTCCTAGTTTTTTTATAATTATAGAAATTTGTATTTGAAAAGGGATTTTTGTGTGACATGTGAAATGGGGTTGAGAAAAAGGTAATACCATATATCTAGGTGGGAATTGAAGTTTGAGAATTTTAGTTATTTAGAACTATATTTTCTAAGTTTTACATAGATATATTTATGATTAAAACACTTACTAAAAGATAATGATGATTGGAGACCACTATAATTTTTGGAAGCTTCCCCACAGTAGTGTCTTGCGCACAAGGATGTTGTACAATGTGGATATTATTCCTCTTTTCACTATGTAATGAGGCTCTAGTTTATCACTGGTGCTAGATAAGCCATGGGAATTTATCTATAGTGCTCTCTTGAGATATATATGATGTGGTTCCTTCAATGGGAAAATGGTAGACCGTGAGTACATTTCTTATTAAATAAAGTTTATTTTAGTAAATGTTTTCTTTTTAAATATTAGTCTCAATATTCTATTCCATTAATATGTTGTTCTAAAAATTCTCTTTTAAATAAGTGGTTTTATATGAAAGTTTACCTTTATAATTTGAGTTTCCATTAAAATGTTTTCTTATAATGGATTAAAATGGTTTTACAAAAATTATAATGCTAATTTGTCTTTTAATGTTATATAATGGAATAGTTTTGTTCATGTGGCATGCTACTAGGATTTTTCTCACACCCAATATACACACTAGGGTGCATGTAAACATTTTTTTATCAATCAAGTAATGGACACGTATGTTTTGAAGATGGTTAGAGTTTCTAGTGTTCCATATCATGTTGATGTTGTTAGTGGTGGTATTTTGAGGTTTATTCTCCTGTGTCACATGGATATTTTTGTAATGCTAGTAGTTTCCCTTCCATTGTGGTATTTTTGGGCTTCATTTTTTTTAAACCTAGAATACAAAAATTACTCTACTATGTTTAGTTTTTTTTATTCAGATTGTATTATTTCTTTACATTGGTTATTCATGCTTATAAAAATGGTCAAAATCATTTCCAATAAATTTTATTGATATCCATTAACTAGTTGCCAACCTATGGAGATTGTGAATGCTCGTCACGCAATGCCACAGACTGGGTCAGGTGTTGTGATGGCACTCCGACATGGTCTACGAAAAATAACATAATATCCTTAATTATATAAAAATATATATTTAATTATTTAGGAATTTGAAAATTATATTTATGACATAAAAATTTGAAATAATAATGTTACGTAAGAAATATTACTCATGTTGATAGCTTCGATATATCCTTGGAATATCCCACTAAAAGGGATGGAATAAGAAAATCCAAAATGATAAGAATCTCAAGAGAGTTATGTTATTTTAAAGGGGAATGTAAAATCGAATTTTTTTAGGATGAAATATAATTATATAGAATTTTTTTGAATGAGTGGTGAGAGGCCACTTGTATAAGTGGTGACACTGGAATTTATATAAATAATACTTCTTAATATCAGGGTAGCATATGTTAACCATTTAATGTGGAACAAAAACTGAGAAATAATTTTCTGTAAACATTCCAGGATTATCTACATATCCTAAAATAAATTATATATATATTTTTATCATGTTTCAAACTATTTACCCATTTATTAATTACTTTTAACAAATATGATTTTAATATCGTGACAAGTTTTTTATATTAGGTAACATAATATATATGCATACAAATAATGTGGTTTCTTGTATCCATTCATAATAATTTAAGGGATATTTTTTAAAATTTATGATTATTATTTATATTTTAAATAAAAAATATCATGGTATCATCTTAGTTCATTATTATGCGTGGATAAAACTATCAAACTCATTAGAATCATTTAATGTTAATCAAATAATAAAATTTTACGGACATAATTATATATTAACTGTGAGGATTTGGTGTGAAATATAGAAAATATTTCCACTTATGATTTTTCAATTGTCCTGTTACTTCGGACATACCAAGACCAACTATTATTATTCAAATAGTTATTTATATGTTATTTCTTCAAACACCCTGAAAGAGAGGCAAGAAACAAATTAAACAAAAAACATGTTAAAATAATTTTCTAAATATAATATTTAGTGAAATAAAAAGGGGAATATATCCTTTTATTGAAGGTTTACAAGAATAAAAAACATTTTTAATAATATATCACAATAAAAGGAATTGAAATTGGATACCATTATCTAATTAGATAATTGATATTTAATTTAATAAGAGTAATATGAATGGATCACTTGTCATAATGAAAATTATTAAGGTGGATGTGCTTCTATAAAAACAAAATCTTTGATATCTCATAAACCTAAATAAATATATAAGATAAGGAAATTATATATATATTTTTATCTAAAGATTTATATAATAGATTTACATTGATACTTTCGAATAGTTATCCATCCAATAAAGTGAGAAATGTGAATTTATTGATGGAAATAAAGAGTTGTGAGTATGGAAAGATATTATGTGGTAATTATAAAGATTATAATATCAACTGATCTAATAATATTGGGCTATCTAAAGGGGAATTTAAAAATAATGATTTAATCTTTCTAAATGGACATAGACAAAACCTCAAAAAATTATATAACAATTGTGACTGTAGAATTAAATTCCCAATCAATGGAATTATATTGTTAATTAAATAACACACTAGAGATGATTTTTTTCATTAAAGGGGAAAAATTAAATTAAAATTAAGGTGTATACAATTTATAGTACATTTTTGTTAATGATTAAAGTGATAAAAAAAATTTATTAAAGGATTAAGAATATACATTAGTATATAATTTATAAAATTTCTATGTATAAGGTGTGTATTGAAATTCTTAATTGGATGTAATTGAAAATAAATGTGTTAAAATTATGAGAGGAAATATAGATAGAAATCCTCACATGGAAATGAATAAAAAATGGGGTTTTATTAGAGTGGAATCTATAGAAAATTGGAGTTCTCAAGAAGCTATAAAACGTGTTAAACAATACAACGAAATAATTTCCCATTAAATGTGTTATTTTAGGGAAATATTTTTTATATGTGGTTAAAGAGGGATTCACATTAAAAATAATAATATGTTATATCCCGTATTGAATTTGAAATTACATGATAAGTGTCTCAAATTGAAAAAACTCAAAATAAATGTAAATTATTTTTGATTTAGTTTCCACGTTATATATAATGAAGAGAAAATAGAAATTATTATGATAATGGAAATGAATGTTTATATTTTTGAAATTTAACTATTAAGAATTCCTATAATTTCATTAACATGAAGAAAACATGTATTACTAAAATTATTGATTTCAGATTCATTATAGAGTTATAAATAAATTTATCCACAACCATTAGTCTATATAAAATTATTAAAAATTGGATGAACATGAAAACTATTCAATAACTTTTTAAAACATTATTCATGAATATAATTCTATGATTTAATAGGAAGAATAAAATATATTTTAATTAAACAAATAATTAATAAAAATGACAGAAATCAGTGTTGATATTGATAAGTGTAACATAATTACCACAAATATTGGTACAACATACAGTCAATGAAGTATGAGTTTTGAGAAAATGGTTTTGTAGTCTCAAGATGAATGAAAATAATATATATTTATATATATTAAATAATTAGTTATTCGTATATAAAAGTTATAAAATATATAATTTTCACTCATTATAAATATAATCATATATAATATTATTCATCCCGAAATTTCTATGTTTTCAATCTTCAAAAATTATGTTAATAAAACTATATTAAACAAAAAACAGTAATAATTTTTCAAGACATTATAATAGTCCCCCAATTAAAATTTATAGTTTTTTAACACTTGTAATAATCAAGAGATATACATAAAATTAAAGGTGAATAAAAAATTAATAAGTTGTAATGAATAATTTGATATAATATAGACACAAATAACCCATCATACATGACTGATCGTAAAAGTCATTATCTAATGAAAATAATAGTATCATTTTTATAAGAAAAATAGATTCTTATAAAGATGGAAAATAATTTTAATCATGTATAATAATGTAATATTTTAATCATATGATAAGTAATTCATCCAATATAATATAACATAGTGGAAAAAACACATTTTATCATGTCCATTAATAACATATTGATCTATGATATAGGGTTCTTCATATTTAAAAATGTTAATAAGTGAAATATATTTTTACCAGATTAAAATATGGGTTGAAAATTCATATATATCCAATCCCATAATAATATTTCTAAAATCATGTTTCTTATATAGAGATGAAATTAGGTCAATCATAAACATAAAATTAATCGATGAGAATCTATTGGTTTCTGTAATAACTTTGTAAACAAATTCAAATGAATAAATTTGAAGAAGAACAAATAATAGAATATATTAAATTATTTATTACATTTAAAGGTATTATAAACTAATAAGATTATTATATCCCAATAATTTAAGAATAAATAACATAATAATAATAATCAAATTATTGATTAAAAAAATATTAATCAATATCATTATATGTTGTAAAAAATTAATCCATTATAATGAAAGACATATATATCCCATAATGAAGGAAAATAAAAATTAAATAATGGAAATTAACAATTGATATAGAAAACATATCAATAATTTATAGCATAATGGGAGAGGAAGATATATTATAAACCCAAAAGAAAATTAAAGTGTTTCAATATATATATACATTAAGAAATGTTTTATCATTATTATAACACATCATCTAAAAAATTATTATTATTAAAATGTTATATTTTTAATATTTTATCATTTTTTATTTTTATTTATAACAATTATTTAAATTATAAATCGTTGTAAATTATTTTTCAAATATAGAGGTCGTAAGGAAATGTTTGTCTGAATTATTTCCATTTTATTTTAATATTGAATATTTAATAATTAATATAGATATATTAGTTTTAAAATCAATAGAAGATACATACTATTTATAAATACATATAAATATATCATATATATGTTTAACTAACTAGCCATGAAGGAGGAGATAAATAATTTATTGATGATATCATCATAGGAATGTTAAATATCCAGTGAAATTATGAGTGTATAAGAATTAATGTTCAATGGTGAGAAATAGGGAGTTTCATATTCATTAATGATTGCCATTTTCATATGATTACATCATTGATGAATGGAATTTCAGTGATACAAGAACGTCTACATGACACCACAGATCCTTAAAAGAAGGTATATGGGTAAATTTTTTGTAACGATATGAACCTTTAAAAATTATTATATTAGGTGTTGAGAGGGTGTATTTATATGAATAGGGGAGGTGTAATTTCTGTTCATATTTTTAGTTTTATAATAATCAATCAGAGCATCCTCCCATTCAAAACATATATATGATTAATAATATTGTATTATTCCCTCTTAGCCAATTATAACCATTAGTGACATCTTTGAGGATTTTTTTCTTATATATTTACATTATTACTCAATATTGAATTATTTTAGGACATATAGTTTTATATTTTATTAACATTTCATGAAAAAGTAATTAAATTTTACCAATTACTAGTTTTATGTCGTTTTTATAATTTTAAAATCTATTTTGGACAGTAAATATATAACTGTGAGAAAATTTTTTCCTTAAAAAACTTATAATATAATGAAAATATTATATTTTTTATATAAAATATTTCATAACCATTTAAAAATATTATTATCATATTAAATATTTTTTATTGATCTAAAAACTATATATAATAAAATTATATAAAAAAATATCCACTAAGATTCATATTCTAATTCCAAAATAAAATTAATTTTATAAAATGTAAATATTTGAAATAGAAAATTTTCTTATTTTTATAGATTTGTTAATACTAAGGTTTTTTATAACTAAATACAATAACATTTCCAAAAATTTATAGGAATTGAAATATAATATTTATTAAATTAATAGTTTTTTGTGTTAATTTTCTTTCAAATATTGGAGTAATAATCAAATTGTTTGTTTTACTATTCCAATAAAAATTGTACTATTTAAAGAGTCATTTAATATTATAATCCCCATAATTATTATTGTCTTATAATCATTCACAAGCCACTTTGTACAACATAAATCATAGTAATTTTGTTCTATTATATTCTCATGATGTTTTCTATATTCCATTGAAAATATTCATATAGTATATTTAATAAGTTTATATATTGTTATCGTAGTGTTTATAACATTTGTATTTATATGAGACTATGAAACTATAAATTTTCAAAATCAAGTTAGGGTTTTTACACTTTTAATAGTCTCTTTATGGTATTTTTAATTTTATTTAATGTTTATGTCATTCATTTGTAACATTCTACAATGATGGAAAAACTTATTCATTTATTGTGATAACCCCTGTGTATTATTTTCCATTATTATAGTAGGTATTTTCATATCTTATGAATTTATTTTTTTGGTTTTGGATGGTTTTGGACTTGTTATGTGTTTGTTATGGAAGGATTTGATTCTCTATGTTTCCCAATATTATTGTAGTAGCTGTAAAAAAATCATTACTAATATTATGCTCGTTATGATTTGGGGTTATAATATTTTCGAACCATAGTCTATTAAATAGTGAGTTTTCTAGGAATGTAGTTGGCCATAGTGTGTTAAAATATTCCACATGAGAAATAGGAATATCTCGGGAACTGTATTGGTTTTCATTGTTGTTTATGAACTTATAGAAATGAAAATACTAAGGTTAAGTAAAAATTTTGAAGGTAGTTCTCTTATTTTATAGTAGAAGAAATTTATTATAATATATTCATCCTATGGAAAATAGGTAATCCTCCATAACCAGATAATTGGATGTGAAGGTGAATCATGCATGGTGTGGTTGAACTATACAAGTGATATGTCATTGTGGACCAAAGTTTCTAATTTTTTTTTGGGAATTTATCCAATTCAATCATGGATATGATTACATTATAAATTGTTGGGTAAAAGTTTAATTTCAATCATAAAATCTTTTAAAATGGCTGAAATTTCAACTATGTTTTGGGAGAGGGAGAATGTTCACAATAAAAATAATTGGTCATATTTTATGGATTACATAATAAAATTTTGATACTAATTGAATCCATAGAAACACCCAATTTTCAATTCATCACTAAGGCTATTGAATTAGGATTTTCAAAGGTGATTTATATAAAATGTTTCCCATTATAATGATCTCTTCTTAGAATCAATTTTAGGAATAAATCAGTAGTTTTTTGTCTTCTTAATTACATTAAATATGTCAAAAATATGAAAAATTCAGTATTTTCATATCTATTTACTTAATTTCATGAATTATATAATAATGAACAATATGGGATGAAATTATGCTTAGTAAAAGTGGTTTGATACCATGTGTGTTCACTAATTGGTTGATATAATTATTATTTTGAAAAGAGTTCTAGAATGGATCTGTTGGTGTATGTTCGTATAATGTTGATCTGAGACATGTTAGTTTATAATTTAAAACATGTTCCATTATAGATGAATAAATATTTTGTATATATAATGTTTAATTTTTTAAATGATTTATATGGAATTTTATTTGTGGGTTTGGACTTTTCATATAGTTTTTATTGGGTAACATTGGTTTTTTTCTTACTACGAGATTGATTAGGTTAGAGGAACATGGTTATTCTTGAGAGATGGGCTTGTTATGAGAATTTGGATTTGGTTAGGATTTATCCTTTTTTTATGAGTGTATGGAATGTGTGGGTGATTTGTAATGTTTTTGGTTTTATGAAAACAATGGATTCTATAGGAAACATTTTTTTTGTTTCATTTATCTATATGGTATTCATTGACTGTGTATTTGATTAATATTCTCTCATATATTATATAAAATGTTAACCAACATATAATTTTTTTAGTTAAAAATATAATGAGTGTTTGGTAGATTTCATTTTGGGTTTCAAACATCATCCTCTGCATAATTATCTTTACGTGTATATAACATCCATTTGAAATTATCTAGGTACATATATACATAAAAATATTTTAGAGGATTTAATTATTGTTATGGTTCTCTTGGATTGATATGGGAGATTATAGATAACATGTTTAAGGTGAATAAGAGTATTCTAATTCAGCACATTGCCATTAAATTTAGTCTTTGTCTTATAATATTATTTATATTCAAGGTTTATTTCCCCTATGATGAGTATTACTAATAGAGGTTATATAATTTATTTTGTGTTTTATTATTCATTAATCATATTGAATATATATTGTCTTCAGGTTTTATACTATTGTTGTTTTTTAAGTAAATTTAACTCATATCACAATGATATTGAATACCCTTAGTATTTATTTACATCCTAAGGCGTCTAAGGGATGAAAAACATGTTAGTGTAACCACTTCTATATCCAATCCAATGGGTTATAGTTTTGATATTTTAGATGGTATTTATTTTCTATAGTATATAGGTTAGGATTTTATATATTTAGATATGATGATTTGGTATAAGAAATATAGGGTGTAAAAAATATGTGTCTAGGATTATTATATGTTTGATCATGTTACCTACCTTTTTCAGGTATGAGACGTATTTTTTAACTTTTTGAAGAATTTTCTCACCACATCACCATGGGTTTATGAAATAAATAATTTCATTTCAAGGATTAATAAAGAGAGAAAGTAGTTTTATTTAATCATTCCCATGTTATTCTACTGATTATGTATTGTAAAATTTGGATATATTAATTTTGAATTCCCAAAATGGTTAGTTTTTCATTTTAATGATACAGAGAGGTTCTAATAAATAAATTATAAGATGTCAAAAAATTCAGTTTTGTTCTCTATATAGATGACTTATACTATTGATTTTAACTTGTGTCTTCTTTATTTTTTTTATTTAAAGGAATAGAAAACTAATATGGTACTGAAACATTAATTATTAATGAAACCACTTGAAATTAATGTGTCATATGATAAATAAAATCATGTTATTTTATGAATAAGTTAAAAATTACAGAGTGGGTATTTATAATCATAATCACCAATTTACTTCCTAGTTTGTTTAGTAATTAGTGATGTGATTACAACATAATATCATTTTTTACATGATATAATGGGTTTCTTTATACTAACATTTTATTTTCTTATGATACTCCACGTATTTTATTAAAATGGATATATTAAAACTCAACTGGGAAATATAATGGAAAATGATTAAAAATTCTTATTTTAATTAATTTTAGGTCATGATAAAAAATATCATGATTTTATTATTATATGGTATTTTTATAGAAAGATGATAATTTTCATTGTGATGAATATTAATCAATGTAAAATTTAGAATATTGAAAATGTGGAATCAAGTTAAATTCTTAAAATGTTTTGGGGATTGGTAGTATTTTTTTGTCAGATGATGTGAACGAAAGCTGAAATTTATAACATGTTAATGTAGATGAATTTTTTAATTTATTTAGATTTTCTATTTGTAACATAATTATTTTTAAATATGTTCAATCAGTTTTATATTGACCTAAAATGTGGATGTAAAAGTCTATGTAATTATTTTTTGTTTTTTCAATAATTGAAAATAAATTAATATTTTTTATATTCTTGAGACCAAGATATAATTATCCTTTTTAATAAATCTTTTTTTTAATTATATATATAATTTATAAAAATTACCCTAATATTAAATGAACAATTCTAATTGTGTAATAATTTAATGTTAGAATTTACATAATTTTTCTATTAGTTTTTATATGATTTTTTGATAGAACTGAAGTGTTTTTGTTGAGAAATGGAATATTTTTTTTGATAAAGACACTATCTAGTTATGGAATGAGATTTTATGTTTTTTTCTAAATAGAATATTTAACAAATAGATGATGTCTGATTTATGATGTGCAGTTTCTGAAAGGATCCCCTCTCAAATAGTCATTTATAATGGAGTCACATTACGAATAGAAAATTGTTAAAAATTACATAGAAAATAATTTTAAAATATATTTTTAATGGGATTAGTTTCCCATCACAAATAATTTAAAAATTTATTTATGAAGGGATTAGTTTCCAAAAAAATAGTTTATAAAATTGAAATAAAATAAATAAAAAATATAATGAAAAACATATATAACAACTCTATAATATGAAAAATTAAAAAACAATAAAATAATTTCAAGAAACATAGTGTATAAAAATATATATATTAGAATTAATAATAATATTTACAAACAAATCATTCAAATTTTTAACATGATATATTTATAAAGAAATTACAAACATCATTAGGGAGGGGTTCAACTGGAAGTGTTTGTGGGGGATAGAACTCTATCCCTATACCTTATTCCAAATTCTCTATGCACATCATTGTCTACTATTTCTATTTTTCATGCACTCGAAGAAGCTCCTCCTCCTATTACTCATGCTATAGAAGAAACTCTTCATGATCTCCTCATATGGCCTATATAATCTCATTCTATACTTGAAGCTACTTCTTATACAATCCATCAAATGAAGAAGACTCTCTTTGAGCTCCCCTTGACCAAGATTATGACATCATTGAAGTACCACAACAACTCCTAGACATCAATCGAGAGATGATACCAATAACTCAGCCTTTCTTTAAGGCATAATGAGTCACCTGCATCGATTATAAGTCATAAAATCCTACAACACAGGTTTTCTGACCCTAAATATCTATCTTACTCTCATCATGGGTGTGAGAAGTCACAAAATCATATGACTCATTCACATTCAATTTGAAATTAATGTAATTAATATATTTTTAAGTTAATTTTGAAACTATAAAATAATAATACAGACCACAATAGGGCATATTCAATAACCAATAGTATCTCTAGTTATGAGGTACATATAAATAATCTTATAATAATCTATCCCTAAAGTATCGTGCTGCCCAACTTCCTATGTAATGAATTAAATAAATAGTATAAATTTGAGGTTACTTAAAGTATTCAATAAAGGTGCCTTCTAGATGCCTTTGATCAATACTATTTGTAGGACTACTTCTTCAATGGGTGACCTCCTGTATCCATGAATTCCTCCAACCTAAGAATGATCTTAAGTGAAAACTATCATTCAACCAATATGAGAAAAATTCATCCCAAACCTGAGTGGATATGTAATTAGTACATTTTCGTAAAAAGAATGATCCAAAAATGAGGATCAATCTTTCTTCATGGATCTCTTCCCCGTATTATGTAAAAACATATGACATTGGACATGAATTCTAGCCTCTTAGTCCTCCCATATAGATCATTACATACTATCATTGATGGGATAAAATAAAACCTAAAAATTATTAATATTATTATTTTAAAATTAATTACATTTCAAAATTACTATTATACATTTATGGATCATCCAATGATCAAACTTGATCTTCTGAATATAAATGGTAAAATTATCCAACATCACCCATGCTCTAGAAATATAATTATGTATAGTATAACTCCCTAGTCAAATGTCTATTTGAGAAAAACTATGGGACAATAGAATAGAAAATGAAACAATTAGTATAGAAATAAAATAATAAAAACAAAATATAATGAAAATTTAGAAAATTGAAAAATTGAACATACCCCCTCTAATGTGGATCAAAATCATGATGTGGATATCACATAGGAATAGTGTTGGGGATCATTAGTATAACAAAAATATGATCAATCCTTATTGACTCACCCCTAGAACCCGAGGGAATGATGAAATATCATTAGGCCCAACACCATGTTGTAAAACCTCCAAAAGGCATGGAAGATCTCCTCATAGGTATCATTAACCATTTGAAACCTAAAAACAAGTGATGTCTGCAAATAATGGAAGATCAATATTATATATATATATATATATTTACTTTAACCAACAAGTAATTATTTCATTCTTCATCTTCATCATCGAATTGGTATATGATAGTGGCTGTATATTAATCTTTCTCTTGATTACCATCAATTTATAAAGTAGTTTCAGCTTCACCATCACTTATTAATTCTAATATAATTGATACATCATCAACACCATCACCATTATCAAATATGAATATTTTGGTGTCATAATTGATATTATTATATCATTTTTGAAAATATGTATTTTTAATTTTCTATTAAATTATTTGAATACCTTCTACTCCTATATATAAAAATTCAAATTTCATAAACTTATATTCATGGGATTTCATTTTTTATAATGCCCCACCAATCATTTAACTCTCTAGACGAAGCACAATAATTTTTATAATGTATGTTTTGTTCTTTAGGATCTAATAAAAATGTTAATTTATTGAAATAACTATTTTATATTTAATATCAACTATTATATGGTATGGATTTACATGGAAGCCTCTATCAGTATTAAAATTAATGACATATAATCATCATAAATTAATTCATTCTTAGATAACACATCTCAATTATTTCATCTGACATGCCATAAAATTCAACTTCACATTCTATATGATGTGATAATATTGAGAAAACAACTCTATTAATTTGTTTTTATATTATTTACCATATGAAATTTTACTAAATCGATATCCATTCACCAGAAAATCGTAGTTTCATTTAACTATTTTGGATTTTTGGATACTTAATACATGAAAACAGTTATCAATTTTATTAATATGTTGTGATACCTAAAAAACTGAAAAAAAATTAAGGTTATCAAAAATTATATATTTATTATATATATTAAACCATAAAATAATTTTATACTAGTCATTAAAACTAGCAAACAAAATTATGTTGTCGAAATTCTTCAATAAAATCTATTGTAATTTATAGAAAGTTTTTCTTCAAATAATCATCATATAATATACAAATATAATAAAATATATTTATTTTTAATTAATAAATAAATAATATGTGGTTGTATCATTCAATGTAAAAATCATGTCCTTTCTTTATAGTTGGGCATAAAATATGTATGATCCAATGTGATGTTCATCATCTAAAATCTAATATTGATGAACTACACCAATAAAATGTTCATGATGATTAAAAACTGATAATTGAATATCCAATGCATCATCATAATTTCCATCATTACGATCCACTTGATTATCTTTTGAATGATATTCGAGCTTGAAAAAATGGGAGAGTAAAAAACATATTTAATAAATAATTCATAGTCTATTGTCACTTCATAGATATCTTGGAAAAATAATGATATCTATCTTATCACATCTAAAATCAATGAATTAAACAACAATCTAAATGAAATTGGTATAATTATTTCCAATATAACATGACAATCAGGACTTCTAAATTTTATAATATTATTTTTTAGACATATCTATCTAAATTTGAATCATATCCATCCTGTAGTCTCAAATATATAGTCCGGTGAGAAAATAATAAAAGGTTTTCTATGGAAATGGTGTAATACCCTTTTAGATTCACTAAATTCTATCATATTTCATTTTAAAACAACTCATGTTTAGTTCTCCAGAAAATTTTGGCAAGGTCAAATCATTTTACATTATCTTTGGTCCTACTAGGTGTGTCCAAAATAGTATTAAATAAATTATTGAAACAAATATTCTTAATATATATGACATAAATAAAGTGATGGCCCAAAAAATCAATGCAATAAAGATGATCCATAAAATTACTTCACATAATGCAATTGTGATCATTCCCAAATCCATATATTATTTGATGGTTTATAGAGAGTCAAAATTTAATTAGAGGTAATGAAGAGTTAATAGATTTTACATCAATAACTAAGATCATTTATAGAGGCCCATCTATTTAAATTCTCTATTTTATGAAATGACTTATGTTCCTTTGAAAATGATGATTAACATGAAGAAATATGAGATGAGAGTAAAAGAAAAATTTCTCACATTTATAATCGTAAATAGTTTTTTCACTAATAAAGTATGAACATGATTTTTTACTAGGTTTACTCTATCAAGATAAAATGTCATATGCTATAAAATCACTGATTTTATATATAAATCCATCTTTCATTAGATAATTTTGATTAAAAAACATTATATGTAATAACACTGTTATTCAAAAAAAAATACATTAATCAATGGATTCATAAAAAATTGATATTTTTTTGGACGACATAGAATTAATAAGGTCAAAAATATATATAGGTTATTAATTACATCGAAGGAGGTAATTTTTTTGGAGTTATAAATATGGGCCACCAAAAATTTTGACTACAATAAGAATCAAATGGACTAATACTATTTGTAAAAACACTGAATCACCTGTTTCGATCTTCTAAAATAAAAAAAAAGAATATACCTGGACAAAAAGATTCCATGAATCTTCATCACAAGGATGATTTAAACATTTAATGTTTTAAATCGAGTTTTTTTCCATTAAATTAATCACATTGTGTTTTTAGACATAAATAAATCCCATTATATAAGTGTAATGGGGAAATGCCTTTTTTGTTTAATAAGAATCAATCAAGAATTCCCTAGTTAAGACTATTTTTACATAGATTGTCCACATGTAGGAAAAATAATTAATGAATCATTTTAACTATAATATAATATAAATTCAATTGAACATGCAAAAATATTTTAATAACTAAGACCTCAGTTATGAATAATCATATATCTTTTATAAAAATTTGTAGGCAACACATTTCTATTTGGTGAAAATATATTAACTTAAGAGAATATCTGATCAAAAAATCTATTTTACATTACATTATATGATTTAATAGCAATAAATCTTGAAACTACGTCAAATTTTCTTATTTTATAACCATGATATAAATAATCCTCAGCACACCTCACATAATCATAAAATTTATATGCTTTTTACTTCTGAGATAAATCAATGCAATCCTATGTTTATTTTTCTGAAAAAGCATACTAGAAAAATCATTTACTAATGTTTGAAATGTTGATGGATCTGGAACCTAATTATAAATATTTTCTCTAGAACTACATTCACTATATTGATACTAAAAAACAAAACCATTGTAAAAAAAATGCATTAGATGACACCCAATGTTTTCAAACGAGTCAAACCTCCTCAGATCACATTTCATACATGGATACATAATTATCCATTTAGACACAAATTTTTGTTTTAATGGTGGAAATTATAAAGAAATTCAACACCATCAATTTATATAGGATTTTCACAAAACTATTTAAATTTCTATAAAGATTTATCCAATTATGATCATAAAATAAAGAGTGTTTCTAAATTCCTTGTTCTATATTTCTCTAAATTATAAAAACTAAAAAGATTTTTTATGATTAATTTGAAATACAAAATAGAAGATCCGAAAAAGTGACTTAAGTTATAAAATTATATTTTTCATGAATATATTATCAATTCTTTCTTTTTTCTACTTATTTAAACTAATTAGTGATAATTATTATTTATTTTATTTAATTACCGAAAATAACAATGATATAAATTCTTCAAAACTCTCAATGTGGACATGAGTTATAATAGTAAAATTTGTTTTTTTTATCATTTATCATATCATGATCTTATAATTAAAATAGTTTCCCATTTTAATCGTCTATAATTATTAAAATATATATATATATTAAATGTATTAAATATATAAAAATTAAAAATAATAAATTATAACAATAAAACATTTTTTAATTGATCATGTTAATGTATTTTTTTATGATATAATTTTTTACAATTAAGTATACATTATTTTAAAATCACTATTAATTAGTGTAAATTAACAATTATTTTTTTAAAATTAGTAAAAATTATTTTAAATTTATATAATGTAATATAATATAATATATATTTCTAAAATGGAGTAAGTCAAAGAATTTGAAATCTTCATTTCATGAGAAATTACTAATTTCTGTCAACAATTCCTGTACAAATTTTTTTTCTCTTAAACCGAAAATTGATGATGTATTTTTATTTTTAATTCTCATATAATTTATAATAATTTATATTCATTCATATTCATTTATTGTAATTTCATACTCAATTTTTCTTTGTTTTATTTGATTATAAAAATATATATATAATTATATCAAATAATATATTTTTCTATAACATATGATACTTTTTAGAAAATAAATAACACTTTATAATATTTTCTACTTACATATACAAATTTATAATAATTTAAACATATTTTTTTATAAATTTATAGAAATTTATAATAATTTAGGAAATTTTTTAAATTTATTTTAATATATAATAAGATTTAATATTATATTATTTATACTCATTTATACTAATATTCAATACGTATTTTTAGCTAATAATAATTTAAAATATTTCCATTAATTTTTTGAATTTTTTATAATTTAATCTACATTTATTAAAATTATTCAATATTTCATTAATTTTACAATACTTTCTCATTATATAGTATTTTTAATTAATTTATAGTCAAATATTATTTTTTTATAAATTATATTAATTATTTTTAATTTCCACTATGTACCCCTAGTTAACAGTAATTTATTTTTATTAATATTAACCAATAATTTTTATTTTATACTAATTTTTAAAAATAAATAACAACTTTTATTATTTTATAATAATTTACTAATTTTAAATTATTTTATATTATTTATTTTTAATTCAGACTTAGTTTTTTTATTTATTCAAATATTTATTTATTTTACATGTTTTACACAACATAGAGTACATTAAAATATTTTCTACTTATTTATTCTATGTGTTTATTAATTATAGTAATTGTTTTTAATCACTACTAATTATCACTAATTTTTTCTAATTACCACTAATTGGTGAAAATTAGTTCTAATTATTGATAATATTACTAATTATTGCTAATTATTAATAATAATTGCAAATTATTGCTAATTATCACGAATTACTGCAAATTATATCTTATTTTACCTAATTACCACTAATTATCACTCATTTCCCCAAATATTATAATTACACCTAATTATTGTTATTTTCCACTAATTATTTCTAATTACTACAAAGTACAGGTAATGTTTGCTAAATATTTCTAATTTCCACTAATTATTACTATTTAGTACTAATAACCACTAATTATTACTAATTACTCCAATTTATTACTGATTACCACTAATTATTAATAATTCCCACTAATTATTACTAATTATTAAAAATTTCCACTATTTATTACTAATTACTACTAATTTTTATTATTTACCACTAATTAAATGTAATTACCACTAATTTTTATAATTTTTTGGTAATTATTATTAATTATTGTTAATTATTATGAATTATTGTAAATTAATACTAGTTATTGATAATTATTTCTAATTATATAAAATTTTTGAAAATTATTCTTAATTAATAATACATATTGTTAATTGTAACGAATTTCCACAAATTACTAACGTTTAGCACTAACTACCATGAATTATTACAGATTACATCAAATTACCAATAATAATTATTAATTATGTAACTTATCTTACCTAAGAGATAAAAAACTTGTTCTCCAAGATGAGCTACCACATGACCTGAAGTGAACCACAATGTATGTTATAGGTTGTCGACTATCAGTGAGGGTCTAAATAACTACATGGAGGGACTATGCCCTCTAAAATATATTAATCCATATTTGATAACAGTGTAAATAGATAAAACAATAAGAAACTACGAAGGAACGTGTTTAAGCAACATATACCTATAATTGGGTACATATTCAAACTAAAATAATAATGAAATGTCTGTATAGTAGTGTCACAAGTGTGGAAAACTCAAAATAAAGAAACAAAAGAAACCCCAAAATTGGTCCTGACTCTATGTATCAAACCTCATTCACATAATTCACAATCCAAACTCAAATCCATTGAACCAATCCCTTGACCCTATCCTAACATGAAATCATGATGTCTTCTTAGGTACCCAATGGTGGCCTGAGTATGGTGTGAGTACAAGTCAGCTGGCCACCACCAACAGTGTCTACAAAAAATCTAGTCTACATAAACAGTGTATGAATGTTAGAATAAATGATAAGTAAATTGAATACAATTTAATATGAATTATTTAACATGTTTTGTTATTTAATTCCAAGATTTATTCAAAATTTCATTATTTATACCATACATTTTATTTAATTTAGTTTCATATCATCTTCAAGGGATTTGGGATATACACCAATCACAAGGCATAAGGGGAAAAAGTCAAGTTACCTATATCACTAGGGATAAAAACATTATCAAAAATACAACACACTCACCTTGAAACCTCGGCCTATATGGTCTCATTAAATGCAACACATAGGGAAATATAACTCGTCCCCATCCTAAATCCGTTCATTTTGGGGTGGAGTTTGGAGTTTTAGTCTAACTCAACTCATGGGAATAGATCATCATGTCAATACCAAACTATACCAATCCATGAGTACATTATTATTTATCCATTCACTACACATATAATATACAATAACCAAAAATAACCAAATCCAATAGCAATCACAATCCATAATAAACAACATGGGAATTAACATTATGCCATAACCCATTACACATTTACTGTTAACCTAACATAGCCATTTATCCCAATTCCGGTTTCTTATGCCTAACACAGTAATCTTATTCACAAATCCCCCTACATAAACTCAATTAACATATACATCCCTTTCAATAGTGTATTTCTTTCAACACATTTAGAATTTCCCATGTATTATCCCACATACGAATTTTATGATAAAATCACACTTCATTTGGCATAGTACCACTAATCTAATTAAACCATTTTCATTTCAAGCCAAGTGGTCTCTTAGGAATTACCCACATCTAGTGACAACTTCCAATTTTCCCTTCTTAATAATCATGATATCAATTAACAAGTTTATCTTGGGACAAACATATTCATATGTCTATTTAACTGTCAAAATTTTCATCAACCATATTTTGGATGATCAGCACACCCCATGGGTGGCCTCAAATCAGTTAATTTATCCTCCATGCATCCCACATGGATCATGAGGGGTTCAATTTTTCATTTGGTAACCCATTATATACAATCATACTAATGGCACCAAGAATAAAATAACGGGAAAACATGACCATAATCATGAATGCACAAATTTATATAAAAACTATGGGATATAACTCAAAGACCATATACCTCAAATCCGTTGACGAACACACTCTTAAATATTTTATTACATTCTGATCCAATCAAAAATTGATCCCATAGAATTTATTTCATAAAGAAATAATATTTTAGGCATTTAGAAGAAGATTTACCCAGATATAAATCCTAATCTGAAAAAGAGAAGAGATAGGAGGATTAGACTTACCCAATGCTTTGATCTGAAACTAACAACACTAAAAACAGTGTATAAATAAATTATATTGGTCACTTGGAAGATTTTGGGGCCTTGTTTAATCCCTAGGTTTTCATGGTAGAAAATGGGATATAAAATTAGGTAATGTTATAAAATCTCATAATAATAATTTTTTAATTTTAACAACTTTTGTCGGGGCACACCATTTACCATCATGGTTTCCCAAATCCTATTCAAAATATTCTCAAGCCAATATCTAAAGGGATTTGGGATTAATGGTTAAAATTTTAGGACCTCACGGTTTATAAACTATGCTACAACCATGTGATATGTCACTGTACTAGGTTTCCTGGTTTTCCAGGGAACTCAACACGGTTTACATAACCATGATCCATCCCATTTCCCTGCCTAACTTAGAACATTCTTACATCCTTTCATTTTCTAAACCCCAAAAACCCTTGAGTGAACTCATCCAATTGAGATACATTTCATTGGACTAAAAATAGATTGAAACTGGGAGTAAAATAATGATATACCTCCATGATGTCCAAGAATAGGAAACTTCTCCATCGTATAATTTCTTGTCCTCGAGTCGCTCTTCTCGAGCATCAGTGAGTCCCCAAAGGAAATAGATCAAGAAACTAAGCCTGTATATCTGAATCATACTCCCATATTTCTTCCTTAAATTTTCCATGCCTTTAAGCAAACTATATTCAAGGGAAAATCATTCATAACAATATATTTTCACAACAATCCACGATACTAATTAGATGTTTCTAAATGGACACATTATCCTCAAGATCTAAATCGTAAATTTTGACCAAATGAGATGGATCGGGATGATAATATTTAATATGTGATACATGGAAAACAACAGGTATACTTCTATTACACTATAAAAGATAAAATTTTTAATACACCACTCTGATCCTCTACACAGCCTCAAATGACCCCACTAACCTTGGTTCCAACTTACCATATTTCTGAATTCGAATCTAAACCAACCTTGGTGAATCCTAAATACACTATCTCCCACCATAAACACAAATGGTCTACAAATCCGATCAATATATAATTATACCTACTCTGATATTTTCTCATTTGTTTCTGAATCAATCGTACTTGTTTTAACGTCTACTGGTTGACACCTAGTCCCAACTATAAAGAATATCCCATTTATTACCACACAACAATGATCTACATAGGCTCCCATAGAGCCCCTCAAACAGTTTCATCTAAATCAGAGACAAAAAACTATTATTTTATAAAAACTCAAAATTCGTCATGTTTTTATCCCATAAATGACCTAAATATTGAAAAAAGTCCGTTAACATGTCCTCTATAACAATAATCATTTGATCTGACTACCCATCCATCTATGGGAAGATCCATACTAAAAAACACTTGGGTGCCAAGCACCCTCTAAATTCCTTTCCAGTAGTGTAACATGAAACATGTATCAAGATTAGAAACTATATTTCTTAGTACTCCATGTAACTGATCATTCTCTGAGACATACAACTTACCCAATAGATCAACAATGAATGTCTCATGGGATTTAAGGAAATGACCTACCTTAGTTAGTGTATCCACAAACCTCTAGATTGCAAAATTTTTCTATGGAATCCTCATAATAGACACTATAAAATCCTTCAATATATCAACCCATTTCGAATTTGTAATGCTCAATGGCTATAGAAACCAACCTGGGTGCGGATGCTTAGTCATCAGCTGCAGATAGGTAAGGCATCAGGCCACAAAAATCATAACCTATTTCATCATTTTTGACCACCAATACTTTTGAAAAAGGTCATGATATATTTTAGTAAAACTAGATGTATTGACCACTTATATTTATAAGACTCAAACATCATCTCTTCTCACACACCATCTAGAACCACTGCGTAGCCACAAATATAAATAACTCCATCATCACCAACAACCCAACTAGATGGTGACTCCAATCCATTAAGACATTCTATCATAGCCAAACACTCAATGTCCTCAAGATGTCTCTCCATAAGCTAGATGAACAGTATAGACTCAAATTTTAGGGACACGAGTTTCATCGTACCATACCAATCATTTTCTTCCAAATTAACTTCATGAGACATTGAAATCATCTTCCATTTATAGCTAGAATCATGAACCATCAAATTCCAGGACTTCCAAATCAGGGATCCACAACAAAATTCTATTTTCATGATGTGTAATCAAAATTGAATTCAAAATAGTACATGTGGTAAACCCGTATTTATTATCAAAAATTCAAATCATGGAGATAGAAGATGTTATGTAGACTTTTATGGTTTGTATAAAACATAAACTGATCTCCCTACAAGTAATTCCTCATCATGTTATGGAATAAACCACTGTATCCAACTCGAGATCATGATTAGGGTAATTTCATTCACCTTTCCTCAACTATCATGACCCATATGCTACAATTGTATCGTCCAGCATTAATTTAACCCTGTGTTTAACTCCATACGCATCAAAGAACATGGTGTACCACTTATATTGTTTTGGTAAGATCTAGACTGGTATGAGCATCAATTTCTTGTTAAAATCTTGAAAAAACATTCACATTCCCCCGAACACTCAAATACAAGTCTCTTTTTAGTTATTCCTAAGAGTGGTGATGCCATGTTTGAGAAATATTTATTGAACCTTCAGTAATAACCATCTTATCCCAAAAAACTCAGAATATCAGAGACTCTGTTGCACTGCTCCTAAGACACTATATCATACACATTCTCTTGTTCTGTTGACAAACCAACCTCATAGATTATGTTACACAATAAAGGAATTTTATCAATTCACAAATGAAATAATGATAGATTTGTGTAAATATTATTCTATCTTAGTGTACTCAAGATGATGACAAGATGTTTTCACATGATCGTCATGCATTCTTGAGTAAACCAATATTTTATAAATTCAGTTAACTATAAAATGATCAAGATATTGGTGAAATATTACTTTTAATAAATCCATGAACATAGTTGGTGCATTCTTTCAACCTGAAAGACATCAACACAAACTCATACAACCTATATGTGCTCCAAAAGGTTGTATGAGTTATATCAGAAGATATCATCATATGCTAGGGATATCCCAATCTCAATTCATTAATAAAAGAATATAAGAACCTCTTAGTTAGTCAAATGATTTGTCAATTTTAGGAAGAAGGTGTCTATTCATAACTTTTAAGTGATTCAGATTTATTTATTCAGCACATATACTCTATGATCCAGAATACATTATAGCGAAAAAATTGGGGAACCCCCATCATGACATACTAGGATGATCAACCCTTTATTCTCCAATTCCTCCAAATGATCTTTGTGTTCTTGGAGTTATACCTATGCCATTACACATGGTAGAATGGAAACTAGATCCACTCTTCAAAACAACTATATCAAGAAATCAACATCTCTCTTGGTTGGTGAACCCTATAAATTATCAGGAACACATCCTAAAACAAATCCACCATAATAGGAAGACTTGGTGATCCACTAATCTATCATCAAGCATAAGGAATTCCACTTGGGTTGTGAGTTCCCCAAACTTCTAGAAACCATGCACTGCCCGAGCTACCTCGACATCTTCAACACCATGAAAAACATAAGTTTCACCCTAAATGTATGTTATCATTACCTGACGACAGTTACAGTTGATATGGTCCTAATACAACACCATCCAATTAATTCTCAAAATCATGTCAAAACCTCACATCTCTTGGACAAACACATTACACAAAGAAGATATTCACAAACCTCTAAAGCACAATACTTATATTTTATACCATCACAATCTTTCACCCAAAATGATGTATCAATAAACATAATCCCACAAACATATTCCATGTTCAGGCCCACAAAAAACCAAAAATTTAGCAGAGTTAAAAGATTGTGTGTCACCCATGTCAAAAAATGAAAAAGTAAGAAAATAATCTACATGGATCATACCGTTAATAGTCAATGGTCAAGACTTTCCACCTCCAAGAGTAGTCTAAGAAACATGTATCTCACATTCCCATATACCCTAGGCTCTATCCCATATCCTTGGTGTTCAACTGTACTACTATAATGGGTGCTCTCACCCATATTTTCTGCATCCACCTCCTCATCTAGTAAGACCAGTTGAGCACTGAATTCTATCCTAATATGGAGTAACAAACCACATTTCCATATTTGACATCTACCACAAGCCTCCATTTATTCCCAATTGGAGAGGATTCATACATAATCTCTGCACATTCCCCATTCCCCCACATGACTGGATCTCACCATATGGTCAAGGACACAAACCATGCATGTGTCCCTTCCTGACACACTGGTAATAGAACAACTGGTCTCTACCCTGATAGGATGACCCTCTTTTTTGAATACTAATTGCATAACCTCCCAGGATTAACCTACCAAAACAATGCTCCTTGCTATTAGAAGCCATAATACTCACTCGTCTAATTGGTACCACATGTCCACCATGTAAAGGACCCTCTAGGTTCCAATCAAAGATAAGGGAAGAATCCAAAACCTATGAAACCCTTTTTATGTGGAATATGATCACCTAAAACTATATCTTGTGCCTCATGCCATCCTAGAAATGTGTTACCACAGCTACCTTGACTACTACCAAATTCCAGAATGATGCTTCACAAATCGGTGGAATGTCTAGAATAATCTATCACCAACATTTCCCCATGGGTCATACTAATGAAATACATTTCTTTCTCCTTTACTAAGGACACTGGTTAAATATTATACTAAGAATTATCCTTGAAATTCATCCATAACATTATCTCATCCTATTTGGTCTACACCACGATGTCCCACTAATTCCATTCCTTACCTCTCAATATATTGGCCGCCAACATAAGTCATTTTTTTGGAAGGAGCCTTCAAATGATAAAGAATAAACTAGATGGACTCTATCTAAGAGTCAAATACCTATGGTTCACCCTCTCCAGTAATGGTCGGATTGTACTATAGTTGAAATTCCCTGGTCATCTCAATCATGCTCGACACAACCTCCCCAAAGTCATGTACCTTTATTTTCATGAAGCGATAAAGATTCTCATGGAACTACTCTTCTATATTTTAATAGATAAGAATATACTATTTATCCACTACTAGAGGTGTGTTCTCAGAATTATCCACTTGTCACCCAACCAAAACACATCCTTATGGAGGGATTTCTCTATAATAAAAAATGTGATATTTATAAAGCATGACAAAAAGATAACACATTTCATAAAAAATAAGGATCTATTTTAACCATAAACAACACATTTGTAAGAAATATTTCAAAGGATAATATCACACATTGATAAATTCTCCCTAAAATTCTTACTGTGGCTCATGATCAGCATGGAGTAAACTAATTCAGATCACCATAACCCTTCACTAGACACCCTTTTTTAAGACTCATTTCACACTCGCAATTTAAATCCTTCCTTATAACCACAATTGCAATTTTTCAACTTTTTACAATCACATTTTAACTCATTTACATCTTCATAAATATCAATTCCTTAACCCTTTATTTAAATTCGCTCCACTTTTCCCATTTTCATAATTTTAATTTAAAAATATTTTATTTTATTTTCTTCATGAGTGTAAAATTAAATTTACATTTTATATCCAACACACCCATCACTTATGTTCCTTCCATGATGAATGTCTCATATATATATATATATATATATATATAAGATCCATCTATAATTAATGAATCCACAACCCCATGCCTTTACATCTATTGGAAAACTATTATAAATTAGACACATCACAAAAATTGTGTACCACACAATGGGGAAATATCATAACCATAACAAAATATATCAAAATAAGAAATTCCATACCTAGGTTATTTTGGGTTTTGAATATACATGGGCTAGTTTCTCCCATTAATAAGCTCATTTCCAAGGCACGACACATTCTCTTTTCTTTTATACCATCCCAAATATTAAATCCATAGAAAAGAACTGCTATTATACTAATATTTAACATCCCCGACCTGGGATCCACTAAACCAGTGTTCGAGTTCGAGATGCCACATGAACTGAAGTGTGCCTCCACATACGCTTGAGGTTAAAAACTAGTAGTAATGGTCTAAATAGAATCATGTGGTGACTATTCCTTTATTACCATATTATGAAAAAATAGATAACATTTTAAATAGTGTAAAATATAATAAATAACCAAGGATCATGCAGAAGTAACATCTCCCCAAAACTAGGTACATCCTCAAACTAAAATAAACATTATATATAAGGCCCCACCTTTAAACATTACATAATCATGATTTATGTTAATAATTCACATTTAGGATCTTTTTAGGTTTAGAGTTTTATATAATTAAGCCATAACAATTACATTCCATCTCAAATATTACAAAGTAAACACTTATACTCAGTATCCATTTTTTCATAAAATATAAACTCTTTAAAGGAAACAATAATTCTTTTCATAAAATAAATCATCTTGAATTTTTCATTTCTCTTATCATATCTAATACCCTATGAAAAACATTTCAAAAACATGGGATGAGAATAAGAAGATCATTAACACTGATAAAATAAAGAAATAAATAATTATTCCATCAATAAATTCAAAGCATAATCTCTTTAACATACCTCATGAGATCATAGTATTTATGAATAATGCATAGAAATAAAAAATTATAAAATTATCTTCTAGAATCCATATCATACTTACATTATAACTTTCACAGCTATGTAGGAAGTTATGTTTTTAATACCCATCATAGTATATTCCCTAAATCTCTTAGGAGAAACATTAACATTTTCCTCCATCACATTACCCAATTCATTGGAGAGATATCTTGTGCTCACCTTCCCTAGGTTTATCATTTAACCACTCGTATATGTAATAAATTCCCAAAAACCATAACATAATCACAACACATGAACAAGAATAAATAAAAGATATCATTTCCACATTGCGACCACAAAATAAAATTTTAATATATTGACAAAATCAATCCATTATCAAAACCATTTTCAATTAAATAATATGTAAAAAGAGTATATAGTATTTATTTACCTTCTAAAAACATAACAGTTTTTTAAGGAAGCCAAATATCAAATATTGCTCTTGACTGCAGAAATATAGTTGTCACCGCGTACATTAAAAAACATTCTTTTAGTCATTTTGTAAAACGCTTCATAGAAATAAGAATCCCTTTGAATAAAATTAATTGTCAAAGGGGATTATACACCATATAAAATAAAGTCATGTATAAATCAAAATATGTCTCAGTGAAACGATATTGAGATGAGGTCCCTTACCTCCTGTCTGACTTGACTAGTTCATTCTTTAATCTCCTAAATAATAAACTAAAGTTAATTATTACTTGATTCAGAACCATTTAATATTTATTATTCATTTTATATAAATTATTACCATGTTATAAACATTACATAATCATTTAAGTTAATAACATTAATTTTGTCTATATTTGGTACTTGAGTCAAAAATGAAATTCTTATAATTATAAGTTGTCGATGTGGTAAAAATTGAATTATCTACAGAATGATATACATGATTTAGATATATTATATATTATATATATCTAGTATTTATAACGGTACATAGCATTTGGAGATATTAATTAAAATGCACCATTCTTGGAGACGGTAAGTTTTACGTACGCATGAACACTACATTCATTTATATTTAATATTTAATAGAAAGAAAAAATAATGATACATAGGTATATAATAATTCTAGTATAATATCATATATATAATTTTATTAATTATATCTTTTATACATTCCATGTATGGAATGAATGATTTATATCACTATGGGAGGGTGGTAGTCCACACTTCCTAAAATAAAATTATCATATTTACCCATTATGGAAACCATAACGGTATACTATAAAAAAAATAAAAAATCATAGAGAAAATATAAATATATATATATAAAACATATAAATATAGTGTCATCATAATGTCCACCATGAAATTTGGTGGGAGATAATTGAACAGTCATCGTTCCGAGAGGCTGTAGTTTGTCGTCGAAAAAATAGTATGTTCGTATCCATTAGTTGGAGATGTTTGGTTTTGAGTTCAAATACTCCACATAAAAATATCCTAGTATATTTAATATAATGGTTTTTTTATAAAATAATTTAATAAAGAGATTTTATAGGGTAGGAGAAGGAAAATAAAATAACAGAACCTGAGAGAAGACGTTATGTTTAAAAATGGTAACATCTTTTGATTTGAGCCAAATTTCTTTCATCCTATGTTAAGGCATATAGTAGTAATATAAGGATGTTGGTAGATTATTATAGTATAGTTTGGATAAGCCAAGATTCTTGAGAGGTGTGAGTAATGGGTTAGAGGTGGTGGCTTTTTATAAGAGGGGGAGGGGCTCTTTAGAAAAGTTTGAAATTATTATTTTATTTAAAAATTATATTTGGTTTCAAAAGGTTAAAATCTAATAAAATTAAAATATAATGTAAATATAAGTCTAAATAAAATCATCCCATAAGAATTGGACTGGTTTTTGATATTTTTTTAATCCTTATTTTTTTATTTAACCGTTAGTTAACTTATTTAACATTTACCATGTACTCTTTTATATTCATACTATACGGTGAATATTTTTACAATAAAATGCCAAGTGACACAAAATGTGTCATTTATGACAATTTTATCACTATTTATGTAATTTTTCATAATATTATAATTTTAGGATTATTGTTTCATTTAATAGAATATTAATTGTTTTAAAAACTCATTTATGGAAATTTATAAATTATCCATATCATGTCCTTTAAAAAATTTATAATAAGAAGATTCATTCGAAAAACCTTCATTAATTCAAAGATAACAAGTCATTATTATCCCTATAAACAGTGTATGGAATAAAAAGTTCCAATATAAATCTATTTTAATATTTATAATCTCATTTATTTAAAACATTAATTAATGAGGTAATCATTAAATCAACATTGTGTCATAAATAAGTGTGTTTATTTTTTGTTCTAAAAATTATAAATAAATTATCATGATATTGGGAATTTTTTTAGATATTTATTTACTATTTATACAAAAAACATGTCACATATATCACCAGATATAAAAATTGTTTTATGAAATTATATATGTTTATGATACATTTTTGTTAACTTGAAATTAATTTTATAAAAGTGTCATTTTCACTTAAATGTGGCTCCATGTGGTCCCAAAATCAACCCAAGGATTCCGATGGTCAGATTTCTGTTAGGCAGTAGGGTTATTAAACCTTTTAGGGTTATTCAATTTTATTATAATATTATTTTTTACCCTTATTTTCCGGATTTACCCTTTAACCATTATAAATAAAATATTTACTAAAGTTACTTTTCATAATGACAAAAAATAAAAGTTACATATTTACACAATTTGGACATCCTTGTTCTAAATATGGAATCCATTTTTAAAAATTTAAAACTAAAAAGTTGAAGAAATTAATTTAAATGAAATTTGCATTGTCAAAACTAAAAAGTGTGTTTTTATGAAATAATAACTTTCAAAAGATTGACATGTGTTTATATCTAATTAAAAAGTGAAATTAAGTCCAAAGACCCAAATTGTATTAAATAGTAAAAATATAATCTAATTACACTTTAAAATCAATTAAGAAGATATTCAAACCATATAATTAAATTAAATTAAATGATAGTTTTGACTTAAATGTAGAAATTTATCACTATTCATTAAAAATGAACTTTATTAGAAAAATAAAAAAAATCCCAAAGTAAATTTTCATGTCCCTATTCTAAATAAAATGTTTATTTTATAAAATGGAACAAATAAAATTTAAAAAAAGTATATTTAAATGGGGTTCACCATCAAACGGTGACAATACTACCTTTTCAAAATAATGGAGTTTTTATGAAAAAAAATTTATTTATTCTCATTTTAAGCATCTAAATATTATAGGATAAATGTAAAAAAATTTAAAGAACATGTATAATCATATTGTAGTCAGTTATACTAAATCCCACCAATACAACAGCTTGGCGTTAACTACCATTTAAAATAATTTTATTTTATTATTTTTCAGTATCACATAGCCTTATGTGCAACATGATATTTTCATAGAAACCCATTGTTGCATGTCTAATATGAAATCAATCATAACATCCCCTTTAAAGTAAAATTATTATTTAATTCAAAAATATTAATAAATATGAAAATGTGATATTATTTATTAACCTGGTATGCTACATCATTCCCCCTTTTGGAAATTGCTTTCTCGCAATTTTATTCACTTATCAAAAAATTGGGGGTATTTATCCCATATATAATTATTATATTCCCACATTTCCTTTTCAACCATATGGGTTTTCCAAAATACCTTTACTGGATGAATTAACTTATTTTGTAACACTTTCTCTCTTCTTTCAAGAATGAAGTCTGGTTATTCCTCAAAAGAATGATTCTCTTCCAATTGAACTAGCTCTGGACCAAAACATTAGATGGATCCAACATATAATTTCTCAACATGGAAACCTGAAAAAAAAATTGTACTAGGGATAAACAAGGATGTAAAGCCACTCTGTATGCAACTGTTCTAGCTTTTTCCAGAATTTTATAGGTTCCAATGGACCTCAAACTAAACTTTCCCTTCATACCAAAATGCATCACACTTTTCCATAGAGAAACTTTGAGAATGATATGATCACCTACTTTGAAATAAATATCCTTCCATCAGTTATCTGTATATCTATTCTTCCTGCTCTGAGTTATTCCCATGTGCTTCTGAATCAATTTAACTTTTCTACCATTTCTTCTACCAATTCTGGTCCCATCAAATTCTTTTCACCTACTTCATCAAAAAAATTTGTAGCTTGATACCACTTTATATATAATACCTCAAATGGTGATATATGTATACAAGAATGAAAACAATTATTATAATAAATTCCTACCAATGAAATATTTTGGTCCCATCTTCCCTAGTAATCCATTGAGGATACACATAGCATATTATCCAATGTCATAATTTTTCATTCTGACTGCCCATCTTATTTAGGATGAAAAGCTTAAATAAAATTTAATTCAGTACCCAATGACTTCTAAAGGCCTTTCTCAAAATTTAGAATTGATCCTTGGATCATGATCAGATATAGTGTTCAGGAGAATCCATGTAACTAGACTATCTCTTTAACATACTACCATAAAATTTGATCTAGTGATAGAGTATCTCGAATTGGAAGAAAATGAGCAGATTTAGACAATCTATCAACAGAAACCCATATTTCATTGTTTCCTCGATAATTCTTTAGTAATCCCACAATGATGTCAATGGATATATTTCTCCATTTCCACTCTGGCACTGGTAATGTTTGATGCTTCCCTTTCGATAACTTCCACTCTGCTTTATCCTATTGACAAGTTAAATACTTCATAGTAAATTTAGAAATATATCATTTCATTCCATCCAACTAGTAATTCTTCCAAAGATCTTCGTACATATTAGTACTACCAAGATGAATTGAAAACAGAGAACTAGGAGCTTCACATAAACAACTATTTCATCAACAATGAATCAAAAGGCACAAATAACATCTTCCCAAACCATAAAACAAAATCATTATCAATGTTAAATTCAAGTAACATACCATCTTGAACCAACTTTATCTTTTTCAACAACTCACTATCTTCTTTCTGCACTTACATTATTTTGGTTGCTAGGGATGATTTCAATGACACATGAAACAAAATAGAGGAATCTCCTACACAAAAAACACATATTACAACGTTTATAAAATCGTTAATCATAGGATCTTGTTTGAAATGTAACATGGATAATGTACCATTACTCTTTCGACTCAAAGCATCAAACACTTTATTTTCCATTCCTGGATGGTAATGAATCATGAAATCATAATCCTTGATTATTTCTAGCCATCTCCTTTGTCTCATGTTCAAATATTTTTGACTGAATATATACTTCCAACTTTTGTGGTCAGTATATATTTCACATTTTAATACATGCATATTATGCCTCCGTATTTTTAAAGTAAAAAACATCAGATAATTCCAAATCATGTCTAGGGTAATTTAAGTCATGAGGTTTCAACTGAGGTAAAGCATTAGAAATTACCTAGTCATTCTGCATTATGTCACAACTATTTCCTTTCAATGAAGAATCATTTTAGATAAAAACACACTCTTTCTAGAAGGCAGTGCCAAAATTGTAGCATTCACCATTATTCTTCTCAATTTCTGAAAACAATCATCAATTTCTTTTTTCCCATAATAACTTAACACCATTTCGAGATAACGTAATTAGTGGGATAGATAACTATGAAAAGTTTTCAACAAACCTCTGATAATAACCTAGTAAACCAAAAAAACTATGGATCATGTTTATATTTGTGGGTCTTGTACATTCTTCAATAACTTTTTTTTAACAGGATTGATATTTATTTCATTTTTAGAAACAATGTGACCAAGGAATTAAATTGGTTGTAATCAAAACACACACATTCTGAATTTCCCATACAAATTTTTTCTTTTACGGTTTCTAAGACAACACATAAATGAATATCACGTTACTATTTACTTTTAGAATAAACCAAAATATCATCAATAAACAAAACCAAAAACTTATCCATGAACTCACGAATAATTCTATTCATAATATCCATGAATATAGCAGGTGCATTGGTTAACCCAAAAGAAATAACTACAATTTAATAATGGCCACATCTATTATGAAACGTGGTCTTCAGAATGTCTCATTCTTTTAATTTCAAATGATGGTACCCCAACCTCAAGTCAGTCTTCGAAAAATACTGAGCTCCCAGGAGCTACTCAAATAAATCATTGATATGAGGAAAATGATACTAGTTCATAATAGTTATGTTATTCAAATATCTATAAATAATGAAAAGTCTAATTGAACCATATTTATTTTTAACAAACAAGACTAGATCCCCCCTTGGTGATGTTCTAGGTCAAATTAATCCTTTATCTAGTAACACCTACAATTTCTTCTTTAACTCTAAAAGTTCTATTTCATCCATTCGATAAGGGTGTTTAAAAATTGTATTAGCATTAGGAACTAAGTAAATTGTAAATTTAACATCATGTTTAGATATTATAAGTCATGACCCCCTCCCACC
The DNA here is from genome assembly GCA_963277665.1 of Viscum album. Lineage (NCBI taxonomy): Eukaryota > Viridiplantae > Streptophyta > Magnoliopsida > Santalales > Viscaceae > Viscum > Viscum album. The sequence continues at coordinate 1,768,224,061 of OY728145.1, forward strand.
AAAGATGACCCTCCTGAGATAGCAATGGTGAAAGGGAGATAATGTCCCCCGAGTCCTGCCTCCAGTAGGCCCCAGGGTGGCGACTAGCACTAAGGGTATGAGTTTTAAAAAATATGGGAGGCATTACCCTTTTTCATTTAAGATCAAGAAATAGGACAGGTCAACCACCAAAAAGGAAAAGAAAAAGTTTATAGATATAAAACCAAACCAATACCACATGCATGTTTAAATAGTTCTGAAACAAGTTACAAGTACAAGAAAGCTCAAAATTTCAATACTAAAAGAAACTAGAGTACAAAAACTGCAACAACTCCATCTGTCCCAACTAGTAGGGTCCCACACAGCCCTGGTAGTCCTCCAGGAAACCTGAATGTAAACATAGGGTGAGCATACAAGTATACTCAGTAGGGAAACCTAATGCTCTCGTGCACAAGTGGGGAGGCATCCTAATGTCCCGTGAGAACAACAGAAGAAACAAAAACCTAACAAGGAATTCTATCAACCCAACCTCACCAGCCACACTCACCAAAACACAAAACAACAGGTATTAGTAGTATATAAGAACAATATTATTGGGTACCATGCACCATTTCCCATTAGTTAGCTTCTATTCCTAACGGTGAACGTTGTGACGCTACCACACTCTTCCCGCATGCACACACTTGGGCCTCAAGAACCACATGTCCTGCCCGCACAAACATGGGCCTCACAACCACGTATCCTACCCGCACACACCTGGGCCTCACAACCACGTATCCCGCCTTCACACACCTGGGCCTCACAACTAAAGATTCTTGGGAAATAGTAAAACCTTCCTGAAGAGTCTTGGGCTAAAAGCACCCCAATCAAAACCTACTCGAAGATTCTTGGGAGTAAGGTCGCCTCAAGCCATCACAGCCTATGGAAGAAGGAGTAGGAAGGAGCTAGTAACTATGGGGAAAACACCCTCTCCCATGAAATGGGACTGTTTGGTACTAAGTACACAACATGTGTGGGGTGCGACAAAACAAAAAGATACAGATATATATATATATACCAAACACTCAACCCAACCTATGGATTCTAAACAGAGAACTGAGCACGTGACTCGGCACTGCTACTACGAAGCATGCATACCACAAACAACCCCAACCCCATTTATGTTTTCATGTTTCAACCGAGTCAGTTTATTAGTTCCTTAACAACTAGGCAATCAACCACAACCAACCATATCAATCGTTCATAAAACATATCCCTGTCATCCAAAAATCGTGTTAGGAAAACACAAGCAAAAAAAACAAGTCCCTTCTTATTGAACAACCAACCCCATTGATTATTATTTCCATTCCATTACCAAGCCCCTCCATTCATTAACTCTTCCACATTTTATTTATTATTCACAACCCATCGTTCATTCACATTCAAACCCAACCCTGCAGCCCCGCTGCCAACCACCATAACCACAACCACATCATACATCATCATCCTGTAATACCATTTATTGCAGCCTCACTGACCATCACTAACATAGCCTGCACAACAACCCACAACCAAGCCAACTGCAGCCCCACTGCTCACCCGATCCAAAAAACCTACAAAAACACCCCTTTAACATAAATTAACCTCAAACAGCACCCACATGTTTATTATTTCAGTTTTGTTCTACCGGGGTGATCAAACAAGGGTTCCATATTTTCACTCAATCAACCAACTTTACATGATTAACATATTTCCACATTCCATAAAGTTCCTATCCATAATAATTCTAGAAAGATAGTGCATCATTTAATTGGGCAAGAAAATGCCCTCAACGACTGTGATTTTCAGAAGGCAGAACCTCATTCAATTCACAACATAATATCACAGGATATAAAAAATAATGTAACTGTATTCACAACTTCCCATCCCCGTTATACAAGCCAGTTATTATCATTATTAAACCAGTTCAAATGTGTTTCACATAAACAAGAGGACACCAACCCCGCATGATGCACAATTTAGAGAGACGAAGATGAGATCCCTACCTCAATAGGTTCTGGTAACAACACTCCCCTGGATCAACTTTAGAAGATGTCTTTCGGTGTCCATCGCTTCTGGAAAAACCAAATAAAATACCCTCAGGTGGAATTTGGGAATGAAAAAACCAAGTAATGAAACAAATCCAAACTCAAAAGTTCCACCTCATCGTTATGATCTCGTGGCTGTTGACAGATCATAAATCGGAGCTCAGACGAAGAAGTTATGGATGAAAGGAGCCTTAGAGTCTCTTGGGAGAGCTCTTCTCGAGGGAAAGGGGAAGAGAGGCGTGAGTTGAAAAGGAGGACGGGACCCCTCCTTTTATAGGTGATAAAAACAAAAGTACACGGCATGTACTTTATGGTACACGGCGTATACTCAGCCATTTCACATGGTCACCACGCAGCTTCCAACACGGCCTTCAACATGTCACGCGACCGTTGACTGGTCAACACACGGTTTGAGAGTAATGCGTATGCAGGGAGGGACTACACAGCGTGTTGTATGGGGTACACGGCGTGTACCCATTTATTTCACACGGCAAGGACACAGCTCCAACATGGCACATGGTTGTTGACTGTTCAACACACATTTTGAGGGTAACACGTATGCAGGGAGGGACTACACGGTGTGTAGTATGGGGTACACGAAGTGTAGCCATTTATTTCACATGGCAATGACACGGCCTTCAACACGGGGTATACCCGGAGAGGGGGTACATGGCGTGTACCCACACTACACGGCGTGTAGTTTCAAAATTCTGAAAAGTGTGGCAAAAGTCAATTTTACCCTCTAGAACACTTCATGACCCTATTTTTGACAAAGGAAAGGGTCGGAGAGGTCTGGGCCATTACATCAGATACCTCTTAAAACATTCTTGTCCCCGAGAATTCAAAATCCAACCCAGAGGAACCCAACAAGATACCTCTTAGGGACCTCATTATAACAGGAACCCATCCAACAACCCTAATCATATGTGTTAGGAATTCCTTCTCCTATGACGAGATATTATATGCTTTAGTTGGCACTGACTCGCCTGCACAGGTTTAATCACATCCTCATTAATGCGTCTCAATTAAGAATTGGGTCTTCCCACTTTCATACATTAGGATTTTTTTTCAACTTGCACTACCCCCAACACCACACAACCAACACACTGCCCGACATGTGGTTTGGGGAAAATTCCTTCTCCTATGTCAAGATATTATCCACTTTAGGCGGCACTAACTCACCTACCCGGGTTCAATCGCATCCACATTAATGTGTCTCGATTATGGATCAAGTTTTTTTCCCTTTTTCCCCCACACATCTGGACCTGCTACACACTTCTAGAGAACAAGGAAACAAAAGGTCTCATAACTGAAAATCCAAGCATTCCATTAATCAAAGGTATAGAGTATAACATCCAAAAAATCTCAAAAGAACAATGAAAACACAAGTCAAAACAACTCCGGGTACTGAGCGTGCATCTGATCCTCTTGCTCCCAAGTGATCTCCTCAAGGCCACCATGCCTCCACAACACACAAACCAAGGGAATGGTTCATACACGGAGCACCTTATCTTTACGATCCTTGATTCTGACTGGTCGTTCCTTGAAGGTCCCATCGTCTCCCATATCTAACTCTCCCCATTCGATAACGTGTGAGTCATTGTGTAAGTATTGACGTAGCTGGGAGATGTGGAAGATGTCATGAACCTTCTCCAACTGAGGTGGCATGGCTAGCCAATATGCCACCTCGCCGACTCACCTCAGCACCTCAAAAGATCTGATGAACCTAGGTGAGAGATTTCTCCCTTTCCAAAACCTCTGCTTCCCCCGTCGAGGGGAAACCTTCATGAAAACATGATCTCCAACCTCAAACTCCATGGGCCTCCTCTGATGATCAGCATAAGACTTATATCGGTCCTAAGCCACTTTCACCCTCTCACGTACAAGCTGGACTTTCTATGTGGTGCTCTACACTACCTCTGGCCCAAGAGCACCTGTCTCACCAACCTCTGCCCAGCAAATGGGTGAACGACATGGTCTTCCATACAAAGCCTCAAACGGTTCCATACCAATAGTAGAGTGGAAGCTTTTGTTGTAAGAAAACTCTACTAAAGGAAAGTATCGTACCCATGACCCTCTGAAATCCAGAACGCATGCTCGCAGCATGTCCTCCAATGTCTGGATAGTCCACTCTATCTGCCCGTCGGTCTGGGGGTGGAAAGCAGTGCTAAGGCATAGCTGGGTGCCAAAATCATGTTGTAACCCCCTCCAGACTCATGAGGTAAACCGAGTATCCTGGTCTGAGACGATAGTCTTTGGAACTCCAGTCAAAAACACCACCTCATCTATGTACCTCTGTGCTAAGGTACTCATCGGGCCCGAATCCTTAACTGCTAAGAAGTCAGATGATTTCATTAGACGATCCACCACCACCCAGATAACATCATAACCTCCCTGAGCTCTGGGTATTCCTATGATGAATTCCATCTAGATGTCATCCCACTTCCACTCGGGTACATCTAATGGATGCAACAAACCACTGGGAACAGGGTGTTCAGCCTTTACTTGCTGACACACTACGCACTTAGCCACAAACCCTGCCACTTCTCATTTCACCCCGGGCCACAAAAACTGTTCCCTCAGGCCTAAGTACATTTTTGAAACTCTTGGATGTACCACCAAGGATGAGATATGGAACTCACGGAAAACTCCCTCACGCTTCACCTTCGGAACAAACAACCTTCCATGGAAAAGCATTAGATGTCGGCTATCCTCTGACCATCCTTCTGGAGCATTTCCCTGTTCAACATGATCCTGCATTACTCCCACCCCGAAGTCCCCCCACTGTGACTCTTCCACCTACTGCAACAAGGAGTACTGCATCGTTATCTAAAAAAACAGCCTCTAACACCTTCTACCCTTGCATCCAAGTGCAAGGCGGCCAACTCTCCCATCGCTTTCCAGGCATAAGTGGATTCCCGAACCACTTCATTATACGGCTTCCTGCTCAGGGCATCAGCCATAATGTTTCCCTTACCTTCATTGTAGGAGATCTCAAAGTCATAGTCTTGGAGAAACTCGACCCATCTCCACTGCCGCAAGTTGAGGTCACGTTGGGAGAAGATATAACGTAAGTTCTTGTGATTTGAGAAGACCACAAAGCGATCCCCAAAGAGGTAATGCCGCCATAACATCAGTGAGAACACTACTATTGCAAGATCAGGTCATGGGTGGCATAGTTATGCTCGTGAGGGAGTAACTGCCTAGACCCATAACATATCACACCCTTATTCTGCATTAGTACGCACCCCAAACCAAGGCCAGAAGCATCAAAAAACACCTCATACAACAACCCTTCCTCTGGAAACCTGAGTACTGGAGCACTGAACAACTTCTCCTTTAGGTAGTCAAAATATTTTTGGCACTTCTCGCTCCATAGGAGATTTGGTGCTTCCTAGTCAAAGCTGTCAATGGAGAAGCAACTCGAGAGAAGTCCGAAACGAACCTCTGATAGTAACCTGCTAACCCCAGGAAACTACGAACTTCTGCCATGCTCTTGGGTGCTGCCCAAGAAACAACTGCCTCCACCTTCGACGGGTGCACTAACACTCCATGATGAGACACTACGTGCCCAAGTAATTGTACTTCTTGTGTCAAGAACTTACACTTTGACAATTTCTTGTAAAGATGGTGGTGTCGAAGGACTTCTAAGGCTACCCTGAGATGCTAAATGTGCTCCTCCTCTGATCTTAAGTAGATTAGGATGTCATCGATAAACACAACGATGAACCGATCCAGAAACTCTCGGAAAACAAATTCCATTAGTCCCATGAACACATCTGGTGCATTCGTAACTCCAAACGGCATCACTAAAAACTCAAAGAGCCCATACCTGCACCTGAAATCTGTCTTCGAGATGTCACTGTCCTTCACCCTCAGCTGATGATATCCAGATTGTAGATCAATCTTAGAAAATAAACATGCTCCCCTCAGCTGGTCGAATAGATCATCTATCCTTGGAAGGGGGTAACAATTCTTGACCGTTACCTAATTCAACCTTCAGTAGTCTATGCATAACCTGAGACCACCATCTGCCTTCTTCACGAACAATACTGGAGCACCCCATGGAGACACACTGGGTTGAACAAAACCCTTCTCCATAAGATCGTCAATCTGAATCTACAACTCTCGCAACTCCGAAGGTGCCATCCGATAAGGGGTCATTGAAATTGGATGGGCACCAGGCTCTAAGTCTATCCCGAACTCAATGTCACGTCAGGGGGGTAGAGTCACAACCTCCTCGGTAAAAACATCGAGGAATTCCCCAACAACATATGGAACATCCATCATCTCTGCATCTGCTAAAACAACTGACAACCTTCCTAACAAGGAAAGGAGAGGCTTCACATGCCGGCTACCCACTTGATAACTCCTCTCTCCAACAAAAGATACACACTGTCCATCCATGTTGGAGAACACAACTCTTCTTCAGAACCAGTCAATAATGGCACTAATAGAAAACAACCAGTCAATTCCTAGGATGACATCGTACGGGTGAATCTTTAGAAAAAGAATATCCCCACTAGATTGATGTGGTCCCAATGTCAACCCACATTCTGGAAAACACAAGATACCCTGTTCTGGCATCCAACTAGTGTACTTAGCACTAGGGGTATGGAAATTATCTCTACGTCTAGACCCAAAGCATGGGCTAGATTCAGTGCAACAAAGGAGTTTGAAGCTCCTGAATTGAATAAGACAGAAACAAGAGTGATGAACAAACAAATCGTAACTCGCATCACCTCTGGTCCTGCTAGAGGTGCCAACTCTACTGCATTAAACTGTCCACGCCCAGCTCCTCTGCCTCTTTGATGTCTTCCAACTCCCCGACCATGCCCTGTTCGAGGTCCCTGAGGAGCACCTTGAGGTCGGCCTCCTCCCGAAAAGTCTTTCCTCGGAGGAGCATGGTCCTGCTGCTTCCGAAAGGGCCTCGCCGGAAACTGGTGTTGTTGAGGTGGGCGCTGAACCTGCCCACCTCCACCGTACTGAGATCGGGTCGGGCACTGACTCTGAATGTGCCCGAGACCTCCACAAGAAAAACACTTTGGTCCTAGGCTTGTGAAAAAGGAACAAGGACATGAAGATATGAACTGGAAGTGCTGGGGCCTACTCCCCACTTGCCTAAACCTGGAAGGTCCCTTCATAAGAGACCTGTTGCTAACTGCCTTCCCCTTCGACGAACCCAACTGGATCCCCTCTCGTGGTGCACCTCCCTGTGAGTGCATCCTCTCTACAACCTCTGCCTTCTTCTTTACTGCCATGTATGTTAGAAGGGTGAAGGAGGTGACAGTATATTGGAATGAAGGATGAAGCGCCTCCTCCAAACATCTCACCCGAGACTCCTCATTTGGAAAGAGATTCGGAGCAAAGTGTAGGAGATCTTTGAACTTGATCCCCAACTCTCGTACTGAAATACTTCCCTGCTGGAGGGAGAGTTACTCCTACCAATTCTCCTCCTTGATCATGGAAGAAAGGAATTCCTCTCAGAATTCCTTCTCAAAGTCAACCCACAGAACCTCTGCCTCTATCCTCTCTCCGAGGTAGAGCGTCCACCATTGTCGCACCACACCTCTCAACTGACTGACTGATAGGGGAACCCAGTAATATCTCATAGCATGGATCAAGGTAAAAACGATCCCTAGATCCTCAAACCACCCCTCCGTCTTTGTGTATGATGTACTACCCTCGTACTTCTTGAGGGTTTCCCACTGGAAAGAATAGAGAGTCTTCTGCCACTGGCTATCTTCCTCCTCTCGGTCAATCCTCAACTGATCGACCGCCTGAATCTGTTGGGCCTTGGCTGTCTGAGTCACATGGCGATGATGTCCTGGTGCCATAGCTATACAGTAAACAAGGATCTCCTAATCCCAAGTAGTAAGGAATTTATCAAGGTTTAATTTTATCATTTTATTCAATTTCATTCCCAAAACACCCAAATCAAGTAAAACATAATCATGATAATACACGTACCTTCCCTAGAGTCTCTACCCTGCAATAAATGTAGTCTCAATTGGTCATTCAATAGGCTCAGACTCCTTGCATCGGATCACGGGGGGGCCTAAAATCCTGTGTCCTAGCTGCTCTTCCCTGGCCTATGTCACGCACCAATGATAAATCAACACTATTGCCCTACCATCCCATGAAATCCTCACTATGCCTAACTCTAAACTCCATCCTATCTCTCAACCATCACCTCTGATACCATTCTGTCATGACCCCCTCCCACCAAAGATGCCACTCCTGAGCTGGGAATGGTGAAAGGGAGATAATGACCCCTGAGTCCCGCCTCCAGTAGGCTCCAGGGTGGCGACTAGCACCAAGGGTATGAGTTTTCACAAATATGTGAGGCATTACCCTTTTTTCATTTATGATCGGGAAATAGGATAGGTCAACCACGAAAAAGGAAAAGAACAAGTGCATAGAAATAAAACAAAACCAATCCCACATGCATGTTTAAATAGTTATGAAACAAGGTACAAGTACAAGAAATCTCAAAAGTACAATACCAAAAGAAACAAGAGTACATCAACTGCAACAACTCCAACTGTCCCAACTAGTAGGGTCCCGCACGGCCCTCGTAGTCCTCCTAGAAACCTGAAAGTAAACGTAGGGTGATCATACAAGTATACTTAGTAGGGAAACCTAAATCCCTCGTGCACAAGTGGGGAGACATCCTAATGTCCCTTGAGAACAACAGAAGAAACCAAAACCTATAAAAAAATTCAATCCACCCAACCTCACCAGCCATGCTCACCAAAACACAAAACAATAGGTAGTAGTAGTATATAAGAACCAGAGTATTGGGTACCCTGCACCATTTCCCATTAGTCAGCTGCGCTTCCTAATAGCGAACGTCCTGACGCTACCACACTCTTCCTGCCCGCACACACCTGGGCCTCAAGAACCACACATCCCACCCGCACACACCTAGGCCTCACAACCACGTATCCTGCCCGTACACACATGTGCCTCACAACCACATATCCTGCCCGCACACAACTGGGCCTCACAACCGAAGAATCTTGGGAAACAGTAAAACCTACATGAAGAGTCTTGGGCTAAAACCACCCCAATCGAAACCTACATGAAGAGTCTTGGGTGTAAGGTCACCTCAAGCCATCACATCCTATGTAAGAAGGAGCAGTAAGGAACAAGTAACTATGGGGAAAACACCCTCTCCCATGAAATGGGAGTGTTTGGTACTAATTACTCAACATGGGTGGGGTGCAACAAAACAAAAAAGATACAGATATATATATATATATATATATACCAAACACTCAGCCCATTATATGGCTTCTAAACAGAGAACTGAGCACATGCCTCAGCACTGATACTACGAAGAATGCATACCACAAACAACCCCAACCCCATTTTGGTTTTCATGTGTCAACAGAATCAGTTTATTAGTTTATTAAATACTGGGCAATCAACCATATCCAACCATATCAATCATTCGTAAAACATATCACTACCATCCACAAATCAAGTTAGTAAAACACAAGAAACATAACAAGTCCCTTCTTATTGACCAACCAACCCCATTGATTATTATTTCTGTTCCATTACCAAGCCCCACAATTCATTAAGTCTTCTACATTTTATTTATTATTCACAACACATAGTTCGTTCACATTCAAACCCAACCTTGAATCCCCGCTTCTAACCATCATAACCACAACCACACTGCACATCATTACCCCTTGATACCATTTATCGCAGCTCCGCTGGCCATCACTAACATAGCATTCACACCAACCCACAACCAAGCCAACCTTAGCCCCATTGCTCCCCTGATCCACAACAACCCACAAAAACACCCCCTTCACATAAATTAACCCCGAACAACACCCACATGTTTATTATTTCAGTTTTGTTCAACCGGGGTGATCACACAAGGGTTCCAGATTTTCATTTAATCAGCCAACTTTACGTGATTACACAATTTCCACATTCCATAAAGTTTCCATCAATAAACGATCTAGATAGATAGGGAAGCATTTAAATTTTCAAGAAAAGCCCCCAACGACCGTGATTTTTAGTAGGAAGAATATCATTAAATTCACAACATAATATCGCAGGATATAAAAAATAATGTAACTGCATTCACAACTTACCATCCCCATTTTAAAGGCAAGTTATTATCTTTATTAAACAGGTTCAAATGTTTTTCCCATAAACAAAAGGACACCCACCATGCATGATTCAAAATTTAGAGAGGCGAATATGAGATCCCTACCTCAACAGGTTCTGGTAACAACGCTCCCCCGGATCAACTTTAGAAGATGTTCTTCGGTCTTTCGCTTCTGGAAAAACCCGGAAAAACATCCTCGGGTAGACGTTGGGAAGGAAAAACCAAAAGGAATGAAAAAAAATCCAATCTCAGAAGTTTCTCCTTGTTGTTACGATCCCGTGGATACTGACGGATCGTAAATCGGAGCTCGGACGAAGAATTTATGGATGAAAAGAGCCTTCGAGTCTCTAGGGAGAGCTCTGCTCGAGGGAAAGGGGAGGAGGGGAGTGAGTTGAAAAGGAAGATGGGACACCTCCTTTTATATGCGAGAAAAAAAGTACATGGCGTGTTATTTATGGTACACGACGTGTACTCGACCATTTCACACGGTCACCATGCGGCTTCCAACATGGCCTTCAACGTGGCATGCGGCCGTTCACTGGTCAACACACAGTTTGAGGGTAACGCGTACATGGGGAGGGAATACATGGCGTGTAGTATTGGGTACACGGCGTGTACTCATTTATTTCACATGGAAAGGACTTGGCTCCAACATGGCACACGATCGTTGACTGGTCAACACACAGTTTGATGGTAACGCGTACGTGGGGAGGGACTACACGGCGTGTAGTATGGGGTACACGGAGTGTACCCATTTATTTCACACAGCAAGGACATGGCCTTCAATATGGGGTATACCTGGCGAGGAGGTACATGGTGTGTACTCACACTACACGGCATGTAGTTTCAAAATTCTGAAAATTGTGGGAAAAGTCCATTTTACCCTCTAGAACACTTCATGACCCTGTTTTTGACAAAGGAATGTGTTGGAGAGGTTCGATCCATTACATTATACCATGAAACTAATCAGGGAAAACATCAATATTCTCATTTACAACCTACACATCTTTAATATGAATATTTATTTCTTTTCAACAATATGTGCAAGGTAACATTCATTACCACTTTTAACTAGTTTCTCAGCTTCCTGACATGTTATCAAATTTAAGGGTTCATGTTTGTTCACAAACTAAAATTATTTTTGAAAATAAACTTCTTTAACTCTACAGTCAATCATATTATGATAAACAAAAAGAAAATCCATACCCAAAATACCATCAAAATCTAATAGAGGAAAAAATAAGGTTTTCATGTAGATTCTTTCCACACAGAAGAAAATAAAGGTTCTTATAATATCTTTTTGTCTCAACATTTCCTCTTGGTGCTTTTACTATTAGTTAAGTATTAATATCTAATGATGGAATTACCAATTTAATAGAAAACTTCTCAAAAATGAAAGAATGTATAGACCCAGAATCAAACAACACATTGGCATAATCTGAATAATCAAACAATGTACCTGATACTACTTTATCTGATGGCCCAATATCTGTTGAAGTATTTTCAAAGGATTTAACCACCCATTTCAGTTGGAGTCTGATTTATTTCCCTTAGTTTAGTTCTTCATTGGACACTCATTTTAATAATGACCTATTTCATTGAACTTAAAACAATTTACTGACTGTAAATCAGATTTTTTCTTACCATTACCCAGATCTTTTTTAGTGCAATTACAAGCCTTATGTCCCATTTTACCCCATCAGTACAGTTACCAGAATTCAAAGGACATTCCCTATTGTGATATTTACCATAATTTTCACAAAATGTAAACTTATTTTTCTTACCATTGGACTTTTTTGAATATTTCTTCCCTTTCATCTTCCACCTCGACCACGTATTATGTTGTTTTTCAAAGAACAGCTGATCATCAAGAAACTCCATTACCACCTTCTCGATGCATTGAACAAGTTTTAAATAACTTTTTAACTCACAAGACACTAAATGTATTCAATAATTTGGATTTAATCAAGTGTAAAAAACGATTGATTTTACTATCAAGATCACGAGTGAAATTTGGAGCATACCAAGCCAGTCCAGAGAATTTTTCTACATAAGTAGCCACTAAGTCATCCTTTTACCTAAATTCCAAGAATTGATTTCCATCCTAAGACGAACCACCATAAAACAATAATTCCCAAGAAACATACCCTTTAATTCATCCCAATCAAGATCATCAATCTATTCTATATCCCTGATATTTTTAACCATCGACCAACACTTATCAACTTCACCTTAAAAACAGTAAACAACACGACTATCATTTTGATGTTTGAAACACCCCACATGTAACGAACCGAATCTAGATCCACTCAAATGGTACCCCATACCCAGTTCTCCACATGACCTCAAGTGAATTTCCCCAAATTACAGAGGATTCCGACTAGCAGCGAGGGCCTTGGTGAGTCATTGGGGAAACTATGTCCTCACTTGTTAAGGTATACAAAGGAAAGGAAATAATAGTCAATAGAAAAAGCAGTAAATAACATTAAATAACTGAAACTAAATAGGGGAAGCAATAAATATATAGTAATGATGATAAGTATGTAGTAGGTACAAGTATCTATAGAAATCATCTAACACAACAACTTGCTGAAATATAACTGAGGAACAAAGTACGAAAAGTAAACTGTAACTCCATGACGCACGCCTGTCGTGGGGCGTGGCAAAACAATATTTTATTTACCTAAGTATAGTATAGCAGTTGATCCTAGGTAGTCTCCCGAAGAGGAGTGCACACAAAACAAGGTTGTCACTTTTTGTTGGTTTTCTTCAAAAGATTGGTTTTAATTAATTTGAATGATTATGAGAGAAACAAACAACAGAAATTGATTGATTTTAACAGATGATAAAGATGGTGATCGGATTGGGTTTGGCTGGACTTAGTGTTGTGCCATCATGGTTTCCAAATTTTATCTATTCTTCTTCCTTAAACTGGTAAGAGAGAGATTTATCTACCGAGTCCTCTCTCTCCCTTAGTCAGATAAATGTGATGAGAATTTTCCTTTCTAAAACCTTAGATTGGTCTATCCTCCTTCCAATGTGTTTAGGGTTGTAGAAGGTCTCTTGATTAATTAGAGCAATCCCAGACCTGGAATTGTTGTTCCCTAATAAACCAAGATTTCGACATACAATCCTATACACGTGCTTGACAACCGTCGAGCAATCACCACCCAACCCTAATCATGTTCCACCGTATACAGATTAGAATTGGGTGGAGGGAGATGTGATCATCGACCAAAACAATTTATAATTTCAGAATAAAAACCATAACACAACCGCATTTGGAATTTAATACTGAATTAATAATTGGAACCAGAAGAAGAAAGAAGAACAAATTTTATTCATTTCAAGCACAAAACTCAAGCACAACACATCGGTCCAGCCTCCCCTCTTTCCGATCACTCAAATGAAATTACCCCTCCATGGATGGGGTAAGCGAGATAATGCGGGAGAGGAGAGACATTTTAAAATAAAAGAAATAAAAGAAAAATCATAGAAGTTCTTCTCCTGGGTGCCCGAGAAGGAATGGGATGAAGAATGGGATGCTTTGAGGGGGAGGAGCTCTCCTCCTTTTATAGGCAGAATTCGACCCCCGAAAGTTGTCGCGTTTTGGACCCCATAAATGACCTCTTCACGCGTTGAGGCCTTCTTCAATGTTGTTCATAATTGTCTTGGCCGTGTCCCCTCAAAATCTCATCGGATTTGGATAGGTAGTCCGAGAGTTATGGCCAATTTACTCTGACAATTTATTCTGTCCAGTCAGAATCATCAAACCGAAAAACACCGTTTTGTACTGAATTAATGTCCCTGAACACGGCCATTTCAGGCGTGGCCTCCTTAATGAAACTTTTTCCAAACCTTCTTATCCGTCTATCCACAAAATTTCAGCTCCATTAAAGGCGTTTTGAGCGAGTTATAGATATTTCACTGAACCTTCGTTTTTCTGGAAGAAATTTCCTGGAAGCTTCCTGAATAATCTTCAACTTCATTGAATTGTTTGGACCTCAAGATGGTCGAATCAGATCCTGGTCCAGAAGACAAAGTTGAAGGAAATTAAATTAGGATTCTAAAGAAATTATAATCACAAAATTTGGATTTATATTTTTTTGTAAATGACCAAAATACCCTTGTAGTGAAAATCTGTCCAAAATGCAGAATTTGGTCATTTTTGCATTTAAACTTAAAATACTTCTTAAATCCAAAATTGTTACATATAAGCTCAAAATGGTATCTTGGGATGTTTGAAACAATAGAAATGCATTAAAAAATGTGCAAATTATAAGCCCTGTCAATTCCCCCACACTTAAACTATGCTTGTCCTCAAGCATAGAATCTCAACATGGAATTCAAAGGACACCAATGTCACCAATATTTAAATTTCAAATGGAATAAAATAAAATGATTATCAATGTCCAATCAAATTTTCGAGTTCCACAAAAATACTAATTTAATTTCCCATTTTTCAAAGAAACAATCAATTCATGCATTTTACTTTTCCCCTATGAAAAATAATGAAGCTTCTCCTTTCATTCATTCAAGCTTCTCAATTTATTATTATTAAACATGCCAAATCATGATCTACCTCACTTATGAATCTTTTCTCTCATCACTCATGATAAAATTAATAGTGGAGTTATGCTCATATCATGAGAACATGCTCCTTACCCATAGGCTTGTAAAGTAACTACTTTCTCCACTTTGTAAAGACAAAACACACATAAAATCATGAGGACTTGCAATAAAGGTTCAAATGACTCTGTGGCTTAGGGTTGGTGGGTAAATGATTGAAATAATGTAAGGCCAGAAGTAGGAGGTTTGACTCTTAAGTACAATGCATGATTAATCAAGTGAAAACACAAGATGAACCTCACTCAAATCCCCTTGAAATGTGAATCACAACACCACTCCCCTTTCAATGACATGGGTCATGAGTCAATAAATGATTACAAAGAATGATATCATCCAAGTTCTTCATGTTTTTTTTGTAAAGCTCCAGAAAGGCACAGCTTTATTTTCTTTTTTTCTTTTTTTTTCTTTTTTTTGTAAAGCTCCAGAAAGGCACAGCTTTATTTTCTTTTTTTTTATGGAGAACCGGATGAAATGATAGAAGTATAATGAAATGATGACTCATGCCCAATTTTCTAATAATACATTGCCCAAAATGATGACGCACACATTACACCACCCAAAAATGATACATATCCCAAGGAACGCACACGAAAGGCCCTTCCCCCACACTCAAACTTGAAATAACCATGCAAAAATACTAAAAGTGCAGGTAGGTAAGGAAAAATTGGATTGTAATGTGGCTTAAACCTATAAGGCAATTCATGGCATCTAAGGGCTTACGAAGGATAAATGTAAAGGTGGGTCTTAGGATAAAATGTGGCTAGCCAAAGAGATGCCTCAATCATTTTAAATGTGGTTTTGTACAGTCATAGCTTTGACAAGTTTCAATACAAGTTCTAGTAGGTGGCACGTCCCAAGATCACTCAAGAAATATGCTCAAGATAAAATAGGAAATATTTGGTCTAGAAATCCTCTCAGGAATGAGAATATAATATTGGACAATCACTCATGGCATGATTAATAATAACAAATTAATTCACATGAATTTCAGAAATTCAAAGAAAGAAAAATGGAAGGGAAATTTCATTTACATGAATCAATTAATTCCCTCAAATCGTGAGTCCTTATTTCAATATCCTTGCTTCACTTTAATCATCCAATTATCCATTTTAATCATTCAATCTCATTAACATTGAAATCTAAAACATGGCATCATAATATTCCTAAGAAACTCATGTCTCCTAGATAAGTTGAGTAAAACATGAATTCAAGCGTGGGCATGCCTTTTCTTGATTAATTCTTTAAAATACTAAAAATGTAGGGAATAAAGTCGGATAATATAGAATTGAAACTCATACTCCCCTGTCAAATGGATCATTTTCTTCACGATGTATAATCCCACGACACCCTCTTCATTAATGAACCTGAAAAAAAATGAAAACAATTGATAGTGCAGGCCCATTCAATCATGCTGGTAAATGACTAAGAAGACAAGTGGAAAATGGGGGAAAATGCGGGTTGCCTCCCGGTAGCGCCTTTGTTTAATGTCGTTGGCTCGACAAAACAAAACAATTTTTTTTTTTTGAAAAATCTCTTGGACTACAAGATTTCCTCCCCCACACTTAATTTATGCAGTGTCCTCAATGCATGTAAATGTATGTTTCAAAAAGTTGGAGTTACTGCATTTAATCAAGTGTAAAGGAATGATGCAACCTGGTAGGTGTTCATTTGTATTCAGGATGAAGGAGTGTGATCTCCTCCACTGGTTCTTGAGGTACGGTCCCATGGAACTTCTTCAGCCTCTGCCCATTTATAGTGAATGGTTTTCCTCCTCCTTCCTTTTGAATCTGCACAGCACCAAAGGGATATACATGAGTAACAGTAAAGGGGCCTTCCCATCTGGAACGAAGTTTACCTGGCATAAGCTTAAGTCTGGATTTGAATAGTAACACGTGATCTCCAGGGTTGAAGTTTCTTGGTTGAATTATCTTGTCATGGGCCATCCTCGTTCTCTCTTTATAGATCATTGAGTTTTCAAAAGATTCCCTTCTAATTTCCTCTAACTCTTGCAACTGCAATCTTCTTTCTTTCCCAGCTTTCTCAAGGTCCAGATTCATCTCTCTGACCGCCCAGTAGGCTCTATGCTCCAACTCCACAGGAAGGTGGCAACTCTTTCCATAGATCAATCTATAGGGACTCATCCCTATCGGTGTTTTGTAGGCCGTCCTGTATGCCCATAATGTATCATCTAACTTTTGGCTCCAGTCCTTCCGGTTGGGTTTAACAGTCTTCTCCAGAATGGATTTGATTTCTCTATTAGAGACTTCTGCTTGGCCATTTGTTTGGGGATGGTATGGGGTAGATGTTCTATGATGCACCCCATACTTCTTCAGCAATGCTTCCATTTTCCTGTTGCAGAAATGAGTTCCCTGATCACTGATGATTGCTCGTGGCACGCCAAACCTACAGAAAATGTTAGCCCTAACAAAATCACAAACAACTTTTGCATCATCAGTTCTGGTTGCTTTTGCCTCCACCCATTTTGAAACATAGTCTACAGCCAAAAGAATATATGAATTTCCAAATGACATTGGGAATGGTCCCATGAAATCTATGCCCCAAACTTCAAAAATTTCACAAAAGGTTATTGGTTTTTGTGGCATTTCATGTCGTTTGGATATGTTACCAGAAAATTGGCATTTTTCACATCTTTTACAAAATTCATATGCATCCTTGAATAAGGTGGGCCAGTAGAGTCCAGATTCTAAAACTTTTCGGGCAGTCCTCTGAGGTCCAAAGTGGCCTCCACATGATAATTTATGACAAAATTCAAACACTGATTCAATTTCACTTCTTGGCAAGCATCTTCTTATGATTTGATCATTACAAATTTTCCACAGAAACGGATCTTCCCAAATGTAAAATCTTGATTCAGATTTAAGCTTATGTTTTTGATGAGAGCTTAGATGATAGGGTACCTGAGATGTTACCAAATAGTTGACAATGTTGGCATACCATGGCACTTCACTGTTGATGATGTAGAGTTGTTCTCCAGGAAGCTCATCATTAAGTGGGTTCTGCTTTGGTATTTCTGTTTCAGCGGTGTGGGGTAGTCGACTCAGATGATCAGCCACTTGATTTTCAGTCCCCTTCTTATCTTTGATTTCCAAATTGAACTCTTGTAAGAGTAGCATCCATCTCACCAACCGTGGTTTTGCATCCGCCTTTTTCATTAAGTACCTAAGAGCTGCATGATCAGAAAAAACAACAACTTTAGTGCCCAAAAGATATGATCTGAATTTATCTAGTGCAAAAACGACTGCAAGGAACTCCTTCTCTGTGGTTGTGTAATTTATTTGTGTTTCATCCAAGGTCCTTGATGCGTAGGATATGACTTGAGGTTTGCTGTCAATTCTCTGTGATAGAGCGGCTCCCACTGCTTGGTTGGATGCATCACAAAGTATCTCAAAAGGGTAATCCCAATTGGGTGGCTGCATTATTGGTGGTGTTATCAGCCTTTCCTTTAATTCATCAAATGATTCCCTACAAGCACAATCAAAATTAAAGTTAGAATCCTTTATAAGTAATCTTGAGAGAGGAAGAGAAATCTTACTGAAATCCTTGATGAATCTTCTGTAAAATCCTGCATGCCCTAAAAAGGATCTAACATGTTTGACACAAGTTGGATATGGTAAGGAATTTATTACATCAACTTTTGATTTATCAACCTCAATCCCATTTTGTGAAATTATGTGCCCCAACACTATCCCTTTTTCAACCATGAAATGACATTTTTCAAAATTTAAGACAAGGTTCTTTTCAATGCATGTTTTCAAAACTTTTTCCAAATTTCCCAAGCAATGGTCAAATGAATTTCCAAAAACTGTGAAATCATCAAGAAACACCTCCAAGCAATCCTCAATGTGGTCTGAGAAAATACTCACCATACACCGTTGAAATGTACCTGGGGCATTGCATAGCCCGAAAGGCATCCTTTTGTAGGCGAATGTTCCAAAAGGGCAGGTGAAGGTTGTCTTCTCCTGGTCTTCTGGTGCAATTGGTACCTGAAAATAACCTGAGAATCCATCTAAAAAACAGTAATGAGTATTTCCAGCTAACCTTTCAAGCATCTGATCAATGAATGGAATAGGAAAGTGATCTTTTCTGGTAACTTGATTTAGCTTCCTGTAATCTATACACACTCTCCAGCTGTTTTGTATTCTCATGGGGATCAGTTCATTTCTTTCATTTGTGACAGTGGTCAGGCCAGTTTTCTTGGGGACTACATGAATTGGGCTGACCCATTGAGAATCAGAGATTGGGTAAATGATATCAGCTGCTAACAATTTCTCAATCTCTTTCTTAACGACCTCCATGATTGTGGGATTGAGTCTTCTTTGAGGTTGTCTAACTGGCCGAGATTCACTTTCTAAAAATATCCTGTGAGAGCATACCTTAGGGTTGATTCCAGGAATATCACCTAAACTCCATCCTACAGCCTTTACATTCCTTTTGAGAAGGTCAATCAATGTTTGTTCTTGTAAATGGGATAGGTTATTGGCAATTATTACTGGCAATTTCTCTCCTTCCATTAGGTAAGCATACTTCAAGTCACATGGCAAAGGCTTCAGTTCTAAACATGGGGGTTGTTCAAGGGATGATATTGCATTTATGTTTCCTACATCTAATGTTGAATTCTCTGGAATAATCTTACTTCCTCTTAACAAATCATCAAAAAAATCAGATTTTACCTCATCCTCCAACATGATATCAGAATTTTCAGGTTCATGGGAGTTATAAAATTCAAATGAAGAGTGTTCTCCCACAGATAACAAGTCATGAAGCATACCTGAGTCTTCAATTGGTTCTATACCTTCATCATGGGAGATTGCATAAAGTGAGTGATTGTTGGAAGGGTGTTTCATCGTATCAAGAATATTGAAGTGTACCGTACTATCTCCGAGCTCCATGGTGAGGGTTCCTTCATGCACGTTGATGATTGTTCTTGCTGTTTTCAGGAATGGTCTCCCTAAGATGATGGGAGATTGGGATGATGCTTGGTCTTCCTCCATGGTAAGGACATAAAAGTCTGCTGGAAAGATTAATCCTCTCACTCCTACAAGTACATCTTCAATGACTCCAGCTGGGAAAACGGTGGATCTGTTTGCTAATTGTACCACCACCCGAGTTGATTTTAGTTCTCCGATCTGCAAAGATGAAAACACAGAGTGAGGCATCACATTTATCGAAGCTCCAAGATCACATAGTGCATCAGTAAAATTTAATGAACCGATAGTGCAGGGAATAGAGAAAGTCCCTGGATCTTGACATTTTTGTGGTATCGGTGGTGTGATCAATGCTGAGACGCTTCTTCCTAAGTTGATTCTTTCATTTCCATCCAGCCTCTTTCTTTTAGTACATAGCTCCTTCAGAAATTTTGCATATTTAGGGATTTGCCTGATTGCATCCAGTAGTGGAATGTTAATCTCAACTTTTCGAAATGTTTCTTGAATTTCCCGTTGAATTCGTTCTTCTTCTCCCTTCTTTGACTCAACCAATGCTGATGGGAATGGTGCTGGAATATCCTTTTTATCCCTTTGTTGTTTCTGCAGTGGTGTTTCTAGTCTTTCTTTCTTGAACCTTGTTCTTTCTACTTTGTTGTTGACTCCATCTTTTGGTTGGACAGGATGAGCTTCAGCAGGTTTCCTAGATTCATCCTCCTCATTTTGTTCTGGTGGTTTGAGCTCCTTCCCGCTTCGGGTTGTGATTGCACTAACATTCTCCTTTGGATTGGGAATTGTTTGTGCAGGAAGCTTACCTTGGTTCTTGGTGAAAGCATCCATAATGCTTGCAAATTGATCAGCTAGCTTGTCCATCTTATCTTCTATTCCTGCAACTCTTGTCTTCAGTTGTTGGTCTTCATTTGTTGGTGCACTTGTGGATGGTTGCTCATAATTCTTCCGCTGGAAAGGTGGTGGTTGAAAAGTTTGTTGTTGTTGGAAGGGCTTCTGATAAGGTTGTTGGAATGCTATCGGGTTCTGATATTGCTGCTGAAAAGGTGCTCTGGCTTGGTTCTGTTGAAACCCATACCCTGGTTGGGTTTGCGGTTGGTATTGCCTTTGTTGATAGGCTGCAGCACAACTTTCTGTCCCCTGCACTTCCGGACATTGATCAGTGTAATGAGAATTAGAAGAGCATAAACCACATACCTGATTCGGTCCTTGTTGATCCTTCACATGGTTCACAGCTATTTGTCGCACCAACCTGGTGAGTTCACCCATTTCATTCCTAATTAAATCTACTGAATCAGATGTTCTTACCTCATGGATCCCTCTGGTGATCGTACCTCGAGTGCCAAACTGCTGTGAATTTTGTGCAATCTTTTCAATCAGAATTCGTATATCTGCAGGTGATTTATCAATGAGGGCTCCTCCCGACGAGGCATCTAGTAGATTCCTGTCATTGTCAAGCAATCCTTGGTAGAAGCACACAAGGAATTGGTCCTCTTCTATTTCTTGGTGTGGACAACTTGCACAAAGCTTCTTGAAACGTTCCCAGTATTCGTAGAGTGTTTCTCCAGTTGATTGATGGATGACATAAATCTCCTTCTTGATTGCAGTGCTCCTAGAAGTTGGGAAGAATCTTTGTAGAAAGCATTTTTTTAGATCTTCCCAGTCACTGATCTCCCCCGGTTGTAGATTGTACAACCATTCCTTTGCTGCTCCCTCTAGTGAGAAGGGGAAAGCCCTCCACTTCACATGCTCTTCCGCGACTGCTCGAGGTTTGAAGCTGGAGCAGACATAGGTGAATTCTTGAATATGTCGATTTGGGTCTTCACCTGCAAGACCATGAAATTTAGGAAGCACTTGGATCATGTTAATTCGTAATTCAAAATCATTTTCTAAGGCAGGAATTGCAAGTTGATAATTTTGATTGACAAATTGAGGTGCACAGATGTCACGCAGGGTTCGGTTGGGATTTACAGCCATTATTAAAGGTTCAAAGTCTTCACTCAAGGTATAGCAGTTGATCCTAGGTAGTCTCCCGAAGAGGAGTGCACACAAAACAAGGTTGTCACTTTTTGTTGGTTTTCTTAAAAAGATTGGTTTTAACAAATTTGAATGACTATGAGAGAAACAAACAACATAAATTGATTGATTTTAACAAATTATAAAGACGATGATCAGATTAGGTTTGGCTAGACTTAGTGTTGTGCCATCATGGTTTCTTCTTCTTCCTTAAACTGGTAAGAGAGAGATTTATCTACCGAGTCCTCTCTCTCCCTTAGTCAAATAAATGTGATGAGAATTTTCCTTTCTAAAACCTTAGATTGGTCTATCCTCCTTCCAATGTGTTTAGGGTTGTATATGGTCTCTTGATTAATTAGAGCAATCCCAGACCTGGAATTGTTGTTCCCTAATAAACCAAGTTTTCGACATACAATCCTACACACGTGCTTGACAACCGTCGAGCAATCACCACCCAACCCTAATCATGTTCCACCGTA
This sequence comes from Viscum album, assembly GCA_963277665.1. Classification (NCBI taxonomy): domain Eukaryota; kingdom Viridiplantae; phylum Streptophyta; class Magnoliopsida; order Santalales; family Viscaceae; genus Viscum; species Viscum album. The sequence goes on from OY728145.1 coordinate 1,768,246,316, forward strand.
TACAGATTAGAATTGGGTGGAGGGAGATGCGATCATCGACCAAAGCAATTTATAATTTCATAATAAAAACCTTAACACAACCGCATTCGGAATTTAATAATGAATTATGAATTGGAACCAGAAGAAGAAAGAAGAACAAATTTTATTCATTTCAAGCACAAAACTCAAGCACAACACATCGGTCCAGCCTCCCCTCTTTCCGATCACTCAAATGAAATTACCCCTCCATGGATGGGGTAAGCGAGATGATTCGGGAGAGGAGAGACATTTTAAAACAAAAGAAATAAAAGAAAAAAAATTGAGAAGTTCTTCTCCTGGGTGTCCGAGAAGGAATGGGGTGGAGAATGGGATGTCTTGAGGAGGAGGAGCTCTCCTCCTTTTATAGGCAGAATTCGACCCCCGAAAGTTGTCGCGTTTTGGACCCCATAAATGACCTCTTCACGCGTTGAGGCCTTCTTAAATGTTGTTCATAATTGTCTTGGCCGTGTCCCCTCAAAATCTCAGCGGATTTGGATAGGTATTCCGAGGGTTATGGCCAATTTCCTCTGACAATTTATTCTGTCCAGTCAGAATCATCAAACCGAAAAACACCGTTTTGTACTGAATTAATGTCCCTGAACACGGCCATTTCAGGCGTGGCATCCTTAATGAAACCTGTTCAAAATCTTCTTAACCGTCTATCCACAAAATTTCAGCTCCATTAAAGTCGTTTTGAGCGAGTTATGGATATTTCACTGAACCTTCGTTTTTCTGGAAGAAATTTCCTGGAAGCTTCCTTGGTGTTCCTCAATAATCTTCAACTTCATTGAATTGTTTGGACCTCAAGATGGTAGAATCAGATCCTGGTCCAGAAGACAAAGTTGAAGGAAATTAAATTAGGATTCTAAAGAAATTATAATCATAAAATTTGGATTTATATTTTTTTATAAATGACCAAAATACCCCTGTAGTGAAAATCTGTCCAAAATGCAGAATTTGGTCATTTTTGCATTTAAACTTAAAATACTTCTTAAATCCAAAATTGTTACATATAAGCTCAAAATGTTATCTTGGGATGTTTAAAACAATAGAAATGCATTAAAAAAATGTGCAAATTATAAGCCTTGTCAATTCCCCCACACTTAAACTATGCTTGTCCTCAAGCATAAAATCTCAACATGGAATTCAAAGGGCACTAATGTCACCAATATTTAAATTTCAAATGAAATAAAATCAAATGATTTTCAATGTCCAATCAAATTTTCCAGTTCCACAAAAATACCAATTTAATTTCCCATTTTTCAAAGAAACAATCAATTCATGCATTTTACTTTTCCCCTTTGAAAAATAATGAAGCTTCTCCTTTCATTCATTCAAGCTTCTCAATTTATTATTATTAAAAATGCCAAATCATGATCTACCTCACTTTTGAATCTTTTCTCTCATCACTCATGATACAATTAATAGTGGAGTTATGCTCATATCATGAGAACATGCTCCTTACCCATAGGCTTGTAAAGTAACTACTTTCTCCACTTTGTAAAGACAAAACACACATAAAATCATGAGGACTTGCAATAAAGGTTCAAATGACTCTGTGGCTTAGGGTTGGTGGGTAAATGATTGAAATAATTTAAGGCCAGAAGTAGGAGGTTTTACTCTTATGTACAATGCATGATTAATCAAGTGAAAACACAAGATGAACCTCACTCAAATCCCCGTGAAATGTGAATCACAACACCACTCCCCTTTCAATGACATGGGTCATGAGTCAATAAATGATTACAAAGAATGATATCATCCAAGTTCTCCCTGTTTTTTTTTTGTAAAGCTCCAGAAAGGCACAGCTTTATTTTCTCTTTTTTTTTCTTTTTTTTTGTAAAGCTCCAGAAAGGCACAGCTTTATTTTTTTTATATGGAGAACCGGATGAAATGAAAGAAGCATAATGAAATGATGACTCATGCCCAATTTCCTAATAATACATTGCCCAAAATGATGACGCACATATTACACCACCCAAAAATGATACATATCCCAAGGAACGCACACGAAAGGCCCTTCCCCCACACTCAAACTTGAAATAACCATGCAAAAATACTAAAAGTGCAGGTAGGTAAGGAAAAATTGGATTGTAATGTGGCTTAAACCTATAAGGCAATTCATGGAATCTAAGGGCTTACGAAGGATAAATGTAAAGGTGGGTCTTAGGATAAAATGTGGCTAACCAAAGATATGCCTCAATCATTTTAAATGTGGTTTTGTACAGTCATAGCTTTGACAAGTTTCAATACAAGTTCTAGCAGGTGGCACGTCCCAAGATCACTCAAGAAATATGCTCAAGATAAAATAGGAAATATTTGGTCTAGAAATCCTCTCAGGAATGAGAATATGATATTGGACAATCACTTATGGCATGATTAATAATAACAAATTAATTCACATGAATTTCAGAAATTCAAAGAATGAAAAATGGAAGGGAAATTTCATTTACATGAATCAATTAATTCCCTCAAATCATGAGTCCTTATTTCAATATCCTTGCTTCACTTTAATCATCCAATTATCCATTTTAATCATTCAATCTCATTAACATTGAAATCTAAAACATGGCATCACAATATTACTAAGAAACTCATGTCTCCTAGATAAGTTGAGTAAAACATTAATTCAAGTGAGGGTATGCAATTCTTATCATTAAAGCTTAAAACATGTTTTGGACAAAAAATTTAAGGAGTTTAAAATTTAAAATTTAAAAATGAACTCCCTTTTGAAATAAATATTCAGTCCCCTTTAACAAATTTTTGGGGCTTCCTTCTTCCATCATGATCCTACAAAAGAAAATTTCAAAATTAAGAACAAGTATCATGTCATTAAAGCTCAAAATGATAAGGAGGAAAGGGATGAATGCTAAACTACTTCTAAGAAATGAAATTGAAATCTAAATTCGTATAAAGTAAGGGATAAGTCTTGGTACGATCCCCCAAGTGGGCCCTGAATTTTTACTGCCTCCAGTGGGCAGTACCAGCTGTTATCCAAAGTCTGATGGTGGATGTAGCTTCTTTGATTTGAACCACCACATGTGGCTTTTCCCAGCTTGTGCTTCATTGTCCTTATTGAGGAGGATTCCATGTATAGAGTACAACAAATCCACCCCCTTCGCAATGTGGTATAGCTTGCATGGCAGAGGTAGGATGAAGTATGGATCCTCATCCTTCTTCGTTTCTTCTTGTGCAACATCTTCTTCTAGTGGTTGCTTCGGATGTGAAGCAGCATGTGTCTCTGGTTCATCAGGAAAAGCCACTAGAATCTCTTCATGATGGGGCTCCTCCAGTAGATGTTCGATGACTTCAGGGAGCTCTAGGTGTTCCTCAACAGGTGCATATTCTTTTTCCACATCATCCTCCAAGGCATTATATGAGTCACACAATTCTGAAAATTCAAAAAAGTTGGGAGTTATACTCAAATCAGATTCAATAAATTTAAAAGAGTTTGAGTTCAAGATTGTATCATCTCCCTGATTCGGTTTGGCTTGAATATCTTCTTCAATAGAAAATTCCACTTGGAGTTGATCTTTGATAGATGAAGATTGATAGTCAGACTCCTCCACCTTGAGTTTGTCTTCAACATCATGGATGTCTTCAATGAAATTTGGGAAGACCATTGGAACATCCTTGTTGGCCTTGAATCTTTGAATGTCTTTTTGGAGTTCATCGGCCAAGACCATCAAATCTTCCAGTGAGATCCATGTTGCTAATCCTTTTTCCTTTTGTTTGAGCCTTATCATTAGAGCATCAGCCCTTCGTTGGAGGGATTCCTCAGTGTAGTCGGTTTCTTCTTCCAGCACCTGTGAGTAATTGTTCCATGAATTTGAATTTGAGATTGAAGACATTATGGGAAATGGTTTTTTTATGATTTTTTTTAAAAGAAAATTAAAAATATTAAAAAAAATGTGAATTTAGAAAAAAGTGATTGAATTAACTACTTAGCTCCCCGGCAACGGCGCCAAGTTTGACGCACGCCTGTCGTGGGGCGTGGCAAAACAATATTTTATTTACCTAAGTATAGTATAGCAGTTGATCCTAGGTAGTCTCCCGAAGAGGAGTGCACACAAAACAAGGTTGTCACTTTTTGTTGGTTTTCTTCAAAAGATTGGTTTTAATTAATTTGAATGATTATGAGAGAAACAAACAACAGAAATTGATTGATTTTAACAGATGATAAAGATGGTGATCGGATTGGGTTTGGCTGGACTTAGTGTTGTGCCATCATGGTTTCCAAATTTTATCTATTCTTCTTCCTTAAACTGGTAAGAGAGAGATTTATCTACCGAGTCCTCTCTCTCCCTTAGTCAGATAAATGTGATGAGAATTTTCCTTTCTAAAACCTTAGATTGGTCTATCCTCCTTCCAATGTGTTTAGGGTTGTAGAAGGTCTCTTGATTAATTAGAGCAATCCCAGACCTGGAATTGTTGTTCCCTAATAAACCAAGATTTCGACATACAATCCTATACACGTGCTTGACAACCGTCGAGCAATCACCACCCAACCCTAATCATGTTCCACCGTATACAGATTAGAATTGGGTGGAGGGAGATGTGATCATCGACCAAAACAATTTATAATTTCAGAATAAAAACCATAACACAACCGCATTTGGAATTTAATACTGAATTAATAATTGGAACCAGAAGAAGAAAGAAGAACAAATTTTATTCATTTCAAGCACAAAACTCAAGCACAACACATCGGTCCAGCCTCCCCTCTTTCCGATCACTCAAATGAAATTACCCCTCCATGGATGGGGTAAGCGAGATAATGCGGGAGAGGAGAGACATTTTAAAATAAAAGAAATAAAAGAAAAATCATAGAAGTTCTTCTCCTGGGTGCCCGAGAAGGAATGGGATGAAGAATGGGATGCTTTGAGGGGGAGGAGCTCTCCTCCTTTTATAGGCAGAATTCGACCCCCGAAAGTTGTCGCGTTTTGGACCCCATAAATGACCTCTTCACGCGTTGAGGCCTTCTTCAATGTTGTTCATAATTGTCTTGGCCGTGTCCCCTCAAAATCTCAGCGGATTTGGATAGGTAGTCCGAGAGTTATGGCCAATTTACTCTGACAATTTATTCTGTCCAGTCAGAATCATCAAACCGAAAAACACCGTTTTGTACTGAATTAATGTCCCTGAACACGGCCATTTCAGGCGTGGCCTCCTTAATGAAACTTTTTCCAAACCTTCTTATCCGTCTATCCACAAAATTTCAGCTCCATTAAAGGCGTTTTGAGCGAGTTATAGATATTTCACTGAACCTTCGTTTTTCTGGAAGAAATTTCCTGGAAGCTTCCTGAATAATCTTCAACTTCATTGAATTGTTTGGACCTCAAGATGGTCGAATCAGATCCTGGTCCAGAAGACAAAGTTGAAGGAAATTAAATTAGGATTCTAAAGAAATTATAATCACAAAATTTGGATTTATATTTTTTTGTAAATGACCAAAATACCCTTGTAGTGAAAATCTGTCCAAAATGCAGAATTTGGTCATTTTTGCATTTAAACTTAAAATACTTCTTAAATCCAAAATTGTTACATATAAGCTCAAAATGGTATCTTGGGATGTTTGAAACAATAGAAATGCATTAAAAAATGTGCAAATTATAAGCCCTGTCACTCCAGCAGCATCGCAAGCATAAGATCAGTCTTATGCTCTCCAGATCCAACCAACAATCATGTACCTAAAGTATAAGGGTCATAGTCCCTATCCACACCTGCAACCATATAACCTGTTTGGGCCGAAAAGTAGGACCCAAATAGGGTGTGAGACTAATCTCAGTAGGCATCCACCACAAGATATGTTCCCTACTATCAGTGAGTAATATAGTAGAAGTAATTAAATTAAATGTAGTAATGAACTAGGAATACACATGTAAACAATCCTAACAATTACCATTCACATTCATTTAACAATTAATTCATTCATTTAATTAAACAACCATGGAATCTAGAAAAGCTCTCTATTCTAAGGTAAATAGGTAACACAGCAGGAATCAAAAGACTACTTAAACAAACAAGCAGGCCAATAGATCCAAGCTTGTGCATTGGCTTGGTAGACTCATCTAAACCAACCAAAAAATCCAAATTCACACTCTATCTCATGGTGGCTCAAACTAGTAGACCCCTATATTCTAGTAGACATATAATGGAACATACACTCTGGGAAGCACTCATGTCGATTTCCCTATGGTCTTGTAATGATTGTTACAGACTCTATGAGGAAGAGCTTACATATAATTCCTCCTATGGTCTCAATACATGCGTAAACTAAGGACACTATTAGAAATAAAAAATTCCAATTAACATAGGTCTTACGTACGAAACTAATTCCAACAGACCCCCTAGGGAAGCACTTAATCGGCTATTCCCTCTTTGGTCTCCTACACCAGGTTCTCACACCCCTGAGCAGTCCAGTCATGCGTAATCGACTGTCAGCAGCCCTAAGTAAGTTTAGCAACTACTTGGATAAAAGATAAAATGCATCAAAATCAAGAAAACAGTAGGCAACACATGCAATCAGTTATAACAATCAAACTAGCAATTGCAATATGTTTTTCCTTGCAGGAAAATTGTGCCAAACAGCGATAAACAGCCAAACAGGTATAGCACCTATGGAGTGATCCTCAAACATTAAAACAACAATATATTATTATCAATTAACCTTATTTTAACAAACAATCTAAGAAAATTAAATAGTAGGACCAAAATCCCTAACCCGGGATACCCGAAACATGAGAATCCGGCACTTTTGCTCAAAAAACTCAAGGAAATTCAACATAAGGCAACAAACCACATACCTAGATCCTAGGAGATCAATATACTTGATCCTAGGCCCATGAATTGGACTAGAATGGTGTATATCTGCCAAAAAGTCTAAAACATTCAACCTGTGATAACTCTCATAAGGGAAAGAATTAGGAAACATGGCCAAAGAAGAACCAAGAACTCAGCGCTGCGATTTTATTTCAACAGATCATGTTCAATTCAGATAGCCTGTGATGGATCAGAATAATAGAGAATATTAAGCCTCCTGGGATGCTCTAGACATAAGTAGGTGATGAAGAATATGAAAATAAGTATTAGATGTGATTCTGGTCTGTTTAACGAAAAAAAGTACACATCGTGTACTTCTGGAGTACACGGAGTGTACTTTCCTTTTACTTACTCCACATTAGGCAACCTACAAGTCACCCCTACACGGTCGTGTGTTTGGACATGAGACAGCCAGCACACAGCTTCCAGCAGCATCGAAGTAAATGGTGTGTACTCATAAAGTACATGGCGTGTACTCCGAAAATTTACAGATTTTCTTCATTTTCTCAAAAACTACCAGAAAGGGAAAAACATACCTAAAAAAATATCTGGGTACTTACAAACTTCCACCCTTATAGAAATTTATCCCCAAATTTTCCTAACACGGTAGTAAAGAAGAAACCTCAAACAACTCTGTCCACTATGATCGTATATCAGCATCTGTCTCCCAAGTCTCGTCCGTTACACGGTCGTGATGCCATAGCACCCATAGCAAAGGAATAGTTCGTACATGGAGTACTTTTCAATATAATCAAAAATCATAATAGGATTCTCCTTTAATTATGCATCCTACTCTAGCTCAACCTCATCTGGTTGAAAAACATGAGATGGGTCTGAGAAATAGCGTCGAAGCTGAGAAACATGGAAGACGTCGTGCATAGCCTGGTACCTCTGAGGTAACTACAACTTATAAGCAACCAGCTCAACTCTCTCCAGAACCTCAAACAGCCCAATGTATCTCGGTGAAAGCTTACCCTATCTCTTAATACTCTTGTGTCCAACCCTCGGGGTAACACGTAGGAAAACCTGATCTCTGACCTTAAACTACAAAGGTCGTCTCCGCTGATCAACATAAGATTTCTACCACGATTGTGTAGTATCCATACTTTTCTGAATCAAATACACCTATTCTATGGTCTCTTGAATAAGGTGAGGTCCCAGCATATCTGCCTCTCCTGCCTCCATCCAACATAAGAGTTATCCGCACGGCCTACCGTACAATGCCTCATAAGGTGCCATCTGAATAGTTTCATGAAAACTATTATTGTGGGAAAAAACCACTAGAGGTATAAGTCTCTCCCAAGAACCTACAAAATCAAGGACGCATTATCTTAGCATGACCTCTAGCACCTGAATCGTGCGCTCTCACTGGCCATCTATCTGGGGATGGTAAGTTGTACTCAGAAGTACCTGTGTTCCCAAATCCCTCTACAGCCCTTTCCAAAAATGCGACATAAAGCAGGCGTCCCTATCAAAAATGAAAGTACATGGAAGCCCATATAAGCGTACAATCGCACAGATGTACAACCATCCATTCTCATCAACACTGAAGGTCTCCATAATAGGTAAGAAGTGAGCAGCCTTCGTGAGCCTGTCAATGACATCCCATACCACGTCATTCCCTCAAGGTGATCTCAGTAACCCTGTCATGAATTCCATTGTGAAATAATTCCACTTACACTTGGGAATGAGTAGCTACTGTAAAAGCCCTTCTGGTCACTGGTGCTCCGCCTTCACCTGCTGACAGGTGGAACACCTCATTACAAAACCAACAACATCTCTCTTTATACCTGGCCACCAATATTGGCAGTGTAGATCACGATACATCTTGGTGACGCTAGGATGAACTTCCCAAACTGAGGAATGAAAGTATCGTATCAGCTCATCGCATATATCTGCTGGCACCCATACACATCCCTAGAAACACAAGATCTCACCCAAGCCTACGGTCCATCCAGGAAGAGGGTCCTCTCCGGACACGCATTCCTGTTGGACTAGGCCTTCAGAATCTGTTATCTACCTCATTCGAACTCAGTCAATAAGGGTAGAGGTAACAGCTACAGAATAAAGAAAATTCTGACCCTGTCTGTCATGCACCTCCAAATGAATTTCTGAAAACAGAGCCATAAGCTTCCACTAATTATTGGCCTCCTTAACTGCCTGTATATGTGTCCTCTTTATCAGTGTGTCTGCCACAACATTGCCTTTCCCAGGCGTATAAGCAAGCTTGAAATCGAAATACTATAGGTACTAAACCCACCTCCACTATCTCAGATTCAAGTCACGCTACATGTAGATATACTTAAGGATATTGTGGTCAGTATATACCACAAAATGATATCCTAGAATATAATCTCTCCATCAACACAAAGCATGAAGAACTGCAGCCAAATCCAGGTCGTGTGTAAGATAGTTTCTCTCATGTGACCTCAACTGCCGAGATACATATACAATAACATGATACTCCTGCATATGCACTACTCCAAGACCGATGATAGATGAATCATAAAAAACTGTATAACTCTAGCCCGACACCGAAAAAACTAGAATCAGTGTTGAAGTCAATCTACCATTCAACTCCTAAAAGGCTGAATCACAGGCTTCTGACCAAACACACTTCACCCCCTTCTTAGTCAATCCCATTAACGGTGTTACTAAGCATTAGAAGTCCTATATAAACCGCCTATAGTAACTATGAATCCCTAAGAATCTTCATACCTCAAAGACATTTTTTGGATGCTCCCAAGTAACTACTCCTCTCACCTTCTCTGGGTCTACTGATACTCCTATCTCTGAGATTAAATGACCCAAGAAGTGAATCTTGTACATCCAAAAGTGTCACTTTGAGAGTTTAGCATATAACTGATGCTCCCTCAGTGTACTCAAAATGATCTCAAGATGGGTAGCATGGTCATGTCGAGTGTGTGAGTACACCAAGATATCGTCCATGAAAACCACCATGAATGAATCCAAGTAAGGATGGAAAACATTGTTATCAGTGCCATTAAAACGGCTGGTGTATTCGTGAGACTGAACGATATAACCAAAAACTCATACAGACCATACCTGCTCTGGAAGGATGTAAGAGGTATATCAGATGGTATGACATGCAACTCATGATAGCCAGATCTCAAGTCAATCTTCGAGAACAGTATGGCTTTTTGAAGCTAATAAAATAGATCATCTATCAATGGAAATGGATATTTGTTCTTTACTATCAAATTTTTTAGATTCTGATAATCCACACAAAGCCGTAATGTACCTTCTGCCTTCTTTGCAAACAAAACGGGAGAACCCCAAGGAGATGTACTAGGTTAGATAAAACCCTTTTCCTGCAACTCCTCCAACTAATTTTTGAGCTCTTGTAACTCAGGTGTAGTTATCCTATAAGAAGGAATGGATACTGGTGCTACTCCTGGAACAAGCTCAATAGAGAAGTATACATCTCACTCTAGAGGAAAACCTAAAATGTCTTCTGGAAAAATATTTAGAAAGTGATCAACCACTGAAAGAAAATCTATCTGGGAAGTGCTCTGGCCATCCAGATATAAGCTAGAAATCTGGTCCGTAACACTTCCCATCACATGATACTCTGGTCCATCTCTGCTCACCTAGAAATCCCATTCGCCCATTTGAAGAAATGATCCTCCCTCCAGTATTGTGAAACTCACCCTTTGGTGATAACAATCGACAAAGGCCTAAAAGGGAACTAACCAGTCCATCCAGAAAATGAAATCCTAACCTGTCATCTCCAAAACATAGAGAATCCACAAAAAATGACAGCCACCAACCTCAAGGGGTACTCTAATCACTGATGCACACTATCCATTCTAATTCCAAAGGGAGTGTCTAGCATCATTATATCCTCTGAAGTATAAATATTAAGTCTATGGATTTCCACAGTGTGCAGAGAAATAAATCTATGAGATTCTCATGTATTGAAAAATGAAGAGGATAAAATAGAGGCTACTAAAATTGTACCTAGAACAAGAACGTCCAGGATCCTTCCCCTGATGAATCTTTTCTACTGCAAAAGTCTAGCCTGCACTGCAGCCCTGTGTCACAACCTGAGATCCCTGAGCTGACCCTCCCTAAGCCTGACCATGGCGTCCACATCCTCTACCCTAACTTGAACGATCTGAATAACTCTATACCCCAGTCTAATGTAGAACTGTTAATCCTGATCTTTTATGTGGAGTCGAAGCTGATCCTCCTTCTAGCCACTAGAAGAAAAACATTGTAGAAATGCTTCAGATGACCCATCTTGCCTCAAGATCGGCACTCCACTGGGTCTCTCAGGAATTGAGGCTTATTATTATCACTTTTTCAACACTAATAGAACACCACATGGTTTCTATAAGTATGATCCAGTCTATGAGAAGGAATAGATCACTTCCTCGAGTCACCTCATGTAGACTCTCGGTGGCGCTTCCTGCTGTCTATCTGAAATAAAACATCCCTAGATGTTAAATCGCATTAGTCCACAAATCCAGTCTCCCTGAGATTTTTCTCCGTGATAAGTGCCTAGTTGACTATCAGAGTAATAGAAGTCAACTTAATGACGTTCACTTGTGATATGATGTCCTGTCTGAGGCCTTCCAAAAAATTCCTTTCTAAAAATAGCTTGTCATTCCCCAGAATGGGAGTGAAACGCTATAACTCTATGAAGTGAGAGGAATATTCCATAACTATGAGAGTACCCTGATGCAAGTTCATGAACTCTCTAGCTCTATCAGACCCCAACATTGCTGAGTAGAAGTAGTCATTGAACGTACGCTGAAAATCGTCCAAAGCCATAGCCTGTTGGCGCCCTGCCTGGAAAACCACATCCCACCATGTTTTGGAATAATCTTGCAGCATATAAGTCACGAGCTTCACTCCCCTCTCCAGAGACATCTTCAGTTGCTCAAAGATGGATAGCTTGGATTCTTTCCATGACTCTCTAGCCTATGGTCCTCCATACCCTATGAATGTGGGAAGATGTTGCTTCTGAAAAACCCGTGTCAGCTCTGCCATAGATGGGGCAGGATGCTTCACTCCATGGAAGGATTGCATGAATATCATGAAACATTCTCTGAACTAAGTTTCAGCACCAGTGGATGGAATCATTGTAGGTGACATGTCCTGAATGATAGGCAAAACTACTGGTAGTCCTTGATCTACTGTATTAGGCATACGATCACTATCTGGTTCCTGATGTGCAACAGGAGGACATCTTGGCGGCATGAGTCGGGAAGGTCACAAGCACACCTTCATTAACAAAGAACACATTTTCAACTTAAGAGAGTAAAATAGAACAAGATAGAGAAAAAAAACTCTAAAATTTGGGGAGAACATGACTACACGGTGTGTAGTACCACTACATGGTGTGTTTCCCAAAATTTTACCCTAGGAGTGTACCTTGGCTATACATGGCTGTGTAATCCACCCAGTACATAGTGTGTTCTCAAACTACACAGCATGTACTAACCCTTTTCTCCTTTCCCGATTACTCCTATATGGCTAGGAACACAAACTGCGCAGTAGGAAACTACACGGCGTGTTTTTCCACTACACGACGTGTCCTTAAGATTTTTACCCTATCCATGTCATTAGTCACATGGAATGGTAAACTGAACACTACTACATAGTGTGTCAACATGGTACATGACGTTTTGTCCTGTAGATTTCTCAACCCATGTATTCAACTACATGGCTAGGTCACACGGAAGGCAAGTACACGACATGTATATGAAAGTACATGGCATGTAACCGGGAAAAGTAGTTCTTCCCGAACAGAATAACACATGGTGTGTGTTCATAAGACCCCAATCTGTGTTGTCTGGGTTTTTGGGTAGTAAAAATACAAGAAAACCTAAAACCACCGAAAAAAACACTAATACAAGTACCTATGTTCCAAATTCCAATCTGTGGGGGGCCATACTCACTACGAATCAAAGCTTGGCCTCATAACAATGAATATAAAAATTAAACATTATAAAAAACTCACAATCCTCCAAATTATGATCCTCGAGGGCCCATAACACCTCTAAGACCAAAGTTTAACATCCATGATAAAGTAGTTCTAAACAAACGATACCCTATCAACATAGAAGTTATTGTATCACACCATCTATCACAACAGCATGCATAGTCTATCAAAAATTCTATCACAATATTATGAAACTTTGAATTAAATTTAGATATCATGGAAAAATGCATGACATGTAACTATATTACAAGTGCATATATGATGCATGAGATGGAATACCCTCATATCATCGGGTTGCAACAAAATAGAACCACAATCATATAAACAGTAACAGCATAATACAAGTGCACCACCCAATGGTGAAGTCAATTAAATTGTAACATTTTCAAAAATCAAAAATTGTAATATTCGAGGTAACCCTACATTTCCCTATACATGGGTTCTAGAACTCCCAGGTATAGCTATTTACCATTTACTTATTCATTTATATCCATGTCTAATGTCACTAAACAATAAGTCAATAGTAAAGAAAATAACCTCCCTCTAATACCACTTTGTAACGAATCACATCTGGAGCCAGTCAACTGGTGAACCATTCCCGGTTTGGCACATGACCTCAAGTGAATTTCCGCAAATTCCAGAGGCTGCTGAATAGCAGCAAGGGCCTTGGTGAGTCATTGGGGAAACTATACCCAAATTTGGTAAGGTATACAAGGGAAAGGAAATAACAGTCAATAGCATAAGTAGTAAATAGCATACAATAACTGAAACTAAACAAAAGAAGAAATTAATATATAGTAATGATTATAATTATGCAACAGGTACAAGTATCTAATAAAATTAGTAAACACAATAATGTTTTGAAATACTAATTAGAAACAATTTATGAAAAGTAAACAGTAACTCCAGTAGCATCACAGGCCTAAACTCAGTCCTATGCTCTACATCTCCAACCAGTAATCATGTACCTGAAGTAAAAGGGCCACAGTCTCTATCCACACGTGCAACCATATAACCTATTTGGGCCAAAAAGAAGGACCCAAACAGGGTGTGAAACTAATCCTAGTAGACAACCACCACAATATATGTGCCCTACTGTCAGTGAGTAATATTGAAGAAGTAATGAAAGTAAATGTAGTAATAAAGTAGGAGTACACAAGTAAACAATCCTATTAATTACCATTCACATTCATTTAACAATTAATTCATTCATTTAATTAAACAACCAAGGAATCTATCAATGCTCTCTATTCCAAGGTAAATAGGTATCATAAGAGGCATCAAAAGACTACCTAAAAAAAAGCAGACCAATAGATCCAAGATTGTGTTTTGGCTTGGTAGACTCATCTAAACCAACCAAAGAATCCACATTCACACTGAATCTCAGGGTGGATTAAACTAGTAGACCCCTATAGTTAGGTAAACATACAAAGGCACAGACACTCTAGGAAGCACTCACATTGATTTCCCTATGGTCTTGCAACAATAGCTACAGACTCTCTGAGAAAGATCTTATGTATAATTCCTCATATGATCTGAATGCGTGAGTAAACTACGGACACTCATAGGAAGCACAAAGTCTAATTATTGTAGGTCCTTCATACAAAAATAATTCCAAAAGACCCCCTAGGGAAGCACTTAATTGTATATTCCCTCTTTAGTCTCCTGCAATAAATTCTCACAGCCCTGAGCATTCCAGTCATGCGTAATCTACTGTCAACAGCCCTATGTACGTTTAGAAACATCTTTTATAAAATATAAAATGCATCAAAATAAATAAAACAGAAGTAAATACATGCAATTAGTTATAAAAATCAAACTAGCAATTGTAATAAGGTTTTCCGTGCAGGCAGACTGTGCCAAATGATGATAAGCAACCAAACAGGGATAAGACCCATGGAGTGATCCTAAAACCTAAAAACAAGCATATATTATTATAAATTAACCATAAGCTAAAAACCAATCTATGGAAATTGAACAATAGGACCAAAATCCCTAACCCTCGATACCCAAAACATGGGAATCCTGCACTTTTGCACAAAAAAACTAAAGTAAATTCAACGTCAGGCAACAAACCACCTACCTCGATCCTAGGAGATCAATATACTTGAACCTCGACCCGTGAATTGGCCTAGAATGTAGTAGATCTTCAAATACTTCTAAAATTTTCATTCTATGATAACTCTCATAAGAGAAAGAATTAGGAAATGTGGCCAAAGATGAACTAATAACTCACCGCTATGATTCTATTGCAACTGACGGTGTTCGATTCGGATAGTCAGTGATGGATCGGCGGCTCGAAGAATATTTGGCCTCCTCGATCGCTCTGGACGGAATTAGGTGAAGAGGAAGATGAAAATAAAGATTAGATGTGATCTCGGTCCATTTAATGAAAAAGAGTACATGGCATGTACTTCTGGAGCACACGGCATGTACATGCCTTTTCCGTACTTCGTTTTAGGTGGCCTCCATGTCACCCTTACACGGCCATGTGTGTGGCCATGACATAGCTAGCACACGGCTTCCAGTGGCATCGAAGTACACAACATGTACTCATAAATTACATGACGTGTACTCCAAAAATTTCCATATTATCTTCTTTTTCTCAAAAGCTAACAGAAAATGAAAAAACATACCTTCAAAGAAGATCCGGGTACTTACAGCACGACATCGAAAATCTTATCCAGTGATTTTATCCACTTTTTAGCTATCATAGGGTCAGATGATCCTATGAATGATGGAAGATGTTGCCTCATTAAATGATCCACTGCTAACATGATCCTCTATAGTTGATCTGGCTGATCTCATGAATTTTCACCATCACCATTTATAGCCTCAGTCTACTGTTTTATCATTGAAACAAACTGTTCAGTTTTGATTTCGACCATCTTAGGTTGCTGATTTTGAAGGTTGTCTTTTTTATCATGTGGTCTCATCATACATTCCATGTTTCCTCTATGGAAAACCATTCTGACCATAGAAATATCTTAGGAGAAGCAACATGGTAATTCATAAATGCTATATCATTTCAGTTTGACCATAAATTAATTTATGGATATTAATTTAACACTATCCTAACTCATAAGGTTATCTAAACCAATCTTTGATACCAATTATAAGGACCCAGCCTTAAACATTAAATAATCTTGAATTAAGGTAATAATTCACATTGAGGATCTTTTCAGGTCTAGAGTTTTAGATATTTTTGACATAACTATTACATTACATCCCAAATATTACAAATTAGACATTTCTACTCAGTATCCATTTTTTTCGAAAATAAAAACTCATAAAAGAAAACAAGAATTATTTTCTTGATATAAATATTTATTAATTATTCTTTTCTCTTACCCTACCTTATACCCTATGAAAAACATTTAAAAAGAATGTGAGGAGAATAAAAAGCACAGTAAGGGTGATAAAATTAAGAAATAAATAATTATCCAATAAATATATACATAACATAATCTCTTTAGTATTCCCCAAGAAATCATAAGATTTATGAATAACCCATAGAAATCATAAATCATAAAGTTTACTTCTGGAATACATATCATACATACATTTAAGCTTTCACAACAACATAGGGAGTTACGTTTGGAATATGCATCACAGTACATTCCCTAAATCATTTTGGAGAATAATTAATGTTTACCTCTGTCATGTTACATAATTCATTGGAGAGATATCTTGGGCTCACCACCCTAGGTATATCAAGGAACCACCCATACACATAAACATTTTCGATGAACCATAACATAATCATAACTCATGAGAAATCATAAAAGAATGATAACATTTCCATATTGAAATCACAATATAAAATTTCAATATTTTTACATAATCAATCCATTCTCAATCCATTTTCAATATCAAAATACATAAATAGAGTATATTGTATTTATTTATTTTTTTAAACATTACGACTTGTTAAGGAATCCTAATATAAAATAATGCACGTGGAGGAAGCAAGTTTGTCTTCACCGCATACGTTAAAAAGAAGAAATATTTTTGACATTTAGTAAAAAAATTCATAGAAAAACGATTCCATTTGAATAAAATTAAAAGTAAAATATTTTTATACACCATATAAAATAATGTCATGAATAAATCAAAATATGCCACAATAAATAGATATTGAGACGATGCCCCTTACCTCTTGTCCGACAAAAATCGTTTGTACTTTAATCTATTGAATAATTAAATAAAGTTAATTTCTACTTGATTTAGAAACTTTTTCAATATTATTATTCCTTTTATATAACATATTATCATGTTATAAATATTATATTAAAATTTATGTTAATAATGATCATTTTTTCAATATTTGGTACTTGAGTTAAAAAACAACATCTTATAATTACAAGTTGTCTATGTTGTCAAAAGTATATTATCTCCTATATGATATTCATGATTTTGCATTACAGGAAATTTAGGCTATAGCCACAGACATATTTCCAGGGATTTATTTGCCCGTGGTTATAGCTTTCTAATTGCAACAGTTTAATTAAACCAATGCGGTTATACCGCATCCGTCAAAATTTTCCACTAATTCTGTATCAGGATCGTCCTCCCCGGATCTGCTACCCACCTCGCATTGCTCCTCACGGATAGGTTTTCTTCCCTAACCTCTCCTCACTACAATAGCCTCCTCCTCGATGATGTCTCCTCCCTGACCTCTCCACCCCAATCTCCCCTCACAATAGAGACCTCCTCTAATAATATCTCTCTCACCGCGGCACCCTCCTCATAGAATAACTATCTCACTGTAGAAACCTACTCCCTAATGACCTCTCTCATAGCAACACCCTCCTCCCCAGAGAACTCTCTCACCATGACACCCTCCTCCGCAATGACCACTTTCACCAAGACACCCTACTCCCCGACGCTTCCAATCAACACAACCATCCATTATATTTTATACCTATATTATTTCATCAATGATATGATTTTAAGGTTGTACTATGATGTGAATTTCATGTGATGGTTATTTAGATCTCCCTTACTCTTGAATATAGATAATTTGGGATTTTTAAAATCCATATATGATATATTTAGATCTACCCACTCATGGTTTGAATTCCTATTTGGATGAATTAGTTGTCACCTCTCATATAATCATTCATTCCGAGAAGAAAAGGAATTGATTAAGTTAGGTATTATTGAAATAATATTCTAATTTAAAGATAATAATGTAGATGCACATGGTAGATAAGAATATGGATTTTATCATGTTTTTTATATTTTCATCCATCATGATCATGCTTGTGTTATCTAACATGAAATAATAGTTTTTGCGAATAAAATGGAAGGTATTTATGATACTCATGATCCTTGAGGGTTAGATAATCTAATTTTATGTGACATGGGTTATCTAAATGAGTGGAATCTAATATGGATGGTTGGTAAGTCCCATATTGTTATGTGAATTCACTTGATGGTATATATATTCCATCTCTATGATATATCTCTTAATTGGAAAACCACATCTATGTCCTTTAATATTGATTCTCTTTAAATTATATATTTTTATTTCATATTTATTTCATCTATTCTCAGTGGAAAGAGAATGAAATAATTTATGTGGTGGTTAGGAAATTATAACGTTATAATCCCCAAAAAAGGTATAAAAATATGTGTTATTTTTGTGTGATTAATGGAAAAAGTTAAGGTTTTGTTTGGGGCTTTAGACTATATTTAATGATGTAATGGTATAATTTTTTTAAAATTCAAATTTTAACCACAGTATTTAGGGTATGTCCATCATTCCATTTTTTCATACAATACCATACATTCCCAATGTTGATATTTTGTGATATTTTTACTATATTTGAAAGAGTATATCAGTATGAACACATTGATAAATCATTGCCATTATATAAAATATTTCAAAACCATCACATAGAACACTTATATACTGAAACTGGTGAGAAGACAAGATCCAAAACTAGATTTAAATTCCAGATCTCATAGAGATACAAAAAATTTCTTGGAATAATTAGAATAATTCATATATTACACATATAGATAAGTCCCATGTGTAAGAGGCCTCTTAATGAATATTTATTGTTAAGGAATATACTAATTTGTATAAGGAAAAATAATTTAGGTTGAATGTTTAGAGAGAAAGAGTTCTTTCGATTATAAAATGAGAAATAAATTTTGGTAAAAGTTCCCATGGTATTTAAGTTTGTGAATTTCATTGAGCATGAGAGAATAATCCTAAAATATTTGAAAAATAATTTGATTCCCTTTAAACAATATAATACCTAAAGTTAGACTCTAAAGTGAATGGTAAAGGGAAATTAATGTTCCTTGATGAATCACTATCCTCATAAAAATGAAAAATATAGAAGGTAACCCCAACCCATTAAAAATTAAATTTACAAAAAAGTTAAAGGAGTTGTAGGATTCAGGGGGATACATAATCCCTAGGGTAATTATGCTCAAAATAACATAAAATAATGATTGAATCGGATTAAACATTAATCTAAAAATTTTATGTATAAAGTGGTATTTAAGGTATTTTAAGAAACTTTTAGTATTAGTTTTGAATTTGTATGAATGATATATGTTGTCCTACTATAATTGATAATGAAATTACTAGTTTTGTTCAATATATTGGTAGAAGAAAAATATGATTTAATATTTTTTATCATGATGATTTATACATATAAAAAGTTGATTTATACTATGTAAAATGTGGAATCAATCCAATAAGTGAAGATAAACTACTAAGGATATATTAGGGATAGATATTGAGTATACATATCCATATTTTAATATATTGTATTAATAATTTAATATTTTTGGTTATTAAAAAATATTAAGAAAGGATATACTCAATAAATAGTGTCCCCAAATATGAAAAACATTTAAAATAAACAATTTTTTAATAAATAGGGAATTGGAGTTGAAGTTACAATGGTTGTTTAAGTATTATTCATAATTAAAAGAGTCTTTGAGATCCCAAATTACATTTAATATAAATAAAATTATCCTGTTGAATTTAAGAATTGACATAACTAATGTCTAAAATGATATATCGTTCACACTTTTTGATTTAATTTTTTTATTCCAATAACATTGATGTGATTTTTGATAATAATATGAGTCTATATATTGAAATATTAAGGATTATATGAATTTATTGGACATAGTTTGTTACATAGAAAACCATGTATAAGTTAGATAAGAATCGTGTTTCATACATTAAGCTCTTATTATGAAGATTGAATTTGTTGAAAAATTATCTTTTCATTATTTATTCTTCTTAGAATATTTCTTAATATATTGATGGAAATATTTTTTAAATTTTATTTTTATAGTTTTATTATTAAATAATTTTTATTTGAAAAATCAACATAAAAATAAGTATAATTGGTATAATGGAATGATGAAAATAATCTGTTGACATCGGAGGGATTTCAATAAAAATAGATATCTTCACATGGAATTTATAATTCAAGTTTGAGTAGAAGTGAATGTAATAATACAATTAATTTCATTCAAAATTAAGGGGAAATGAAAGTTGAGTTGGACTATAGGGGATATTTTCTTCTAAATCAAATGGGGAGATAGTTGAACCCCTGAGAGTTTGGTGTGGAATGGTTAACAATATGGGATAATTGGGATTTTTTTCAATATAAATATTGGATTTGTTATCGAATATTGTAGTATTATTATGGATTCATTGAATCAATAATATTGAAGGTTAAGTAGTTATTAATATTGTTATTGAATAAAAATATATGTGTGTAAAGGTGATACCATAATTCTACTCATGAATTGTACTGGAGTAATGGATTCATATTAAGATTAGGTTTTTTCAAAAAATGTGGGCACTACACATGAATCTAGTAGCTCTACAGCCCCCAAGACAAGCTGGTGGCCATTATCAAAGGCACCATATCACTAAATTGAAAGAAAACTAGTTTTTGGAGGTACTTATTTCATGTGAAGGTAGAATCACATGTCGGCATGTATGGTAAAAGGAGGTTCTTAGACTCTCCCCTATAGGTATCCATGAGAGGTAGTAGGCGAGGAACGGTTCCATTATGACATGATTGGTTGTCGAGGGATGTAGGGTTTTATTAATTGGTGCACATCCAAGAGACAATCAAATTTGATATTCAAGAGATGCTTGAAACTATTCTTCCATAATTTTACATCTCAGATATATGTGAACTACAAATAAAAATCAAACCATCCTGAATGTCTTCATCCTCTTGCTCGAGAGTTCGTTGGTATTTGAATCCAATCCAGTGGTTCATACATGAGGAGATTTATGTTCAAATATAAAACACTCATGTAAATATCAAAATGCTATTTCTATTTTACTCACAGTTTGAGCCTCATATTTCCCCTATTTGGTTAGGGTTTCCTTGTCTTCTACTGCGATTATTTTTCTAATAAGTTCATTTTTCAATTTCTAGTCTTATTGGGAAAACCCTAAAGTGAGATTCCAATACTACAAGACTCTATCTACCCTCTATTTATATAATCTATACATAAATAGATATTTCAAAGTCCCTTCCACCCCACATTAGAATAAAAAATGGTGATACTGGATTCCTCCAAGAGGTTTTAATTGAAAACTATTCAGACTACTACACTGATTGTCCTAAAACTGGACATTCTACAATGTGTTACAGAATAAAATCTAATTATGTACGCCCCATCACAAGATTTAACTAAATATGGGTTGAAAAGGGAGATCACAGGGGATGACCAATGCATCTACTAGATATTATAGAGAAACTGTTATGAAGTACATTGAATAGATCATGACTGAACCTTCTAACTCTCACCGCTTAACAATAAATTATCTAAAGTGGTGGACAATTCTCATAGTTTTTATCCTCTTGAAATGGATAAGGTATTCATCAGAAATCTAGAGAACCCCATTGTCACATATATATCAGAATTCTTGCATGATGAGGATAAGAATTTCCCCTCAGATTCTAGTGAACCCACACATGATAATTATGTGCAATATTTTATGATTGAGGAAGACTATTTAATGTCGAGTGCAAGGAAAGGAAAAAAATTATTAATTTAGATGGATACATTACTTCGAGATACAAAAAGTCTCAATGATTAAATGATTATTCTGAATTCCAGAGAACAATTGTCACTAGTTCTTAAGGGTCCTCTGAGAAAGAAAAATTTTGATTCGACCATAGAAAATGGTTATTGATCATCGAACAACATCCCCTAATGAAGGAAACTTTAACGGTACTACAAATATTGAATTAGAATACCCCATAGTGTAGGATTCATATCAATATAATGATGATTTGAGTGATGAATTATAATACTGGAAGGAAGAGAACGATGAAATAGTTTTTAGTAGATACATTGTTTTTTGAAATCCCTGCAGATACATACCTAAAAATCTGAAAGTGTATGTTCAAAAAGATGGTAGAATAATTTAAGAAACATCAAGATTTTAACTTTATGGGAATTCCATTGAAAGGAATTATTTACTCCTTAAGATTTTGTGGTCAAACCTTATGTGTGGTATGACATATTTTGATACTTTATTACATGACTTGTATTGGTATATATGATAGAGATGCATGCTATGAAGAGAACCAACAAGAAAACGTAGCCAATGCAATTTATTTTCTTCCAAGACTTGCAATCAAGATGGACATGAATATAAAATTTAGGAGGTGATTGTTATTTTACAGCATTTTACAAGATATTAGTAACCATTTTTTGGGTTTAAATTAAATTGACATGGAATACACCATGCCAGAATAAATGATGATTTTGAGTTTACTCTTAACTGTTTCATATTAAATCTTTTCATCATTGGTCTATATCATGGTTGGATAGATGATCCCCAGTAATGCACTGTGGAATCATTTACTATTATATTTTTTTATAACAATTCATACGTTATATTTATACCTTCTTCATATTTATTTATTTGAGAAATATGAATATTTTGGAATGAAATATGTTGAATATGAATTTAAAATGGATATAATCTAATCATATAACAAAAGAGTATGAGGATAATAAATGAATGTATCTTGAAACTAAGATAATTAAATATGTTTTGTTATATATTTGACTATACTGAGGAGTATGGAATCCTCTCTAATATATGTTTTTTCCAAGATACCTTTTATGACTTAAGGACCACTAGTAGGGTGCATATCCTATGTAATGAACTAGGGTATCCCATTGGGTTCCCTAATGACTTACCAAACCTGAGTGGGAGTATTACTAATTGGGTAGATATGTTATTATGTTTCACCTTATATTCATTAAAGGACTTGTGATGATTCTACTTATTTCAAATTCTATAAATTCAACCCAATTCATTGATTTCATAGAATCATTAGTTTATCATAAAAAAACCCAGTTCCATTTCTTTTCTCTTCTATGATTTATATGAATCATTTGATTCATAAAAATATAATTTTATTGGAGTTTTATGGAAATACTATGATAAATTGTTTTCTTGGGTTCTAAATACTCAGTTCCATTACAATTAAAACTATATATATCTTTTCTTAATTTTTACATGTGATGTTAAAAAATTAGTTGTGATCCCATAAATTTCTTGGTCTAATTCCTCCATCAATTTCCACCAAGGATCATCAGGTTATCCACTGTAAATTTCTGTGAGGGGGTTACTACAAGGGGGGTTGTGCAGGGTGGGGGTGCAAGGATGGGGTGTGCAGGGGTAGGGGGTTTGTAAGGGGCCTGGTGGGTTTCCATGGGGTGTCTATGGGGTGTATAGGGGGAGGGGGTGCCAAGTGAGTGTCAAATTGGACTAGTATTGCGTACGATGAATATGATATTTTTTCTACATTTTAATTAATTTAGTGTGATTTGTGATATAAATGTTTTACTACTGAGAAGAAACATTAATTTGAACTCTGACCCAGTGGTGTTGTCACAGGAAAAATTGCTCTCCATGGTTTCATAACACTTAATTGATTCAAATAGTAATGTAAAACTAATTTCCCTATTTTGTGCTTCTTGATGGAATTTTCTTTTCGATAATTTTTTATTTCGATTACTTTTATTGGTATGTTTTATAGGTATGAATACTATATAGAGAACCAATAACAAATCATATCCCATGCTTATGCATGTCAGCATATATATAAGGATACTATTGTGTGTGGCTTGACTCATTTGAGGTAGAGTCCCTATCCCAGTCCATTTAATTAAAGAATTTATTAAATTACATATAGTCACATTCATAATTATTCTTTTTTATATTAAATTGAAATTCATGATAAATTGTTAGTTAAAATAATTGTTTCATTTGATAAACAAGTCATGGTTATGTAATAAAATGTCTCCAATAGTGGTGCACTATCCACAAAAACTCACAGTGATAGTTTATGCATATATATCTTGTATAAAATTATTGAATATATGTTTTCCATTTTAATCCTTACCACTTCATCCCTAATTTAAGACACCACATACATCTTGAATGGTTTTTTTGACTCAGATGGGGGTGTGGAGGGGGCAGGGGGTTGTACAAGGTGGGGTGGTGGTGTGTTGGGGGTTTGTCCATGGAGGGGGGTCTGTCTAGGAAGGGGTGTCTATCCAATAAGGGGGTGTTTTTCCAGGGGTGCTTTTTATGGAGGGGTTTGCAGGCGTGGGGCTACTACAAGGGGGGGTGGTCTACTGCAGGTGTGGGGGGTGGGGACAAGGGGACTATCTAGGGGGTGTGAAAGGGGTTAAAAGGGGGTTATCTAGGGGGTGCAAGGGGGTTGTCCAGGGAGGCATGCAGGTGCAGGGGGGCTGTCCAGGGGGTGCAAGGGGGATGACCAGAGGGTTCAAGGGCAGTCCATTGGGGCGCATGGGGGCTGTCCATGGTGTTTATGGGGGTTTTCCAGGGGGGGCTTGAGGGTGCAGGGGGCCTGTCCAGGGGTGCAAGGGGATTTCTAGGGGGTGTGTCAGGGGAAGGGGGTTTGAATTAGTCGTTTCATTTATATTAATTTCTTTTGATTCAAATTAAAACACTCCAAATTGTTATCACTACACACCTAATGATGTATTAATCCATAGGATAATATTTAATCTTCTTCCATGAGATTGTAGGTTCAGATTTGATCATGTACTCTTAAAGTGTCATAAAATAAAATTGAATATGTATATATACATTGATTAATTAATTATGATAACATGTAATGACTAATTGCATTAAGGAAAAAATTCTCGATCTATGATTCCTTCTATCTAAAGTAATCACCTCAATAAAATGTATGCAACAGGTGCACATAAGGTTTATCAATATTTTATTCAATATAGAACATTCACAATATTGAATTGCTTCTTCAATAATGATCAAATCAATTTAATTAGGTACACTTTATGAATGGGATGCATGGAATCCAAAAAATTTACACAATTGTTTATATATTATATTACATTATGTTTTATTTAATATATTGTTTTAGGTATGTCAATTATTATTGCATGAATTTATGGGTAGCATGAAACCTTTGTCTTCCTCACTTATTTGTTGTATTATGAAAAGTGAAAAATCTAAGAATGGTTATGTGATCTATTATCTATATTTCAATGACCCATGTGTGGATCACCATGTGTTTTTTATAAGAAAAAAATATTCATTATTAGAAATCAAGAATTGACTGTGGGTAGTTTTCTCAATGTCTTCATAAGAACTGGATTTATTTTGTGTATGATTTCCCTTGATTGGTTATGTCTATTTATGTATATCCATCTATTTAATTGAAATAACTGTTGTCTCGCTTTTTCTCCTCAAACACTTTTCAAAACCTATGTGTCTTTCAGGTTTCACATTTGTGAGGCTAGATGTATCGTGGAATTATCTCAAACTACTTCACATTCCTAAGAAAAGAATGTTGTTTTGGTGTCCAAATGGTGTTCAAGGGGGTGTACAGGGGGGAGGAGTGGGGTCCGGGGGTTCTAGGGGGGTCCAGGGAGTGTCCAGGGGGTGTATAGGGGGGTCCTGGGGGGTCCTGGTTGTGTTCCAGGGGGTGTCAAGGGGGGTCCATGGGGGTGTCTGGGGTGTCCAGGGGGTGTCTAGGGGGGTGTATAGGGGGTGTCCAGGGTGTGCCATGGGGGGATGGAATATCCAAGAAGGTGTCTAGGGGGAGTGGTATCCATGGGGTGTCTAGTGGTGGGGTATCCAGGGGGATTCTTGGGGGTTTCAAGTTGTCCAGGTCTTACGTAAGATAAAAATGTTACATTTATACATTTTAATTAATTTCATGCGAATTGTGATAGACAATCTTCTACTACGGAGAAACAACTTTAATTTGAACTCTTACATGGTAAGGTGTCACATGAAAAATTTCTCTCACTGGTTACAGAATTCTTAACTGATTCCAATAGAAATTTCAATGTAAATTCCCTATTTTGGGATTCCGTATGACTTTTCCTTTTTGATCATGTGTTGATTTTGATTACATGTATTAGTATGAAGGATATGGATGCATGCTATGTAGAGAACTAGAAACAAATCATATCAGATGCTTATGAATCTGAGCATATATAAAAGGATTATCTTGTGTGTGGGTTGACTCCTTTAAGGTAGAGTCCCTCTCCTTGACTCTTTAATTCATGAATTTTTTAAATTTCATTTAGCAGCCTTCTTGATTATTCTTGTTTATATTAAATTTAAATTCTTGATCATGTGTTAGTTAAAATAATTATTTCAATAGATAAAAAATAATAGGTTTGTAATAAAACTCCTCCAATGGAGGGGCGCTGTCTGTGAAAACTCATAGTGGTATTTTATGCTTATATAGCTTGTTTGACATTATTGCATTTATGTTTTCCATTTTAATCTTTTCTGCTTATTCTCTCATTAGAGACACCGAGATCATCTGAAAATATTTTTTTGACTTGCATGGGAGTGTGCAGGGGGAATGGGGTGTGCAAGGTGGGGCGGGGGTGTACTGGGGGTTTATCCAGGAGGGGGATGTCTGTCTAGGGGGTGTTATCCATGGAGGGGTGATACATGGAGAGGGGCTAATTCATGGGAGGGGGCTACTGTAGGTGTAGCGGCGGGCGGGCAAGGGGGTTTTCCAGGGAGTGTTCAAGGGGGGTGCAAGGGGGTATCCAGGGGGTGCAAGGGGGCTGTCCCAGGGGGCATGGGGGTGTAGAGTGGATGTCCAAGGGGGTGAAAGTGCTGTCAAGGGGGTGCAAGGTGGTTGTAAAGGGGGTCCAAGGGAGATTTCCAGGGGGTGTATGGGGGCTGCCTCAGGGGCATGGGGGTGAAGGGGGTTGTTTAGGGTGTGAAAGGGCTATCCATGGGGGTGTAAGGGGGTGTTCCAATGTGGGGGAAGGGGGTGTAGGTGGTTTGAATTAGTGGATTTTAGGAAATTCGTTTCTTTCAAATTAAAACTCTCTATCATGATAAAACTTCATTGTGGGGGAAAGGGGTTTGTCCAGGGGGGAAAGGGTTGTAGAAGGGGTCTATCCAAGGGGTTCATGGGGGTGTATTGTGGCTATCCAGGGGTGAAAGGGTTATCCAGGGGGTGTAAGGGGTAGTACAGGGATGTAAGGGATCTTCAGGGCAGTGCAAGGAGGATGTCTAAGCCGTGCAAAGGGGCTGTCCAAGGGGGGAATAGGGGTTTAGGGGGGTTTTTAGGGGGGTAAATGGTTTTCCATGGGTGATAGGGATATCCAGGGGGTGCAAGGGGGTTGTCTAGGGGGGCATGGGGTTGCACGACCAGTGTTAAAGGGGTGAAAGGGGGCGGTACAGGGGTGTGCAAGGGGGATGTCTAGGGGGTGCAAGGGGGAGTCCAGGGGGGCATCGGTGTGATGGGGTCAAGGGGTCTATCCAGGGGGCCATAGGGATGTAAGGGGCTATCTAGTGGTGCATGTGGGTGCATGGGGGTCAAGGGGTTGTTTAGGTGGGGTGTTAAAGGGGGTTGTGGGGGTGTTTATTAATGAAATGTGAAGTCTTATAGCCATGGTTTTAAACTGTGGAACTATGACTTTAGAAATAGTTTTAAACCATGGCTAAATCCATATGGCCAAAATTTTGAACTGTGGATATAGGCCTTGTATGGCTTAATTTTATGATAATGTTTAAAACCATGGCTAAAAACCTATAGCTATGGCCTTAAACCATACCTATTAGTCTTTCCGTATATCAATGCCAATACAATCCATGGTCCATTGAACCCTGGATATAACCTATAGCCACTGTTTTGGGGCATATAGAAACAGTTTGAAGCCGTGGCTACAACCTAAATATCTAGTAGTTTATATATCATATATATCATATATATATCTAGTATTTATAATAGTGTATAACATTTTGAGATATGAAATTGAATGCACCGTACATGGAGATGGTAAGTCGTACATACGCATGAACGCTACTTTCATTTATATTTCGTATTTAATGGAATGAAAAATTAATGATACATAGGTATATAATAATTCTGGTATAATATCAAATATAATTTCATTATCTCCATCCCTTATATGTTCCTCATATGGCATGAATGAGTCATATCATTTTGAGGCGGTGGTAGCCTGCACTTCCTCAAATGAAAATATCATATTTAAACATTATAGAATTCATGATGGTAAGATATAAAAGAAAAATACAAAAGAATTGTGACAATATAAATATAATATATATCACATATAAATACAGCTCCATCATAATAGGGACCATGAAAGGCAGTATGAGATAATTGATCAATCGTTGTTTTGTAAGGTAGTAGTTCTCCTTCTATAGAAATAGTATGATCATATCCATTAGATGGATGTCTGTAGATGCGTAGTTAGAATACACCTCATAAAAACATCCTAGTATAATGATTATATTGGTTTTGTTATAAAATATGGGTATAATGAAAGTTTAGTGGACTTGAGTAGGAAAATAAAGGAAAATAACTTGAGAGAAGATGTTACCATTAAACCGGGTAAGGTCTTTTGATTTGATCCAAAGGGATTCCTTGATTTTTATTCATTATATTGTAAGTCTTCTAAGAGGAATATAGAGATGTTGGATATTTTTGGAGTAGATTTTGGATGAGCCAAGAGGCCAGAGATGTGTGAGTAATGGGTTAGAGGTGGTGGACTTTTATAAGAGGGAGGAGGGGCTCTTTAGGAAATTTAAAAAGTATTATTTTATTATATAATTATATTTAGTTTAAAAATTCCAAAAACTTATTAAATTATAATATAATGTACATATAAGTCTAAATAAAATCATCCAATAATATTTGGTTTGGATTTGTATATTTTTTTAATCCTTCTCTTTTTTATTTAACCCTTTGTTAACTTATTTAACTTCTACCATGTCCTTTTATATATTAATACCATATGGTTAATATATTTACAATAAAATTAAATGTGACCTAAAATTCACATTTTATGAAATTTTTAATATTATTTATGCAATTTTTTCAAATATTATGTTTTCACGTTTATTTTATAATTTAATAAAATATTAATAGTTTTTTAAACCCATTTAGTCAATTTATAAATTATTAATATCAAGACTTTAAAAAATATATATAACAAAAAGATTTTTTTTGAAAAACCTTTATTAATTCAAATATAAAAAGACATTGTTATCTATAAAATTCTTGGATTCTATAAAAAGTTTAAAAATTAATTTATTTTAAGATTTATAATCTCATATATTTAAAACGTTCATTAATGGGGTAATCATTAAATCATCATTGACTCATAAAAAATTACTTATTTCTGGTATGAAAATTATAAATAAAATATAATGATATAAGAAATATTTTTATTTTTCTATTTAATAGTTATACTCGAACATATAACTTATGTAACCCCATATAAAAATTTGTTTTCTAAAATATATATGTTTATGTTACATTTTCCATAACATTAAATTAATTTTTAAAAAGTGTCATTTTCACTTAAAAGTGGATCTGTGGGGTCCCATAGTCGACCCATGGATTCCCATGGTCGGACCTATGTATTTCAATATGGTTAGGACAACTGTTAGGGTAATTTAATATTATAATAATATTATTGTTTACCCTAATTTTCTAGATTTACCCGTGAACCATGGTAAAATAAATATTTACTAAAGTTCCAATTAATAATGTCTAAAAATAAATGATACCCATTTATAGAATTTGGACTTCCTGATTCTGAATATAGAATCCATTTTTTCAAATTAAAAAAACATAAGTTTCAGAAATTAATTTAAAATAAATACCCATTGTCAAAATCAAAAAGAGTGTTTTTATGAAATAATAACTATCAAAATATTGACATGTGTTTATGATTAATTAAAAAGTAAAATTACATATAATTACCAAAATTTTATTAAATGGTAATAATATATTCTAATTACAATTTAAAACTAATTAAAAATAAAATCTATCTATATAGATAAATTATATTAAAATATAGTTTAACATAAAATGCAGTATTTCTCACTATTTATTAAAAAATTGACATTATCATAAAACAAAACTTAACCAATGAAAATTTTGATATCCCACTTCTAAAGAAGAATTTTATTTTTTTAAATGGAACATATAAAAGTGATAAAAACTAGATTTAAAATGGGGTCATCATCAAAAGGCGATAAAACTACATTTTAAAAATATTAGAGTATTTATGCTTAAAATTGGATTCATTCACATTTTAATCCACTAAATTTTATTGGATACATTTAAAAAAATATAAAAACTTGTATAATAAATTTTTGTATGTTCTATTCATTTCTGCCAATATAACGAATAGGCGTTAACAACCATTTAAAATAATATTATATTACTATTTTTCAGTATGACTTAGCATTATGTGAAACATGAGATTTTTAGAGAAACCCATTGTTGCATGTATAGTATGCCATCGAACATAGCATCCCCATTAATGTAAAATTATATTTTAATTCAAAAATATTTATAAATATAAAAATGTCATATTCTTTATTTACCTGGGATGTTGTATTCTATGTCACTAGAGTAGTGTTACAATTGAAGAAACCCCAAAGAAAAAACAGTAGAACCCCCAAAATAAGTCCTCACTCAATGTCTCGAACCTCATCCATGTACATCCCAAGCCCAACTCAACTCCCAAGCACATGGGCTTTACCCTTCCCACGATATATGAGTATGAAGTCTTCTCAGGTACCCAATAGTGGCACGATCCGAGTGTGAGTACAATTCAGTAGGCCACAACCACTAGTGTATACAAAATCTCTATCCAAGATAAATAGTGAAATATATAAAGTTTAAAGAATAAAACATTGTGTTCAAGAGTGTACATGATACGCTACATCAAGCATAAATGAACAATAAAATATTTTTATGTTACCCCTATAAGATAGAAATTATAATGGTTGGAATGAATAATATCAACTAAATTATGAAAATATGGTTTACACTTGATTAAATAATATTTCATTGGTTTTCAAATTTATTATAAATGGAAATTAAAACCAATTGAATATAAAGGATGTGTTTTTATAAGAAACTATTTAAAAAGAGAATAATTGTGTTTATAAAACCATATCACTCTATAGGAATTTTTATTAAATTACAAATATATGTTATATATTCAATTTCATGTTTTAAATTTATCCTATATGTTTTCTATATATTATATAAGAAAAAAGTCAATTTTTAGGAGAAAAGAAGTTTTTTTCTAAAAATGCATTTTTACCACATTTTGATGGTGAACCCTTTTCAAATTTTATTTGACACCATTATATATTATATTTTAAAAAATAAACTTTTTAATTAGAATGATCACATGAAAATTTTAATTTGGATTAATTTTTGATATTTTTCATATAACTATCATGCTTTGATGAATAGTGAAATTTCAATAAATTTTAATTGACAAAAAAAATTCCATTATGTTAATTTATATAGTTAATTAATATTATTTAATGTTTTTAAAGTATAAATAGAATATATTTTTATCATTTATTATTATTTAGGTCATTTGTATTAATTATATATTGAATTTATATGTAAAACATTTCAATCTTTTGCAATGTTTTAACATTTAGAAAAAACAGGCCTTCTCCTTTTAACAATGGGAATTAAGTTTCAATTATTTTCATCATATTATGTATTATTAATTTATAAAAATTCATTTCATATTTGTAATTAGATGGTCCAAATTGCATAAATATGAATCTCTTATTTTTGGACATTACATATAGTAACTTACGTAATTATTTTTTATTTACCGTGGTTAAAGGGTAAATCAGGTAAATAAGGGTCAAAAATAATTTTATTCTAGTAATATAAAACTACCCTAACACATGTTATAATCCTATTGTATGAGTCATGGGAAGCCAAAAAAATCCTTAGGTTGGTATATTGTCATTTGGGATGCACTTGGGTGTGACAATAAAATGTTATAATTTTTTATTTTGGGAAACGAGAAATATAACCTAAACATGTAACTCCTAACCAAAACAATTATAATTTGGTTTATATAAATGTTTCATATAAAATAAATAGTCATTATAAAGATAAAATTATTTCCTACATCATAATTTATAATTTTCTATTCTATAAATTAAATAAATAAATTTATTTATGACACAATGATGATGAAATGATTACATTATTATTGATATATTCAAATAAATAAAATTATAAATATTAAAATAAAGATAATTTAAACATTTTGATACCATCCACTAATTTTATGTATGTTTATGACTTTTTATCTTTTAATTAATTCATTTGTTGTAAGTAATCATGTTTTTATGACTTAAACATAAATCAATTTCTAAACAGTATCAAAATTGACATAAATTAGTTTTTTAAAAAATACTATATTATTAAATGCTATAATTGTCTTAAAAATATATGAATCAGCCAAATGACTTATATAATGTTGAAAATTTCATTAATGGTTCACTTTTGGTTCTCTTGTAATTTTTTAGTAAATATAGTAACCATAAATTATAATAGTACAAGGAGACATGGTAAGAGTAATTGTTTTTATCTAAGGGTTAAAGCTAAGTGATAAGGTTGATTTTGTGACCTGAAAATTCTTAAAACCTATTTTTTGAGAGTATTGAAACCCATTATCATTCTATTCCAAAAATATATCACATTTTAACTATTATAATTTTAAATTAATTTTATAATATAATAATATTTCAATTCATTCCTAAAGTGCCACTACTCGTTCTTATAAAAGGCCACCACATCTATGCACTTACTCACACCACTAAAGAGTATTGTATAATCAAAAATATTTACAAATAAGATCCCAAAATCCCTCCATTCTAAATATAATCCTTAACATGGGTATAATAAAATTCAAGAAATTTATTTTGGCTCAAATCAGAAGAAGTTACCTGATTTAGAGGTAATGTCTCCTCTCAATCTCCTTTCCATTATTTTTCTTCTCCACCCCCTTATCCTCTCTTTTTCATATTATTTTATAACAATAACAGTATCCAAAATATATTATTATGTTTTTATGAAATTTTTTATACCTACACTTACAGACAACTCCATCTAATGGAAATTGAACATTTTGTTTCTTTGTACAGTAATCTACTGCCTCACGAAACAATAATTGATCAACTGTCTTCAACAACATATCATGATGGAAATTATGATGAATCTATATTTATATAATATTTATTATTTATATTTAATATATTATTTGGTATTTTTTTATTTACAATATACCATTATGCTTTCCATAATGATTAAATATGATAATTTTATTTCTAGAAGTGAGGACTACCACCCCCTCAAAGTGATATGAAACGATCATGCCATAAATAAAACATATAAAGCATAGAATTAATGAAATAATTTAACATATGGAACATATATATTATATTAGAATTATAATTTACCTAGGTATCATTTAGTTTTCATTCCTTTAATATGACAATGAACTGAATATAACGTTCATGCGTATGTACGACCTACTGTCTCCATGAATGGTGAATTTCGTTTCTTATATAATAATGTTATGGAATATTAAAAAATACATATATAAAAGATATATATGGTATTTTAATTATGAAAATAATTCTTTATTTTATGGAATTATTTCCATATTTATATTTTTTAATCATAACTGGTTCATTTTTTACTTAAGTACCGAATATCGACTAAACGTCTGATATGAACTTCATGTATTATTTAATTGTAATAACATTGTAATAAGTGATATAGAAGGAATAATAACATAAAAATGGTTCTCAAACAATTATAAATTAATTTATGTTTATTATTTAGGAAGACAAATAATGAACGAGACAAGTCAGACTCGAGGTAATGGAATTCATTTAAAACATATTTCTTTCGGGCGTATCTTGATGGCATAAACCATTATTTTACAATAATATTTATATATAACCATTTTAATTAGTATATAATAAATTATTATATTCTCATGATATTTATAGTGTTTTTATTTTAATTCCTTAATGATATGTATTCTATTGTTTCTCATGTGGTATGGGAATTCAGAAACATCTCTTTTAATATCAAGTTCTTTTTTTGTGGTGTATATTTAAAATTTACATGTAATGTTATTATTTTAAAATTTATACTATACTTATAAAATATTATGAGACATTTATGAATGGTGTACCCTTTTCCCCTCACTTCTTATGGCTTTCTAAAACCATGTTTCATAACCGCTATGTTGCAAATTTTTATCTCAAAATCCCCCTCTTTTTCTCATGAAATTATCTTATATTATTTATGTGAATAACCAAACCTATTTCATTTCCTAGAGTATTCATAAATACTTAAAAATGATATATTTTATTTTGTAATTTATATTCATAAAACCCTCATTCTCATTCCATGGGTTATAAAGGATATAATGATCATGTTTGTAAGCACTTTTTAAAACATCACGATTTTTATATAAAACACATTTCTTCTATTATCATTGGATTATTAATAAATTTTTTGATTGTGATATATGTAGATCACATGAAAATAAAAACGTATTAATATTGACCCATATAGATCTTGAATACATTAGATAATGAAATTAATCTATAGATATGATAAGTTTTATGATACCTTGGCGAATAACCATGGGAATGTTAATGACACCTTGGGGTATGGACATTGGTGATATGACACCTTGGGGATGGGACTTTTTGATATGATTATGAATGTATAAATTAAATGGTGTAGACACATTTTATAGATATGATTCATGTTCTTTTTGTTATGATATTCTTTTTGTTATTCCATTATGAAATTTCTCATGTTCTTATTTATATCTCTTAAGAAAACATGTAATTTTTACATTGTTTTCCCTTACTATGATTTTTGTTCTCATACCATGTTTTTAAATTCTTTTTAGTGGTCCTAATATTTGAAAGGACAATGAATATTCTAATATAAATGTATTTGAATATTATTCTTGCAATGAAACCATGTTCTATTTAATGATTTTTTGTTTCTAAAAAAATGGATAATTATTATTATTGTATACTATGTAATAATCAAGTTTTTATGTATAATTAATAGGACAATTATCACAATCTCTAAACCTAAAAATATCCTCTATGTGATTGAAAATTAAATTATTGACATAAATCAAGAATGAAGGTCGGGCCCTTACAAATAGTGCATTCAAGTGGTATTAATTTAAAAGTAAATAAAAGGATGTTTATATGACATTATTTAAAAATTCTCTCTTATGTTATCCCTATAAATATTCCTAGTTTTATTACATATACAAAATTAATTACATAATTCACTTTCATCTTCTATTCAATGGATTAGGCATATTTACCAATCTCAATGCATAAGGGGAATAAATCAAGATCCCTCTACCACTAGGGATAAACACATTATCACAAATAAAAAACACTCACCTTTAATCAAAGGTACTTGTGGTATTATATAATGTAACCATTAAAGGAATAGAACCAAATCCCCTTCAATAATCTGGGTATTTTTGGGTGGAGTATAGATCCTCAGTCTAACTCGACTTGTGGATATAGATCCTTATGTTAATATCCTAATGTACCAATCCATTATTACATGATTATTTGTCCATTCACCACTCATATAACATACAAAACCAAATATAACAAAATCCATTATAAATCACAATCCCAAATAACCAACATGGGGATTAACATTATTCCATAACCCATTACAGATTTATCTATTTACCAAAAATATCCATTTAGCCCAATTTATATTTATTATGACTAATTCACTAATCATATGCACTCATTACATTACATTAAACCAATTAACATATTCAACCCTTTAAATGTGTTAATTAAATTATCGCATTTTTCAATTCCCAAGTAATATTCCACTTATGTATTACATGTACAAATCAAAATTCATTTGGAAGATTACTATTAATCCCATTTAACCATTTTCATGTCAAGAAAAGAAATCATTTATCCATTACCCACATCTAGGGAAAACTGCCAATTTTCCCAACATAATCATCAAAAAATATATTAACATATTTTTATTGGTATCTACTTAATCATAAGTCTATTTTGAACTCAAAATTTTCATTTACAATGTTCAGGAAGGTTGGTGCACCCCACGGTGGCCACAAATTTGTAAAGTCATCTTCCATGAATCCCACAAGGTACATGGATGGTTCAATTTTTCATTTAGACAACCATTATTTCAAATATTACTAACATAACATTGATCATGACAAGGGTAATACAAGATAACAACATTTCATGCACAAATCCATATAATAAACTATGGAATATAACATATCAAACACCTACCTATAATCTATTGATGAACACTCTCTTAATCATTAAATCAGATCCCAATCTAACCCTACATTGAATCCATAACAATGATACCACTAGAAAAAGAGGATTGTAGGTCTTCTAAAGATGATTCACCAAGATACAAACCAATATCCATAAAATATAAGATGTTAGAGAATTATACTCAACTAGGTATTCGATCAATAAATAATGACACTCCCAATGGCATGGAAATGAATAAGATTATTCTCTTGGAAGATTTGAGAGCATTGAATTTTAACTAGGGTTCAAAGTGAGGAAATGGGAGATAAAATCATAATATACTTTAAAAACACCTAATTTAATATTGTTTAATTTTTTTATCTTTTATAGGGTCATACCATTTACCTACACTATTTTACAAACAGTCTAAAAACCATGTGAAGACTAATTTATATGGGATGTTGGGTGACATAGTTACCTAGGATGGCCCACAAGATTTTCAAATGATGTGCAAACAGTGCTATCTTCCCTTGTCTGAGGTTTCATAGTTTACATGGCAATCCCACATGGTTTACCTAACAATGTAACTTGCATGGTTTGGCCCGATTTTCTATCCATTCTTGTTATGAACCCCCCTAACACCCTTGAGGCCCCTCATCCACTAGGTAAACATTTAATTATCCTCTAAAAATATAATAAAACCATGTTTTAAATAAATAAATACCTCCATGGAGTCTATGATCTTAAAAAATAATACTAATTATTAAAAATAAATATCACTAGTTATTACTAATTACAACAAATTATCACAAATTATTACAAATTGTAATTAATTTATAATAGGTACCTCTAATTACTTCTCGGTACCACTAATTACTACTAGAGCCACTAATTTCTAATAGAAAAAAATAGTACAAAATTACCACTAATTAATATTAGTTACCAATAATAATTACTAATTATAACTAATTGTAACTAATTCCCAATACTTATTACTAATTATTTATAATTTTTAGTAGTTAACACTAATTTCTACTAATTCTAACATATTATTACTACATACCAATTATTATTACTAATTATGAATAAATATTTCTAATTATAGACTAATAAGTAAAACTAATTTCAACTAAATTAAACTAATTACATCTAATAACAAATTAATACTTTAAATTAATAATATATACTTTTAATTAAAAATAAATATTCCAATTTAATAATAATTACTAAAAATTAATAGTATGAAATTATATGTTAAACTAATTATGAAAAATTAAAATATAAATTATAAACAAATATTAAAAAAATCATGAAAAAAATAATAAATAAATACCCTAAATAGATCTTTTTGTTGGATGTAGTTCTAAATATTATTTCCATACAAAATTTAAAAAAAATTGAATTTCAGGTGGGGAATATGAGAGGAAGAAAATAGATTAGAGGAATATGAGTAGTATGTGGAAAACATTCTGGGGTATATATTGGTTAGGTAATTTTCCTCCAGACTATTTGAAATGATAGACCCATCACAAACAGTACTAACAATAAATAAACACGGTGGTTGTAAAAAAAATTGTTATTGAACCCATAGAAAATACCCTGTTTCTGACTGTTAATTTACTATGGGATGAAATATTATCGCAAATAACTCATAATGATTATAGGTATTTTCGATGAGACCAATTGAAAATACTATTCTATCGAAAGATTAATTGCAATCAGGTGTAAATCTGATCAAAAATAACACTATGGATAGAAGGTATTTGTGAAGGGAATTTTTTCTTATCAAAAATAGTAATTTAGGAAAAAAAGTTTTTCAAGGTATTTATCACCCATCAAAATAGGCAATCCCAATTGAATATTTCTGATGGGCGACTAGCATATAAAAAAATCCCATTTTCCCATACTTTTCTTACATATTTCCATGTAAATGTTTCTTAAAAAATAGTGAAAGTTTCTATTATAAATTTCTTATAAATCCCTAAGATTTTACAGTATATATATTATTAAATAAATCCAACTTATTCGGTAGCTTAGGCAAAACTGATCTTAAACCCCCCCCCTAATATTTAGTTAAATATTAACAAGATTGTAGTAATATTAATGGGATCATTAGGAATAGTAATCTGTCTATTATAATAAAAACCTCACCTATTAAATTATAATTAATATTTAGGTATCTCATAAATTATAACATGATATATTTATGTCATAGAATAAGTAAGTAAATGATTTAAGAAAAATATATTAACTATAGGGATTTTTTTAAAAAGTAAATGTTTATTTATAATTTTACAATTAATATAATGATTTCATTTAAAACATATTCTCATAAAATAGATTCATAAATTAGTATTTTTTTAAAATAATTATAAGATAATTTTATGAGATGACAATTAATTTTTCAAAGTGTAGTAAAATCAGATATAAAATTAAAATTTCAATATTTTGATAAAATTAATATTTTAAATAATAATTAAATTTCTCATATTTAAAAAATTATTATCATAAAATGGAGTTAAATTTTGAAATTTACACATCAAAAAAGTATTGGGTGAGAATTTTTTTTTCTAAAACAACTGGGTTTTTCGTGAATAGGGAAATACATTAGTTGGGGTATTTAATATTTTCTGAAAAATATAAGAATTTTTAGATCATGGATAATTTGAGAAATAATAAGTTCAAACAAACATTCACTAGTTACTTTACATAGTCATAATAATCAATATTATTTATAGTCATGATCCAAAATAATACAGTTTTGGATAAAATAAAAAAAACTCCCCTCTCATCCACTATAAAAACCACCCGCAACCACTCATTATCCTAAAACCTTATAAGCCACTAATCTTGTCAAAATTCATCCCAATTCTATTCCCAATCCTCTTCCAAAAATCTAATACCTACTTTTTTTTACCTAAAATACCAAACCAATTGTCTTGTGGAGGTTCCCAAGGAGATGATATTCAAGAGGTAAAATCCTCTTTATTTCCCATTTTATTTATTCCACTTTCTTATCTTATCATAACCTCCCCTATAAAATTGTAAGGGTAAATATATTTTGATATATATATTTTAATATTATTTCTTTAATGTAATATTCATAATCAAGTCTCTTACCCTCTTATTTTAATTCTAAAATTGTAAATATCGTCTATGAGGTGTCGATTCACGATCATTGTGGAAGATTATTTTTGGTTTTTAATTAACACCATCAAGGATGGTCATAAAACCATTTTTATGATTAAAAAATATTATAATATGTGTATTAGAACTTATTTAATGTTTTTAAACTAGTTTATAAACATAATATTAAATAATATGATACTATTTCGTGATGGTTGTAAAAACCTCCAAAATAAACTAATAATTATGTATTAATATATTATACAATATATCATCCTCAAAACATATATTCAAATGATATATGAGGTCCATTATAAATAATATAATTATATTTAATATAATTTCATTTTACTTCAATATTTTTTATTCCATTTGACAAGAACATACATAATTATACCCAAGAGAACTGACCATAAAACTGTTAATCCGACAATATGAGAACAACAAAATTAAACATTATAACTTATTTGAATGTACATAAATTACCATAATAAAATAATAATAAATTAATGTTATGTTTAAGGGGTTATGTAATAAGTAATTAATGAATCTAATTTTATTATATAGGACATTATGTATAAGTGATGAACTCTCTTGAACATAAGGTAAGGTACTTCATCTAAATTTACATTTCATTGTGACTTACTTTGTTTTGTGAACCTAATTATTTTTATGTGGTTTATATACTACCCCACTGAGATAATTTTTATGATTAATTTATATATAACTTAAATATTTTTTTGTATCATGGATATGATTATTGTCTATTTCATATAAAATCATTACATATGATGTTTACTTTAAATGTTTTCTTAACATGGGAAATATTGGTAAATCAGTATCCCCTACTCAATAGGGATATTTTTTTAATTAATATTTTTCATGAATTATGTCTATGAATGGATAATGAATTGGAATATCATTTATGGGTGGGTCCGGATATAATATAGCCTTTCTATGCATCAATAGATCCCTTGATACAAAACAGTTAGTGAAACCCCCTTAACGTTTGTCTGTAAGTAGAATTAGATGAGCTTTTACCAATATACATAAACTGTTCTATGAAATGTATGGACAAAAAGGGTTCATGTTCCATATTCATGAGCTCTAGTAAATAAAAAATTCCTTCATTAATATTTTAGTCATTATTATCCTTGATATTATCACTATAGAAAAATTACGGATGAATTTTCACTCTCAGTTTGTTGTTCAAATGTCAATTTTTTTAGATATTTAACGAATCATTTTTATTATGAAATATTTATTATGATTAACATATTATTGATTCATGTTTATAATATATGTATCCCTGGTTGAAAATTTCATCTCAACCTTTTATTTTTTTAACTTTCATAGGTTTTGATGATGAAATATTTTTATTAGTTTCAATGAAGACATTTATTTTAATGGTTTAGGTTTTATGTTAAATTAAAAGTGTAATTAGGGAAGAATGTATGTATGTAGTTCTTAGATACTACAAAATTGATCATTTATTTGTGGTATTATCTCTTTAATTTGTCACATTTTAATAAAATAATACTACCTCTAGTATACATGGGTATTGGTTGTTAAAATTGATATTAGAATTGGTTTCATAGAATCTTTAGGAACTTTACATTGAATAAACATATGAATTGTAATTATTCATTATAAAGAGTTTTTTTATCAATAGTAATGATGATTATGAGCTATGTTAGTGTATTAAATTATTTATTGAAGGAACCTATTGAATAAATTGAATTAGTTCATGTAGATTATATATGCATTTCCCAACAAGCAAGTCAACACAAATGGTATTGATGCTGATTATATCATGGACATATTATGAATAATTAAATAGGTTATGATGAATTTATATAATACACCTATGATGTACTGTATCATGTAGTATAATCCCCCATCTTTTAGAGGGACTACAACTGCATTGGTAGTTGAGAAATGGATCATGTCCCTTGAAATTATATTTATGGCATTGATATGTGATTCAAGGGAGAAGGTATTCAAAAAGGTAAATTACATCATGTGTGATGTTGATCAATATTGGTTGTTGATATGTAATTCTAAGAATGAAGATGAAATATATGAAATGGATTGGAAAACATTAAAGAAACATTATTTGAAATATACATCCCTCATGGTATATGAACTGAAATGAAGAGAAATTACATTTCTTAAAGAAAAAGGTAGAAGAGAGTGTTTTAGATTATGTGGATGCCTCAAAAATACTATCCATATATTCTATAGATTTTATACATGTTTAGAAAAAAAATATTGATCATTTCATTGAATGTGTTAAGCCATGTCTCTAAAATTCATTGAAATCTCAAATATATTTACAATATGATGAAATGGTATTAATTGCCATAGAAATGGAGAAGGAACTTTTAGATCCTACTTTTTATGGAAAATGAAAAATATAATGACTCTTATTATATAAATGAAACATTTAAAGTAGAAAATAACAATTATGGAACAAAATAATTTCCATTTTACAAAAAACGTTTGTGGAATCATCTTGGGAAATCTTCAAAGGCATTTGAGTATTTTGTAAGTGCAGATAAAACGGTCATAGAGGAAATAAATAAAAGATCAAGAAACAAATAAATTATTTTAAAATATTCAACTATAAGGAAATGGGACATTATTGAAATCAATTTCTCAATCCCCATGGGAATCTACAATAGAAGAGGCCGATAAGAGATGGACAAGCTTATTCAATCACTACATCTAAGGTAGAGGTACCCAATGATATTGTAGGAGGTAAATTAATCAAATCATAAAATTTATCCATCCTATTATTTGATTCCAAACCATATCAATCTTTAATGTCATCCATGTTTTATAGGAAAGTCAGATATTTCTTATTTGATTTATTAAAGGTGTTATCAGTAAAAACTACTGGGGGTGTCTAATTGAAATAATGATGTGTCGAGTAGTACCTATTATGGTGTATAAACATGCTTTATTTGATGAAATTATCATCATACCTATGGTTGAATTTGGTATCACTGTTTTTATGCATTGGATTTCAAAATATGATGTAAAATTTTATTTCAGGAAGAAGAAAATTATGATTTCTGGTGAAGTTGTAGAGATTTTTATATTTAGAGAAGAAGCTTCATTATCTGATTCTTATCTAGATCCATAAATAGATGCTATAGTGAATGAATATTTTTGGGAGGAGAATAAAATGACATATATAGATGAATAGTGAAATCTGACAATTGAAGATATATATATTGTAAAAGAATACGTTGATATATTTCCATAATAATTAACTATACAACCCCATACTAGAGATTAAGGTTGAGTTTATCATTGATTGCATCCCTGATGAAAAACCAATATCAAATAGTCTATATAGGAAAGAAACTATAGAATTAGTGGATCTCATGAGACATCTAGAGGAATTTAGTAATAATTTATTTATTATTCCAAGTGTTTCTCCTTGGGGATCCCATGTTCTATTTGTTAATTGGAAATATTTATCCATGAGGTTGTGCATTGACTATAGGGAAATTAATTCTGTTATAATAAATAAAAATTATCCTCTACATCACATTGATGATTTATTTTATCAACTTTATGGATCACAATATTTTATGAAGGGTGACCTTCATTTTTGATATCATCAATTTCATTTAATAAAGGAATATATTAATTACACATATTTTTTTAATAAAGTATGGACATTGTGAGTTTACAATAATTCTATTTGGAAAGTCCAATCAACCATCTATTATTAT
The DNA here is from genome assembly GCA_963277665.1 of Viscum album. Lineage (NCBI taxonomy): Eukaryota > Viridiplantae > Streptophyta > Magnoliopsida > Santalales > Viscaceae > Viscum > Viscum album. The sequence goes on from OY728145.1 coordinate 1,768,289,682, forward strand.
AATTATGATGAACAATGTATTCAAGGAATACAGAGATTATTTTTTTGTAGTATTAATCAATGATATTCTGATATATTCTAAGTCATATGATGTCCATGAGATTTAGTTATAGACTATTCTGCAGACTCTTATAAGGAAAGAGTGATATGGTAAATTTAGAAAGATTGAATTCTAGATTCAAAAAATTTCATTTCTTGGACATATATTTTTCTATGGATGGAATCATTACTGATCTTGAAAGAACCATGTAAATCAATGAATTTCCTACACAAACTAACATCATTAATGTAAATAGTTTAATTGGTTTTGTAGGTTACTAACAAAATCTCATTCAAAACATTTCATGATTGGATAACCCATTAACAATGCTCAAATGTAAAAGGGTTAAGATAGTATAAGGAAAAATGTATAGACCGGTATGATGAATTTAATAGAAAATTATTTAATTCTAATAATTTTTCTCTACCATCATGAAATTATCGGTTTTATAATTTACAATGATGTATCGATGAAGAAATTTTGTGTGTCCTTATGAAAAATGATAATGTAATCGGATATGCATCAAGGTAGTTGAAGATTCATGAATAATAGAATCCATATCATGACATTGAGATTTCAACCTTAATATTTTCATTGAATATATAGATACACTCTCTCAATGGAGAAGTATTTGATATATATATATATATAGATCACAAGAGTTTGAAATGACTCATTGTAAAGAAATAACACAACATGAGGAAACGAAGATGTCTTAAGTTTATGAAATATTTTCAATTTTTAAAAAATTAACTCACATGAAAATAAAATAAGGGAAAATATATATTAATAAGGAACATTCATTGAGTTATAATCAAAGTGAGGATTGAGAGAGTTCCTATGTTCATGGATTTAGTAATGAAGAATATCGGAATTATTAAATAAGGGGATAAAATAATACATTTTCAATTGATTTCAAAAATATTAATAGAAAAAGATAAAAATATCTCAATATGATGACACTACTAGAATTATATATATTTGTTATGATCTATTTTCTATGGGATCCTATTGAAAATATCCTTTAGTGATGGAGTCCTGTCGTAAATAGCCTGTTGTAGAAAAGAGAGTCACAAATACATTTATTTATGACGGGCCCATCGCAAAACATGGTATTTGCGAAGGGTTTTTTTCAGTTGAAAATAATCCTCTGATTATATACATTATATATCAATCAACCATTTTTGATGGGCCCGTCGCAAATAGCCATCCGACTATATAAATTATATATATAAAAACATTTTGTGATGGACCCGGCTCCCCATTGAAAATACTATTTATAAAAAATTATATTTAGATTATTTGCGACGGGATCCCGTCGTAAAGGGTCCCATATCAAATACTAATCATAATAAAAAAAATTAAAATTATGATAAATGAACAAATTATATTATTATTAATAAAATAATAATGAAATAAAAAATATTATTATTTATATAATAAACAAACATTAAAAAATATAATACTAAAAAATATATTTAATAAAATTATGATTAATAAGAAAATAATATTAATATTATTAAAATAATAAAAAATAAAAAATTATTAAAATTCTCAATATTTACAAAAAAAAATTAAAATATTATAAAATATTATTATTATTAGTAAAATAGACAAATATTAAAAAATATGATACTAATAATAAATAATAATGTACTAAAAAAATAAATTATAAATATTTTCACCAATATAAAAGACAGAAACTGTAAATAGTTCATATTATTACAAATCATGAATTAAAATGTTTTTAACATAACAAACAAATCACTAGGGGTCGTCTACTAGAGGAGGAGGAGGTAGTGGAGGAGATGGTGTAGGAAACTCCATCCCTACACTACGAGTCAGACAGCGCATGTACTCCATCTATTCGTGATGCTGCTACTGCCGCTGTTACTCCCATAAATGCATCTCCTCCTCATGTTGCTGCTTTCGCCGACACATCTCTTCATGATGCTTCTGCAAACTCTCTATAAGCTCAGCCTGAGTTCGAAACCGCTCTGGATACTGTGAAGTAAAAGATGATGCCTCTCCATGAGCACTTCACGATATGGACACTGATATCATAGAAGGGCCATAATATGTACCAGGATTCAAATGAGAGTTGATACCAACTACTTGACCCTTCTCAAATCCATACTGAGTCACCTGCATCCGTGTTGTCTCATCGAAATGGTGGGCACTGGTCTTCTCAGTCATCTTGTCCTGACTCTCAGCCTGAGTCTGAGAGGCCGCATCCTCATATGAATCCTTTGATTCCAATTTGAAATTAAAATGGTAAAAATATTATATACAGTTAATAAAAAATAGAAAAAATAATACTTACCACAATCAGTTGCTGGCGATCACCTCTAATCTCTCCAGTGGCTGGATCACTGTACATCCTCCGATAAATGTCGAACTCTGTAATATCGGGATGCCTGACTTCCTACATAAATATAAAATAAATTTTTTATATTTAATGTTATATAAAATATTTAAAAAATATACTTAGCAGATTCTCTCTAGGTGTACTGAATGTACGTCTACCAGCTCGATGCATCATCTCCTGTTTCTCGTGATTTTGTCGTCCCACTGAATATCTCCTCTGAAATCGACCACCCAAATAGTATAAACATAATCCATCCCAAACTTGAGATGAAATGTACTCTGCTCAGTGGGCTCTATAGGACTCATCAAATTCTGTCACTCCTACTTTCTTAAGGGTCGTTCTTCTCAAATTATGCAAAAACTGACAGAAACGGTCACACATAGACACCTGTCATGCTGCATAGATAACGTCATGCATGATATCATCAATGGGATACCATAATACCAAAAAATAATTTATAATATAAAGTTATTAATAAAATAAATTTAAAAATAAATATTCTTTATTTACGTACCAGCCAATGGTTGAACATGCCATGCCACAAATCAACGGGAATTTGTTCCCATGTGATCCATGACTGAGAAAAATAATTGCTCAAGATAGCACTCCCATGTCTAATAGGTACATGCGAAAAACTATGAAAATGGAATAAATGATCAATCAATTAGTATATATATAAATAAATAAATGAAATATAACTAAAATATAAAGGTTACCATACCATTGCTTGCATGGATTGAAGCCAAGACGTGGACGCCACTCAGAGATAGGGTCAGGAATCATCAGTCTTGCAAGACTGCACCCCCTCTGCGTACCACCTGAACCGCCAGAAGGATGAGGGTCAGATGATCCATAATCCCCCTCATCCAAAGGTAGATCAGCCTCATGGAACTTGTGAAATATATCAGGATCCATCTGAACCGCCAGAAGGATTATTGTTAGAAGATATTTGAAAATAACTATTATATATAGATATGTATTAGTTATGATTATAACAAGCATTTAAATGTGTCAATGTCCATATTCTTCCTTATCTTCGTAGATGTCCATGTCAATTTCTTAATCTTCCTCCTCAGCATCATCAATATCCATATGAGTTTCAGTTTCTTAATCTCTTGTCATTTCAAATTAATTTGTAACATCATTGACATCTTTTTCATCATCGATCCTTAATTGTGGGGTGTCATCATCGATATTCACATCTCTTTGTGAAAATGATGGATTTTGAGTAGTCTCTTGAAATATTTAAATTCCTTCCACTTCTGTGGAACCACATTTAGTTTGAGTAAACTGACTTTCCTATGATTTCATTTTAATTATTCTCTACCAATCACTCAAGACTCTTTAATTAGCACATTACATTGTGTAATAAATCCGATGTGCTTGTTGATCCGGTAAAAATGGTTCATTTACTACTAGATGATTTTTTATATTTAATATCAATGATTCCAAGTGTTAGATGAACATGCAAGCCTCTCTTAATATCCATCCACCGACAATTAAACATCATTATGTAATTCTGTCCTAGATAATACAGCTCGATAATTTCATCCAGAATTCCATAAAAGTCAACTTCTGTTTCTCTATGATGTGATCCTATCAAGAAAACAACATTTTTCATTGTTTTTTATTCCCTATATGCACTTGTTTGAAATCTAAAACCATCCACCACATATACATTATAAGATTTAATCGTTTTGGATGGTGGGTTACTCAATATACACAGTCTCTTATCATTTTTATCAGCATGTTGAGACACCTGTAAATTTGTAAAAAAATTATCAATATGATAAATAATAAATGAAATTGATATTAAACCATCAATAATTTATGTTAATAGTTTTTGAAACCATTGAGAAAATATTTTTTTTCTGCGTTCTTCAAGAGAAGCTATTGTAATTTGATGAAGTTGTTTCTTGATATGATTATCATATAACCAACAAATAAAATAATTTTACATACTACAACATAAATTATATAAAAAATGATTGAATCACTCACAGCGCAATTGATGTCATTTCTTCACAGTTGAGAAGAAAATATGTATGAACTTTGTGATGTTCATCATCTGAAATCCACTATTTATGAGCTCCACCGAAACCAAGATTTGGATGATTAAAAACTAATAATTGATTTTCTATTTCATCATTAACATTCCCCTCATTTATTCCCATGCGATTGTGTTTTGGTTGATATTGAGAATCAAAATAATGAGAGAAGAAAAAAAGAAATTTCCTCCTACAAATAAACTTCAACAATTGAGCCTTCAACTGATGCTTTGTTATGTACTTTTTTCACCAATTTCTACATGAATCTCTCGAATGGGTACATATATCGAAACCGTATGGGACCTCCACATTTAGCTTCACGTGGAAAATGTAATATCATATGTTCCATTGAGTCAAAGAAAGACGATGGAAATATTTTTTCAAGTTTACATATAATTACAAAATCATCTTCTTCTAGTTTTTATAGGGCGTCATAGTCTATTGTTGCTACAGAAATGTCTCAAAAATATATTATATGTCTATTATCGAATCCCAAATCATATAATTCAACAAAACTCTGAATCCAATCGGCATAATCCTTTCCATTATAACATGATAATCATGAATTTTTAATCTGGTAATATAACTATTCTTAACACATCTTCCTAAATTGAAAGCACAACTATCTGGAAGACTCAAATCATCAATCCACTGACAAAATAATAAGAGACTCTCTTTGGACAGTGTATAAGTGTTTTATGGATTTATTAACATCTATGATATGATATTTTTAAATAGTTCAATTTTTGGTCACCTGTAAATTTGGGCAAGATCTAATCACACCTTTGAAGTATCTTTGGTCTTACATGGTGTATCCAAAACTGTATGAAATAAGTAATCAAAGTAGTTTTTTTCAATATTCATGACATCCAATATGTGGCGGACCAACTAATTGGACTAATATGGAATATCCCAAAAACGCTTCATTTTATCCAATTATGTTCTTTCCCAAAGCCATCAATTTTCTGTTGGTTTATCGTTGGCCAAAATGTGATGGGAGGTAATGAAAATACAACTAATTTTAACCTTGTACCTGAGATCATCTTTAGAGTTTCATCCCTTTCAATTATACCTTTTCTAAAATGAGATTTGTTCCTTAGAAAAGGATGATTGGTTGGAAAAAGTCTGTGGTGACAGTCATAATAGCAAGTTTTTTTCCATTGATGAGAATAAAGGATTTTTCATCTTTGATACAGTAAGGACATGATTTTGGACCATCTGTAATCCAGCCAGATAACATTCCATATGTCGGAAAGTCACTAATCATCCAAATCAATGCATCTTTTAATATGAAATTTTGTTTCGTGGTAATATAATATGTACTAACAACATCACTCCAAAATGAGTTTAACTCATCAATCTATTGTTTCAAATAATCTTCAATATTTTTTCATATGTCCTGGGATTAATAAAGTCAAAAAGATATAGGGCTCCTTTATCAACATCCATAGAGGTAAATTTTACGGAGTTATAAAGGCAGGGCAACATGAATATTGACTACCATAAGAACCAGATAGAGAGAAACCATTAATAGAAAGACCCAATTGCATGTTTCAGACTTCTAAAGAAAAGTACGGATGCAGATGGTGAAAATGCTTCCATGAATCACCATCAGATGGATGATTCAAAATTTTATTAGTTGAAATCTTTGTTTTTTTCCAAGGCGTCGTTGAGTTTTTGTTCTGAGATATAAATAAACCCTGCAACCTGGGTGTAATGGGGGAATATCTCAAAAATTTTACTAGAATCGATCCAGACTTCCCTGGTTATACTACTTTATACCTAGAATGTCCACATGTGGGATAACTATCCAATGACTCATTTTCACCAGAATATAAGTTGAAATCATTTGCACATGCATGAATCTTCTGATAACTAAGGACCAAATTATGAACCAACCTCTTGCTCTCATAGTAATTTACAGGTAACACATTTCCTTCAGTTAATAGTGTTTTAACCAATGAAAATATCTGATTAAAATAGTTGTTTGACATTACATTATATGATTTAATAGCCATTAATTTTGAAACTTCTTCTAATTTTCTTATATTCAAACCTAGATATAATGCATCCTTAGCAGACATCAACAAATCATAAAATTTGGATGGTGCCAACTCAGGAGTTAAATCACTATCATCTTGAGTTTCAGTTTGTTGAACAGATAGACCTGCAACATGATATACTAAATTTTTAAACCATGACAGATTTGGAATCAATTTATTAGTATCTTCTTTGGAACTGCATTCACTGTGTTGATACCAAAAAACATAATCTTGTTGAAAACCATACCGCAAGAGATGTCCTCCAACCTGGTCAACTATATAAAATGTTCTCAGGGCACATTTTTTACAAGGAAACTTAATTATGCCTTCTAAAACTTATACTGGTTTTGGTGATGCAAATGATAAGAAAGCTTCAACACCCTTAATATATACACGATTTAAAACAGAACCATTTTGATTTCTTGTGCCGACTTATCCAAGTGCGATCATCTAATAATGACTGATGTTGAATTCCTTGTTCTATATTTTTCTACAAAATATAAATCATCACTATTTTTGAATAATTTTAAATTATAAAAACACTATCTGAAAAAAGAAGATAACCAATTACAACTACTTTTTAAAAATTACCATTAAATTTAGACGACAAAATTTCCAATGTATTGACAGCTACTCTTTTGTCTAACAACTCATTTACTTTCATTTTTCTCAAATTGAAATCACAATGAATAATATGCTCGGAGGTATGCTTATTCATTCTTGTGCATATGACAATGCATAAGCGTACCTCCGAGTAGATCCTTCATTGTGATTTCAGTGTGAGAAATATGCAAGTAAATGAGATGTTAGACATAAGATCCCCATTTTCTTCGACGAATCATATTCTAGTAACTGTCACTGCCTGAACACAATATAGAAAATGTGGTCTTATTAATTCATATTCAAACATTGCATACGATATTGGATATGCATACGTAAAATCATACTTTTCATAATATTTTGATTCGGTAAAAGTTGAAAGTAGAAGAGTCATCGAGAAAATGGAGTGTCATCAATCCAATAGAAATTGGGCCAAATTATTACATGTTATTAGAATTTATTCCTTTTTATTCCTATTTATTCCTATTTATACTTATTTACTCCTATTTATTACTATTTTTTATTATTTTTTCTTAGTTATTACTAATTATTCAAATTTATCAGTAATTATTCTTATTTATCACAAATAATTATGATTTATTTCTAATAATTCGTATTTATTCCTAATTATTCATAATTATTCTTATTTATCTCTATTTATTATTATTTATTCCTATTTATTATTAATTATTTCTATTTATTACTATTTATTTCTAAATATTACTATTTATTAGTAATTATAAACATTTATTCCTAATTATTCCTATTATTCTTAATTATTCCTAATTATTCTTAATTATTCCTAATTATTCAAAATTATTACTAATTATTCCTAATTATTCTTAATTATTCTTAATTATTTTTAATTATTATTAATTAATTCTATTTATTACTATTTATTACTATTTATTACTATTAATTACTATTTATTACTATTTATTTCTAATTATTCATATTTATTGCTAATTAATCCAATTTATTGCTAATTATTCCTATTTATTACAAATTATTCTTATTTATTATTAAATATTCCTATATATTAGTATTTATTCTTATTTATTAGTATTTATTATTATTTATTCCTATTTATTCCTATTTATTATTATTTATTCCTATTTATTACTAATTATTATTATTTATTACTAATTATTCCTATTTATTACTAATTATTCCCATTTATTACTAATTATTTATATTTATTACTAATTATTCCAATTAATTACTAATTATTCCGATTTATTACTAATAATTCTTATTTATTCCCATTTATTACTGATTATTCTTTTTTCTAATAATTCATATTTATTACTAATTATTCTTATTTATTAGTAATTATTCCTATTTATTACTCTTTGTTCATATTTATTTCTAATTATTCCTATTTATTACTAACTATTTTTATTTATTACTATTTATTTCTAATTATTTTTAATTATTACTAATTATTTCTAATTGTTCCTATTTATTCTTATTTATTACTAATTATTCCTATTTATTCCTATTTATTATAATTTCTTATTATTTATTCTTATTTCTTATTATTTATTCATATTTATTAATAATTATTTGTAATTGTTACTATTTATTTCTAATTTTAAATATTTATTCTTATGTATTCCTAATTATTCTTATTTATTCCTAATTATTCCTAATTATTCCTAATTATCCTTAATTATTACTAATTATTCAAAATTATAAGTAATTATTTCTAAGTATTACTAATTATTATTAATTATTATTAATTATTTCTATTTATTACTATTTATTTCAATTTATTACTATTTATTGCTATTTGTTACTAATTATTCCTATTTATTACTAGTTATTCCTATTTATTGATAATTGTTCTTATATATTGCAAATTATTCCTATTTATTAGTATTTATTCATATTTATTAGTAATTATTCCAATTTATTACTAATTATTCCTATTTATTAGTATTTACTCATATTTATTACTAATTATTCCTATTTATTGGTATTTAGTATTATTTATTCCTCTTTATTAGTAATTATTATTTTTTATTAGTAATTAATTTTCCAATTTATTAGTAATTATTCCTATTTATTTCTAATTATTCCTATTTATTATTAATTATTCCTAATTATTATTAATTATTCCTATTTATTACAAATTATTCCTATTTATTACTAATTATTCATATTTATTACTATTTATTACTATTTATAGTATATTCTTATTTATTACTATTTATTACTAATTATATATATTTATTACTAATTATTCCTATTTATTACAAATTATTTCTATTTATTCTTAATTATTCCTATTTATTCTTATTTATTCCTATTTATTACTATTTATTCCTATTTATAAATAATTATTCCTTTTTATTACTAATTATTCTTATTTATTAATATTTATTCCTATTTATTACTATTTATTCCTAATTATTACTATTTATTTCTAATTATTACAAACTATTCTATTTATTGTTAATTATACATTTTTATTTTTAATTATTCGTATTTATTGCTAATTATAAATATTTGTTCCTAATTATTTTTAATTATTCCTAATATTTACTAATTATCATATTTATTTCTAATTATATATTTTGGTTCCTAATTATTTCTAATTATTCCTAATAATTACTAACTATTCATATTTATTACTAATTGTCCATATTTATTATTAATTATTCTTATTTATTAAAAATTAGTACTAATACTTTCAATTTATTATTACAAATAACTAATATTAACAAAACAATTTAAATCTAATCAAATTAAAACTAATCAAAAATAATTAAAATTAACATAAAAAAATAAAATAAATATTATATTAAATAAACTATAAATACCTTTAAACTTGTTCTTCTATTGATATAGACGACTTCAAATCTTTTTCATCAAAAAAACTTACTCAAACAAATTCTCACTCTAAAAATAGGGTTGAGAGAGAGAAAGTTAGAATTGAGAGGAGGATTTGGAAAAACGGATTGGGGTATATATAGGTTAGATTAGTTGTGATGGGACCTTTTGTGACGGGACTACCGTCACAACAGATACCTTTTGTGACATGGCCCGTTGCAAATACATTTTCCTGAATTAATTGATGTCGGCGGTTAAAAGGGTATTTGTGACGGGACCCTTCACAAAAGGTATATGCCGACACACGTTTTGCGACGGGGCATCATCCCGTTGAAAAAAGCCATTTACTAATGTCAGGTATTTGCGATGGGACCCGTCGCAAATAACTTCTGAGCAACGAATCATTTGCGATGGGGAAATTCCCCCATCACAAATAGCCTTCCAGTCCCAAAAAACCATTTATCGACACCTGGTATTTGTGACGGGACCGGTCACAAATACCACCGAGCGATGAAATATTTGTGACAAGAATATTCCTCCTGTGGAAAATATGCTTCCTGTAGTTTGGCACGGAATCCGTGTCAAACCGCGCATTAATTTTTGTGACAGGCCTCCAAAACTCGTCACAAATAACAAGGTATTTGCGACGAGATGACTCCCCCGTCACAAATAATATCAGGATTGGACTATTTGCGAGAAGATAATATCCCATCACAAATAACCCGTCGCAAAAGGTTGTTTTTCCCATAGTGTGATGTGAATTTTGAAAAGAAAATTAAAGATGTTATGGATAAATGATTGTAAGACATCATTTATGAGGAAAATATTATAGGATTTGGGAAGACGTTGCGTGTTCCATTAATACCTGAGCTAAAAATGGAACTATTAGATAATTCTTATAGCTCAAATTCATTTATACAACCCAAAAGTACTAATATTTGTAGAGATCTAAATGGAACATTTTTTGGGGATAGTATGATGTGAGAAATTGAAAACATTGTTTCAAGATGTGTAGTTTATCATTAAATGGTGGTTGCGAGACGACATTCTAGGGGAGTCAAAAACATTTTCCTATACCTATGTGGAAGTGGGATGACATTACTATGGACATCATCACTATATTATAAAAGACCCCTAGAATGAATGATGCAATATGAGTTATTTTATATCACCATAAATAATTAGAACATTTTATTTCTATAAGAGATGATTTACCTCTCAAGAACCAATTAAGAATCTATATTAATTAATTTGTAAGAGGTCATGGTGCACCTCTATCGATTATTTTTGATCAAGATCCTCATATTACATAAAAATTCTATAAGTGTGTTCACAATTCTTTTAATACCACTATTAATTTTAGTACTACATTCCACCCTCAAACAAATGACCAGTTTTGAAAGGACTATTCCATCATTGGAAGTCATGTTGATATCACACTCACATGAGTTTTGTGTTCTATGGTAGCAATATTTTCTTTTGCTATATTTTTCCTATAATAATAGGATCTATTTAAGTATTCCAATGGATCCATATAATGTATTATATGTAAATAAATTTCATAATCTAACTTGTTGGGATGAAATTGGTGAGAGGAAAATTATTTCACAAAATTTTTATAGAGGAATTGATATAGGTAATGACTATTCAAGATCATATTAAAGAAGCTCAATATAGGGAATAAATTTATGTATGCATCTGAAGAAAGGATATTGAATTTAATGTGGGGGAGAAGGTATTTCTGAATGTACCACCATGAAAGGCTGATATATGGTTTGGTGAGAATATAAAATTATTACCTATATACATTGGACCATTTGAAATTCTAGAAATAATTAAAGCTATAGGTTACTGATTGGAAAAGACACCAAGTCTCTCTAAATTTCTTGATGTGTTCGATATATCATTATAAAATAAGTACATTACAAAATCAACAGATGTACTCAATTGTGATGAAATTGATAAAAAAATAATTTTTTTACTATGAAGAGCTTATCAGAATTCTTGACACTAGAGAACTTGTATTGAGAAATCAGATTACTCAATTGGTAATGGTTCTTTAGAGATACAATATAATGGTAGAAGAAACATGGGAAACTAAAAATGTTGTGAGGATGAAACAACCTCATTTTTTTAGAAGGAAATATTCATGAAAACTTTTGAGGAAGAACTTTTGAAGGGGGAAGAACATAACAACCATATATTTTATGGTATGTAATATCAATAACAAAATCAATTTATTTGATTTCTTATTCAACACTGATCTTAAATGAACATTTATATACTATTAAATACTAACATGACAATTAGAATAGTAATGTGACCACTTGGAGTAGTAATGAGAAATTATAATAATAAATTGAACTATGAAATTAAAAAAAATATGTATATCTAATAAATGAAAATATGACTTATATGTATCAAATAATAAGTAAATAAATTTTTTAGAAATGGTAAATTAAGTGTTATTAATATTGTGAAAAGTAAATGTTTATTTAAAATATTATAATTAATATAATGGTTTAATATATAATTTATTTTAATAATATATTTTCATTATTTAATATTTTTTTCTTATAATTATAATATATTTTTTGAGACAATAATTAAATTTTCAATATGTCATATAATATTTTATAATATTATAATTGGTATTTTTTGAATATATTATAATTTTTATTAAAAATTATATTTATCATATTTGTAATATTATTTTCATAAAATGTAGTTCATTTTTTAAATCTACACATCGAAAAATGGTTACGGTGAAATTTTGGTATTTTTCTAAAATATACGAATTTTTGGTGAATATTGAAATACAATAATTTACAGTATTTAACATTTTAATCCAAATACATGAATATTTGTGTCATGAATTATGTTATAACCCATTATAATTAAATAAAAATAAAATTTTACTATACATAGTCACAATAATCATAACTATTGGTAGTCTTGATCCAAAATAATAATCTAATGAATAAAATAATCAACAACTACCCTCACTTCCACTATAAATACCACCCCTTACTAACTATTCCACTCAACCCTTATAAGTCATTAATTTTGTCTAAATTTTACCCAATTCCATTCCCAATCCTCCTACCCGTGTCCAATACCATATCATCCTACCAAAATTCAAAATCTAATTATCTTAAGGAGGTTCCCTATGAGACGACATTAAAGAGGTAAAATCCACATTTTTTTCATTTTCAATTTCATTTATTTTCATATGCTATCCTGACATTTCCTATAAAAAGTGGATTTCTAGCTCTATGATTATATATATATATATATTGTAATATTATATTTTTAATGGTATAATCATCATCAAATCATTTTTCATACCCCTTAATTCTAAAAGTGAAACCATCGCATGTGGGGTGTCAATTCACTGCCTTCGAGGACTATGAGTTTTTGTATTCCATTACCACAATCATAAATATTAATAAAAACATTTTTATTGTTAATATAAATTGTAATATTGGAATTAAAACATATTACATATTTTGGAACCAATATATAATCATAATGTTAAATAAAACAATATTGGTTCATGATGCGTGTAATAATCCGAAAATAAACTAATCAATATTAATTAATGATAATATAATGAATCATCTTCATTAAATATTACCAAAATATGTATTATTAGCTTTTAAAATATTTTAAATATATTAATATCATTAAATTCAACTTAAATGTTTTTTCTTCCATTTTTCAAGATCACAAATAATTATATACAACGGGGCCGACCATAAATTTAAGAAACATGCACTTATAGAATAATGAAATTAGTCATAATAAATCATAAAAATAGAAATAAATGAACATAATAAAATTTTAATAAATAAAATATATGTTGAAAATTATATTTATTAAGAAATTAATTGATCTAATTTGATTATGTAGGACAATAATTTCAAGTGAAGAATGCTCTTGGACACAAGTTAAGGGACTTGATCTCAATTTATATTTCATTTAGACATGCGTGGTATTGATCACCTAATCATTTAATAGTGGTACATAGACTACCACATTGCGGTCATTTTTTATTTAAAATTTTATTTCACTTTAATATCCATATTTCTGGTATCATTGATATGATTATTATCTAATCATTATACCATTATTACATACTATGTCTAATTGAAATATTGTCTTAAATGGGGAAATACTGATAGATTCATATCCACTACAGAATATAGATATTTGATAAGGAATATTTTTTCATTTAATAATATATGTATTAATAATTAATTGGACTTTAATTTATGGGGGGTCTCAACAGTATATATCTTTTCAATACATCGACAAGTCGAATGATACAGTGTAGTTGGTGACTAACAATTCACATTTGTTTCCAAGCATAATCTCATGGGTTAATTACTATAAAAATAAATTGTAATATGAAATGTATTAACTATAATGTTTCATGTTCCAGATACATGATATCCAATAATTAATTATTCCCTTAAAAAATATTCCATTCATTATTATCCATGGTATTTTAATTATGAAAAAATCTATCATTGCATTATCATTCTCAATTTATTGATTAAATAGAATGAGTTTTTCTATTATTTATCTTGCCATATTGGTTATTAATTATTACTTATGCATCCATTATTCTTTATTTATTGTTTCTTCTATATGTTACTCATATAGATCATTTGATCTCAGCCTTTAATTTTCTTTATTCACTAGGTTATGATGATGAAATATTCGAATAAGTGTTAAGGAGAAGTTTATTTGCCTTTATTATGTTGTATGTCTAATTACAAATGTAATATGGGAACCATGTATGAGTATAGTTCTTAAAGACTACTAAACTGATTGATCACTCGTGTGTTTATATATTATATTTATTCAATTGAATTAATATAACAAAAAAATTGGGACACTGGGTTCTTGGTTGTTACATTATTTTAAAAAGGCTTCATTATTTCATTCTATTCTTTTAAAATAGTTTTAATTAATATTTTTAAATCTTTTTTATGGAAAAATTTTATCAGAATCAAATAATTTTTTGGGAACATTATATTATTTCATGTTGTTTCCCAAATAATGTTTCAATTTGAAAAATTTGTTCACAGAAACCATATAAAGACTTATGATAATAGGATGTAGTGAGTTAATATACATGGTAAATATTTAGATCAATAATTTCATGTGTAAAAATTGGTAATTATTGTTTTTATTATTTTTTTCTTTTGGTTCTAGTTTCATGGGTGTATATGTTAACATTATTTTTCTAGTTAGCATGGTTATTCATATTATAGGTTATACACGTTAACTATGATGGGGGAATTTTGATTTCAAGTGTAAATGATGTCACATGGGAAGATTATCATGATACATGATGAGTAACATGAGATTTTGATTCCTAGATAGGTAACCATGATAAATCCCAATTGACATAATCTATCTATGGTGGAGTTTATTATCTTTGGTGTGTCATTTTTGTGATCTGGAGAGGTTTGTTCTTTCAAGCATTGCATGTTATATTGATTTTTATATTATGAGAAGTAACACTATTTGGTTCAGATGGGGTATTCTATCATTTTAAGGGGGTTGTGGAATGAATCTATAAAGAGATGAGTCATTACATATATATTTTGGATCCAACAGATATTATATTTCATCATTATGTGTGGTTGGTGGGTTGTTATTTTGGACATGTGACTTCTTTTGATGTTTTTTATAGTTTGGATGAGTACATCATAATTTCCATAGATATTGTGATCTATGGGAAATATTATTACCATAATTTAAATTTATCATTTCTAGAAACCTTGATGAATCGTTTCTTCAATAATAAGTGGTTTATTTAATATACCATGTTTTTGTTTTTCCATGTTTTTCCTCACCAATGATGTCAGAGATAATGTCTGAATCATAAAAAACTATTCATTAGGGGGATACGTTAATAGTTACACTATTATTTTTTATTTTTTCAAATTGGGGGGAAATTATGTTTAATGGCTTAGATATTTGGAATACACATGGCTTTCATCAATCAATATTATTTATTTATATTATAATAATTTCCCCATTATGTTGGGGGATAGAGTATAAAGAAAATTTGGCGGAATTGTGATAGATGTACTATTATATTAAACCTTAATTATGGGGATACATCAATTAGTTTTGTAGGATAGAAATTATATTTTACATATTGATATTTAATTTTATTTCTTCATTGAGTTTGGAAAATTAAAATTATATTTTTAGTTTAGATATTGTGAGTGTAGTGAATGTTAGTCATAAATCGGTTGACTTTTTGTAATTTCAACTTGTACCTTTAGAGTATGATATGTGAGTTCTAATGGTAATTGAAATAATTATGTCTTTATAATAAAAATATAATTGGGTATTTATTTGACCATATAATCCATTTGGGGTGTTTAAATTAAATTTTATTGGTTGATGTTTTTAGGTGAGCTATCTAAGGGATTGAATGAAAATTTTGTAGTGAATATAAAACCACTAATTTGAATAAAACTATATTAAAAAATAAATTTTCATATATTGTGATGGTTTTATTTTGATTTTAGAGTTCTTGTGGAGTATATTGTTTCATAGGGAGGGTTTTAGTTCCCTTTGCCTCACCATGATCTATCCATTTCTGGGATTCCATTATGTAAATTTTTAGTAGGAATCAAATGATGGGAGCACACTAGAGTCTAAAATTGTGATTAAAACAATTGTAATCTTATTACTGGTATATTTTATACCTCATAAGTGAGGTAGGAACATCTTCATGGTTATAGTGATGGCTAGGGTGGTATGTCATCCAAGATAAATAATTTGCTATTAGTGTGTTTGGAATAGAAAATTGAATTCCCATATTCCAAGAAGAAAGATGTGTTTTATGGGAGATCTTGTATGTCAAAAAAAGGGACAAGCCTAAGGCTATACAATCACTCAGGGTGGGTACTCAAGAATGGTGTGATCGAGCTAAATTGGAGTGAAATAAATGGGGACCACATCAATTCTATGATGTGGTATAAGTTGTGACATAATAAAAGTACATTGTAGAATAATCTACGACATAGTATAAGTTAAATTTATAGTCACATTTGATTTTAACAACATCTTCATGAATGGGGTAATAAACTATGTTAAAAATGGATGTCATGTGATATATTATTAGGAACATTGAATATCATTTTACAAAAATTAATTCCATATAACCCCCTGGTCTTCCTTTTCTCCATAGTTCTCTCTATATAAGTATTTATAAAGGTTCTTTTGGGTGATTTTATTCCTTCTGAAGATCATCTTTAGGACTCTACTAGATGAAAAAGGATGAGGTAGGTGTCCTCTCAAGGACTTTACTTATGTTAATAACATATACATGTTGCTGTTTTTAGATTTATATTTCAATTACACTCTAGTATTAATGTTTGAAAATTATTTATTAAATTTATTCATGTGAAATATGGGTTGATAAAATTCCAATTCACTCATTTATAAAATAAATCCTTCTTCAAAAACACGTCCTACAAAGGAAGTGTATGTGGGAATCCAAAAATCATTTATTTTGACTATGTTGGTACGGATATGGAAGCTAGGTCCATCTAGGTGGGGGAATTAGTTTTTATTAATCAATGTAAATCATTGTATATGATCTATATGCATGGGGAATTTTTGGTTTGTACCAGGATACGGGTTCCAATTGGGGAATAATTGATTGTTACTAATGTAAGTGATTACTTGGTTTGAAAAAATGGGGTTCAACATGAAATATGGATATGTTCAATGAGTTCCATATTGTAAGGGAAGATTGTTTTGGTATTGTTATTTCATGGAATGTGTTAATGAGTTATGGTGTGGGTTGTTTTGTTAAATATATATATTTCAAATGGAAATGATTTTATAGAGTGAGTTTATATATGATTTTCTTGTATAATAAAGTGTACTAATATTGTCTCATGGGTTATAAAAAATATGAGATGACTTGTTCTTTATGACATGGATTGTGTGGGAAGTCGTTATTTTATTTACTACTAGGTGTGTATAATCAACCCTGAATTTACATATTCATGTGAATGAAATCACTCTTATACATGATGCATATAGTGAGAGACCTCTTACATTTATAAAATAATTAATTTACATTGTTTTTATTATGGATTAAGGTTATATATTATATTTAGTAGACTTTTGGAGTATAGTAACATTAGAAATTAAAAATGTTTCTTTCTATTGAGACATTCTCATTAGGTCCTATTAGTATATAATGTTTCCAATTATATTAGTGACTATTATTAGTTTTTTTAATTTAACAAAGTTAGTATTATTATATTCATGTTTCAAACTATATATTTCTATTTTATTTTTTGTTTTCCAATGCTTTTTGTGTTCTATATTAGGCTAAATCAACCCAAATTATATTAGATAATCATGGAAATTATTTCCAGATATTTTTGTCTAACTAATGGTCCAAATGTTAGTGGATCCTCATTCTTACCAAAGAAAATTGTTTGGGCTAAATAAGTAAATTTTTTCAATGTAATATGTTTGGATTATTTATATTTTTATTAAATACATATATTAATAATGAAAATATTATATTGAAAACCCCCAATCATTAAATTCATTCCCTATTTAGATATTTCATCACAAAAATTCCAATTCATATCCAAAATAAAGAATAAATGGGGGTAGTTTTTTATGCATCATTTTATTCCCATGTTTTTTAAAATATCTCAATTTTTCGCCAAAGTAAATTTAAAATTTCAGTAGTCTTTTTGGGTTTATCATTGTATCTATAATCAATGGAATTCATCAGTTTCCCCTTGTAGGAAATTTCCAGCTATAGGAGTACCATATAAAGAGTTACTGTTTCTATGGGACCATGTATATGAATCATGATGAGAGATAAATGGAAAATACTATGCACATGATACATACATGGTTGAATTTATAATTTATAGGACGCATAACCTACGTATTATTTTGGCTTAATGGAGATACTGCACCTAGAGATGATATTTATCTTTTTTTGAAACCTCATGATCTATTATGAGGACATTTTAAATAGTGAAAATTATATATAACATAAAACAACAAGCCCCTTTTTTATTATTACATAATAATTTCAATAAAAATTTTCTTTTTTTAATGAGATTATATCTTCATGAATTTTCATTACAAATATATATAAATAAAAAATTTCTGAAAATAGTTGATCACCAACTTCATTCCAATTCATCAAAGATCATAATATATTACATATTGATATATATATATAAAAGGTATAATATTTTGTGTAAATTTCAAAAGTTAAGATATTTTGGCTGGTGAATGATATTGACCTCTACCAACATTGAAATTAATTACGTATTCCCTCCGCATGTCACTAGTTGTCTATAAAATTCATTAGGTTTAAACATCACTTTTTTGTCCATATATCATTGTGAAGTTCAACTTCATGTTTATGAATCCTTAGGAAAATCATGATTAACATTTAATTAAATTAAAAAATGATCAAATGTGGTTCCATATAGTGCAATGGTTCCACATCGTGGTATCGATGATGGCAACGGCCTGTTTCGACAATGATGGTGTTTGGTTCTGTTGGTGTTGGAAGGTGGTGCAAAATTTAGAAGAGGCTGATAGCCTTGTTAATGTATTAATGTTTATGGTTCCGATGATTGGATGACCTCCTGATGATAGAAGGGGATGTGATCGATGGATGGTGGCTCAGAAAGTGCACGACACATAGCTTGGGTGGTTTTTTTGGGTGATGTTTTTGTTTTGAAATCATTAAATTTTAAGGGTAGTTTTGAATTTTGAATGGGCGGGATTTTAGGCAGTATGAAAATTTGTGTTTGTACTCGGTTTGGATTTTTATATCGTTTAATTTTAAATTTTACTTTATTATGGTGTATGAAAAGAGCCTATGTGGGGTTTTGTGAGTGGATATTGGATGTTTTTGTATAATTCCCACTTTCCCAAAAAGTGGCTTCTTAAAAATAAAAAAATTGGATTATGTAATGAATGGTGATAAATTGAGATTTCTTGGTATAATGATCCACCACAACAAATATTTATTTCATTAGGTTTTTTTGATGGTCAAAGAAAAAATTCATGGTGATATTATATCATTTTCATACTGGAAAGCATAACTATTGCATCACCCCTTAGATATTTAACACACTTATTTAACCTACTGCGATACCAAGAACCTTTAGGTTAACAATAAGGGCCTATCCTAAAACATTACATAATATTTAGCTTTTTGTCCCAAATTCATACTATTACATTTTTTTTGTTTTAGTGTTTTAGTGAATTAGGTTATAACTCATAAAAAACAAAACAAAATAATACAATTTTGAAACATCTGATAAGTATCTAGTTTTCCAAAATTAATAAATATTTAAAATAATGAATGATTTTTTTCAATAAAAATATTAACTGTTTCAACATGAGCACATCATTTCACATATCTATACATTGATCCAGAGAAAAAAAATTCCAAAATTATTAATAATTACAAAAGGTGGATTAAGGGATAAGAAAAGAATAAGAACCATCACTCTAATGAAAATATAAAAATTCATATAATAGTTAATTTTATTATCCAACTTCATTGATGGTATGAAACAAAACGGATTCACATGAACAAATAACAAAAATTTGATCAAATGAAACATTTTAAACATAACATCCAATTAAAAACACATTTTTTCAATATAGATTATCACATTCATAACCCGTTTCAAACCTATAATAGGAGTAACTATATAAATGTTAAATATATAAGGGAAACCCTTTTGTAAATTCATATCACATTCCTTTTAAGACAATGACCATTACTCAATGCCTTTATGTGATATCAGATAACACAAATCAATTTATCATTAATGGGCCCACATGGCGTAAAGTAGGGCACCTCATCATATAATCTGCATTGGGATCACCCATCGCTACCTAGGGTTCTTGCTCATATCAATACTAAAAAAATGGATAATTGTAACAGGACCCTATCACCAATGACCCATTTTGGAAACGTTTTCACAAATATTAATTTTTGTAACTGACCATCGCAAAAACATATTTTTTTATGATGGGAAGTATCCTCATCACAAAAAAAAAACTGGTGATTTTTTTTAAAAAACTATTTTATACTGCCCATGAACACATCACAAATAGTTTCCCCGTTTTACTCTTATGCGATGGATCTTCACAATTACTCCCATTAATAAAACAAAAACAATCCCTTTTGCGACGGACAGTCGCAAATAGTTGAAAAATTAAAAAAAAATCATTTAAAAAAGAAAATAATAATAATAATAATAATATATGAATATAAATTAAATCATAATATTAATATTAATAAAAAAATAATTTTAAAACAATAAATATAATATAATATCAATATAAATAAAATAATAATATTAATATCCATAAAATAAAATTAATTATAAAATAACTAATTAATTTAATATTACTATAATTAATAATGAAATAATAATATTAGTAATATAATAAAAAATCAAGTATTCAAAAAAATATAACAATATATTAATTAATAAAATAAAAAATATATTAAATAATTAAATAAATAATAAAAAACTATAATTTTCTTTAAAATATAAAAAACACACTATTTAGAACATTAAATAGTTAATATTACAAAAAAATATATATATCAAAGGTTTCATCATAAAATAAAAATACATCACAGATCATGAGTAGGGTCAACTAGAGGAGTGGGCGGAGATGGTGTGGGGAACTCCATCACTAAACTATGAGTTAGACGATGTATGTACTCCATCTGCTCTGACTCTTACTCCTACTGCCATCGACGCATCCCATATTTCATTTTCTACAGTTGTTGCTGCTACTTTTGTAAGAACACATCATGCTACTACTTCTGCCACTAACACATCTCCTCATACTCCCTACACATTGTCTCAATAAGCTCACTCTGAGCTCGTAGCTTCTCCTGATTCTGGGTATGAGATGATGAATACTCTCTATGATCGCCTCTAGATATAGACACTGACATCGCAAAGGTTCCATAAATACTCTTAGGGGTCACTCGATAGCTGATACCAACAACTTGTCCTTTCTTAAAGCCATACTGGGTCACTTGAATCTATGCTGCTACATCAAATCGGGGGGGGGGGGGGGGGGGGTACTAGCCTAACCATGGATCTTGGCCTGAATCTTAGCATCTCTCTAAGATGTTGTGGTCTCATATGAATATTTCAATTGAAATTCAAAATTAGAATAGTCAAAATATTATTTACAGTTAAATTTAAAAAAACAACATATATTGACCACAATCTGATGTTGGCGAGTACCTCTGATATCCCCAATGGAGGGATCACTATAAATCCTCCTATAAATGTCATACTCAGTAATATCGGGTTGTGCGACTACCTTTATATATATAAAATAATCCGTTTATATTTAATGTTATATACAATATTTTAAAAAATGTATGTACCATATTCACCCTATTCGTACAAAATGTACAAATATCAGATCAATGTCTCACCATCGATCTCACATGATTTTCAAAATGACTGATGATCTACTCTGAAACTACTTACTACACTATTGTGTATATTATCCATCCCAAAAATGAGATGAAATATATTTAGGTCAGTTGATATGACATGTCTCATTAAACTTCTTCACTCATGCTTTCTCCATTGATTTCCTTTTCTAATTATGAGAAAACTGAGTGTAACTCGGACACATAGCTCACCGCTATGCCTTTCAAATAGCCTCATGCATTCTATACTCAATGGAATCAATAAACCTTATAAATAATTTTTAATATCACATTATTAATTAAATTAATTTGAATATAAATATTATTTATTTACATACCTACTAATGCTTGATCATGCGCTGCTGAACAACAATGGGAATATGATCCCATGACACCCATGCATTAGAAAAATAATTCCACAATATAGCACTCCCATTTCCAACATCTATATGCGTAAATTTGTGAAAATAGGATAATTAATCCAACAATTAGAATATAAATAATTTAATGAAATCTATCTAAAATTGATAGGATATCATACCTCTGCATGCATGGATCGAACCAAGGATGTGGATGTCGCTCGGGGATAGGGTCCGGAATTATCAGTCGAGCTAGACCATGCCCCCCCTGAGTGCCCCCTAAACTGCCAAAAGTATGAGGGTTGGATGATCCAACCTCTTTCTCATCTAAAGTCAGATCATCCTCCTATAACATACGATATTGATCCTCATCAATTTGAGGTATGAAGTGATTATTATTAAAAAAATAGTTGAAAATAACTATTATATATAGATATATATTATATATGATTATAAACATCATTTTACTGAGTCAAATTCCATTTTCATTCTCATTTTACTATGTTAATGTCTATCTCCATATTTACTGACACCATTACTCCACATTGAATTCAACTCTTAAATATATGTTTTAAAATAAACGTTGATATTCTTTTTTTGATATCTTGGAATTAATAAGGTCAAAAATATATATGGATCCTTCATTAACATCAATGGAGGTAAATTATACGGAGTTATCAACAAGAATACTAACTAATATAAGAACCAAATGTAAAGAACCCATTAGTTGAAAGACCCAATCACCCATTTTGGGATTCTAAAGAAAATGATAGATCCACATGGAAAAAATGATATCATAAATCACCATTAGAGTGATGATTTAAGCTTTTATTGGTTGAAATATTCGTTTTGTTCCATTACATCAATTATGTTGTGTTTTGAGAAATAAATAAACACTTGAATATGGGTGTGAGTAGGAAATATCTCAATTGTTTTATACGAATTAATCCAGTCTTCCCTTGTTGAGATTCTTTATACCTTTATTTTTCACGTATAGGACAACTATCCAATAACTCATTTTCACCATAACATAAGATGTAGTCTTTTGAACATGCATGAATCTTCTGATAAACCAGACCCTGATTACGAACCAACCACTTGCTATCATATTAATTTTTAGGAATAACATTTCAATTAGGTGCTAGTGATTTTAACAATAAGAATATCTGATAAACTACTATTTGACATTCCATTATCTGATTTAATGCCCATAAATTTAGAAACAACGTAAAACATGCTAATCATGCAACCAGGATATAAGGCATCTTCAGTAGACCTCAATAACCCATATAAATGACATGATTCTAACTCAGCTATTAAATCAATATCATCTTCAGTTTCTAATTGTTGAATAGATGGTCCTACCACATCATGTTTTAAATTTTGAAACTATATTGGATCTGCAACCAAATTGTTAATATCTTCTCCAGAACTACATTCCCCATTTTGATACCAAAAATCATAATCTGGTTGAAAAACAAAACACAATAAATGACCTCCAACATTGTCAAATGTGTCATACTTTTTCAGAGCACATTTTTTACAAGGAAAATTAAATTTCCCCTTATAAAACAATTTTGGTATTTATGATTCAAATGATAAGAATTCTTGAACACCCTCAATATATACAATATTTAAACCTGAACCATTTGGATTCCTTCACTATGTTATCCAACAACAATCATCTAATAATGATTGTTTCTGACTTCCTTGTTCCACATTTTTCTACAAAATTATGAAATAGTTAGATATTTTATATAATTGGATATAATATAAACACTATCCCAAAAAAATAATACAATTAAATTCTATTTTATAGACATTAATAAATATTTCTATTATTTTAACGTTACGTATATAACTTCATAAAGATTATAATAATCTTCACTCATTTATGAAAAATTTATACTAATTACTATAAATTATTATTAATTTTAGGTATTGTGTACTAATTACTTTAAATTATCAGTGGCACAATTTCTAACGGATTGTCAAAAACTCGTTTTCCAAATGACTCATCCACTTTAAACATTTGACGATTAAAAGTAGTGTGAAAGGTCTGCTATGTTATAAAAAAATCCATTTTGGTATACACGGCTATAGAGAGCAGGGTACCTCACCACACAACTCTTCATGCTCTCATGAAAACAGAAATAAATATGCATACGTCAGAGTAGAGTATTCATAGTGATTACAGTCACCGAAAGTTGAAAGGTAATTATTCATCGTGAAAAATAGAATCTTTTGTCCGACTAATCACCACCTTGAAATGTTCTCCGACATAAATCACTATGGAATATCTACTTCTATATATGTCAAATAATATTTCTCATATTTATTTAAAGGTAAAAATGAAAAAGGAGTTGAGGCATCGATCCAAAGGAATTCCGCCAATCTATTAGAAATTATTCTATTTTATCAATGTACTCGAATTTATTTTGATTTATTATGATTTATTACTAATTATGACTAATTATGACTAATTATTACTAATTATTACTAATTATGACTAATTATGACTAATTATTGTTAAATTATTACTAACTATTACAAATTATTACTAATTATAACTAATTATTAATAACTATGATGAATTATTAGTAATTATTTATAATTAATATTAATTATTCCTAATTATTACTAATTATTGGAAATTATTATTAATTATTACTAAATATTATTAACTAATCCTAATTATTTATAATTATTTATAATTATTACTAATTAATCCTAGTTATTTCTAGTTAATACTAATTATTACTAATTATTCTTAATTATTACTAATTATTACTAAATAATGCAAATTATTTCAAATTATTACTAATTAATCCTAATTAATCCTAATTGTTACTAATTATTTCTAATTATTTATAATTATACTTAATTATTTATAATTAATCCTAATTATTTCTAATTAATCCAAATTATTACTAATTAATATTAAATTATTACTAATTATTCCTAATTACTACTAATTATTACTAGTTATTGATAATTAATCCTACTTATTACCAATTATGGATAATTAAGCATAATTATTTCTAAATATTACTAATTATTTATAATTAATCTTCTTTATTTATAAGTACTGCAAATTATTGATAATTACTACTAATTATTGATAATTAAATCATATTATCATTAATTAAATCTATTTATTTATAATTATTACTAAATATTACTAATTATTACTAATTGTTACTAATTATTGCTATTGATTAATATTGATTACTATTGGTTTCTATTTATTACTATTTATTACAAATTCTTACAAATTATTACTATTTATTATTATTTATTACTAATTATTACCAATTATTACTATTTATTACAGTTTATTACAATTTATTACAATTTATTACTATTTATTACAATTTATTTCAATTTTTTATTAATTATTACAGTTTATTTCTAATTATTACAATATATTTGTAATTACTGATTAATATTGATAATTATTACTAATTATTATTAATTATTACAAAATTTAAGTAATTCTTAAAAATTATTACAAATTATTATTAATTATTCCTGATTATTATTAATTATTACTAATTGATCCAAATTATTTCGTAATTAATACCATTTATACTAATTATTTCAAATTATTACTAATTATTATTATTGTAACTAATTATTACTAATTAATCATAATTAGTACAAATTAATACTAATTAATTCTATTTATTGCTAATAAAGCCTAATTATTGATAATTATTACAGATTGTTGATAATTATTATAAATTATTGCTAATTATTACTCATTATTGATAATTATTACTAATAATTGATAATTATTACTAATTATTACTAAATATTACAAATTATTTGTAATTAATCCTTATTATTATTATTTATTAATAATTATTAATTATTAATCCTAATTATCACTAAATAATTCAAAATAATACTAATTAATCCCAATTAATACTAATTATTACTAATAATTACTAATTAATCCAAATTATTACTAATTAATCCTAATTATTACTAATAATTACTAATAATTATTAATTATTACATTTTTTACTAATTATTACAATTTATTACTAATTATTCCTAATTATTGACAATTATTATGATTTTTTTCTTATTATTTCTAATTATTAGAAATTATTTCTAATCATTACAATTTATTTCTAATTATTACAAATTTTCCAAATTTTTACCAATTTTTACTAATTATAGCCAATTTTTTCTAATTTTTTCTAATAATTACTATTTATTACTAATTAAAACAATTTATTACTACTTAGTGCAAATTATTACTAGTTATTAATAATTAATACTAGTTATTACTATTTAATACCAGTTATTACTAATTAATACTAGTTATTACTAATTATTATAAATTATTTCAAATTATTACTAAATATTAAAATTTATTTCTAAATGAAACTTAAATAAAACTTTTCATAAAAATAAATATAAAAAAACAAATATGTAATTCCAATTTAATAAATTTACAACTAATTTAAAAAACTAAAAAAATTAAAATAAAATATATTAAATTAAGAGTAAAAATAGATAAATATGTTGAAACTGAATCATTCAAATTGTCAAAGTTGCAGATAATTATATGATTTAAATGTTTAAACTATGAAAAAATTTAGACAAAATTTTTTCAGAAGATATAGAGAGATAAGTTGAGTAAAGTGTGAAATTAGATGAAAACAGATGGAAGTATATATAGGTTAGCTTAGTTACGACGGGTAGCCCATCTCAAATATTGGTATTTGAGACGGACCCTATCATAAATTACTGCCCACATTAATTATAGTGGGTCCTTAAAAATTTATTATCTATAGCCCCATCAGAAATGGTACCTTCCGATAAATTATTTGCGACATGGCAAGTATCCCGTAGAAAATACTAAAAACTACTACTGATTATTTGCGACGGGAATAGGAACCCGTCGCAAATACCATTGCCTTTAGTTTGATGCATATTTCATGCTAACCCTGTTGCGATGGACCCTTACCACTCGTTGCAAATAACCCGTCCCAAATAGCCATTTTTCTATATTGAATATTCCATAATTGGTTCACCTGGGGCTATCTGGGATGCCACATCACATAAGCTCTAATAGGATCACTCGTTGCTATCCCGAAACAACCTTTCCACATGTATAATGATTAATTACTATTTTATGAAAAAAAATTATTATTTCCAAATTACAGCACGAATCATTTTAAAAAATCGTCGAATGTGGTAAGAAAATAACTTTTGGGTATCAAAATATGTATATTTTTAAAAACACATTTTTATTATCAAAATACTATTTTCATATGAAAAAATATTGTAAATACTCAAATACCCAAAAACCAGAGAAATATTTTTATTTCATGAATACATGATAGCATTAAATAGAATAGAGAAAAAATGGTTATAGTGGCAGAAAAAGGAATTATTGATGTAGAAGTTAAAAATTGATCATTATTTTTGTCTATGTCAAATGTTATCGTACAAAACACATAAAAAGATTATTTTGAAGGCCATAGAAATAATGTAAAACTGATATAAGATGAACTTTATAAATATTATATGTATGTAAAAAAATTACTAAAATCATTTTGAAAACATGGATTTGGAAGAGAAATTGTTGGAAGGAAAACTTTAAAAGATGATTTACTTAAAAGAAAATACACTTATAACTTGTGAAACACTTGAATTGTAATCATCATAAAACAATAAGATTAAAAACCATAAGTATCATAATAATATATAAATTCATGATATTCCATGTCAAAGGGGTTGTATATGAACCATGTAAAATTTTATAGATGTCTAACATCAATATTTTCTTCATTGAATGAAAATCGAGATAAAGTCCCTTACCTTGAGTCTGAATTTTCATTTATGACTATATCCTTATAAATAATAAAATAAATTTAATTATTTAACATATATAGAACCATTTTCAGGGTTATTATTGCATTTCTCACTTATTAACATGTTATATACAATTACATAATCTTTTTTTTGTCGGAAGGTTTGACCATGTTCATCTTATTTGTCAGAAATGTCTTTGATAGGGTGCATATGGTCAAAGAGTTCATTATTTAAAAATATTCAAAATACTTATCCTACAAAAATATTATATTTTTCATCAATTTTTTTTAGACCAATAATAAAATAGGGTTTTAAAAATTGAACTACATTATGATCATAGAGAGGGTAGGGTATGCATATACACAAGTAGTGTTTTCATTTTTAAATGATGAATATTGAAAGGATATACGTTATATTGTATCATTAAATAATGAAAATAATTTCATATATAATATATTTTTCATTAAATATACTTATATATATCATCCATATATTGTGGTTATGAAAATAAGGTCACATCGGTGTGGGAATGTGGTAGTCCACCTGTACATAAACAACGTTATCCATTTTTCAGTGAGTGAAATGGAAAGAAATAAAATGAAATATTATAGTTAAATAATGAGAAATATTTATTGAATAAAATAATTAGTTCCTTAATTTCACATATATTCTTTATTATAACACTTATTACCTTCTGTGTAATGCGTTGATAAAAAACAAACCACATTACTTCGAGAGGCGACAATCCTCCAAACACATCAGTAACATTGTCGTATCCTCTATTGAAAGGAATGTAAAATTATATATATAATAAAATGACTCAAAAGGTATATTTATGTTATAAATATTCTTTTTATATATTATATACTTCATTATACCCATTCATGAGTGTTGGTAACGGGAAAAAATTACATCAGTTCACGAGGAGGTAACCCACCTTACACACGAATGCTGATTTCAAAACCCATTTGATGGAAGTGCTTATGGTTGTATGTCTTGATCATAAAATAACGACATTTAATTATATTTTATACACTATGGTTATTATATCAGAATTTTATAATAATAATTGAATGAGGTAAAGGATAGAGTAAAACAAAAAATCCCATCGATTAACGTTACCTCTTTTTCGAGAATACTAATTTGTATTGCATAATAAGGATTCTAAATTTATATTTTTATAAAAAAATAAATAAATTAGGATTATTTGTTGGTTTTCTGTTTTGGATCTTTTTAGGTTAGGATAAATCCAAATAGGGTGGATGGGGGATAATAAGATAGTACATGTGGTGGCATTTATTAATTGATGATGTGTGACATGCTATAAAGACTAAAAAGTATTCAATAATGGGAGGTAAATATCATATAATGTGGATAAAAAATTGGTTACTAATTGAGTTTGGGGGATTATTTTGTAGGTAAAAACAGCAAACAAAAAAAATATCACATTTTTATCTTTTTCTTCCTTAGTTATGATGTTTAATCATTTTTAACCTATATTTATTACCATATTAACATGAAACTTTTTATTAACCTTAAAAGTTTGGACATTAAGAATAAAATTAAAATCTGGTTTATTATATTATTTATAACTACATATTCTAAATTTTAATTCCAATTTTTTGAAAATATTACCAATATGTGTAGGAAATTAATTTTGGCCCAAAAACATGCAATGCCAAAAACAACATTTTTTCCAAAATAACGATAATTTTTTTAACTATTTTCACCAAATATTCTGGTGAAATATTATGTTTACCATATTAGATAATATTAACTATTCTCATTATCTATTTTTTATCCATTTTAAAGAATTTATCTCACCTAAGAGTAATTGTTTAATTTTAAATAATAACCTTAGACATGAAGAAAAAGAATGTTTTTAGGGATAATATTTTTTTAGAAAAATATAATTCTATATTATCCCTATGACTAATAATAATAATTGTATTAAAATAAATAAATAATAACATATATATAATCTACAAATTGTATTTAAGTCATTCCATGTTCTGGATTAATATATTTTATTATAGAGATGATATATTTTTCATTTTAAAAAACATTTTTATAAATATACGATTTTAAAACATTAAATTTTCATAATAAAAAATACTATATAAAGTAGATTCAAAATAAATTAAGGGGATAAAATATATAAAATTAATAATTATGTTACACTAAATAAAATAAAACACATAATTCATCTTCTAAATTACTAATCAGAAGTTACTTTTTTTTTAAAAAACTATTATTTTCACAATTCACAAAAAATCAATGTTTTATAAAACAGAAAAAAGTAACTATAAGATAATTTACATATTAAAAAAACAAGAATAAATTTAATTTTATATAATAAATAATATAAATGTTAACGAAATTAATTATAATATTTCAATATAAAATGAAATATTTTTTTAATAAAACCTATTTTAAATAATATAATAACATTTTGAAATATTTTTTGATTATTTAATTAAAATTTATCAATATTTTATATTAAGTTGCATATATATAAATATATATATATATATTATTTAATTTAATACTCTTCATACCCATCAACTTAATGTCTTGGTTATAAAGTTATATATCATGCATGACATTTATGCAGGGTGTTGCATGTCTTGCACGCTGTCAAAAAACAATAACCGCAAAGTTTCATGTACATCAAGATTTTGAAGATGTTATATTTATTAAAAAATAAATATTTCTTTCTTTCCCCAGTTGTTATATTTATTTATAATATCAGTGTTTCATGTGTTTTATACAATCAAACATATTTTTATTCTTCTAAAATTTAATGTTGTTACATCTTCCCCTATTAATAATTTACATCCTAAAAATTATATTTTTTTTATAAGTAATCAAAATATGGAAATTTAAAAAACAACTATTTTAAATACACATCATAAAAATTGTTAACAAAATATACTCTTGAAAAAAGTGAAGGGGAATAATGGGGGTATCATAAATAACACATACTAGGCTTTTTAATAGGAGAACATTGTTGGTAATTGGATATTTGGACCTCGAATAAAACTATAAATAATTTTTGAGAGTTACTGAGGTTATGAATAAATATAATGTGAATAATAAATGGAAATTAGGGGATTAAAATGCATAAATATGTAATTATTTAATATATAAGATGATTTATCAGAAATGAATGTAATAGGATCCCAATTATGATTAAAGATTCTCTTCCAATTGTTGATGAATTCATTTACACTCTTAGAATATAACTCTATATACATTATTGATATGTTCATATTTTATAATAAAAATTTCATCCATTGGTTTTACAATGATAAATTTTCAATTAGACGCTTCTTTCGATAAACGAATAACCAAAAATTAGTTCATTTAAGCTTGATAAACTAAAATATACTTTCAACAAATCATATAATCCATAAAAGTGTAACTAGTTTTTCTGTATAGTGTAAACAAATTTTCCAAACTAATATACATAGAAAAATGTATCTAATATAATAAATAAATCTCTAAGCATAGAATTTTACTCTACTATTTCATTATTAATATTTTTTCAAACTATTTAACTAAAAACTATGTTATATTAATTATTACATCACATAATCATGTGGTAGGCATTTCATCCTTATCATCATTCTTTTTTTGGTTCAAGACCAAGGAAATTTCATCTTATTGTGGGTCTCTTTCATCATTGAAATCATTATTTATCATAAAATATAATACTTATAATATTTAAAAAATATGATGAAAAGAAATAAAAATAACCCAGTCATTAAAGATCATATACTATCTAAAGGTTATTAAGTCCTTAAAAATCAAGTCCAAAAAATGAAATGAAAGACTTTATGTTAAACAAAATCCATAAATATAAATAAATTCAACACAACATCTCCCAAAATGAAATAAATAAAATTAAGATAACTTCACTATATACCAAAAAATAGTTGTCGGAAAAATTTAATTTATGGTTCACCTTTGAAAAATACCATACTGTCTAGAGTTTCCACCACTTCAACAAACAGTTCAACATCAACATCAGTTGAAGAAAATTAATTTTCCAAATCTTTTGGTTTTTTACAATACTGTTTTCTAAGTTGATTAATAATCCTCTTACACTAATTAGTAAAGTGACCCAACTCATTACAACAAAAACTCCTCACCATCGACTGGATATCTACTGTCTAACTATTTGATTGTTTATGTCTATTTTCATTGCAGTCTCTAACCCAATGACCAAAACATAGTACACTTAAAAAACATTTTATCCTTTAAAACATTCACAAAAATTTATTTTACTATACTTTGAACATTATACAGGATTTCCTCTATAATTCAATATTGGTGGATTATCTATTTACTACAATTACGGTTATTTTATACTATTGTCATATTAAGGAATGAAAATTTCAGAAAACATCATCTCCACAATATCATCACAAAAAACCTATTTCTTTTTAGATTTTTAATTATGATTATTACAAAACACTTCATGGACTTGGTGTATATCTATATTAAAACTGATTTATTTTACAACTAGTGTATCAAATATGATCTAAAATAAACCAATAAAAAAATTTTATGTTTTCATTACACATGAACACTGAAACATCTTTATGATGCTTCAATTACAACAATTGTTTTACCATAATAATGAAAACAACCCTAGGGAGCTATTTATCAAGTAATATAAACTTAAAATTTTCCCATTCCATTGGATCATGATTATCATTCTATCTAGAATTCTTAAAAAATACTACCATAGATTAGATTCACCATAAAAACAATAAATTACAAGGGTAATGATTTGAAAATCTAAACACAAAACAACTTTAAATACCATCTCTAAGGCATTGATCATTTTATTTACTACAATTAGGTTAGATGATTCTCTAAATTATGAGAGATTTTTTCTTATAATGTTATTCAATATTGGCTTGTTACTACATGGTATATCATATTCCTCTATAGAATGGAAACTAACAACATTAAAATATCATGTTGGATGAACCATCACTAAAAAAGATGTTATGTTCCAATACTAACTATATTGAGATGCTTATTTGGAAACATGTTATTCTCTCCCTTCCTTCCCACTATAGCTTCCCTATTTGTTCTATATAAAACTATTTAGAACAAAAAAAGTTCATATGATGAATCTTGGTAATCATAACATGATATATATATTTAAATTTAAAATAAGGTAGAAATAATCAAAGTAATACTATTAATATTATCATATAATTTATAGTAATCTAAAACATCCTCTATAAACTAAAAGGACCTAAACCTAAACATTATATAATCTTAGTTTGAATTAAAATATAAAATTATATTATGTTCTAAGATCTTGTATGGTTTAGAGTTGTATGGAACTACATCAAAAATAATACATAATAATAAAAATTAAATCATGTTGGACACTTCTATTTACTTTCCATTTTCCCAACCATATAAAAATATTTAAAAAAATCCTGAATTATTTTCGTTGAAAATCTTCATGATTTTCTACATGAACTCTTAATTTACAGTATCCATTCTTTAATCCCTTGAATTTTTTTTAAACTTTGACATGCATAGGAATATATAGAAGTTATATAAAAATATATAAAACCTCTAATATATTGATAGTAGGAAAACTCATGTAATGTTTACCATTATATTCAATGCTCTTTTATTTTAGGAAATAAATCATTTACACATGGAAGACACTCACAATTTCTCAACAGAATCATAAATGAATCATATAATGAAATAAATATCCCTTTTTTGGTAACATAGAGAAACACATTCATAAACTGTTTTAAATCCTTGTAAAATATAACCAGAGCATAGTTAAATCCTTAGAAAATTCCCTTTCGAAATTTACAGTTTCTTTTATTTGAAGATAATGAAATTACAAAATCCAATGGAGAAATATTTGGGTACACATATCATTTAAGATATTACAAGATCACCAAATAATATACAGACCTCCCGATCATATAATTTTTAATCTTCTCACCGAGATCTATCTAGGCTTCCCATTCCTAAAAGCAATAATGGGCTCACATGATGTTATCTAAACCACCCCATCAGATAATCTGCCATGGGATCACCCAATTCTTTTTGGGTGAACCATTTTCTCATGTAGAATTCTCATGAACTATATAATGAATAAAAATATTTTATTCTTTAACTTTTCAATCATAATTTTTCAAATACATTTTTAATGTTATAAAATATCTCTTTTGGATATGAAAATTCAATTTTTAAAACCCATTTTCAATAACAAAATAAACTTTCTTTTTGATCACCTATTTTCAATATTGAAATGAAATTTGGTAAGGGGTTATACTATTATGATTATATAAAACATATTAATGGAATATAGAAATAAAATAATTATCACAATGGAATAAAAAGTCATTGTTTCCATAATCATTAAAAATAAAATATTTCTTTTGTTGTTTGCCAAAATGTTCCATATACAACACATAAAAATATTCCTTTTGAATTTATTTTAAACAAATAAAAATTATATACAATTTAAATTATAAATATTTTATATTCATATAAAAGAATTAAAAAATATCATTTTAAAAACATGGATATGGAATAAAAATAGTTTGAAAAAAAAAACAATAAAAGATGAATTTTTTGAAAGAAAAGACCCTTATCACATAGCAAACACTGGAATAGTAAAACCCATATAAATAATTAAATGAAAAAATCTATAGATATCATATTAATAGAAAAATTAATGATATATCTTGTCAAATGAACTATATATATATCTCTCAAAAATATTATAGGTCTATAACATAAAAATATGCCTAGATGATAGGAAATTAAGATGAAGTCCTTTAGCTTTTTTAGGTCTTATCACATGTGCCTTTATCATCATAAAAAATAAAATTATGATAATTATTTAAATTATTTATAAAAAAATTCATGTTCAATATTAATTTTATATCACTCATTACCATGTCATATACAATTAAATAGACAAATATGTTTAGTTTTTATTTTTTTACAATATCTGTTTTATATGTACAAAATGACCTTGGTAGGTTGACTATGGTCAAAGAGGTAATTTTTGAATTATATAATGAACAAAAATCTGGAAATTATTATAATATTTATAAATAAACAATACACATGAGTAGTATTTTAATTTTTCAAAATTAATTATGGAAATTAGGTAAGTAATATTTTATCATTATATAATGATCATAATATCATATATAATAGAAAATTTATTTAAATCATACATGTGTTTATAGAATAAAAGGAGAGTAACATCTCTTCAAAAAGGCGGTAGTCCACACATATAAGAACAAAACTTTCATTTTTTCAGTGAGGGAAAAGGTAAGAAATAAAATTATATATTTTATTTAAATATGTTTAAATATTTAATTAATATCATGATTTTTTAATTTATTACAAATATATTCATAATTCTTTCCTTTATTACCTTCCCGGTTATTCTTTAGTGAAAAATGTTTCACATCACATTGCGAGGAGATAGTTTAATATAAACATGAGCAACATTATCTTATCCCATTTGGTAAGGAATGTAAAAAGGTTATATGTAATAAAATGACTATAGAGGTATAATTATATTATAAATTCCATATATATTGACATTATATCAATCAATATACCCAACCGTGGGATGTGGTAATGAAAAAATGAATGAAATTAGTTCACACAACGGTAGACCACCATACACATGAATGATGATTTTATAGCCCATTTGATTGAAGTGGATATGGTTGTCTGTAATGAACATAACATAGTAACATAGAAGTTTATTAAAGGTACTTTTTTTATATGAGTTTTTTATAATTATAATTTATTGATGTGAAGGATGAAATTAACAAAAACACTCATTGATTAGAATTACAGCTTATTTAAGTATATTCCTTAGGTATGAACCAAATTATATCCCTGTTACAATTTCAGTCCAAAATAATAATAAATAAATGATAAGAGGGAATTTTTAAATGTATTTGAGGAGTTATTTTTAAATATAAATATGTTTTCAAGGGATATGAATTGAGGATATGGGGTGGCCATTTACAATTCAAGTGGAGTGGAATTTTGTAAATACTCAAATGTATCCAACAATGGGAGTTCACTCCCAACTAATGTGGAATAAAAACTGATAAAAAATTTAGGGGATGGTTTATGGTATCAATAAAACCTCCAAATAACAAAAATAATGAAATTTATATCATTTTATTCATTAGTATTTATGTTTACTCAATTTTAACTTTTTAGTTTTTCTATGAAAACTTGTATCTATTTATTTACCTAGTTAAATTATACTGAAACAAATAAATTAACACAAGTTTTCTTAGATAATTTTGAAATAATTATTATAGATATGAGGTAAATTTTATTAAATAAAATTACTACTTTTTTGGAAATTTAATTTTTACACAAACGTATGTAACACAGTGAACCTCATTTTAAACATAATCGTGATGTTTAATTTTAATTATTTGCACTTGTTATTATAGTAAAAAATTATGTTAAAACGCCTTTAAAAAATATTTTTTTCAATAATATTTAATCAATTTTATAAAATTTAGCCCATAAGAGTGGAATAATTTAATTTTAATCAAAACCCATATACAAGACAAAAATGGTTATTTAAGCAGTGTGTTTTTTGGATAAAAAACTAATTTTGTATTTAATATATAACAAATAATAATCATTATATTAACCTAAATTATTATTAAATTATATTAAATTTATACATTCCATTTTTAATAATCCCCATAAATAATTACATTAATTAAATAACATGAAGAATAATTATGCATTTTATAAAAAATTAGAAAAATCAAAACTTTAAACCTGAGAATAAAATTTTTCTAAAATAAGTTATAATTTAAATTAAAAATAATTTAATTAGATTAAATATAATTAAATAATAATTATATTACTTGAAATAAAATTAAATAAATAATGGGACTTGTAAATTATTGATAAGAAGTGAATTGTTTTTAGAAAATCGGTATTTTATTTATTCAGTGAAAAATTCAACATTTTCTGAAATATCAAAATAATTTATACAAAGATAATTTTTATATTCTGAATATAAATATTAATATAATATTATTAAATAAATAATATTACAGGTTCAAAAATAGTTATAATATATCCTTTTAAAAATAAATAAATAACATTTTAGATGAAAGTCAATTTTTGAAAGATAAAATAACTTGACCAAAAGTTAATTGATTATATACTATGAATCTATCCATAATTTATATTCATTAGGAAATAAATATTTATATATCATAACTTATTTAATTTTAATTATACCCTCTAATTTAAATTATACATTATATCGATTATAAATTTTGTGTGTTGTTTAGGCTATGTGTTTCATGTGATGGATGATATCGAGAATAAAAAACATAGGGATTCATGTCCAAAAATATTTTCAATAGATTAAATTTATTCATAAAATAAATATATCGTAATTTAATGGTTTGTTAAACTCTCTTCTAATATTGTTGATTCTTTTTTTATATACTATCAAATGCATTTTTCTTCTATTAGAAACATGGGGTGTTACATTTACTCCAAAATCATTTCTTTTTGGTATCCCACATGAAGTACTATCAAAAATATTTATTAATGGAAAAAATTTATATTTTTATTAAGAAATATGACATGTTTATGTCATCTAGTACTTTGTTTATTATCTCTAGTGTTTATGGGATAAATTGTCTCATTCCAAATCAATTAATTGTATCTTTTTTTATGGTTCATTTCGTGAACTATGTTTTACTTAGTTCTGGTTATTTTTTTTAAGATCCAAACCCTTAATTTATGAATCCTTAATTTTTAATTTTTTTGATGTTTGGGAAATAATTTAGCATAAGTGATATAAAATGCATAAATATTTTATATATATAACCATTACTTGTATTTTCATGAAGAATAACCCTTCTCAATTCTAATCATGGAAAACATAAAAGGTTCATTTATAATAAAA
Organism: Viscum album; assembly: GCA_963277665.1. NCBI lineage: Eukaryota > Viridiplantae > Streptophyta > Magnoliopsida > Santalales > Viscaceae > Viscum > Viscum album. The sequence goes on from OY728145.1 coordinate 1,768,328,310, forward strand.
GAACCATATACACTATTATATTTAAAATGGGGATAATGAATTAAGAAATCATATTCCTTGATTTTTTCAACAATCATCATTGATTAATTTTTTAAAAAGTATATGTGAATATTAAATTTATAGTATTATGATAAATATATATATAACATTTCCCTCTATCATGTAAGTACTTAGAGATGTTCAATGAAAATAAAATAGTTTCTAAATATAAATATTTTATTAATAAGTTCTTTTAATGGTGAATTAATTTTCTTTAAAGAATGTGATATAATTGTGTTATTTATCTTGAGGATAAAACAAAAACCCTCATGGAATCATCACTATATATCTCAAATTCTTATCTAATTAAGGGTTGTGTGAGTAAAATTGTAGTAATGATACTTATCATGAACTCTAATAGTATATAAATAAATTCATTCCTTAAGAAAAATAATATTCCATTATATGATATTAAAATTAATAATCTTCAAAATTATGTAATCATTATCTTAAATGATTAGATATACATAGTTATTTAATGGAAACGTTATATCATTATAACTAATATTATTTTTATTCATTTCATCAATCAGAGTTTTATGGATCTATTAAAATTCATTTTCTTATGACCACATTCCCTATGAAAGTTACATGTGTAATCTAATAGCCACACATTCAATGTTATATAAATATCTTATGAATTATTAAATTATTCTACTTAATCATTATATATTCCAAATTTTCATTGCAATTTGAGTATTTGAGATTATTTTCCATTAATATAATTAAAATATATTTTTATTTCCTCTAATAAAATTTTCCATCTTGCTCATGAATATTGTTAGGAAATTTATAGTCCAAAATAGAGTAATTATAAACTTCTATAATCTATTTCACATATAGATGCTCTCTTTGGAATATATTCTATCATATCATTTGATTGATGATATCAATAATTATTAATTTTATTAAATGTATTGATATTTTTTATTAAATAAACTAATCATCAATATGCGGTAGTTGATATGTATTATTAATGGAGATCTTATTAAGCCCTAGGTAATTAAATAATGTTTTATTAACTTTTCCTTTTTCTTGATAGAGTGAATTGGTGTATCCTAAACGATATATAATAGGTAATTTAATCTTAGTTTCCAAATTATATTTCTAGTTTTGTCATTAATTTATCCATTTCTACTAGGACCATTCTATATGGGCTCTTGGTTATAAGTGTGTAAAAGGCATAATTTATATTTAAAATCATGTGTGCTTTAATATTAGTAAAACATTTATAAAATAAACTATTATTTTCCATCATAAAATAGATGTATTCAATGGAAAAAAATTTCTTTATCTCATCCATTTGTGTAAGATATAAATCTTCATTTTATATTAAATCATATTACTTTAATATATTTTATAAAGTATATACATAATCCAATTTATAATTGAATAGTGTTATGGGATTGTTATTTAAATTGAATGGGATTTCCTTTTCCTAAAAGTTTATACAACATTTTTTTCATAGATATATTGAATCCATGTTATTAGAAGAAGATTTAATATTTTAGAAATGAATTATGATAGAAAATTTTAATCACCATGTCAAAATAAAATATATATTTTTTCTAATAATGAATTATTATTTAGTGTACCTTTAACCACAACATTCAATTTCTATAACATAGAAGTTATTAATCCATAGTTATTTTTACGATCCTATGGATTTAATGATCTTATAAATATATTAACTTCAATGAGATAATATTTGGTACCCCTACTATAATTACCCCCATATTCCTAAAAATTAAAGCATTAAAGCATGGGTTGTGTACCTAGTGGGGCCTCCAAATCCTTTTTTATATTGTTTGGCCTTAGCATTTTCCTTTCAAACTCTTATTATTGATTACCTACATTTCCACATTATAATTATTTTATATTTTTCCAATTGTAGTACTTTTTGTTTCTCATTCTACAGTTTTGAAAATTTTCAAGTTAATTTTCCGTGTCTACACCTACGTTGTCAATTTATCCCATACTATGAAAATAAATAATCTTTTTCTTGTCCCATTTTTTAGGTGAAAGCTATACTAAATCTATATCTATATTAATATCAAATAAAACTAAAAATCTATAACTAATAATTTTAGGGATTCTTACATATTTTAATATATGTGTTTTTTAAAAACCCAAAAAAATCATTTTTTAACATGTAATATAAAATAACTAGATGTGTACAAAGAAAAAACAAATGAAATTACCCAAATATGATGAATCATTTTTATTATACATTTACTTTGGCTCTAAAAAATATCTATATATATTGTTATGGCGAGTTCATCAAAGATACTTGTTAAGAAATATTTTAACGAGTTATTCCTCCTCCACAAATTCATCATTATAAATTAGATTTTTATTCCATATGAATTAATACCCTTGATCAACATCAGTTTATAAAAGGTAAACTATTAGAGTCACCTTCCCATAAAAGAAAAAAGTAATTCAAGAGAAATATATATTTCATTAAGTTGATCCATTATTTCATAATAATTTTTAATGGAATATCTATTAAATAAAGGTTATAATTTATTAAAAAGGGATAATTAGATAATTAATCTTCCATATATGAATGTGGGAATGTCAAATGTTTTATTTTATTATTTTTAATTTTAGAAAATGTGGGTATTAACAACCAATACTCTTTTAAATCTATGTCTAATTCTGTTAGAAATTTTTTTTATAGTAATAAAATTTTCCATCACATGGTGTTTAGGATTATTTCTTCTAGGATCCCTTTTATTTCAAAATAAGAAACTGTTTAGATAAAGGAAAAGATAATAATTCATGGTTAAAAACATATTCACATATGTGAATCAATTTTTTTATCAAAAATTATAAACTCAATGAGTCGAACATAGGATACAATTTGAAATATGAAAAATTCCAAAATGAAATAAAACATTAAAAAATACCAAATATTGTTTTTTATACTTTCCAATATTATTTATATATCAATTTTAAATCAATAAAATATGATATTAAAAATTAAAAAATATATAGTATTGGTATCATGAAAATTTAGTTCAATAAAATTGGAATGCATCTAAAAATTTAACATAACTCTATAACTTCATTATAGACCTCATATATACCCTAAATAAATTTTTGATGCATCTAATTATTAGGGGATATAAATCAAATAATTTATTATTGAAATATCCTGGTATGGGGATGAAAATATGAAATAAAATATATAGTAATCAATATTAATACAAGAGTGAGAATAATAGTCATTATATTCTGAACACAATGTTTACATGGTTGATCCAATGATCATTAATTGAGTTTTGGGGTTTTCGATACTAAATAGTATATAATTGTTTATTATCCTCTATATAATTCTATAGAAAAAAAGTGATATTTTGTGTCCTCAATTGTTGTTCTTATCCTTAGGATATATTTCGGTAAAATTTCACAATAGTCAATTTTAAGGTATACTATATATGTATATAATAAATAAAAATTTATCCTATATATATGAATATTTAAATAAAATTATTATATTACTAGATATATATTCTAATGACACATTTTTAATAAGATTTTGTGTTTTATAAAGGACATATATAATTAATATGTTTGAGTATTTTTCATATGACACAGTTTGACTCTAGTTTTTAGTTGAATATATATTTAACTAATATCAATATACAAATTTATGTTTTAAAAAAAGGAAACTTATATTTATAACATAAATTAATAATGTATAAATCATTTATTTGTTGTTAATTTATCATCATATTTGATTTAAATATTCAATCATATATTATTTTACCATTTACATTATATTTCAATTGGTTAAATATTAAATTAAAAATATATTCTCTAAATGATTGACACCACTACATTTTTTCAAATAATAACCATCAAGATCCTTGAGAATGTTTTCATTTTCAATTCATAGTTTTGAAATTCCCCTCTATATACTCACCCCCTTTCACATGATGATTGGTATCCATTGGTCATCACATTCCCCCAATAAAATAATATTAATAACATAGATAAACAAATATAATAATGAATATATAGAGAAATGTATATTTTTAGCATATAATCACTAAAGGGGACTAATTTAAGTATAATGATGATGATTAGTGTGTTTTGTATGTCCCATGGAAAAAATAAAGATTTTGGTTTGTGATTATTTATTATTTCATAATTATAGATAATATTAGGAAAAAAGGTAGAATCGTATGATATCAAGACAATACCAAAATTAAATTATGTATGAATGGGATATGTTTTATGAATATGATTTTATTGAAGGCATTATAGATTATACTGAAAATGGTTCTTTTGTACAGAATTTTGTATTTGGATAAAAACTCAACTACACCATGTGAAGTCCTGTAACCACCTGTATTGTTCAATTTTTTCTAAAAATTGGGGTTTCCATAGATAATAAAATATTAAATTATGTTTTATCTATTTCTACACATTGATTTCCACCTTCTACTGATAGTTGTGGGTTTTTGGAATAAAAAAAATATTAAACAGTTTGTAGTTTCCCTACACATGACATGATTGGAATACCACTTATCTTGGTGTATAGTGGTGTGCATAAAAATTTTTACAACATGTCACACATTTCATATAATCTATGAAGTAAGTCATGTCAGTTAATATAACGTGACATGATAGGATGCGTAATTGCTAATATAATTAAACTTCTATTTTTGGAATGTATTTGGGAATCAAAATTCATATATATGGGCTATATTTCATCTGTATTAGCCTATTATTTTCATATTAACCCATTATTATTACATGTTAGGCCTCATTTAGGGGTATACAATGTATATCTGGTTCAAACTACACAGGAATCAGTCGCATATGACTCAATAAATCATTGATTAAACATATAATTTCAAACTATAGAGAACAAATCTATTTTGGATTTACATGAAATTATTGTTCTAGGTCATTCGTGGTTATCTACTAAAGAATATTTTTTTTATAGAGAGATACATGTCATTTCTCTAAATGATCGATGTTTTTATAGAACTTCATGTATAAGTTTTAGAATCAATAAATAATTCTCCCCATTGTATGTGAATTTTATATGAAATGATGATATATGATTTTTCAATTATATATGATTTTTCAATGGTATTTTGTGTTATTCATGATTCTTAACACCTTAATTTAAATTAAGGGAAATTATTTCGGTGTGGGGAGTAGTCATGGGGCCAGTAATCCCATGGATACACATTGATACCAAGGTGGGGGTCATTTAATATTTTATTGAGGTATGCATCCCCAATTGTGAAAAATCACAATTCATACACATATTTAGATGGAAATTAATTTTTCTGAATGAAGATCCAAAAAAATCAGGTAAGGGTTCTCCATAGGTAACATTATACTTTTGATTGGAATACACATATCAATGAAGAATGGGTCCAACCATACAATTTCAAAGTGGAGACATGGTAGTTAGAAGGAATGAGTACTTCATATGTTTCATGTCCTATTACATATCTAGGTTATTTTGTTTCTTCTTAGAGTTCCTTATGTCATTTTTTTTCAAAATAATTTGTAACAATTTTATTATATAGATTGTATCTATTTATTATGACATGCGAGTATTCATAATTATTAGATATTATTTTATAATTGAGATATTATTCATAAGACTTAACTTTTTCCCTTGGGTTTCTTAACTATAATTTATATCATGGTTTTTTATAGTTTCTACCTTATTCAATAATTTTTATTTAACATGTTATTCAATAATTCATTTGTGATTTTAAGGAATCATATTAGTTATGTCTATACACACCCCTATACATGGATTCATTTCCACTCATGTTATGTCTATATAACATATGTGTTGTTATACAATGATCTTGATTGATGCAGAGTTGGGAAATCATGTGTACATTTTATTCTTAGTTGTTCATGGTAGTATAAGATGTTGGTTGTCACTATAGATTTGATTATCCAAATAGTTATTATGATAAATAGGTGTACACCATTTTATTTTATTTTTATTATTTGTGGTATTTCATTTATAGTATCTCTCAATTTGTGTTTACCTATGATAAATTGTATGGGATAATTGAGGTAAAATATATTCATTTTTATATAGATAATTTATTTATATATGTTTATGTTTTTTTGTATATTTTCTATAGATTAGAGTTTCATATATCCCATGACTTTATGTAGACTAAGGCCACCAATTCTTATTAATCCTTAATAATGTTTTTATGACCCCAGAATATATCTGGAGAGCCTAGAGTAGAATAATACACATACTTACTTTCAATGTGGGTTCTTAGTGGGTAAGTAAATGATAAATTGGTGTCTATTGGATTGATTAATAGTAATGGAGTATTGAGTTTATAATCATGTGAGTGTTGGTCAGTGAGATTTATAGAAATGATTTCATAAGGGGTATCGGGTCAATTACATTACCAAGGTTCCCAACAAGGGTGTAGTGGTTTATATAGACTCGTCCCAAGACTCTCGAAACTAGTTATTCAATCCATAACACTATTGAATTTTATTAATTGTATAAAAAATGGTTCATATATCAAATAGCATGTCAGTTATGATCAAATCCTCTAAATTAATTTTTTTTCACGTCACTCATATATGATTTTAAATTCATTAGTGTATCCTTTCATATAGTGTATACGAAACATATTTAACCAACATAGGATTATATTTGACCATGATGAGTTCCTAGAATTTATCGAGTCTATCATTGTTAATTGATTAGAAAATGAGTTGAAAATTTATGGATATTTCTTAAGGCATCATTTTACCTTAAAAAATATAAGATCACTCACTAATTTTTATTAGAGCAAAACTTTATACATATTTGATGATATTTTATATTTATAAAGGAAATAATACATATAGGCACAATTTACTTCATATGTTCTTGTGAAAAAGGCCTCATAAGTTTTTATGTGAGCCTATTCCTTGAGAAATAATATATTTGTTGTACTTAATCAAACATAATTAAATTTTCATCGATAAATAATTATCCATATAGTTATACTTTTATTGGACACTATCATGAATGTGGTGACCTATTGGTGTATTTTTTTACTCAAACACATAGTGCGGTAAATTAGACATGGATAGTTCCTATCATCTTGTTCAAGTGATGTTTAATTTGGTGAAGCAGAGTGTAGATTCATTTCAAGATATTTTATATGATTAACAAGGTGTCATGGCTCTGATTGTATTTTTGTGATGGAATATAGAAATAATGATTTAATCCTAATATATAATTAAGGTATTATTATATAAAGATAATATTTTAGAGTAGGGTCTATTAAGTGAGGTTGAAGCTAGATTTATATGAAAATTCACTTCCAAATAAACTGGAGATTTAAGGATTTTTTGTTGATAGTACATGAACATGAAAAATCATGAATTTTTATGGGATTATTAATTTACATTATATATTTTCATATTTAATCATCTATATTGGCCTCATTCTTCATTTACATGTTCTAACTTTTGATTCGGAGTTGGAGAATCATGAAGATCCAGTATTCTGATTTAATTTTATTAGAACAAATTTTTTGGTGATCATCTTGGAGCTCATGTATTCTAATAGTCAAATATTATTCATAGTAATTGGAGTTGTACTTAATGTGATAGAAATTTGTTGAAATTGGAATATATTAATTTTGTATCAGAATGGATATGATATTTTTAGTCTAATATTTTGTGGATTTCAGTCTTTGAAAGATATTATACCGATGATATATTTTTCTGATATTAACATATAATGGTATATATGTCCCTAAACCAAGGTTATTAGGACTAACACATTATCTATTTCAATATTTACCCACCAAATGAATTGTTTATATTTTATCACATTGGATTTTGGGGGAGTCATGGTTTCACACTTTAGAGCAAGAATGTGTGGATTATTGTCAAGAGTGAATTCTTGGAAATCATTATTGAGATATATATATTATTTCCATAACATTCATTTTGGAACCATGAGGATTAATTTTTAGATTATATGGTATCCTATTTAGTCTGAGGAATTTGTTATTGTAGTGAAATACATCATGTGGGAATGTTTTATTGGGACAATATAGATAATATTCTTTTATTAAAAAGTGGGATGTGGTTCTTAATGTTCAAACCCTTGTTTTTTTGTCATTATAAATAGGTTCATTATTAGTCAGCCCCAAATATAACATTAAGAAATATATATCATCAATTTATGTTATTGTAATTTAAAATATAGTGGTATAATTCCTCACCATTTTCATAAGAACTATTAACAATTTTATGATGGTTTGATGATTTCACTCTATCTAAATCTGTTTGTTGGATGATTAATTCATGTTTTAAGGACTTTTAAACTTATATTGAAATCACCAATATTTTTTTAAAATATTAATTTTGAATAATTTAATTGACATTATTTATTCATAAATGGTGTTCTATCATTCAATATATAGGAGTATAAAACCGTTCAGTTTTTTTTTGAAATGAATTCTTATGATATCACCATGGAGTAGTAAAAGTGTTTTGTCTAGTTCCCATGAAATATGATTCTTTATTTAGCTGCTAAAAAATATTTAACGGTATGTCAGCTTTTCATAGTTGGTCTTTATATGATAAAAAGATACCTCTTTTGACTAATTGACAATATTTATCTCAATACATGTCATTTTGTGAGGGGGAACACCATTATGACATCTTTTATACAATATTACGTCTCCAAATAATCTAAAGTGATGAAAAAAACTGATTCCATATAGGTGAGTGTCAAACTACCATTTCATTGTGTTGAATAGTGGGAGTCATAAAATACTCTTTTTGGGTAACATCAAAAATGATATTGAACATGGGAAATTTTAGTAATTTGTGGTTTATTTTGTTTTCTAAAAAATAAAGCATTCAATAATCATTGTTTTTTGGAAAATTAACTAGATTTTGAGGCATGTTACTCTATATATTGTAGTTTTGGACACTATTGTTCTATAAGGTGTTATAGTGGGGTCAAGATATGACAGGGTATGGTTATTTGAATGGTGCAGATTATATTCGTTTAATTTTTGAGTAATGGATCATAGATACGAAAAAGTATAATTTAATGGATGTTAAAGGTGTCTAGTGTTGTTTTCTTTATAGGTAAATCTATATAATTCATAAAGATAAATATCACCCTAATTAGGAAATGAGTGGAAATTGATGTGATCCTGATTTAAAAAGGAACTGTTTATTTTACATAACCCTTGAATAGGTAGAGTAAAGGTAGAGTTTTTGTTTTATCATAGTGATCTAAGTTTGAGATGTTGGAATATATGCATTTCAATGAAATAAAAATGATTTGGAGGAAAACATTGGGAACACATGAAATTGAGGATATTCTCGGTTCATTTTTCAATTTTTATTTTTGTATAAAATTATAGAGTTTATGAGGGAAAATTGGATTCTTATGATAGACATATCGATAAAGAATTAATGGTGGGGAGTGTAATAGTAACCTAGATGCTGCTATTAATATTAGACTATTCCAGAGTTAGTGAATATGGTTTATATTTTTTCATCATGATATAATAATTAATTATTGAATATTTACATTTTTTATATAGAAGTCTTGATAATATTTGTTTAATATTGGTATATTTATTTGTCATGGGGTTATAAAGATCTTGTTTGAGTAGATAATCCCAATAGTTATGAAAATTTTAAATTATAAATGTGATTCAATGTGATGTATTAATGTTGTTGGTTTTGTTAATTGATATCATACAATTTATGAAATTAGAAGAGGAAAAATATGTTTTATGATGGACCATACATTCACATGAGCTATTTAATCATACTTGAAGTATAAAATAATTGATTTTTTCAATGATTAAATTATATAATTGTGGGGGATGTAGTGACCTTGGATTTTTTCCTTTGATGGGTCATATATCATTAGTTAAATTTCACCGTTCAAGATGTTACAAGTGAATAATTTCAAACTCAATAGTGTAAAATATCTTAATAAAATATTATGATTTTTATATTGGTCGTGGGATGTGGTTTTTACCCTTTAGATGAATTTTAGTTAAATACCCTATAAACTGATTTTTAGGGTGATTTTAATATTTCTTATTAAATAAATATTTATCTCACATATGAGAATATAGTTTTATCATATATATAATATTTAATGGAATAAATGAAATCATGGTTGTTCCCAAAATGGGGTTTATTAGAAATGATTTTTATAATTAATGTTTCTCAATTTTAAACCATAGATCGGGTGAGGATCATATTATTCATCAAATATATGGTTTACTATGTTTACTTTTTATGATCATATTTTCTTTATACACTATTGGTTGTATATATTATTATATAACTAAGCTATACATAAGATGATAGATTTAGTGATTGAGTATTTCGTTACTCATTTTGGAGAGAGAAATATTTTTTTATCAATTTGTGTGGGTATGGAAGGAATGATGATTCATCGTGAGGTAATACATTGAATCATTTTCTTATTCCATTCATTTTATTATTTCAATTATAAAAACAAATTCTATTATTTATTTGTTAAAACATAATCAATTTCTCCCAATAATATTTTCATGTCACATTGATCACATCCCTTTACATTATCAAATGCACGATTATCGGTAGTTATTAATTATTTTATCACACCAAAATATTTAAATTAATAAATATAATTTTCATATGAATAATTTAATTAAACATAAATAATAAAATTAGGATCAATTCCATTGAAATGTTATGATTTTAATGATTTGAAAAGAATATACTATATTTCAATATGTGGTTTGTTTCATATAATAAGTAATAGGAAGTAATTTGCCCAAAATAATATTCTTCTTTCCATATTATATATGAATGAAAATTTTCATTCATATATTATTTTATCATTTCTATGGGACTGATATTACTGAACTAAAAATTCAAATTATCTTTATTATTCATATATTTCAGGAATTTTTGTTATTATCCATTAATCGTAGGCATAATCATTAATCACAATGCAAGGAGAAATTATAACACAATAAATTCCCAAATTCCACTACCCCCAAACTCCTCTTGAGGAATGATCTTTTTCAGTTGTAATTATATTAGAATGATTAACAATTAGGGACAATTTTTTTGAAATAAACATTGTAAAATTATATCAGTTTAGGGTTCAGTTTGGAATCATGGCTAAATTATCGTTAATATTGAACAATTATGGTCAAAACATGAATGATGGCCCATTTTTATGGATAAAACCTTGATTTGAGGGATACTATAGTTTCAAGAAATGTTGATTGACCTAATAATGACAATGATAATAAAAGTGATGAAGCTAGAAAAAATAGTGATGGTTTTAGTACATGGACATGGAGGTTGATACGGTTGGGGAAAATATCACTAGATATTATTGAGGGGATGGAGATTTTGGAAGTAATTTCATATGTACATAAAAACCAACAGCACATTATATAGTCTTATTACTAAACATTGTGTCATGCATCAGATTTGGTGATAGGGATTTTGTGGTGTGTTAAATATTACACAATATGTGAACTATTAAAACAAATTGATTCCCACTCCACACTAATAGATTAGGATACACCATTAATATAATTACAACAATATTTTTATATTCACTATACACATATTATTTTGTAGACCTCTAAGTTCATGTTTTACTTGAGTAATGACCATGTAAGACTAATTATGTCATATTTAGATCATGTCATGTCATTCGAATAGAATAAACTAGATCAAACGATTACACAAATAGATATTTGAAGTAATACACATGGAATGTAGTGGAGGAACACATTCTAGTTATAAGAGGATACACAACATATTTATTTTTAGGGTACATACAAACTAAACATTTATTTAATGTTTAATAGATGTTATAGGGATACTACATGTGCATCTATGCCATGTGGATAAGAATTTTGGTGTATATTTCTGATTATCCCAAATGACCCACTTTCCATGCCATCTTTCTTATATATTTTATTGGAGTACATCACACATGATTATAGTAATAAGAAATTCTTAACTATCATATGGGGTTTACATTCAAAAAGATACTAGAAATAAAAAAGATTATATTTATCCTATGTGTATAGGGTTACAAAAAATAATGAATTTAATATTCATCTATCATACCATTTAAAAAATACATTATACAAACCAGGACATCACATAGGACAGTGGTAGATGATGCACCCTTTTCTCCATTCAGTTGTGGGTTTAAGTCTTGTGGCCTTGTCAGACACAACGGATTGTTGCCCGACCACTAGGTTGTCCTTTTTATGACAATAAAAAATTACACTTATGAAATGTTTTAACCATAAACAATAGAATCCAATTTCCATCTTAATTCATTCCAAACTTTATACTTATCCAAAATACTTCGTCCCAAACTCACAGTCCAAAATTTATAAGGAAGGTAAGAAAAATGATGATCTCTTTTTCCACATAATAACATGTGAATACATTAATCATTCATTCTCGTGAAACATGGTAACACAATGAATTACCATAAAACCTTATTGATTACATTCATGGTACTTTATTCTTTATAGAATAATGGATATACTCCTTCTATGAAAAAAATTTGTAAACTCCAACAATGATGGAATAAAAAAACAATTAATTATTTTCAAGGTAGTCAAGAATATAGAATATAATTTATCCTAATCAATAATATCTTATTCCAAAATCATTATCCCAGTATCATAAACATATTAATGGTTTTATTTATCTGATCCATATATTTTCCAAAATGTTTAACTTGAAACAGTTTCACTTCACTTGGTATCATACAATCTCAAATACTAAATCAAATAGTACTGTAGTATAATCCTTATATACTCTATAATTCTTCTAAATTTTAAATTATTAATACAATACTCAAATGACATAATTATTTAATAATCAAATAATATCACTAATCATTCATCTTCATCTACGGTAGTATCATAACGTGATTAATATCCAATAGAATAATTTGGGGTATATTCTGATGACTGGGACATTGATTCACGTAGTGTCCTGACTCCTTATGGATGAATCATTGTACATTTGAAACCTTTTTTTTCTAACCTTACAATCACATATTTGGTGTCCTTTTATTCCAAACTTATAACAAACTCGCATTCCCTTCAAGTATTTACCAAGGCGATTCTTTTAACAGTTATCACAAGTGGGAAATCCTTATTTCCCTACTTCCCTTTATCCATATTTAACTCTCTCATCCTCCTCTTCTATTTCATTTCTTCAAAAACTTAGGACTCAGATAATTCAATACTTATATTATTAACAGTTGATATTATTTCTTCATATGATGAGAATACATTGGAGACTTTTTCCCTTCAAAATGTTTTCTTAAGACCATGAATGATATGACCCTTATTACACTTTGGATCATTCGTATTTCTAGAGTTCTTATTTATTCTATTGGGTGCCATTTCTAAATGAAAACATAAAACAGGGTAGATCATATCATAATTTATAATCCAAAAACTAGAAAAATTCTAAACATTAATTGAAGATTTTCACACATATAGTATCATAATCATAAATATGTTTTCATTGTTGACATATTTACTCATAAATCCTTCATAATGGTTTGTAAAGAAAATGTAAATTATCCTAAGCATATCCCCCGAGAAGGTCGTAACAAAGAGTCCAAGAAGACCTGTTTTCGTGCACCAGTTCCCATTTAAGTGTATCTGAAAGTAGTGTTTTTGGGATTTATCCCTAGATACATCTGTTCTAGACCCACCTCTACCATCTAGTATCCAGAAAGGGATGTATTTCTTATAAAATTCACAAAATATCTAAATTTCAAAAACTCTAGGATGTTCTTCTATACTAATCCTCAATCTATATCTCAGGGTAATGTTTCAAAATAAGTGTTTATCTAAATCTATTTCGTTGTTTGATTTTAAATTCCTCTAAAACCAAATGTAACACCCTGACCCTAGTTATCCGGAGTTAGTGAATTATTTTAATTCATTAGAATTATTATAAGGAATCATGTCCATAAGTACCAATCGGTTTAACAGTCTTGGAAAATAGATTACATATATGAACATTACATTACAATTTCTCAAATAAAACAAAACATAAATAATCCATTGTGACTACCATTATTCCCATAGATTAACCATGCATATCAATCATAATACACTTTTTTTTCATCTTGGTAAAAATAAAACAAAAGAAAGGGGTGAGCTCAGATGCTCAGTAAGAATAACAATATAGTAGAAACTATCATAAAAAAGCATAAACATTTATGGAAACGTGTAAGAATAAAACAAAAGCCTTTTAAACAATAACTTTAGCATAATATAGCAATGATAAATCAAATATTTCCATTTACTTATTCACAGGGATATTCTATTAGTCGAATAATCACATGTAATATGAATAGTTAATTTTATAATGATGGAATGATTAATTCTGTACATCATAACCACACATTCAAGGTTTGTTCCAAGACTACAAATAAAATTTTTTCAAGGCCTCTTGCCAAGACAATAAATTGTCTCATGAGACCTATTGATGCATTCAGGAGATATAGTGGGCTCCACCCATGACTTACTAAGTACAATTCATTCCTCATATGAAATTTTGGAAACATAACCTCAATATTTGACCTAAAACTAGCATTAGAAATATCAATAATTTAACCACAAACCATGAATGGTATAAAAATATCACATCCATAGTCAAAAATATCATAACTCATTCAATACAATATCATAGAATTTGTTATAATATATCAACCTCAATCAAAAATAATATCCAGTAAAGGATGTTAACCTAATTGAAAATGATCAGTAAAACTCTTTGAGAAAAATATAACTTTTGTTAAATCATTAAAAATTCACGCATTTATAATGGAAATATTTTAAAATAGATTTTTGAACCAAATTTTCCCATACCACTTTGAATGTTTTGAAAGGAATTTATATTTTAAAACAATCATGTCCATATAAATAAAAACTTAAAATCAATTATAAAAACATGAAAATTAATTAAAAATATTTAGAAAAATAAATCAGTAAAACATTTAAAATATTGATCTTTCAAAAAAATATCTTCCAAAAAACCGTAAAATGTTTATTTTTAAAATATTTATATGAAACATGGAAATATATGATAAAAATGTCATAGTAAATACATACACATAAAAAATCTCGGATAATAATGAGATTGAGGAATTAACCCTTACTTTGTATTTTTTTTTGGTCAAGGGTAAGTTTAACCTCCTATATCATGACCATAGTAGGTTATTAAATTATAATATAACTATATTAATATTTATTATTTCATACATGATTCATTTATGGCTTTATATTCCCCCATTTAGTAATTATTCTTGTGTTAAAATAACATTTGGAGTATTAAACGCTTTCTTTATCAAACATGTTTTAACTAGTTATTATTGATCGTATAACTTATATCATAATTTAATTGATTCAAGAATATAAAACATTATTTATGTATCATATATATTCAGAATATAAGTATGTATAATAGATAGATATACTAAATGTAAAACAATGTTTATGGAGATGGTACATCATAAGTACGCATTAACGTCATTTCCGTTTTCGTATTGTATTGAATGAAAGTAAGTGAATTAGATATATGTAAGTACATATATATAAATATTTAGAGAGAGATGATATAATTCTATTGAAGGTAAAATTGTTCGTATTTGGGAGGTATATTATATATAAAGAATAATTAACATCATATATTTATTATTTACATAAATTATACTCATTATTATACCCATCCAAAGAATTAATTGTTGAATAAAAAACTACACCACGATGTGGAGATGAGAAGTCGTACGTACGTGCACTGGGTGACTTTATCATTAGTAGGGTGGATAGAGTAGTGAATATGGTTGTACCATATTTATCATAAAATGAACGTATGTAGAAGGTACTGGAGTAATTATTTTGGTATGGAAACAAAAAAGAAATATGAAGTGGAAAAGAAAAAACATTGAAAGAGGTGATGAAATAATTGCCTCTTCTTCAGGTTCTACCTTTGGATTTGAACAGAAAGGCTCCATCGGTTGAATTTATGATAAATTTAAGGCCTCTAGGATTATGTTTGGGTAGTTGGAAGTATATTTGAGTAGGTTTTGTCTGAGAAAAATTGTTATGGAGGTGTAAAAGTAAGATAAAGGGAAGTTCCCTTTTATAATAGAGGTGATGGGCACTTTAAGAAAACTTGAAATATTAATTTATTCTAAAATAATTTTATTTTCATAATGGATAAAAATGGATTTATTTCTATTCTACAATGTTTATGGGTCGAAATACTATCAACCAATAGGTTTTAGACAAGTTTATGTAACCATAGTAATATTTTCTTTTAGATTTAACTATTGGTTAAGTAGTTTAACATTTACATTGTCTCCTTGTATTATTATATTATATGGTTAATAAACATACAATAAATTTAAATAGAACCTCATGTTGTTCATTAATGACATATCTAACATTATCAATGTCCTTTTTCTGAATATTATATTTTTAGGAATATTATATCATTTAATAATATAATATTAGTTTTAAAAACACATTTATGTCAATTTTTAAACTATTTAGTATTTTGGTTTTGTGAAAGTCATAAAAACTTTATTACTCCGAAAAAAATTCATCGATTCAACCCTAACATGATATATTAACCATGAAAATTTATGGAATGAATCAAAATCTAGAATACACAATTATTTTATTATTTATAGTATTAGTTATTTTAAACTATCATTAATAAGTTAATTACTGCATCATCATTGTTTTATAATAAATTAAATTATTTAATCTCTAAAAATTATAAATAAAATTAAATTAAGTAAGAAATATTTTGATATTTTTAATTAATATTAATAGTGTAATTTATATTATGTTTATTTCTATATTAAAAAGGTTTAGATATTAAACTTTTATTTTAGCATTTTTAATTATTCTTTAAATATAATATAATAAATGTTCTAATCTATTCCAAGTGAATCCAAAGAATCATATTTTATTACTAAGGGTTATTTTGGTCAAAATACACTAATCCAATAGATTTAAGAAATGTGTTGAGGTAATTAGAATATCATTTTTACCTTTAATTACCCTATTTACTTTAAACTGTGTTATATAAAATTCAAAAGTTACTATTGACTAAAAAATATTTTCATCATATTGAACCAAAATTTTCATACTGATGTCAACCATGTCTCTTGTATTTTTTAAATTCAATATAAAAGAGGTAAAATTAGGTTTTATGTAAATTTACAAATGTCCCTTGAAAGCGGGTAATATAAGTTAAAAAGTTCAATAACCTTTCATATATCTAGTATTACTATAAAATGATTTTAATGAATTACACAGGACTAATAAATTTATTATGTATATATTTTTACGTTAAAATAAAAAAAAATTTACAAATTATTATTCAAATAAAAAAGTCAGTTTTTAGGTACTATGAAGTATTTTTCCCCTATTCATCAAAAATTGAATGTTTTTAGAAAAACAAATCAGTCTATGTTAATTTTGATACTATGAATTCAAAAATGATGTCAATTTTATAAAATTCAAAACATATAAGTAGCCTTAAATAATTTGAAATTAATTCTCATTGTCAAAACTAGAAAGCAGGTTTTTGAGAAGTAAAAATTATCAAAAGATTGATATGTGTTTCTGTCTAATTTAAATGTTAAATTACATTCAATGAACAAAATTGGATTAAATGATAATAATATAATATAATTATACATCAAAAACATTAAAATTTATAGTTTAACACTATACATTATTTTGATTAAAAAGGTTGTTTTCAATTAAATGTTATTATTTTTACTATTCATCAAAATATTAATGTTATCCAAAAACACAAAAAAAATATCGAAAATAAAATTTTAATCCCCGATTATATTGAATAAGAATATTTTTTTCAAATTAAATATATAAAATTATCAAATATTGAATTTAATAATAGTTCTCCATTAAAAAGTGGTAAAATTTCATTATCTAAAATATATATCTATTATCTAAAAAATTGAATTTGTTCTTATATTATTTCTATGAAATGCATAATACGGATTTTAAAATTATATGGAGTATATAAAATTCAAAATTCAGTTAAGACTATTCCTAACCACTTCTGGAATATCTATTTTAGTAAGTCGTGGTGCGCTCGGACTTGGTGTTGCATGTAGCACCAGCTATGGAATTTCTTTAAAAAGATAACGTACTATGAAATCATTGGGTATTACATCTACCACCTCATAGATAGGTAGAGTTTTGAATTAATATATACCTCCAGACAACACTGATATCGACACCTGCGTATCAAATGGCTCTCGTGGAGCTCCAAGAGAAGAGGGAGCAGTTAGAGGTCTTTCAGAGGAAGGGGTTTGTAAGGCCCAAAATTTCACCATCAGAAGCCATGTTGTTGTTATCTATGAAGGAAAACAAAATATTGTGGTTATGCAAGGAATTCTAGTACCTGATCTAGGTCACTGTGATGAACAATAATCTCCTACCGATGATTAATAACATCTTCGATTGGATGAAGGGATTGTGATAGTTCTTGAATATAGATACTGGATCCAGCTATCACTAGCTTTGAGTACGGGATGACGGAATCTTGAAGATGGCATTCAGATGTCGCTACAACTACTATATGTACTTTTTTATTTCATTTGGCATGACTAACACCCCAATATTGTTCATGGGACACATGAAAATGATCATCCAGCCATACTTAGACTAGTTTGTAATTTCCTTAAATGATGTCAACTTATTATACTCTGTGTATGAATAGAAGCATGTTATACAACTGAGGATTTTTCTATACATACTCTAAAATAACTAGATTTATTTAATTCTATCGAAGTGTGATGTATGGATATGAGTGTCTTCTGAGAAGATGGAGTTACGGTGGATCTAAGAAAGATAAAGGCAGTGATTTCTTGGGAGTCACACAAGAGCGTTATTGAGGTGCTGAATTTCATAGGGTTGTTTGGGTACTATCAGAGGTTTGTAACTGACTTCTG
This sequence comes from Viscum album, assembly GCA_963277665.1. Classification (NCBI taxonomy): domain Eukaryota; kingdom Viridiplantae; phylum Streptophyta; class Magnoliopsida; order Santalales; family Viscaceae; genus Viscum; species Viscum album. The sequence goes on from OY728145.1 coordinate 1,768,347,403, forward strand.
TAGAGTATAAGCACCCTTGATAGTGTTGAAAAAGAAGTTAAAACCATTTTCGTTGACATGAGGATGACAGCGGGGATTTCAGCAGCTGAGGTAGAGTTTAAGGAGTTCTCCAAACATAAGGCCACCAAAGGAGGGAACCAACTACGTGGTGTAATATGATGCTTCAAGAACTGGGCTTGTTTGTTCCCTAATGCAAGGTAATGTAGATATTGCTTATGGACAATGAAATTTGAGACTACATGAGTAGAATTATGCATCTTGGGAGGTTTATTTGGCAGTAGCAGTCTTCACATTGAAGATGTGGAAACACTGTCTCATGGGTGAATGATTTTTCATCAACTCTGACCACAAGAGTCTTATGTATAACTTATATAAGAACGATCTAAATATGAAACATAGAAATTGGAAATAGTTTTTCCAAGACTTTGACTATGAGAATGTCTATACTCTTGTGTAGGGTAATATGGTGGGTGATGGTCTCAGCAGAATATTGTGTTTAGAGCTACTAAAAAACCTTCAAAGTAGTTATCCTGGCTACAGATTTCCTTTGTTGTTAGAGATGATGAACATTATATTCATTTGATGATATCTTCTCCTCTACTATTACAAAGAGTCTGGGAGGCGCATCATGGAGTTGTCAACAGTGTGACCACACATAACCAGATGTCCACAAGGAAATCCCCTAAAGGTTATGGGAAATCTAGAGAGCACACCATCTTTTTCAAAGGATTCACCATTATATTAATGGATTTATGAGAGAAATTATTAATGGAGTTCCATACATCTACGTTTGGGGTACATACAGGTGTGTAGAAGCCATACTCAGACCTCTGACTTTAGTAATGGTGGCTGAGAATGAAGAAGGCAGTGGTAGATTTTTTCTCAAGATGCCTCACATGTCAGCAAGTGAAGGATGAGCACCAGGTTCTAATAGATGAGATAGGACCCCTCAAGGTACTGGAGTATAAGTGGTATGGGATATCGATGATATTCATGATAGGATTACCACATACATCTAGGGGAAATATACCATCAGGGTGATCGTAGATAGACTCACTAAGTCGGTCAACATTCTACCAATTCATGAACAGGGTTCAGTTGAGATATTGGGATGCCTATACATGCAAAAGATAGTTTTAATCCTTAGGTTCCAATCTATGATATTCTTTGATCACGATGCAAAATTTACATCATTGTTGTGGAATGGATGAAATGATGTGTTTGAGACTCAGCTACGCTTGAGAACAATCTTTCACCCAGAGATGGATGGTCCTATGGAGAAAACCATATATACTACAGAGTACATGCTTCATGATTATGTTATTGAATTTTTTTCACAATTGGGAGGACCACCTACCACTGTTAGAGTTTTCGTAAAACAACAGTTACCACTCCACCATAGGTATGACACTGTTTGAGACACTGTATGGATGACCATGCAGATCACCATTATGCTGGATAGACCCAGGGGAGTCCACACTCATGGGTCCAGAGATGGTACAAGATACCAATGATATGTTGAAGGATATCTGATAGTAGACGAAGATTTCATAGATCTAACATAAGTCCTAATATGATAAACAATGATGACCCTTAGAGTTTGAATAGGGGGACCACAAATTCTTACGGGTCTCTCCTCGACGAGGGTTACATAGATTTTGCTAGGGAGGCAAGTTATCTTTGGGGTTCATTAGACCTTTTCTAATATTGTTTAGAGTGGGTGGGGTGGAATATTGCTTGGATCTACCACTGTAATTAGCGAGGGTTCATAACATATTCCATGTATCCTATGTAAGGAGATACGTGCAAGACCCTTCTCATGTCATCGACTATGGAGAGTAGGATATTGATGAAAATGAGACATTCATAGAGTACCCGGTGGAGATAGAGGATCTTCATTAGAGGATTTTTCATGGAAGGTCTATTCCTCTATTACGCGTACATTGGAAGGATGGGAATATTCAAGAGATCATGTGGGATCGAGCGGCTCAGATCTATGATCAGTACACCCATCTGTTTGATTAGACCTTGTTTTGGATTTCGAGGACGTAAAACCATAAATGGGGGATTAATGTAATACCTAGTAATTCCATGAAAAAAATAGAAAATTAAATGTTATTATGTCAAGAATCGGCTCTGAGATGGAACATAATTTTGAGGCCTGGAGTGGAAAAAAGTATTTGTTATCCACTATTTATAAGGTTTGTTAAATAAATGTACGACCAGGATTTTCTATCATTGAAACTGGTGACTAGATCAAAAATCCAATGAAACCATTGAATATAGAGTATCGAGATTCCCCTATAAATGTCTAAACATTGGACGGTGAAGGCCAAAAGTGTAATGTAGTGTTTGTAAATAAATAAACTAATTATGTAATGATTATTTTATTTTCAAATACTTATAACTCATAAATTGTATCTTAGATTGGAAATATGAGAGTACCATTGAGATCATGAGGGCATGCTTCATTTAGGCATAGCCTAACCTCCATCGGTGCAAGTCGATGGTGAAAGTTAGTTTTTGGAAATTTAATATGAAATATAAAATAACATGGTGTTATTTTATTATATTTTTCTTCATAATTATGCAACAACTCTTCAAATCTATGGTGCAGGGATGAGGTGTTGTCAACTCCCATAAAAAACCTCATTAATGGGTTATTGTAAGCATGATTCCACGTAGCGTAACAAAAATGTTGATTTGTATTTGTCAATTAATTTCCTAACACGCAATGTTGTATTGTTGGCACAATCCAGTGATTGCTCTATGGCTTTGGTGGGTGGAGACTCCGAACAGTAACACACATTATTCCATCGTTTGAAAAATTGCTATCATGGATGGTCTATGGATCAAGAATGAAGAATGGAGTAACATGATCCCATTCTTCTTTAACTAGCAATCCAATCCCAAGTTAGGGTTTGATACTATTGTGTGTGGATTTTTCCCCTAGTTCATTTTTAAAAATGACAAATGTGGGTTAAATAATGAATATGATAACATGAGGAATAATTATTCCTGCGTGATATTCATAGATAATAGATCTATTTTTAAATTTAATTAATTTGATTTGATCCATTTAATCCATATAATGGGAGACGATCCACACTATGATGAACGATGGTGGGGGTTCATTCCTCAAATTTTTTTTGTGCATTTATCCCACTTTGTACCATGAGATCTTCGTGGGGTTATGAAAGACAGATCATTTCACACATGTTACCTATCCCAACAATCCTAAAACATGGACCTCCCATCATTGATACCCATAGAAGTTGTGGAAACGATGGCAACAGATCGCGGTAGCAGCTGCATGTGGAAGGTAGGGTGAACCACAGCAGAAGAGGATGCGGCCAATGGGTCGTGGAAATATGGATGTTGCATGCCCTAGCCGCCCATTGTGGGGGCGGATTCCACAGCTAACTGGGGACACAGAGGTGTAGGGTGGAAGAATCAACTCGCGACTCGACTGCGGGTTGATGCGGGCACACGGTCAGTGGGAATGTGTGTGGAGGGGTAGTGGTCGGCCTCAGTTAGTCATGTTCTGGATGAACGGACCACCATTCAGAAATCCTTTCTAAAGTTAATGGGTCTACCATTGCGGGCTAGTCCAGATGAAAAACATGTCCATTGGGCATCCTGGCTGTTAATAATCAGTTTTATCGAGTCAGACCAGTCCATAGAAATGGGACTGGGTCACTGGGGGACTCGACTGGATATACCCATGGCAGAACCGAACCGTGTCTAGCATAGCCCAATCGGCTAGGTCAGATCGAGTCATCCCATAATCAATCGGGTTGTGTCAATTCTGCTGAAATGGGTGGGTCATGCGAGAACCCTAGACATGGTTGGTCTGGTCGGTCTGACCTAGTCGGAACGTCCCTGGATGAAACTAATCCCTTTTTAATAAACACCAATATCCTTTTGACAAGGTATCCAATTGACATGCCACCTGTGGTGTTGGCACCCCATCCATGATATAGTCCTTTGGGAATACTCTAAGCGAGACATTGTGATAGTAGAGATACAAACAATGGCTTAAGGATTAGATTCTCCTAAAATCGAGCACACTGAAGAGCAGGGATCCTATGACTAGTTGTGACATTAATGATATTATGAGGGGACCAGAAAGGTGTTGTAGACAAGAAGACCTCAGGGGTTCAATAGATGATAAATCCTCAGTGGTCCAACAGACGAGCAGACCTCAGTGGTCTAGTAGATGAGCTGACCTCAGTGCTCCAACAGTAGAGCAGACGTCAGTGGTCCAGTAGATGAGAACACCTTATAGGTCCAGCAGATGAGTAGAACTAAGTGATCCTACAGACGACCGACTTTAGTGGTCCTATAAATGAGTACCCTTAGAGGTCCAACAGATGATCAAACCTCAGTTTTCTACTAGAGGAGCATACCTCAGTGGTCCAGTAGACGAGAAAACCATAGTTTCCTAGTAGTCGAGCATTCCTCAGTGGTCTAGTAGTTGAGTAGACCTCAGTAGCTAATTAGGGATGAGTCCCTAAGAAGTACAATATTATTTAACTTTACAACTAAAATTATTAATTTCTATACTTTGAGTTATATGTGGTGTGAGCTATCTTTTCTTGAGGAATTGTTTTGGGATCTTACTTTGGAGTCTTACCTTTGTGATTTGGGGTCCCTATTGAGCATCGTGTCACTCACCTCTACATGAGCTTGGCCTACATGATTCATGTCACATGAAAGTGATCAATGATTCGATGGAGACATTGGTGGTTCAAGACGTTGTGGTGCCCGATGAGATGGGATAAACAGGACATACTTCTACAGCTATAGACAACTACCCTCTACCTACCATTCTGGTTGTCTTTGAGTAGACGGACCTTGGCAGTTATACTTTACTTCATGGTGTTTGTCTTATATTATAGTCCCTTTTTACTTTTCAATTTGTACTATACTTTTAATATTTATCTTATTGACGGTTTTGGTTTACATAGTGTTTACCTTTCAATAGTTTGTGATATTTTTGAGTACTCAAATAAAGACAATGCCTTCCCTTTTTGGAATATTCATTCTTGGTGCTAGTCTCCATCCCCTGGCCAATGGAAGGTGGGCATGGGGTATTCAAAACATGGGCTAGGGGGGTGGGTCTTGAAATAGTCAATAAGGCATCAGTTCATTGCAATTCAAATTCATCAATCTTTTTTAAGAGTGTAAGGATCTAAAACCAAAACAACAAAACATTATCTCCCTCAACCATCACACACTAGCCACTCTAAACATAAATTTTCATGTGTTGAAGCTAGAATGAGATTTCATATTTATGATTGATTAATATATTAATGGATTATAATGGTATTTTACACATGGTTCAATTTCATTAGTTCTCACTTGACTCGGTACCAAGATTCACCCTATTTAGCTACTTTGTTTCCCCATCCAGTTCTCTTGGTTTTAATGGGTATTGGGGATGGTATAAATTGCATATCTGGTATTTTGAGTCCAAATAATTTCTACAAAAATGGTTATTTCAATTAGATACATTTTTTTTCTTTAAAATAGGGATACATGAATTATACTAAAAATTATTCTCAGTGGTTGATGCTAAAATTCTTATATGTAATTGTTCAAAATATTTGGTTATGTGGTTTTTTCCACATATGAAACCTACCACATAAGAAATTTTGTATAATTTACAAGAACATATGTAATACAATCCATTAATATTGAGAAAATAATACTTCAAACATTAAATTTAATTTTCCCATAAATTCAAATATTAAAATTTCAGTTAAATCACAAAAAATAAAACTAAAATTAATTCTAAATTATAGAATTCAAAAATAAAAAAAAATATCTTTTATAAATTAATCATCTAGAAAAGAAACTTCTAAATTTTCTATTTTTCTAAATATTCCTTTACATAGATTAAAACATATTCAAAAAAAATAAATAAAAAATCAGAGTGAAAAAATATTATTTATTTAAACTTGAGAATTCAATATTATCATCTAAAAAATTATAGAAATATAAATTCCTCTCTAGAACAAATGACACACAATATTTTATAAATAAAATGAATATTGATTAATTGAATCACAATGTTTACATATAAATTATATGATAATCATGTAAAATTTTAATAAAACATCACTAGAAATTGATCCCCAAAAAATAAAGACATTAATATGACCATAATAAAAAAAAATGTTAAAATAAAATAACTAAAATTATATAGGGTTCTTACAAAAATATTGATGATTTATGGATAAAATGGATAGCAAGTAAGAGTATAAATCCAAATTTTAATGAATTATTTTGAGATCATCTTTACTATAGGTACCGTTTTTCTTAGTTACACATAAAACATATAAATGAAAATTTATATTTATTAAAATATTATTCAAGAATTATATTTCATTATATTTATTTGTTTATGTTCATTTATAATAATTATATACTAATTATAAACATTACATCACATGCATAATGCATAAAAACATGTTTTTCCAAGTTATTACATTTTTTCATTTTAGATATTTTATCATTTTTATTAATCCAGTTGTTATATTAACTTCATAAAATTTATAATAAATAGATAGATAGACATATATTATATAATCTATAATATTAATATTTTACTAATTTAATAAATAAATAAATGAAAAAATCCTTAGAGATGAATAAACTGGACTCTAATAGGACACGTCAAAATGTAGATAGTGAAAATAAATATTATTAATAGTTTAGAAACAAATTAAAAGAGTATTTACAAGATATAATAAAATAATTAATTATATTTGTAGGTTTGATAATACGTGAAAATATGAATGATGAAGAAAAAAAATTGGGGTAGGGGTTTACTCTTTTTTCATGAATACCATATATTTAGGGAATAATTACATCATTGCTTAGAGTGGATTGATACCTACACATCTAAAAGAATCTTTGATGATATCATAAGTTAGATATAGTATAAAATTGCGCTTTCGGATGAATTTTTTATGTTATATTACAAGGGGTATGAAGAGAATTAATTCTTTGGGGTGTGTGTTCTGGCTTAAAATATTCAATATAAAACTAATTAATGAAAATGTACTAAAATATTTTGATTTTATTTCATGATTATTATTTCTCCACACCTTTTTCATTTAAGAAAACTACTCATGACATCAATCATGTTGTTGTTGAATGATTATGTCAACATTATATTGATATTGTAATATATGTAAACATTTATTTATTTATTTTATTATTATTCTTATAAATAAACAAAAATACTATCCTAAATTCTTTTTCCTGATTCCCAATATAGAATATATTTTCCAATGTAAATTTTTATTAACGATATTTTTAAAAAATAAATGAATACATTTGAAATACAATTTGTATTATATAAAAAATTCCCAAAAATAACAAATATATTATTCTTCTTAAAATAATAAATTTATTGATTTCAAAAATATAATATTTTAAAATAATTTATTTAATAAAATCATGCAATATTTTGGAAAATATTATTAAAAATATAATATTTTTTATTTTACAATTCACTTCAAAAAATTACTACTTTAATAAATTATTTAAAATATACTATAACTAATTATCATAAAATAATTCCATGTTTTCCAATTATTTTATCAAAATTAATAATTAAATCAGGTTGAAATAATATTTAAGTATATTTAAGAAAATTAGTGTTTTTATAAATAAATATATATATTAATAAAATAATTACATTAGATAAATTAAACTATTATATTTATTATATTAAATTTTTATTAATGATATTTTTATATTCATATATTTGTATTCAAATTAAACAGGTTATATTAATATTACAATTCCCATCTTACAATTATAAAATTCACATCCATATTCAAACAGTTTAGTAACTCTTCTAACAACTATAATTGAAATGATTTTATTTTTCATTAACTACCCTATATATACCCATTAAATAAAATATATTACATTCAGGGAAGTTTTTTATGTATTATTTATATTGTATTTAATGTATTCAAACCATATTTTAGTAAATTTTTTCCCACTACAATGATATTCACCATTGTAGTATTTGCAGGGGAGAATGGCGTATGGATCTACAAACTCATGTTGTGTTGTTTATATATATTTATTATCTCACCTTGTTATTTCAATTTTTAAGACGTTATTTATCATTCAAATGTAATGTTTTATATTAATAAAAAACAATATTTTTTTTATTTATATTGTGTATGTAAATTCTATATATTATAACACTCATATATATTTAGAATGAAAATAATATATTGAATATTATAACATGTTATATGAATAAATGTTTAAAACTATAAATAAAGAACTTGATCAAATAGCAAAGAACCAGATATGGAAACTTCTGAAGAGTCATATTGACAATAACATCACTAAATGTTATATGGGTGTTTCAAAATAAGTTTTGTAAACATGGGAATGTGATTAAAAATAAGGAATGATATTTATATAAATAATTTACACATATTAAAGGCATACTTTTTTATATTAAAGCTTCATTTATAATGAAAAATTAATAAATTTAAAAATATATAATGGTCTACAATAAAATAGGTTTCTTGTATAATCAAACTGATTTAAAACCTTTATTTTTCAAAGGAGTTACTTAATGGTAATTCTAAATTAATAAAATTATAGGATTTTATGCAAGTGATTAATGAAAATAGTATTTTTTTTAATGACTGATTTTGTATTTCTTAAATAAGTCCCAAGGATCATAACAAGTTTGACTGGATCCATTGACAAAGAAAATTTATTTTAATAGGGCGAAGGATTTTAGAATCATACTTGAAAAAATAATTAATGAATCATATTTCACCATACACACCTATGTCAATGATTTTATATTTGGTGGAAGTATGAGGGAATTAGATAAAAATGATGTAATCCTAATGAAGTATGATTTTAAATAATTAATAATAAAATAACACAATACTTTTATTCACAATAAATTCTATCAAAAACATGAGTATACTTACATATCATATGTAAAATAAAAAATTAAATGACATATTATGTTAGAAATTAATTATTAAAAAGGATTTAATAGTAATAATTGTTCAAGAATAACAAAAAATTATAAATGCTATGTATACGTTGATCTTAAATTATTATATATATTTATTTGAATACTGGTCCATTATATGGAAATAGGATCAGATATAAAATAAAAAATATATTTGGAAGACAAGTTTTAAAGAAACATGAGTGATGAGCATGTTATGGTAGAGATATAAATCCTAAGGTATGTCAATAACACCCTTAATTAACGATTGATATACGGTATAGTAATAGGGATGTATTTGGTAGAATATAAAGACGTATATTTGGATACATGTATTATAAAATGAAAATACATATGTGGAGGTGTAACGACACAGGTTTTTCAAATATTGTTTCATCTAAAATATTAATCTATTTGTAGATTTATTTTAATGAATAAATGAACCAAAATATACCATAGTTAATTATATATCTATTAAAATAAATATGTTTAATTGGAGTAAAAAATAGAAGAAACATCAGTTTTATATACTTTTAAGAATAATATAATGTTTAATTTCAATTGAATTTCATTAAATTTCATTGATAAAATTAATATGACAATATAACATATAGAATTTTTTTTTGAAAGAAATATATTTTTCATATAAAATATGTTTTTCATAACCATAATTTTTTGAAACAAAATGTATTATATATAAACATATACTTGTTATATGATATTAAATTAATACATTTATTGATTGTTGTTTTACATAAATAATAATAAGTACATTTAATATCTAAAAATTTGTTTTCATATTAAAATTTATTTCTTATTATATATTATCTTTATTTTCAAATGATAAATTAATATATATTATAATTGTTTGTTCAAGAAATTAACCTCATTTTTTGGGATATATCATACCAATTTTCTCTAATAATTAATTTCTATGATTTATTCTGAATGAATAGAATTTTATAAAAATATTAAGCAAGGCCAATTTTGACAAAATCATCAATTTTGTGAAATTATTATAATATAAGAATTAAGAAATTATTTCAGAATCTATTTAAAAATAATATGTATTTATTTATAAAGTTAAAAATAATTTAAAGTATTATTTCATATTTATAAAATCCATGATCACCATTTTTTAAAAGTATATAATAGTTATCTCTAAAAACATGTTAATTTGTTTTTTTAATCATTTCTTTCATTACATGTCGAAAATAATTGTAACAATTTTTTTAATATTGTAAATCATAATTTTTACATTATAATGTTAATTTAAATTTTTTTGGATAAAAATATGATTATTATGACTAATGTTTCTATCCATGATAATGGTTATTCTGTTATTTTAAAAGAATTAATTTACCAATGATCTAAATTTATTATCTAATATATTAAAAATATATATTTTATATAATAATCTAATATTTTATTTAAATATATTAAAAAAAATATTAACATTTGTTTAATTGGTTATTAATGATATATAAGATTATAAACAACAGATATCCAAGACATCATTTATTAGGAATTGTTTTTTAATATATTTAATGTTTTTATTTAAATGATAATTTTGAAATATTTAGAAATTTAATTGGATAAAATGAAGTTAAAATTTATTTCCATTAAACCTAAATATGTTAAGAATAGTTTCCTAATATTTTTAGTAAAAATTAAAAAACTATTGAAAAACTAGTTACATAGAAAAAACTAAAAAAGTGATGTGTACAAATAAAATGGTAAATTAATTAAAAAAATAAAAGATATGTGAAAATTCATATTTTATGATTTCTAGAATAAAATCTATATTCATTAAATTATATTAACCTTTCAAATAATTTTATCTTTGAATTTTGTGACGGAATCATTGTAAATTATTATGTATTTAAAAAATACACTTTTCTCTGATCATAAAAGGGACTTATCACCTCTCCTTCATTTAAAATATAAGATCAATATTTTTCTTCAAACACTATAAATTAAACATGTCCCTGATTCTTATAAAAATCGATAAAATTCAGGTATTTATAATTTGTCATATTCTTTTATTTCCATGAATATTGTTAAGGGAATGTTGATGCTCTCCAAGTGAGTAATTCTTACACTTTAGTCTTGTTTTCATAATCGTTCTCTAGCCCTAAAATATTATCTATCGATAAAATTATGATAAATAATTTATTTTTATATTTTATATTTTATTATATTTATGGAAGATTTTTTTCTACCCCCTTAATAATACACTAAAAAATTGAATATGTTGTCATGGGTTTGTCTGGACTCTCACCTCTTTGAGCAGTAAGTTCTATATTTCATAAAGTCATTTCACTTCTTGTAAAGAAGTTTAATTCTTAGAAAAACTATTAAAATTATAAAAATATTTATAATATACGATGATAATTATATTTTTTATACCCTCCCTCATGTTTTCTCAGAAAATAATGTGTTATATGTGGATGTGCAGACTACCACCTCTACAAAATGATGTATTTTGTTTTTATTTAATAAATAACATGGATGAGATTAAAAATATATTTAATGTATCAAAATTGCATCTATGAACATAAAAATATTTAGTAATTATAATATTTTTAATTCTATATGTGACCGTAATAATAAAAATTTATATTAAATTCAACCACATTAAATTAACATACCAAGTCACCATTATTAATTTTAATCCATTTTTAAAACCACCAGAATTTATAAATTTTATTAGAATATAATAATAAAGGGAATAATCATATAAAACTACAAAAACTATAAGGATGATGATGGTCACCATATAGCGGTAGTTTAAGATAAATTGATTTGTAAACCTCAAGTGACTTAACCGAATAAAAACTACTCTGTAAATTGAAAATATATTATTATAAATTTAACATATTATAAGATATATATATATCAATAATGATATTAATAAATTAGTAATAAAAATGATTTGTATATTTAGAATTTTTTTGACCTTGCATAATGAATCATGCCATTAGGGAATGGTTTTCTATCTAAATATTATTTCATTGATATTAAAATAATATTCCCCAATTATTTCTAATTATGGTATATATATTTTGAGAGTATTAATTTATGTAATAACTTTTGTGATAACGAAGGTATTTATAATTCTAGATCTAGTTATACCTTTAAATCATTTTCATTCCATAGATAATGATGATTTAAGGGTCTTTGTTAACCTACACCCTTTGCCGAGTTAACATGATTATTCTCGAACTTATTTATTCAATTCTTTTTTACATCCACACAAATTATTTATTTACTTATTAGATATATTACCTTTAAAGGGATAAATTTTTTAATTCATTGATTATACCTTGAATATTTTCTTTTCAAAAATTATATCATTGTTTAGAATTATTTTAATAATATTTAACAGTCCTTGAACCTGATTATCAATATTTTACTAATAGTCCCATGTTCTACTTTTTATTTAGAATCTATATTATGTTTTATCTTAGGTGAAATTCATTTTTCCTACACCTATTTTAAGAGTATTTTTTTATTACAACTTTTAGTTATTTGGGAATTTAAATAATACATTCAATAATAGGAATGTGGGTCTTTTGAACCACCCTTGTTACATTGGTGACACATGTTCATCATCATTTTTTCACTCTTACACAATATTATTTTCATATATTTCATACACATTATATATATTCATTACTGATATATATATTATCAATACATTAGAATTATTTTGGGGACAATATATATTTTATAATCCCATGAAAAATCAAACTTTGAAGTAACACCTCCTTAAAGGAACGTTTTCAAATACCATTTCATTAATTGTTTCACATATATTAAATTTTATATCCATGAATATATTCTAAAACCACACATTATTTTATGGAAACCCATACGAGTTAAATTATTTTTTATTGGTAAGTATTATTCTATTTCCTTCATTGAATGATTCATTGATCATTTTGAAAATCATCGCCCATATAGTTTAATTTATTCATACTTATCGATGATCATTTTCATGAATTTTTATAAATTAGACCAAATTTTTCGAATCATATGTTTCCATACTAAAATATAAACATCGTTAGTGATTGAATTCATTATTCTCTATGGAATGGTTGTGATATAGCCTTTGTTAATTCTACGAGACAATATTATGGATCCAACATCATTCCCATGACTTTATACTGATTTTGATTTATGTATGGTTAACATTCCTCATGTCTCACACATGTAGTTATACATATTATGATGTTAATAATTTTATGGGTTCACCAAGAATTATATATTACCCAAAAGATTTATGTAAATACTAACATATCATGAGACAATATAAATAAAAATTAAGAGAAAACCCATTTCACTATGGGGCGCTATAGACTATGTTTATGAGAATAGGGATTGAATCCAACAAAATATAAGAATATGTAGATTATTAGTATAGGAATGTTGAGCAAATATATCAATAATAGTATTATATACTCAATGATATTTTAGAAATGATCATTGATATTAACTTATAATATCATGTTTTATATTGTTTTCTACACCCCCATCTCACTTTAGTGATTATAATATTTAATTTTATGACTTTATAGGTTGTTTAATGTTTTCTTTATGTATGACATAAAACAAGATAATTTTGGATATTTTTTATTATGAATGGTTTTCATGAATGGTTTTATGGAAATTGTGCATCTACCCTTATTGAATATAGTATTTGGTATATTTTATTCTACACATGTTTTTTCGGCATGAGTGAAACATGTTGGAGTTTAAAAAAATTTAGTCATAGGAGAGAAATGATGGAAAATTGGTGAGACTAGGTTTGATTGGCATTCATACACACTTTTTGGTATAATATGTTGAAATGAATATGGAAACCTATTTATTTTGTAACAACCATTTATGTTATCTATATAATAGTTTTTTCAAATATGTATATTCCTAGGGTAATCCATTCATGTTATTTTTGGTTGGTAGTGTCTAATTTATATATAGATAATGGTTTGAAAAACCACATAGACAAAAAAATCACCCTAATAATGATCATTAAAAAGGGAAATTAAACGTTATTCTCTTACTTGATCTTAGGTCTCCAAACCATAATATCTTATCTATGAATTTAAATGGACTTAGAAACATCCTTGGAATCTCCATATTTTTTTAGTACATTTTTAGGGCCTCCATTTTAGGATTCTTGTGATTTAATCCATGGTAAGTCCCATTATCCCTCCCCCATATGCATTTCTTCATTTCTATTTGATTTCTCCACTCCCATAAATAATAACATATATATTTTTTGATATGAAGTTTTGTATTGGTCTGAGTGATGGGGATTTGTTCATTTAGGGGTTTCATAGGGAACATATTTTATTTTAGGTGTGTTTCACATCATATATGGAAATATTCAGCATAAACGTTTTTGAAGTAATGTAGGTATTTTTTTATCAAAATATATTAAATGAATTTATTTTCCTGATTTTTGGAGAATGGTATTCCAATTATATTAGTTTTTTGTTTATGTCCCATGAGGGGATAAGTTTCATTAATTTTATTTTAGACCATGGTATTGGATGGTATTCCATGCTATTTTTTCGATAAATTCGTTAATGGATTCAAAAAATTATATTAGGTTTTTTTATTTTTAAAAGGGGTGTGTTAAGAATTTTATACAATATTTTTATCATTTTTTATCAATGTTTGAAATTTTTGTCAATGGTTTGAGGTGTATAGAAAATATTAAATAACAATATAGTATTATATTGTCTCAATGGGGAGTGTTATTCTAGGTGAATTTCATTTTGAAACATTTTATTTGGTTTGAGTTTTTAATATGATGGTGTTATGGGAAGAGCATGTTCTCATAGGGTTTGAAATTTGTGTTAATAAAATTATTCCCATGATTGAATTATGAAGTATTTTGAATGATATTATTATGCTTTATATTACAAAGAACATTTTCCAAAAATAAGGCAGATTTTTAAATTTACGAATGATGAGTTTTAATAATATGTTTATGTTCCTATTGAACCCCTTGTATTCCCATGGCGTCTTCTATTACGATTATGGGATATATTTTATTGATATATTTTATATTATTCATATGTTTTTATGTAAATATTGATCTTATTTGGGATGATAATTGATGTGAGTTTTTGTGACTTAAAATGTGTTATATTTCACCTACATAGTTATTGATTGGGTATACACCCTTTGAAATTTTATGGTAGGTCTTATGGAATGAAGTAGTTTGATTAGGAATTTTATTCCTCAAACTAGCTTGAAATATATTAAGAATCATTTCAAAAAGACAAAGAGAGACCATAGAGGGGATGATTTCTCCTAAGACCTAGTGATCTCAAGGTGGGTACTGATTAAGGGGTCCCAAGAAAGGTATGTGGAAGCACGTGGATGACTGAACGTGTTTCCAAATTTTATTAGGACCCTGAGTGTTTCATGAAACGATGACTATTTCATGATAGCACATATCAGTTTGAAACTACTACTTAGATACATGAAACTAGGATCTTTTTTAGGATAGTTTAACAACATTTTCCTTATTCTTCAATTGTATCATCTGCTACTTATATTATTATTTTCACCTATTTTCTTATTTTTTCACCTATCATAGCTATGTTATATAACATAGTATTTCCGAAATATTTTATATTCCTTTTTTATGTTGGTTATATTAAAAATGGTGTAAAATAAATTTCAAAATATTTTAAGTAATGAAATTGTTAAACATTGTTTTAATGTTTATTCAAACTATTTTATTAATGATTTATAATTTTTTTTATTTTTAAATTAGACTCAAAAAATATTTGATTAGAAAATTGATATTAATTTTTTTAAATCAAATTTTGGATGAGTTTGAAAATTTTTGTTTCAGTCTAACATGTATTGTTTTATGGGAAAATCAATGTTAAATGTACTTTTGGAAGGTTGCAGAATAATTTGGATTCACTTATATGTGATGAAATGTGTATTTCAAAATGTATATTTATTATTTTATTTTTGAGTGAGACTATAAAATAATAGTTTTACTTGGAGGTATTGGCCATGTGAAATCATTTTATAAGAGTTATATTTGTTATTTTATGAAAATAATAGAATATGATCTTTTACATACTTTATATGTGCTGATGTTTCATTTGTAAAGTGCTACGAAAAAATTTTAATTTCTATAATATTTTGAAATGAGAAATTGAGGATGCAATATGAAATTTTTTACATTGGTTCAGTGATTTTTAATACCTAAATAGGCTATTAGATTATGCCTATATTTTGTAGGTCAATGTGCATTCTAGTTAGACTCATTTTCTTTTATCTTCCCCAAGATATTATTTGTTAAATGGAGAATTGCGGACACAAGTTTTCCCATTGGAAATGGTATATGGATTTTATTTTATCTAGGATGAATTTTCTATTTTCTGCCACTATAATTTTTATTATGGATTATGTATATATGATTCCCCTAATGTGTAAATTGTATATCTTCATTGTATATTTAGTCATGCTTATAAATAGTTGGTTTTATTTTATTTTATTTACACTATTGATTTATAATTATTTTACAATTCTGAAATCATATTTAATGAATTTACTATAACATCAGGAACATTTTGTTGACCCATAGGGATCCATATCTCCCTTTCGGCCTTAGGTTAAACTAGTTTAGGATCTGATTTAGGTGGAACCCTAGGTTGGTTAGCTGTTATGTTATCTCAAAGACTAAGTTCTCAATAGTACATAGGTTTTGAATTTTCACTTTTTAAATTGGGGTTTGATTATATATAGATAATGTATTCTAGAATTATTAGTAATTTGCGTGTATATTATTATGTGCTATGACATTCCATGTAGAATATATTTTAAAAATATTTTTGATATTTAATTTTTTTCTGGTTTTTCTTTTTGACGATGATATTGGATTATGGTTAGATGTCGATGGTAGTGGTGCTCATTCCTTAATGACATTGGTTAAGTAACCTTGGGAAATCATTTTTGCTATTTGGTATGTTTAATTTAAATGTAATTGATCTATGGGGATATATTTTAAGGAATGATATTACATATATAAATCTAACTCTTAATTCATTATTCGATATAGGGACCAATAAACTCTTGGAATATGGATATCAACTTCCTTGCATGTGGAGCACAATCTTATATTATTATTTTTTCCTATAAAAACCAAAAACCTATTGTATTTTATAGTATTTTAGTTTAATTGGAAAGGATACATGTCTAGTTTTGTCAATGATGTCATTATCAGAATGAAATTTTAATTATTTCATGATTTATTCATTTGGATATGTGATTTTTCATTTTGTGTTAAATGTTATATGTGTTGTTGAAATGTATATATCATGATAATTATTTTTAGTTAAGAAATAATGACTTAGGGATTATTAAAAAAACTATTATAAGATATATTTTCAAATAAATTATTTTTATCATAAATCTAGAATGTGTTTTGAAGTGATAATTATTTTCTATTCATTTGAAAATGTGTCTTGAAATAAGAAGTTTAGTAGTGTATAGTAAATGTGGATTTCAAATTTTAATATTTTTTCATGTATCATTATTATACCCAATTTTATAATTTAAAAAGATGTAATATATTTGAATCTATTTCATATGGAATTGTGTTTTTGTTTAAAATATTTTAGTGTTTTCTATTGAAATCATTTCTGAAAATGAAATGAATTATGCATGTTATGTTTATCCTTGGGGTTGAAATTTAAATAATGGTTTCTAATTGAATTTATATATTGGAGACCGAATATTAATTGATCCATTATTTTTAAAATGGGATATTTAGAATAATATTAATGATATATACTTTTATATGTTTTTTATTTCATTGATAAATCATGTATTTTGATTTTTCCAATGTATTCCTTCTGGGAAAAATTGATTTAAATTGAGGGAAAATACAATTTAATGGTTTATGACTCATACTTTTTATAGTAATCCTCCTAAAAAGGACTACTCTAAAAGTGTTATGATCCCATTGGGGGTTACCCTATTCCATTTTTAACATTACACATACTCTTAATGGAGCGGGATTTGGTGTGTCTTTTTTATATAGTTTGAATTAGAATATATAGTGTATATTTTTCCTTATTATCTATTTGGTTAATTATGTGGTCCATATATCTTAGAACCATGATGTCATGTCCCATCCTAATGGATCTCAGGCCATAAAACCCCAAGCCTACCATTAATAGGGCATGGGATGGAGATTAGATATACATAGCAGTATCACTAACATGAGAGTCCTTATCTAAAGTGCATATTCAAAATCAACCATCTCTAAGCCCATAAAATGGTGAAATGTAAAAAAAATTGATAAAACATACATAAATACATCTAAATACCACAATCATAGTATTATTTGATGTAATGGAATATAAAAAAGTCCAAATACAATCCAACCATACTGATTTTGAAAACAATTCCAACCAGTAAAGAATGATTGTGACTATTGTCATGATGCCACAAGTACACACCTCATTCTATCTAGTCTCACTAAAAACATTTTATTCCATGTATATCTAGGACTCTATCAGCAGTAAAATATTCTGTACAAGACATGACATGTGCCGAAAAATTTCTTGCAAGGGGATGTATAACATTAACATGTGGGACACCCTGAAACCATTTATCAGACCTCAAAAAAGTATATTTAAATCAGAATAGTTATATTTCTTCAACACATATATCATTAATATATTGATATAAACAATAATGAAAAACAATCTAATGATATGTCTCAATAATAAACCCATCACAGGGTTCCATCATGAAGGTTCTACGTAGACTTCATCATGGTGAACACACTCCAGAGTATGATCACACTAATGAAATCCATCCGAGAGGTAATGCTCATCAGGTCTCTCTATAAGAAGTAAACATGGATAGTATGAAGAGATACATACTAGATATAAGAAACACTCCCAATTTTGTATGGTATACAAACAACACAATAAATAATAATCTGCTAATTAGAGGATCAATGCTTGTGTAGTGTTAGTCATGAAGATACCATGAACTCCAACAAGGGAATAATGATGAAAAAAGGATCTCACACTTGGACTCATAGAAGTATTCCAATAACTAAATCCAAGAATTCATACATAAGGTATGATTTTATTGGTTGTATGAGGTGGTTAAATACTAACCCTTAGTTAATGTTTATGGGGAATACACCCAAAAAAATATGTTTAAGATATAGATGAAAATAGATCCAATCCGTGTTTGAGGGAGTACACATCTTGTAGTAGGGGTACACACCATTTCCCTCTAACAATGGGTCCTACCCGTGTAAATGGCCTATATCTCCTACCCTTATATATGTGACATTACATGATATATTGCTTGCTTAGTCACTCTGCCTGGGTACCAAATCACATCTTATCTTGTTTACAATTTCCAAGACCATGTATATATGGGAGTATAACACATGTTCATGACCATGTACTCAACTTGTGTATGGGTACCTTCTGAGGTACATACTGAGCATTCCAATGCGGAAAACATGGCATGTGATAGTGTCACATGTCATGTGATACTTTCCCCCTTCCCAGAACCCTATCTTCTGCTTGAGGGACCCACTCATCATGTGGATCTAAGTTACATGTTTTGTAGTGTCGATATTCCTATAATTAGAGATCTAGATTCCATGTTCGTTTATTTTCCTCCAGCTTTAGATTGGATAAACATTTCACTAGTAGAATCATGAAACCATCTCTTCATAGATTTATCTTCAACTAACAATAGGTTATAACCATCACATCGATTTGAAAGTATCCATATAATCACATTCTTTATTTCTTTCTAATGAAAAAAATATCTGGTATCAAAACCCATTAGATCCATCATCACTTGCATCAACACACTACAATCACATCATGTGAATCTTAGATCTGTAATATTGGATCTTTTTGGAATGAAATAAGATCAAAATTATCTATTTATTAAGATTGGATGATTGATGGATGAAATGATGTATTATTTTTATGAAAAAAGATTCATAACTGAAAATAAAAAAGAATAATCAAGAGTAAAGGACCATGTTCTATGTTTGTGCTCATTTGGATACATTTCCACTATAATTATGAAAGGAGAGGTAAAAAATAAAAATGTTATAATTCTCCCAATTCCCGATTAATCTTACCGATCCCAGAAAGTGGAAAATCCAAAGATCAATCTACTGGTTGATTGTTATATCTCCATTATAAAATAAAAAATGTGTAATGAAAATAAAATAAAATAACAATGTACATAGATTTAGACCGATCTATGGTGAAGAACGATCATGTGGTGTTGTCGTTGGTTTTATCCATCAATTTTTCCTTAAACCAATCATAGATCTCTGATTCAGTCATCACCCTCTAGTGGGATATCATCCAATAGCTCCAACGGATCTTGTAAATTTTTAGTGGTATGCTACTTATCCTTTAAATTTTCAATAACCACATATTTAAAAACCGAAATTAGGTCCCTATGCCAAGAAAAAATCAATATAATTTATCAAACTGTTTTATACACTTTATACCCATGGTGAATTTTCCAAAAACATCTTCTACTGACAATTTTTATGTGATGAATAAAGTAAACCCAATATTATTATGACTATTGTCCCCTATAATTTCTTACATTTTCTCTTTTATAGAAAAAAATTCAACTTCATTAGGAAAACTGTGTGTGCGTGCTATTTAATATATTAATATTTTTCAGACATTCTTCTGGGAACAAAGGGCCTCAAAATCTCACACAATATTTTCACTTGGTATTGAAATTAACACATAAATTTTCATAAAATAATACATGTAAAATATGAGTCATTGAATTCTACACACCTATGGTCTTTACATTCCAAAAATCCAAAACAAGGGATACAAAAAAGAGATGTGAGTACTCCACACGTATCAGAATCTCTCACACATATGTTCTCTAATAAAAATTCCTTTTCTACCCCCAGAGACACACTAATGGAGTCGATTTCCAATGAAGGATCATCTCTAACTAATCCTCGGTATTTATTAGGTACTCCGCAAAGGTACCTATATCCTCGATATCCTACTATCCCTAGTCAATAACATTCAATTTATTATACATGTATCTCCCCTGTTGTGACAAATAGAAGATGTATTGAAATCATACGAACTGTGTAGGTATAGCTAGGAAGAATTCGACCTTGAAAACTCTATGTAGTACCTAGAAAGGGACAATGGATCTCAAAGATAAAATTCCATCCTGGTAAAATACTTATAATACACATTGAGGTGAAACCCATATGAATACATGGTCTCTATCCTAAAACTTCAATGGCCCTCATAATATTTATCTATAAGAGTTATGATGGATCTTTATAGTCTACAAACATTCTTGTATTATATACACCTTATCAGTATATGCTCACACCAACTATGGTCCCAATTGTACTGAATATTTAGGTTCAGTCCGGCAAGGTGTTAACCTCAAGGGTAGCCCATACCGAGCCTCAAATGGTGATATAATATTGGTGAAATATTAATTGTTGTTGAATTTATATTCCATCAGATTTAAGTTATCTTACAAACAACATCTAAAGTCCCACTCACAAACTCATAGCATGTTATCCAAGACCTAAATGATCATCTCGTTCTAGCCATCTATTTGGGGGATAAACATGGCTTGAATGCCTAACTAAGTACGAAAAACCACATGTAATCCCTTCCACAATATATATGTGAAGATAACATCATTATTAGAAATTATAAATTATGAAAACCCATGGAATCAGACTATATTCTACATGTAAACGCACCCCAAAATCTCTAGTGAAATTTTGTCCTGAATAGCTATGAAGTTGGCCAAATTGGAAAGTCAGTCTATGATCATCCATATTTAATTATTTACCATAGATGTATATGGTACTCATGTAATTAATTTTATTAATATTCCATACCACTTACATTGTATGAACTCGAGGGGTTGAGTTAAACTCATAGGAACTTTGTGCTCGTCCTTTACTTATTGACAATTAAGTCTCCGAGATATAAACTATACAACTCCCTTTTTTGTCAATGGACACCAAAAGTGATGGTGGATCTATTGGTTGGTATTTTCTAAACTTGGATGTTCCAAAAGGGTATGTTAATAGAGATATCTAAAAACATGCTCCAACATCATCATCATTGCAATCGCGTATACTCTGAAAAGAATGACATGATTTTTACCTTAAGAAAATCCATCAGGAGTTTGTATAGTGGATATCTGAGTTTGTATTTTATCATTGTTATCATCCTCAAACTGTGCCTCACTAACTTAATTTCAGATAAGAGGTTTTATAACTATAGATTGAAGGTAAGCTTCTCTATCTACATATACAAAGGATAACTGCAATGAGGCCAACTACTCTGCCACCTCAATCAATAAATATGAACAAGATATCCAGTTTATAGAAACTCCAACCATATTACTTATCCTAGGAGTATAGAAAAATTATAAGTCAAATACCTTTTGGATCTCTAGGAATAATCTATATCACAAGTTAATATCCTTCTAAGATAATATTTACATGAGACACTTTTGATCTGAATAGATAATAAACCAGTCACCCATCAGGTTATGTTTCCATATCTTTAGTGTGAGGAATACTAATGCTAACTCAAGATCATGGGTCACAATGTTATTCTCATATGGTATAGATAGAAATGAGAAAAATTAAATTAACACATTCCCCTATACTAGAACAAAACAAACACTGATTCCTAATGCATTTCAAAACACTATGTACTCAAAATCCACCTATGGAAATCTCAAGATGGTAGTGCTCATCAATACCAACCTCAAGTACTGAAAATATTGCTAGCACCTTTCCATCCACATGAAAGGGTGATCCTTTTAGGTTAAATATTCCATGGGTACTGATATCATATATAAATAAGTTATGAATCTCTATTAATATCATTCATGTCCAATGATTCTCTGCACCTCCGTCACATGGGTGTGTGGCTCCCAAGATTACACTGCCTCAACCATGGATGGGTCCACTACAACTCCATCAAATGAGATAACATGTCCCAAAAACTGAACCAACTAGATCACAAAAAAGAACATCAAATGTTTCCCATAATTTTGGTGTTCACAGAGTACCTACAGAACCATCCTCTAGTGTCTCGTATGCTCCTCCTCTGAAGTCGAGTACACAATGATGTATTATTTGAAGACTACCCTGAAGTATTTTATGAATGATTGAAAGATCTAGTCCATGAGTCCCATGAACACTTATGGGGAATTCATTATGTCAAAGGTAATCACCATCTACTCATATTGATCATATAAATATCTATATGATATATTTGGTATAACCTCATCTCGTACTTATTACTACCAACAGCCTGATCAGAGGTAAGACTTTAAGAATCATCGATCCCCTCACAACTGATTAAATAGGTCATCTATACTGAGTACTAGATTATTGTTCTACTAGGTCACCTAATTCAAGAACCAGTAGTCCTCACATAACCCTAATCTCATCTCTGCCTTATCAATGAGAGAAACATTGGCTTCTTAATGTGATACACTTGGTTTAACAATTCCCTCCATATATAAGTTCACTAACAACACCCTCATATCATAATGATCTGTGGGAGATACCTGATTTGAAGAAACATATATCTATGTCTCACTATGGTGTACATCAATGAAGATGTCTATCTCTCAATTTGGAGGTAAATATAGATCATCATCATGGAAGACATTCTTGTACTCTTCCCCTACAATAAGAAACTGATAACTAACAACATCCACATCATGATGGGTCATGCTATCCTAGTGATGAGTAATCAGATGGACCCTTCTATGCATAAGTTCATCCCACACTATCTTGGTTTTCCTTTCCCAATAATTTTAAAACCATATTACGCCCCTGTGTAAAAACCATATCCTCCACTTCAAACAGACAATATGTGCTTGAGCTATTGATAACAAGTCTATACCTAATATGACATCGTAATACTTCACCATAGCTAACAAGATATCTCAAAATAAACTAAAGAGTCCATGAGGTAGGTCACTCTATCAGCACAAGTGTGTGATTTCTCATTCATATATTGTAGGATTCTCCGTGGGAAAGGTTTGAGCTAAAGGCTCATCCGTGATATCTAAGACTTGAAAAATATATGTGGCATGAAAGGAATGAATAGAGAACATGTCTATTAATATAAATTATAAGGTCAAAAACACATAAATCATACCCCCAATCAATTTTGGAGTCTCTTGGTTATAATCATTGACTTCCAGCAGCTATCTCTTCCCTTTTCCTCTATCTCCCTATGCGTGGAATAGACCACCTGAGTGAGTTGGTGCAAACAAGTAAAAGTGCCTACTATCTCATGCTTCTCTAAATGATCCTCTATCATGTTTGCTTCTATATGGACATTCCATAATCTGCCGCATCCTCTACCTTGAAATCCCTTCTACGATCTCTATATCAACTATACGACAGGTAAGAAAATTTCATACCAGATATACCCTGGCATCACACGAGTAGTAATTCCTCTCTCTGGGCTAACTATGTAACACCCCGAGTATTTATTATCCTTTTTTGATGAAATCAAATTTCCATTTATATCATAAAATTTACTAATTAAAAGATTCCATTAACATGACACAGACTGGGTGTATGTTACATGGAACATTGACATGGTGTATCTTTCACAAAATAGTGAATTGGTATATGTTACGCACAACACCAATGTTTCTACAAGTCATAATTTTATTATTATAATTATTAAAAATAAATAACAATAACCTAGCCATTAAACATAGTAATATTAATAGTAATAACTACTTTTCAAATATTTTTTATAATATTTTTATATAAATAACACATATTGACAACATAATATATATTATTTGGTAAATTTTTTAAATGTTTTAAGAAATACTATTTTCTCAAACAAACTAATTTTTATAGTCTTCTATGAAAAACAATAAAAATATTTTTATATGAACACTGAAATTTATTTGATAAAATAAAATTCATTTTTTAAATTAATAATGTTGAAATTATCTTAGGGTGCAATTGAGGTTTTTTATAAGAAACATCATTTTTTGATTAATAGTGAAAAGGCCGTATGTTATTTCAAAACTTCTTTTTCTTCTAATTTATTTATATGGATAAATTATATTTTATTATAGTTTAAAATTTTAATTATATAATATATTTATCAATTTTTAAAATTTAGTTCATTGAGATCAATTTCAAATTGATATTACATATTATAACTTACCAAAATTTTGAATACTTTTACATTAAAAACCGATATTCTCAATGCTTCTATGAGATTAATTTTAAGTTAATTTATACAAATATTTAGATTATAATTTCTAAACATTGATTCTATATTTTTAATTAGTATAATTTATAATGTCTTATTTGTTCATCATAGTTTTTGACCAAAAAAATTTGTAAAAATAATTAAAATTTATTACAACAATTAAGGAAAAATTAAGCTTAAATAAAGAATAAAACTTAAATTTAAGATCCAAAATGACCTAAAAACATTTCCAATGCCCATTTTCTAGTTTTTATCATGCATATAACTTTAATTATTTCATTTTGTTTTTTGGTATTACTTTGTTTAGGTAAAATCAAGAGTAAACCTAACATGTTTTAAAAAATTCCAAGTGTTTCATTTACTAAAAAAAGTCCACCACCTCTCCCTCTTCCTAAAACCTCTAAAAACACATAGGTTTGACAAAAATATTACCAATAAAAAACCCAAAATAGCTCCATTATTACTAAAATACGTCACTTTTTTAATAAAATCCAAGGAATCTTTTTTGTACAAACAAAATGGAGTTACCTGATTAAGAGGTAACATCTTCTCTCAAGCTCATTTTTTTATTTTCAATCTCCACCCCTACATTCTATAAATTACATGATTTTATAAAAAACATGTATTATAAATATACTAGGGGTTTTTTATTATAAATTTTCTACTAACACTTTCACACACTTCTATCTAACGGGTAACAAACATACTACTTATGTGTACGGTGAACAACCATCCCACTAAATGATGATTGATCATTTCATCATTGATCACATATCATGGTTGATAATATGATTGGATAATATATTTTTATATGTCATATGTTATTATTTTTATTTATTTAATTTTCATAAATTTTTTTACAACACATATATTTTTTACATTCCATTTAGTGTAAATACGATAATTTCATTTGAAGAAATGTAGACTATTGCCCTATCAAAGCGATGTGATTTCATCACACAGTACTTGAAATTTATTAATAATGGGATTAGTGAAATTATATGATATATATAAAAATATAATTTTAATGTAATTATATAATATAAATACATACATATATGACTTTTTTATTCTTTCATTCAATACGAAAATAAAAATGGAAACAACATTTCAATCTACGTACGACTTGCCTTCTCCTTGATCGTTTTATTCAATTTTTTAATTTTATATTATATAGATTAATATAATAAAAATTTAATGAAGATAAAATATTTTTAAATAATTTTTTTAATTACATAATCCTTATATAATTATTTTCAATGAAGATATAACAAATTCAGACACATATGAACAACAAAGAAAATAATACCCAATGTGAAACTGTAACATAATATTGTTAACAAGAGGTTAATATATGGTCATAATTAAACCATATATGGTACTAGATATAATAATATGGTTATTTAAAATATTAAAAAAATATTATATTTATTATATAGGTGTTCTGAACGAGTACGAGAAGAGTCAAGACACACAGAAAGGGGATTTCGTCTCACTTTTTTATTTACGTGAGATACATGATTTATTCACCACTGATTACTTTTTTTTAGTGTGTATAATATCCATGTATTTATTCAATTATTATTATACATAACATTATGTACATTTACATATCTATTATATGATCATTTTTCATGGGATATATGTTTAAATATTTTTCAAATCGGTAAGACAGTTTTGTCTTAGTTTACCCTCATTGAGACACATGCCATGTTATGAACCTATATTTTCATATTTGGTGTGTATGATTCATTTCATGTTATATTATTAATCTCATTAAATTCATTAAATATTATTCTTCATGTAATTTCACTTTCTTACATGCGGATTATTGTTCAACTTTATCATGTGGTATGAGTTTATTTAAAAAATCTCATCATTTTTCATGATTATTTATGTTAATGACTTCAGGGATAAAATTTTATGATCAATACCTAAAGGGAACTCATGAATTTTCTTATCCTATGGTTATTAATGTTATATTAATATATTGGAGCCATTGTTTCCACTCTTTGGTACACATGATAGTTAAGAAAATGTTTTTAAGAAATATTGATTTTACCCTCTCTTCAGTCGTAAATATGTGTTACTTCAAAATTGGGTTTTCTGAAAAGGGATTCCAACAATATTATACTATTCACCAATATTAATTAAAAACATTTTTCCTTTTTTTATCTTTTACCAATGTTTTCATATGAATATTTTTTTGTTTCTAACCAAGGTAATTTTCTACACTTTTACCATGTAAAGGGGGTGTTATTTATACTTGATATGACTTGTTCAGATTTAATAATTTTCATCTATATGAATCATTATTTTCAGGTTTAAAAGGTTTATTTTTTTAATAATGTTTTAAAAAAATTATTTTCCATGAAATGGTTTTAAAAAAATCAAGCTTCTTTTACATATTTTCCAGGAAAACAGTTTTCAAAATGTTTTCAATCTTTTTTATAAGTATATATAGTTACATCAAAAGAAATGTTTTTCAAAAATAAATCAATAATTTTTTATAGGTTTTAAATGTGTTTTAAAAGTAATTTTTTTTAAAATGTTTTTAATCTTATTAATACGTTTTCAAATAGAATGGGTTTTAAAATGTTTTAGGCCTTATTTTATAAGTTTTCAAGGAAAAAAGTTTTCAAAATTTTTTCAAAAAGTTTTCAACCTTCATTTATAAGTTTTTAAAGGAAAAGTTTTTTAAAATAATTCCATGTCATATTTATATGATTCTTAATTATTTTTTAATAAAATTATTTTCAAATGGGTTTGTGTATTAAAAATCTTTTTTCCTAGAAGAAATGATATTTTCCTTAAGAAACAATTTTGAATGGTATTTTAAATTTATTTTCAATCTAATATGACATTAGATATTGATACTTAGAAATTTCTAGGAAATAATATAAAGGTTCAACTCATATTTTTTCTATTAATGGGTTATAATTGATTAGAGGTATTTAGGAAACCTATTTCTCTTCCATGGGTTATCTGTTTATGAAACCCATTTCAAATTTCGGGGTTACATGTTTAAAAAATCCATTCTTATTACTGATTTATATGTTTATGAAATATATTTACCTTTCAGAGGTTATGTTATTGATGAAATAATTATGAAACCTATATCTTATTCAATAGGTTGTGACTACTTATTTATGATATCCATTTCATTTCATGGGATATGATATTATTGTTTATTATTTTTTGGAAAATGTATGTATTATTTCATTATGATATGGGTGGGTCCTATATCTCCCAATAATTATTTAGAAAATGATTTATATCTCATGAGATATAAATGGATAGACTGAGAAATTAACATTGTTCGGTATTATAGGATTTGAATGGAAATGAACTATGTTCAGTATTAGAGGTATGAAATGAGGAATGTATTAAATTAAGTAATATAAGGATGGAATGGGGTGTGAACCAAGCTCAGTAAAAAAAATTCCTCAAATATGGTCTCAAAAAAAAATCCTTGACTACTGTGGAAATCATTATATATGATTATGTGTTTTTTTCAATTCCATTTTTTATTCCAATGTTATGATTTCTTGGCTCATGTTTGTTATTTTATTACAATTCATGTCTTATGAAATTCTAATATTTATGAAATGAATCTTGATTATGATCCTTTATATTCATAGTATGATCTTATATTTTCATGATCATGTTATCATACCATTATGCACCTAATTATAATTACATATATCTCATGTTTGTCATTACCAAGCATATGAGTTCACCCCTTTTTTATGTTTACTTCCCAAGTTTATAAATATATATTTCATGAATGATATATATAAGAGGTATTTTATTCTTAGATAACCTTATGAGAGATATTGAGTCTCACTCATATACTAGTGTTTATGTTTCTTTGTTTCTAAAGGCACTAGACTAGTATGATCTTTGGGCGTCTCTTTGTATATTGTATTAAGTATACCAGAAAAGTGATGTAATGTTGATTTATACATGTCTAGGGTTACTATAATTGGTATTATATTAAAGTATTATTTATATTGTGGAACCTATTATGAGAAAACCTTAGTTAGAACCATTAGGACATGTCAAGGGATATGTCTTAGGTTAAAGAAATGTATATGAAATTGTCATGGAATTTTTGTAATGGATAGAGTGAGTGGTTTCTTTATAATACATCCATGTCATGATACTACAAGTGTATGTGGATATATAATATACATATTTATGGGTAAGAACTCAGATAAGATATTACAGGCCTTACATTGGGTAATCTTTTACATGACAACAAGCATTCCTACAATCATAGTTTTACATTTCTAGGGGATATTCTTTTGGAATTCAAAAACTCTACACAAAACGTCATGAAGTATTTTAATATAATTTGGATATAAAAAGACTAGAATGATCATAGGGTGTTGTATATTAATGAAGGTTCCATGATATATACATCTTATAAGTAATTTTCTTCATGAGTATGTGGTTTTCTACTATGATAAGTAATGCACACACTATGCTTTTGGTTTTTATAAATGGAAGTAAATAGATTAATTTTGAATGTTTTGGATGATTTTCTAATGAGAATTAAATTTGGATGATCACTAGAGTGAATGATATTGTTCTCATGCCTAATTAGTTTTCACAGAACATGATTTACAATGTGCACCATGACCATCTCTTGGAATCCACAAGGAAGAGAAAGAAGGACTTCACTAAGAGTTCTGGTAATAGAGAACATGGGGAAAAATGTTTTGTTTCCATTATGTTAATAATGTGGAAATAATAACCTAACTTAATTTCTTAAATGAATATGAAGAAGTTTTTTCTATGTAAAAGAAGGACACAGAGATAGTGACTTGATGTGAAAAATAATGATTTTGGCTAATAAAAAAGGATGAAAATATTGGCATCCCAAAGAAATCATCGAAGATTAAGTTTTTTAAGTGTATATGAAATGATCATTATGAAATGAAATTTATGAAGAGGAATGCTCTTGAAGAGAATAAGCAAGGTGGGGAATTTAATGGTTAAATTGTAGATGACTACATATGGAATATGAAAGTATAAAGGTAATTCATAGTAGGATGAGGTATCATTTTAAATTTAATATGGATAAAGTATAATAATAAATGTTTCTAGGTATTTGGATTAAGGGATAATGTTATATATGGATTTTTCATTTTATTGTTTTCACTATGGATTTTCAAGAATAAATTGAATGGTTCTGATGGAATAGAAAAGTGATATAATTGAATGGTTATATCCATAAAAACACATGATTAAGGGAAATATATACCATAATACATTCCTTACATTATGATAATGTTTTTCAGATAATGATATATGGGATATGAACAAATAATTTGGATAATACTACTTACCATGGAACTAATTAAAGACCTATTGACAAGTTGTTAATTATATTATAGACGAAGTTTACAATTTCTAGGATTTAAGTAATATATCCCATGATATTTGGAATAAGGAATCACATATTTTTTAAATAAATGTTTATAGTAATTCAGTTCATTACTTAGTTGAAAGTGAGCATATGATAACGATATTCACATTTTTTTGAATGTGAAAACTGATAGAAACATTCTAATATATGAGGGAATCAATGTTAAGCTAATTTAATGACTTTCATTCTAATGATTTGTAATTTCATTATTCACAAGGATTATAAGGATAAACATTCATGGAAATTGTATGTTAAACTATAGAGGAAGTATTTATGCATTAAGATTGTATTGAAAACCCTGTTTAAAAGGATAATTAGTTATTAATTTTATTTCAAGGATGTCTACAAAATTTATTTTGGAAATTATATTAATGTGGTTTTGGAAAAGGACAACAAATATTTCATTTGAAACAAATCATGTTTGGTAAGGTTGTGGGTTTTCAACCCATGGCCAACAGACAATAACGGTTTCAAACCTACAACTGGCCTATGTGATGTCCTAGTTAATGCATTATTATTTTTTATAAATAATTATTTATGATGAAACAATATTGTTACTGTTTATTTTGAGAGTTTAATGTATTGAAAATATTGAATTTAATAATATCTATAGTCAAACAGTTGTATTTTTTATTCATTTATTTTCCTTAAAATCTTTTAAAAGTTATTTTAGTGCTTCAAGCATCAATGTAAATTTATATAAATCCATTTATTGAACTAATGGATGAATAAGAAATCATTAAAAGAACAACTAATGAAAGAAATTTTATATATAGAAAAATATCAACTAAGTATTTTCCTTATAACATTAGGTAATAAATTAATTACTCAATGTTATAGTAATGATCAAAATAAAATGTGATTTTTAATAACCTAATTTTGTTATACCAATGGGATTTTAAATCATAAAAAATTCATGAATTTTAGCCACTAATGTTTTCATTGTTCTTTAAATTATTTTTTTTGATGACGTCATTCACTCCCAATATATATTTATGCTTTTCCTTCATGTCCAATCTTTACCATCGACCTATGTTCTCCTAAGTGGTGGCCCAGTTATCGGTTACCTTGGGTAACTATTATGGTTTACACATTTCATTTTTATGTGGTTTCTTATTATCAATTTTTATTATGTGGGTTTCTATAAAGGAAACATTAAATTATTAAACCATTGATAACCAATATGAATTTCTTCGGTGAAATTCATTTTAAGTGGGGTATAATGTAACACCCCATGTTTTTATGCACCTTTTTAAGAAAAATTAAATTTC
Source organism: Viscum album (assembly GCA_963277665.1). Classification (NCBI taxonomy): domain Eukaryota; kingdom Viridiplantae; phylum Streptophyta; class Magnoliopsida; order Santalales; family Viscaceae; genus Viscum; species Viscum album. The sequence goes on from OY728145.1 coordinate 1,768,379,446, forward strand.
CATTTATATGTTCTACTAAATTAAGTCAAAAATACCATTCACATGGAATGTAATTGGTGTATGATACATGGAACATCAACTTGGTTTATGTTATACTGAATAGAGACATGGGGTATGTTAAGCCGAACAAGGATTTTTCTACAAAACATCATTTTATAGTTATAATTATTTAATTGAGATAAATATAAAACAACCATTAAAGATAGTTTTATGAATAATAATAACAAATTTTAAAAAATATTTTATAATGGTCTTTTATAAATAATACAAATAAATATTGAAAGATATAATTTTTATAACTGTTTTATCAAACAAACTACTTTTAATATCCTCGGGTGAAAACTATAAGAATAATTTTAGAAAAATTTATAAATTTAATTTCATAAAATAAACTTAATTTTTGAATTTATAATTTCAAAATTATCTTAGGGGGAAATATTCAAAATGTTATGAGAAGCTTCAATTTTGGATGAAAATCAAGAGGAACAGACTTTGGTCGATGCCCATGTTTACCTTGTATTGATTACTTTAGAAAATTAATAGATTGATTCCATTTAATCATGAATAAATTATCAAAATTAATGATTAATCTATCCTATCCCACAATACGCATGATCTACAGATGAATCTATTAGTTAGTTGATCCATCATCATTGTAGAAACAAAAACTGAGAATGAAAACCAAATGAAATCAAATCCTTCCTCAAAATGGATTGGTCGCTGATTAAAAATGATCATGTTCCATAGATGTTGGTGATATCCATCGATTCTTTCTCACAACAATCATCAATATTTATTTTGAACATCAATCACTAATCAGATCTCCTATGATGGATCTAATGGATTTCTTCAATTTGTTGGGTTACGTGGCTAACCCTGCAAATTTTCCATAATCATATACTTAATAGAGGAAATTATATTCGTACATCCACCATAATATATTATAATTTATTTAATTATTTTATTCACTTTACTCATATGATGTCATTTTTACAATCTCTCTATGAAGATAAAGGTTTTTTCATACCTCGGGTAAACCCCAAAGTAGAAACTTAATTATTCCCTCATAATCTTGATTTTTACCCCCATTTATATGTAATTGTACATTTCATGAAAACTATTCATGATCACAATTTAATATATTTATTAAATTTTAAAAAATAATTTTGAGCAAACCATGACTCAAAATAACATGTCACCTCATCACCTGGTCTTGAAATTAATCAATACATTATCTATAAATAATACATAGACAATTTGAGTCATTACACATGAATTATTTTTTAATTTTAGAATGGATAAGGTTGATTCTTCTTGGGGACCCTTGAGTGCGATCTATTTTGTATTGTTTTTTGGATCATCTTATAGATATTCTAGTTTTAATAGATGAATGATAATAAATCATCTTGTCCTTGGGTTATTGATTGTTTCAAATTCATATTGATGACTATTTTGAAATTTTTACTCATTTATTTTAGAGATGTCGTGTCCTAAGTTAGGTTGTGTCCAAATATTTTCTAATTGTTTTATTTCTATTTAGCATTATGGTATGTGTGTTATTAGGGAACCATTAATTCAATTATTATTTTTTTATTGGGAGTGATGTAGAATATCAGATGTTTATTATTGGATATCATAGAAATGGGATGGAATTGGGGTCCACATCGGGATTTATGGGGAGTAGTTTTATTTTCTATTCGACCTTGGAGGCCACTAGGCTATTTTTATTTTTGAATCACCATGTGATGGTATTTTGAGGTATCTTATTTAAAAAACTTGTATGTTTTATTTGTATATTAGTTTATATCCTTGTAATTTCTTAATGAGGAGTGTCTCTCATTATAGCTATGCATGATTGGATTCCAGGGATTTGGTTTTTTTTCTTTCATGATTTTTGAATAATATCACATTTCATTCGATTTTTTGGAGCCAATGTTGTGTGGTCGGGTTTGTCCAATGTAGTTTTGTAACTCCCTTTAGAGTTTTTAGGAATTTGTTAGTTCAAATATAGCATCTTATTTTGTAGAAGGAGGTAGTCTAATATTCCAAAATATGTTAACAAATTGTATATGGTGGGGATACCTTTGACATGTATCCTATTTCATAGAAAATCACATTCATCTATTTCTGATAAATTATTTTGTATTCAATTTTCACATATTTTTTAGATTAACCCATGTGGAAACAATTTCATGGTGGATTTTTCAACTCATTCTTTCTGTGTAGTTTTTAGAAGCATTGGTGCTTCATGGATTATTTAAAAACATGTGCGTACTAGAATAATTTTATTGGGACCCTTGGAGAATATGGGTTAAATATTATGTTCAACACATAGATTTTTTTGACATTTATATAATACTATGTAAACCACTTCATTTTCACTATTATATTGTCCATGGTTGGATCATAGTTTTTCAAATAGATCACCATCATAAAGTAAACACTATGAGTAAGTATTGAATCAGATATGGACAATTAACTATTTGTTGAAATTTTGGAAAACCATGTGTCCTACACAAATTCTTTACAAATGAAATTAAATATTTTACTTTTCCAAATTTTAGGTCTACACCCCTCCATTATCTCACACTCTGTTGGAGTGGACTAGGAGCCTCTTACATGGGAGCACCCCACATCTACTTATTTTTTGGTGGCATCATTCTATGGATTTACGTGATTTCATCCAATGTAAGTTCCTATAAACCACAAACAATATCTTATTATTCATTTGTCATTTATTTACATTGTATCATAATCCAAAGTGTTTATAATATTGAATTTTTCTATTTGGTTTGGCCCAAATCATATAAATTTCTTCATATACATGTTGTAAATGCGAGGACAATACCTATTTTATTTTTCAACATACCATGTGTCAGAATTCTTCATGATTATAATTGAAACTAGATAGTTGTATCATTTTTATCACATTCTATGAAATTACATTAAATAATTTATGTTTTTGTAATAGTTTTTCATTTTAATTAATGTAATTTTTATGCCCCATGATGGTGCATGTAGTGTAAAAATTATCTAAAAAGAAAAAATGTGATGATATTTCATGACTTATGTTTATGATAATTCATAATTATATTTCAAAGAATTATTTTAATTTTAAGAACAATTATGAGCACCAATATGAGGATTTAAAAAGTATTATTTTGCTAATTTATTTTTTTACAAAATGATTTGGTGTTCTGAAAGTTATTAAAATATTCAATGTGAAATGATTGAATTAAAAAGTGGTGTTTTAGTCATTTTACACTATATTTGAAATCCATTTTTATCCTTAGAATAATTTCATAACAAGGGTTTCAGGTGTATACAATTTTATGATTAATCAATATGGGGTGGTTGGTTTCAAAGGGACGTGTAACACCACCACCTTCAAGTAATTAACCATTTGTTTATGATTTTTAAGTATTTAATTTATATGGGTGATGTTTTCATGAATTTGGGGTAATTTTAGAGCATTTTTTAGAATTTTATACAAGTGAAAAGTTTGGGAAAATCATAAAAATCCTATAGGAAACCATGTATAATGATGCAAGTGATAAAGGGAAGGCACACAAGCTATGTACGGTTTCTCCAACCCATGTTGAAGCCTTAGAGAAACCTTGATTTTTAGGGTAGTGGGAATTTTCATATTTGGAGCATGGTTTGGAAACTATGTGATCCAAAAAATTGAGGTTAGTCTATATAGGTGGTTGTTTACACATAGTTAGGGAATTTTTTGTGTAACCGTGCAACTAACTATGCATGGGTAAAAGGTGAGATCCAAAAATTGTGGATCTTATGTTTTGTGTTTTGTAACTCCCTTTTTTTCTTCCTATATAGACCTAACAAATATTATCTCTTCCCAAAGGATATGAATGTTTCTCCAATTGATCCATAGGTGATCGACTATCTATCCTTGGGGATTTGATGTCAGATCCTCTTGGTAAGTGATCATTCTTGGTCATTATTAGTTTTTTTCGTAGATCTACATCTCTATATAAATTGTGTTGTTAGATATAAATACACTTTTCCTCGATATATGATATTTGATACTAAATATTATTATATTTCGCCTTATTTTTTATAGGAGAAGAAATCCAAGGCGGGTCAAGGAGATTTAACCTAGTTCTATGAATGTTTCTTAGGCTTTTATTTGTTTTCAACATAAAACAAAAGGTGTGTGTATTTACTCTCAAATCCTATATTTATAGTTTGAATGATAATTTTATAATTGATTAATTCAATAACAAAATATTGTTAAATTTTCATGCAATTTATTTTTGAAACCCTCTGTAGTGATGGTTTTTGAATTTGGTGGTTATGTGGGAACTGGTTGTGCAAGGGCTTCATTTCATGAATTTAGAATGGTGCTATAAAAATATATATTTTTTGAAATTTTGGTAAATGGATTCATTTAAATTATTTCAATAATTTTATGGTTTTATGGAAATATAATTGAAATGGTTTGTTTTAAATTTTTTCAATAAATGTAAGGTTTTATTGAAATAGTTGAAGTGATTGTTTTGGTATTGGGATTTTTCATAAAAGGTTATGTGTGTCAAAATTCATTGGTTATGGATAAGGGTTATGATTCTACCTCATTATTCTAGGATAGATTAGGGTCGGAGCTCTCCCCTGTCAAAATTGTTTCATTAACATGTCTATGTCCAAGTGTATTCAGTCTAGATAAGGGTGTGAAGTCTACCACATAATTTCTAGGATGGATAATGGTAAGTGATTTCTTCTATCATAGTGGTTAATAGTAAGAAGTCTCCCCAATCATTTCTGGTATATATAAGGGTATGGTATTTCAACCACTAAAATGGAAGTTGTCAAATTATTTTAAATAAAATATTGATTTCGTTCCTTGGAAGTTGTTTTTATCTTATGAAAACTTTTTTGTTATGCGACTTAATTATCTATTGATATAATTGTTCTAGAAATTGTTTTATATAAACTATATTATATAAATTTTCTAACATGTTCTATCCCAATACCTAGAGTTGGTAAGCAATATAGGGAAAACCATATGAGTTTCATTACTAACCCCATCTATGGAACATTGTTTCTTTTGTAGATATCATTTGTAGAGACCCAAGAATAGATAATTTATTACACATATCTAGTGGTATTTATTTATAGATAGTATGTTTCATGGAATTGGAGCATGCATTGGGATTTGATAATGGATTTCTAATTGGATTCTGTGAGTCTTGTTTTCCATAATTTTATTTGATATTGTTGTCTTTTGCTGTGGTGTTAGGTTTTATTTTGATTTTGATAAACTAAATGTTGAGTTTTATTTAATTTTTATCATGAAAAATGTAGTGGATTGTTTGGTTATGAAATCTTGGATAGATATTTTATTCTAAAAGGTAAAATTTCCCCCACATGTATCAAATCCCTTCATCATTTATTAACACACTTTGTCATCTTGATGATGCCACTTAAGGCCAAGTAACATTCAATAGTGTTCTCAAGATAATGAGGAGGGGTGGGATGTTATAAGTGGTATCATCTTGGTCATTATTAATATCATTCTGGAATAATTGGTCTTTGACATGGTATTGGTTGTCTATCTTAGAGTTGAAAATCATGTCGGTTATTCTTGAGTTGGTATCCTAGAAAGGTAAAGGATTGTTGTGACTGGAATTGAAGAGAATAAAATGATGTAGATAACCATTTTATGATGAACATTATGTTTCTAGGGAGATGGGTATATAATTATTATGGAGAAAATTATAGGACTTGAAATATCATTTTCATGGGTTTAACAAACTATATGAGCATGACATGCATTAGAATAATACTGAGTATGTTATCTTCACTATACAAAGGCCCTTTTGAGATACATGAATGGGTTGAAAAGTTTGAATATTCCTTTGCATTTCCACCATGGTTCAATGTGGTGGATAATGTGTTTTATGTATCTCAGTTGAAATAGCATCATCTGGATCTTTACCTTGTTATTCGATGGGATCATGTTGAACTTGAGTCAGATTCTTTGATGATACATATCCTAATGCAGATTTTGGATAGGAAATAGATATTCATTCATAGGAAAATCACCAGTCTAGTGCATGTTTTATGGATTCAAGATAAGATCCAAGAAGACACATGGGAATGGGAGAAGAAAATGAATGAGGAATGCCCAAAATTCTTTCACAAAATCGATTGTTTTCCACTTTCTAAGAACATAATGGTCAGTGGTGGGGGGAATGTAGAACCCCCATTTTCAAGTAAGTAACCATTTTATTATGAATTTTAAGTCACTAAATTATATCTGTGTGGTTTTTATGAGGTTATAAAACTTTTAGAGTGTTTTGGGGATTTTCTATAGGTACACGGTTGGTGCATAGTTTGGGAAAAGTCATGCCACACCAAAAGTAAACTTTCCACAATGATACATGGAAAATAGAAAGGCACACAAGTTGTGCATGATTTTTCCAAACTATACAGAAGCCTAGGATAAAATGTGATTTTTTGGATAGTGGGATTTGGCATAGTTGGCACATGTTTTGGAATCTGTGTGAGCCAAACTGCATTGTTCAACCCTAGAGGTAATATCATGTGCATGATTAGCTAACAGATTGCCTAACCATGTGACTAACCATGTACGAGTCTAATGTGAGATCCCAAAAGTGTGTATCTGACTCATTTTGGTCAATAAATCCCCAATTTTCTCTCCTATGTGGCCCTACCTCAATATTATCTACTCCCAAATGCCACGTAAGGTTATGTCATTGATCAGGAGGCGATTCAGAGGTTTCCTTGTTTATTTGAAGTTGAATCCTCACAAGGAGTGATAATTCTTGTTCATTCATGGTTCTTTTTCATAGATCTAATTCCCTATATTTATCAGTTTCTTTGACATACATATTCTATAGATATATCAATGTTACTGGAATCAAAATATTATCATATTTGGCCTTTTTATTATTATAGTTTGAGATACAAGGTGGGTTAATAGTGATTTAACTATGTTTCATGATTATTTTTCATGTTGTTCTTCATTTTAATCCAAAACCCTAAGGTAGGTTGATTCAATTATGACTCATCTATTTAAAACTAAAGGCTTAGTTTCAAATTAGATAAATTTATAAATTTTATTTTTGAAATTTATGAGAAAATCATGGTTGAAGTTTTTGTGATGGGTTGTGTATTTTTTGGTTTTGTGTGAATTGGTTAGGCAAGTGATTTCATTTATTATTTTAAATTGTTAATTCTAAAATTTAAATTTTATGGATTTCAGGTAAATGGTTTCATTTAAATCTTTTCATTAATTTTATGGTTTTATTTAAATAGAATTCAAATATTTTTTTAATGGTTTTCATTACATGCATAGTTTTACTAAAATTGTTGAAATGAATATTTTGGCATTTGGTTTTGTAATGTATCGTTGTGTGTGTTTATATGAATTCTTGGATGTTATGGGTATGGAGTATCCCCAATCATTCTAGGATGGTTAAGGGTCATGTATCTCCCCCAAAAAAATTTGTTCTATTTGTTGGGTGTGTTTGTGTGTATTCATACCAAAGACGGGTGTGAAGTCCCCCCCCCTGCCCCACATCATTTTCATAATTCATATGGTTCATGGATTTATCTGATAAAAATGGTTATGGTTAAGAAGTATCCCCCATAATATCTTTAATGGAATAGGGTTTTCATTTCCTATAGAAAAATGTAAATTATGGAATGGTTTTAATGTATTGTTTGGTTTCTTTCCTTGGAACTGTTTGTTATCTAGAGAAAACTATTTTTATTGAACTTGTTTATATTTTGATATAAACTATTTTATAAATTTTTTATATAAATTTTTTTATATAAATACTCTCACATGTTTTATCCTTGTGGAATTAGTAGGGATGTCATTTGAATAAAACCTACAGAGTATCATTACTCACCCATAATTTGGCACGTTGCTGCCATTGAATATATAATTTATCAAGACAAATGAAAATATAATGTATCAAAATTATCTAGTCGTATATCATGATACTTGTGATGTTTCATGGAATTAGATCATGGAGTATAATTGGATCATATAGTTGTTATTTAGTTATTTGAATATTTTCTTCTATTGTTTACTATAATATTATAGTCTTCCACTATGATAATAGTTTTATATTGATTTTCATAAATGAAATGTTGAGTTGTACTTAATTGTTATCATCCATCATATTATGCTTTTTAGTTTATGTATGGTTGGATAGCTGTTTTATTTTTAAATTTAAAAATATCCAATGATGTATTGAATACCATCAACATTTATTACTAGCCTTTGTAATCTTGGGGAATTCATTTAAGGCCAATTAACATTCCATTTCCTTCTTAATCCAATGAGTAGGGGCATTCTGTTACAAGACGATTTATACTATGTAAAATGGATTTTGAAACATGATTGTGGATTTAAATATTTTCAATGATTATTTAATTGGATATCTGAGTTCCAATTATGTTTTTAAATAATTTTTATAATATTTTTGTTAGTGGTTAATTGTGACAGCTTTTTAAAGCATTTATTATGATTTTAATTTATTCAATAGTTTTAAAGGAGAAGTAAAATTTTTAATTTTATGATGAATGATTTTTCAAAAAATAAGTGAGACCCTTTTGATCCCCTTTTGGTTTTATTATTCTCATAGTTCCACGTGATCCCAAGGGGGAAATTTAATGTTGACTTATCTATATATGATTCATTTGTTTTGACGTAAATGGGTTAACTACTTTTTAAGGGTATGAGAGGTGATGTGTGTGTGATAGAAAGTGTTGTTCCCAATACTTTTCCCTTGTTATGGTATACCTTGGGAAATGTAATAGGTGGGTTATCTTGTTAATTTTAGGACCTATGTTCATCTATGTTATGTAATTTTTCCCATAATCAAGAGAGACTATAGATTGAATGTTTTCCCCAAATATTGAATGACCTCATGGGAGGTGGGATATAGAGAGACTATGGGGGGTACTATGAGATCCATGTTAGGAATAATTTAGCATCCAAATTTTATATTCTTATTAGGTGCTTCATGATCATTGGGTAATTTTATGTTACTACAACAACAATTTATTTGAAATTAATATTGAGATACATGAATCTAATATCATATTAACAATCATTTATGATATTTATCTCTATGATTTTATTATATCCCTTTATTATTATACTATTTTTTGACTCTATGATGTTTTTTATATATCGTTTCCTCATGAATTTACATAATGGTTATTGATTTCATTCATTCTTCCTTATTTAAGTTGTTTACCTTTCAGAATCATTGATGTGATATTGTTATTGGTTTTAAAAGAAGTAAAATTGGTATGTCTAAATTAAATGTTCTTTAATTTTTTAAAATAATTAGATTGAAATGTGTTATTTTATGTGGTAATTTTACTCCTAAAGTGTTTTGAATTATTTTTATATGAAAAGTGTATATGGTTTGTTTTACAATCTCTATGCCTGTGTGAGTTTTGAAAATAGAAAGTTAGGCCAACATGCATAGTCATATAGGAATTTAATTTTCAAATATGTTTTGAAAAATTATTTAAAATTTTGGAATATTGTTTAAGTATTGAAATGTGTATTTAAAAGGGCTTATTCTTCAAATTGTTTCAAAGATATAAAATAAAAAGTTGATTTGTGAATGAGATAAGTGTTGAATAAAGAATTTTTAATGTTATTGTTTTCATTTAATAAATATCCTGTAAAATCTGTTGTTAACACACTTTTTAGGTGTGGATGATTATCATGGGTATTATTATTTAAAATTATTATTTCATTACAGTATTGTGAACAAGAAATTGTAGGATGTATCATTAATGTGACTTCTTAGATATGGTGGGTTGTGGTGACCTACTAGGATATTATCTCATACCGATATTTTACAAGTCATGGTTCATTCTAGTTATATTCAAAAAAAAATTATGTTTTTGTAGATAATTTTGGTTTTATAGTGACCATGGGTCCCTCAGTGACTCATTAGATTTTCTATGGGGGTTCCCTTTGTATTCAGTTATTTTTTTTGTTTCATATTTTATTATAATATGGATAATATATATCATCCTTGGTTGGTCCATTATTTATTTAAAAATTTCATATAATATCGTTAGGTTCAATTGTGATTTTTTAATGATATTTTATGTTTATTTTATTTATGTTGTTAAGAAATATTTTTAGTAGGATTTTTAAATTCCCCCCATTGTATTTTAATTGATATCTAGAAATTAGTTTCTATCCCATGGGGTTCGGGAATTCCCTTCAGGAATAGTGGAGGAACGATTCATGTTCTTGGATTTAAGAATAAATGGGTCAATTTATTACATTATTTTTATATTTTTATTATTCCTAAGACATATTATATAATTTACTTGTTCAGTGATTCGATTATTATCTCTCACACTTTTGTAAGGATACTATTGTTTTGTAAAAAATCAATAATTCATGATATATGGGTAAATCAGCCTCTTTTATTTTCTTTTAATATGAAATTACTACCCTATTCATTTTTTTAAATATGCTTATAATCTACCCATAATGACATATTGATGATTTTTCCCTAAAAATGTATTTGAGACCACCCATTCCAATGTGTACATTATATATTTTATGAATACTACTATAAAATAAGATAAAACTAGAAGGGATACTAGTGAGGATATTTTATAGAGAGACGGTTTATATTTTTTTAAATAAGTTGTGTATATAATTGATTATCAAAGTCACTAAAACAGAAGTATATCTAACCCATTTGATATTTTTATGATATATAAAGATTTACTTATGGTTGTGATTTGAATTAAACATATGATTAGCATAGTTTGTTATTTTTGTTTTTGAAATTAGTGTTGACCTACTTATGAGGGTTAGTATTCTTATTTTTCAGATTATTATTAGGTATAATTGGTGAAAAACAAGAGATAAGTGAGAATAAGAAGTCTAATTATAAGATAAATCCATGAAATTTTAGTGTTGATTTGATAACATGTTTTTATATAAATCACATTTCGTTTCTATACCAATAAGTGGATGTGATTATATAATATATTTAACTATGATTAATCTTCGAAAAATAGGTTGGATCAGTTCTAACATAGTAATAAATTTGATCATGATGATTGGGGTTAAGAATACCCATCAAAATAGAAACTAATATGATATATGTTTTGGTCAATTAATTACTCAGCACAAACCATTCTGGAAGAAATAGTATGATAAAGAGTTTTTCAAGTAGTATGACAGATCATGAAGTAATGTAGCAATGATTGAACCAAGAGTAATATAGGATGAAGTAAAAACATATTTTTAGGATTAATATAGTATATAGTTTTGATATTTCATTTTTCATGATATTGTTTATTCTAATTATCATAATATGTTAATTTTTAATCGCTCAAATTAACCTATTTTTCATTCAGTAATGGTTGAATCTTGAAGGAACCATGTTGACATAGATTCTATTTAGGATGAGGGGATAATATCAATTTTGAATCTAATGGGTTTAGAGATTGACAAATGAATCATGTGAATATGGTTGACTAATCAGTCATGAGAATAAGATAAACAAGCTATCACAAAATATAATTAACAACATGATACTTGATTGATTCCCAATCACACCAAAGAATATATGGATAGAATAACATTTAATTTTTAGTGAATAATATTATTAAGGGATGATAATTAAATTTTTATTTTTTCAAAAAATTTGGAAGAAGTACCTAGTAGAATTCCATAATGGAATAGTAATAGGTTTTAGAAATTGAAAAAAAAGAAAACACACACTATATTATTGGGGTAAAAATAATAAGTTAGATAACATGATACAGAATATTAATATTATTATTAATTAACCTTTTTAAATATATTGTTTTAGGTGTGAGGAATTTTAAAAATATGTCATCAATTTTTCTAATCTATGGGATTTGCATGAAAATTGACACCAACAATATACTATAACATGGGAAAAAATATAATCCCATGTAGTAAAATTTATTGATGTAGAAATACATAATTATGTTGTGATACATATACACCTTCACTACTATATATATGGGTATACGATAAGTCATGTATGTTTTCACTAAATTTTACCTCTAGAATTTTATATAAAAATATTCATAGGTATCATTAATGTATCACAGATAATTCAATATCCTCAATTTTTTTATATTATGATTAATGCTATCCTTATTACAAATAATTTATATAAATTTATTTTGATTATAGAAATTTTTTTATTTCCTATGAACAGAAAAAAAAATTATATGTTGTAATAAACAGATCATATATTATAGAATCCTATGATAATATGAAAATTAAATAATTATTATTAGAAATTTTTTTGGAAACATGGATGTGAAAAAAATCAATATTAGTGTTAAGACTATTTATTGGAAATCCATATGTTTCTGAGATTGTAATCATATCACAAAAAATTATAGATTGATTCATGTCATTCATTAAGATACCCATAGATATATTAATTGGAATGTGATAGTTAAAATTGAGAGGATTAAATTTAGATAAGGGATAAAATGTATCATGTTAGGATTTCAGAATATATTTATCTGTAGATTAATAATATTTTCAATATATTTCTCAAAATTTATCACAAAAAAAGAATAATTGAAAACTCAAAACAATTTAACTAAAACAACCGAATTTGAGATTAAATTTTTTTTACTAAATTATGAAATAAAAATATAATTAATATAAATTTACATTTTAATGATAATGGATTGATAATAATAATGTGGTTAAAAACAAATAAGATCATTCTATGATAGAAATAAATTTTCCAATAATTTTTTAATGAAAATTATTATAAATTAAAAATATGTAATATATTAAATAAATTTGTATATGATTATGAGGCTAACATTAATCTATTTATTAATTCATAAAAAATTAAAATACTAATAATAAATATTTAAAAATTCATTTTCCCTTTAAAAATGTGTTTTTTATATGATATAATTTTTCCAATTAAAAGTTTTATTCATTAACCCTATAATTTTATTTTGATAAATCAACATCATTTTTGGATTTTACATATTATTATTGTCCTAGGAATTTTTTTTCAAAAATAATTGGTATTTAGGTAAATTGTGGGAAAACCAATTTTGTTAAAATCACAAATTTCACAGAATTTTCATTCAAAATTATGAAATAATATTTTTGAATCCTTTATTATATAATTTATATATATTTATAAATTAAAAATTAATAATTTAAAAAATTAATGTGCTATTTATAAAACCATTTTTACCATTTTGGATTCATTATTAATATTTTACTATAAAATCATTCATTTATCCTATGTTAACAATTAGATTTCATCACTTCTAGCAATTAAACCAACAAAAATTTATTACATATTATAGACAAAAAATTTCATATTATATGCTAAATTTCATTTTTATCCAAAAAGTTATGATTTATATGTTTATTGTTATGATAATGGTGAATGGGTTATTTTTAATAAATTATTTATTTAATGGTTCCTTATATTTATCAAATAAATTTAATTTTTATATGTTATATAATCACACCAATATGATATACAAACATATATATAAATATATTACCACTCATTATTTGATGATTATGGTTTTATCAGATTTAGAACATTTAATGTTCAAAACATCGTTATTCTACAAAATTTGATTACCTATATATTAAATGTTTTCATATAAATGATAATTTTCATACTATTATTAATTAAATTATTTAAAATATATGTTAAATAAAATTTAATCATACTCTTATTTTTAAATTATTGGTATCTTATATTTTTTAAAAAACCTAAATAACCTAGTTAACACTCGATAAAGAGGTGAAAAATAAAAAGAAACAATAAAAAATCAGATTATAAATCAATCAAAACATATTTAAAACATGTGAAAAAATGAATTGTATTTTATTTATAAAATTTAATCCCTGGGGAAAAAATTATGTAATTTTGTGGATCCACTAACCCTATAATAGTGTCTTGGAATTAGTGATACGTAATAAGTATTTACAAAATATACATTTTCCTCCACTTATAGAAGGGGCCTCTCATCGCCACTTAAATTCCAATATATATTTCCATTTATTCATATAAATCTATAAAATTTACATATCATAGAATTATATTATAATTATATAACCCCATGGTATCCAAATTGATTACTATGCACTTCATTTGGAAGAAAACATACAGGAAAATGTTCAAGCTGTCCATGTAATTAATTCATTCTATGTATTTTATTACTAATATTCTTCAACCCCATAAAATATTCTCTATTCATGATTGTATGTTAAAATTATAACTATTAGAATGATTAGTTTTTTTATAATAATGTAATATAAACATTTTAATACCCTATAAAACTATTCAAAAAATGAAGATATTGACATGGTTTTGTGCGAACTACTACATCCCTGAATAAATGGTATTATTTTTCATAAAATATTTACATGGTAGATAGGAATTAGTTTTTTGAGAATAAATTGTTATAACCAAATGTATCTAAATATTTTTAAATTAATATACTATTATTTTTATACACTCCATCTATTTCTATGGAAAAAATGAACACGTCTTTTGTTTATGTGCAGACTACCACTACCACAAAAGGATCTATTTTGTTTTCAATTTACTTCGTACAATTGATTACATAAAAATGTATTTAATATATATACATGTTATTTATAAATAAAATAATATTATTTAATTGAATTATTTCACAATCTATATGTGACCTTTACGATGAGCATTAATTTTTAATTCAACCACATTAAATGAACTTACCAGGTTGTGTTTCATAATTTGAATCCATTTTGAAAAATAAGGGAACTATAAATTTTTTGATAAGATAATAATAAATTAAATAATAAAATACATTTATGGATACTATGGATATATTTTAACACCTTTTACAATGTATAACATGTTAATATATATTCTATCAAATTATCCAAAAAAAATTAGAAATCTAAATGAACAAAAGATAGAGTAAATTGAAAACATATTATAATATATGTTTTATATAATAATAAATTTAAGGAATAAGTATATTAATAATATTTTATATAAAAATACATGTATTATTAGATATATTAGGTGCATGAAAAGAATGAATCTGGACCAGATGTAATAGTTTTTTATCTCATTTCTCCATCATTGAGATATTGAAAAAATTCACCCCATATTAGTTTTTATGGTGTATATATAGGACAATAATTTTTTTGAAATAAAATTATTGAAATTTATGGTATTTATAAATCTATTCCCTTTTCTACCATTATGGTTCTTTATTCAATATATATCGATCATTAAAAAGACTTTGTTTACTCCACTAAATCCACAAAGTTAAAATAATTATTGTTGAACTTTTTTATTCCATGATATATTACATCTAAAATAATATTTTTTAAATGGTTTTTTTCTATCAAACTATGGTGGAAATTTATTTTTAATTCAATTATTTTTTCATTTTTAATTTTCTACTGAAAATGTGTATGACTATTCAGAATAATTTTCATCCTCTTTAGCGATGATTTTTTAGTTTTTTCTATATTTCACATCCTCGCTAAAGTTATTAATTAAATTTAGAACCAAAATTGTATATTATCTCATGAATAAATCACATTTGACTTAGACAATCTTCAAATAAATATTTTAGAACCACTTTTTATAATGTAGGATTTAAATTAATGTGTTTTAAAACATAAAAAGGGATATTTTAAACCAACTTCATTGCTTATGAGTTACATGTTCTTTTTATTATAATAAATTTTACAAAAACATAATATCATGAATTTCAGTTATATTATGTATATATTTTTCTTACATATAAATAATTTTTACTTCAAATTTATTTTGGGAAAATTCATAGCTTATGTTCCCTATGAAATTCCATCTTTTATGTAATCATGTCTAAGGGAATTAACTTATTTCATTTTTCATGGAACATTTCATCACCATAAAAGGTTTTTCACTATTAATAGCTTCTAAAAATTATAATTATTTTATTAAAAAATATATTATTCTATTTATTCTATAATTTATGAAAATTACCTATTTTATTTTTTTTGAATATCATTTTCTAATGTCACAAACCGAATCCTGTCACCATTTAAACTGGCCCCAAACCCAACCCATGACAAGGCTCAAAGGGAGTTCCTAATCTCCATGAGCAAGAAAAAGTGATAGGGTGTCATAAATTGAATATTGGGAATGCTTTAACCATGTTTATAATCTTAAAATAGCAAAATAATCTAGATTTTTCAAAAAAATCATCTTTTATAAAATTTTAGAATTTAATTAGACAACTTAAAGAAATTCTCAAAGACCATTAAAAATGTTCAAAACCATAAATAACATCCCAAGAGCCTCCACATGGTAATAGGCACCTCCCTCAAGCCATCTCCACAACATCGCATCACGTTGAACCGCTAAAACCCATACCATAGGCACAAAAGTTATACCCAAACCTGTGGAAAAAAATAAACAAGTCCGCATACACCCAAAGGTGTAAGTAGGGTGTGAGACAAAGGTCAGAAGTATAACACCACTATGATATTCCAGGTGATAAACATTCAAAGATGAAATGCATTCATGTTTTCAAAAACATGAAATGATATTTACAATTTCTAAAATAATCAACATTAAAAATTAAAATAGTTTTCAAGTGGGGAATTTTAAAGAATCAACATGTTTAAATAAAATACCAAAGATACTAAAATTTCCATCCAAACCTACTGTATACTGTTGGTTAGAGTAAAAAATATAAAGAGAATGGGCTATAGAAAATAACCCCTAGGCACTAGCCCGTTGTGAGTCTCAGGTACCTCGTATCTTAGTGAGAGTAACCATCACAATTTCCCTTCTCGCGCAAAATCCACTAGTAGGGAACATTCCCATAACCTAGTGGTCCAAAATCATCATCAACATCATAGTTTTGTTACTGTTGTATGAATAAATATTGCTATGTGAAACTGAGGCCAAACTCCACAGGATCACTAGAATACTAGTACACATCCACCAACCTAAATACCTGGGTTTCCCTCTTGTTATCAAACTAGTTGAAAAACCATGAATTATAATGTTCACCTGAAAATACAACTTCCCCATCACATATCAAACAAATATCCCACATGTACATCATACACGAACAACACCCCCTTTTCATTCAAATGGATTTTGAAATGTAACTCACAATAAAATAGCCCACAACACATTTTGCATGTCTTTCACAATTCAACATATCCTTTAACAATTTTATAAATTTTTTCCCAAGAATATAAATATCACATAACACCCCACTCACATGTTACATAATACCCATTTCATAAACAAAATCAAATTTTCACATCAAACTCACACAAAACATCCCTCATCACATTCACATCACATTAACATTTCAATAATTATGTTAAACATTTTTATAAAAAATTTCCAATAGGATACAGAACACATGATAGCCCCTTTCACATTTAAAATAGACCATTTCAAAATATAAACAATACAAAACAGTTATCCAATATGGTTTCACATCATTCATAAATCATTAAACCATTCAAATCGTTCATAAAACAATTCTAAGGAGTATACCCAAGCTTCACACATAAAACCCATTTCAAAAACATCTTTCAAGGATGAAATCACCGAAATACCAATACAATACAAAATTTGAGGGCCTTGGAATATATAATAAAACACTCTAAACTATTATCAAATCACCTTGAATAATACCACAAAATATGTACATTAAAACAGACATATTTTTATAAAACACATTCTAGAGGTATATCATGGTTTTACACATAAAACCCATTGAAAACACACTTTCAAAACAAATGTCACACCAAGACCCTACCAATTAATAATTGGAAGGCCAAACAATATTTTTTTAACCAATTTCATATGTTATAAAATACACCCAAATAATACCCCAATAGTTACGCATGAAAAACACCCAATTTGAATCTAAAATGCATTTATTAAATTTAACACTTATCCAAATAAATCATAAACAGTTTTATCACCACACCTAACATATGAGTAATATGAAAAATGATTAAATACAAGAAGATAACTCATCAAAAAATGGTTACACATGGAATCACCTACCTTTTTGTGTCAAAAACCTCAAAACATGGGGCGAAACATCTACCGCACCACCGCTTCATCACAAGGGGTGAAAACCAACCATAAACCAAAATATTTTACAAAAAAGACAAAAAATAAAACCCTAAATTCAATCCCTATATTCTAGAAATTTTATATCTTTATGAACGAGGGAGGAAACCCTATGGAAAATGGACAAGACCAAGAAAGAATCACTCAACTTGAACAATCTGGAATGAATCACCCCAAATCAAACAAAGTTTGAATCTCAAAACAATAAAAACTTATAGGTAGGATCTAATGAGGATTATTAGGTTATGTGGGTACTTAAATGGGGGAGAAAGAGTGAAATGTGAAAGGTTTATAAAGGAATCATATTACATTATAAAATCTAGAAGATTTGATAAAACCAACAAATATTCTCCCAAATCTGCGATCCAAATGAGCTCCGAAGTGGTGATATAGATTATGAGAGTGTTCCTCAGATTATTCGATTTGCATGGGAGGTGGAATCATTGAAAACAGAACAAAATGAATGTTATATTGAAAAAAAAATTAAAGTAGTATATGGGCTTACGGGATTGCCCAGAACATTAATGAAAAAACCCAAATCTATCATTATTATGGATTCCTATGGGATCCAAATTGATATGGTGGTTTTATTATATCATGGGATGCTAATTGGGTAGTGTAAAGGGTGTAAACTTTTAAAAAATTAAGGAGTTACAAAATAAACAAAATTTATTTTTAAATATGAAAATGGGCTCACACTTTGGCCTGAATTTTGAAAACCCACTATTTACATGAAAATGAATGGGAAACCTCCAAAACAAATGAAAAGAATGGAAATTAAATGATAAAAACATTTCAAAGAAGTCATGGATGTGGAAATTCTCCCTAGCATAAATCATTCACCCCTCGGAAAGACACAACATGGCCAAAGGCAAAAACCAAACCCAACCAACATGTCAAAATGGAATCCTTTGCCAATTTCACCCAACCCCAAATGGCCAAAACACCTCCAATTGATCAATCAAGGAATGAATACTCTCACCAAGCAAAACATACACCACTTCCGTAAATGATCAAGATTATGCATATTTAATCACAAAATAAAACTCCTCATACACTATCCAAATTTGATTCCATCAAATTACCCAAACAAACAACAACAACGAATAGGGTTACACATACCTTGATTTAACCAGAGCATTGGTTGTTCTCCACTAAAAAAAATTATCCAAGGAATATGTAGGTAGTTAGATATCTCTAAAAAATAATACCTACCACCAATAAAAAACCAAGAACCAATCTGAGTTAATATTATAGGGAGACAGAAATGGGGCCCCCACCCAAAGAGACAACTCAATCAGGACACTAACAGGGGGCCCGAATAGACTCCTTAGTATAAGTGGTAGACCTCAATTCAAAATTTAAAAAGGAAGATGCATGAGAATCATAGTGGGTCTCCCAACCATAACAATCAACCATCTTAAGCTACCAGCATGGGCTGACATAGGAAGAACCCAAATATAAAGAGTTGGGATAGCCGCACGGTTAATCAGCACAGTTTGAGAAACTGTGCACTAACCATGTGGATCCTTATAATAACATGGTTTAAAGGGGCATGTTTACTACTAACCATGTGCAAACCATGCGCTCAACCTCTTTTTAAAAATTCCCAACCATACTCTAAAAACTCAATGGAAATAAAAGGTTAAGATAACAATATTAGGTGATAACATAGACACGAGGTCCTCCCAACTATTTCCATCAAATGATAATAAAAAAATCAAGATGACAACATTAGAGGTTTAAACTATTCCCTATCTTTGATATTAAGGATATGACTTTGTACAAATTTTTAAATGACAATGGGATTTCCATGGATTATGTGCTAGCTTCTCTCTGGGATCTATGGCTGGAGCTCAAATGATTGAAGCATATTCGACCTCAAAGTTAGGCTTCTGAAACCCCAAAACTGAACTTTTCCTTTCGATTCCATGAAAACAATACCCTAATCCAGATGGGTTCACCATGACATAATACATTCCAAAAATCACTTTACCCTAACCTCCCATTTCTCTGAAACAAGGGATTATATGATGCACACACACCTCACACCCTGTTTCTTTGGGAGAGAAAAAATAAAAGGAAAAGACACATATAATCTTCTTCCTCAAAAATAGATAATTTTGAAGTTTTTCCAAAAGAGGCATACTCCCAACTTTTCACATAATCATAGAGGATTGTATAACCTTTACCATTTATTCAAAGAGAACATGACATCACAAGGAGTCACCAAATGTGATCATTGTGATTGACAGAAATAATATATTGAAGGTGAACTTATGTCATGTCCCTAAACGTAACACAATTCGAACGTGTGGCAATAATAGCCTCTCATGACTTGATTTCCCACACTGTTGGTTTTTCAAAAAACCCTGATTTGAAGAGAATACGAAAGACATAGTGTCCTTCTTAGATAGCTTCCAAATACTCATCCACAATTGTGTCCCTAAAAAAATTCCACCTTCAATGATTCATGTAACATAAGAAACTAAAGTATCTTTCAACCATCCATGAGTACTCCATCACTACAAGAGCATCAAAAATATTAAGAAAGGAAATTGTGTAAACTCAATCTCCCAAGAAAGGAAAAATGATTTCATATATTGACCAATTGGATGATTTTCCAATGGAGAAATAAACTTGGAAACACATTAATTATGCAGTAACACTTAATGGGGGCGTACCATATCGAATAGAAGAACCCACGGACTGAACCATGCTAGTACATTGGTCAAAACATGCCAAAAACCTGAATCGAACATGTGAGGGGAACCAACATAAAGGCTTCCCGAACCTTTCTTCAAATAGACCACTAACTAGACCTTCAACCCACCTTACCATCCAAACACAAACTCAACACATGGTTTAAACAGGAGGGGTTCTTGGAATCAAAACATACAACAATATCAACATTAAAAAAAACTTAATACACACCATCCGAAATAAGTCATCAACACATTGAGTTTTCCTTTAAAAACATTTCGTTGAAAACAAACGGTTTGGCGGTTAGCGTAACCACCAATGGTACCCCATGGGCCTCACACATTCATGATTCTATGCCACATCAGGAACCCTCCTCATATCCATCCTAGCACTCAACCAGTTTTTCCATTAACCATCCATAATCTCATATAACCCCATGTATGTGTTCGCTCATAGAAATACCGATGGTTAAATTGTTTTTTTCAACTATTCAAAACCAACACAATCAACTAATACTTCCGTTTTCTCAAGACTGCTAACAAAGAAATAAAAATCCCAATAATTAAAATGAATACTGACTTTAAAGACATATAAATAAATATAAAAACAACTCACTCCATTAATAAACCTTTTAATAGTTTCAAATCTTTATTGGGAACACTTTTTCAAAACCAACGTTAACATAATTTACTACTTTAAAAATATGTGCAAACACAACATTCTCTATTTCAAAAAAATTATAAAAAATCATTTCCACCATTTAAAAAATCAAACCTTTCCCTATTTATTGTAAAATAATTTCATAGAAACTTTACGCTTCTTAAGTCCAAGTCATTTTTTCATTAAAACCAAAATTCCAAGATTCCAAAACTAAAGAACACAATATAATGCGAGAGGAAACTAGTTTTAGTGGGTGACTTAGAAATATTGTTGACATCCATAAACCAATAACTTAATCATCATAGAGATCTCTCTAGGGACATATAACCAAATCCATGTGGCTTTCCAGGCCTTGCGAGATCACTGATCCCATTAACCAAACTCTCTTTTTGTTTCCCCTAATCATCATCAAACCAAGAAAACCAAAGGACTCAGAAAAATCCTGACTTCCCCTAGAAACTTGATTCCCCTCATGGGGTGTGCTAGATAGGCACACTACCCATAACTGGAATGTCATGTCTTGACATTCCTAACTCAAGACTATCCTAACTGTTCACCATATAACATGACCCCAGAGTAAATCTCTTTTGATACCATTTTGCCACGAACCAAATCTGGTCACTATCTAAACCAGCACCAAACCTGGCCCGCGATAAGGCCGGAAGGCCATTCCCAATCTACACAAGCTGGAACAAGTTCTAGGGTATCATAAAATGAATATTGGGAATGATTTACCTGGGTTTATAAACATAAAACAACCAACGAATCCAATAAAAAATCTGTATTTTTCAAAAAAAATAAGCTATTATTAAATTTATATTTTTAATCTCACCACATAAAATAATTTTCATAGACCATTACAAAGGTACAAAACCAAATATTAGAGCCCGAGAACCTCCGTGTGGCAAGAGTCGCCGCCCTCAAGCCATCTCCACAACACCACATCACATTGGACTGTAAAAACCCGAACCATAGGCACAAAAGTTATACCCAAACTTGAGGAAACAAAATCTGCAAGTCTACTTACACCCAAAGCTGTAAGTAGAGTGTGGGACAAATCCCAGTAGGATACCATCACTAAGAAAGTCCATGTGATAAAAATTCAAAGATGAAAAGCATTCCCATTTTCCGAAACATGAAATGCTAGTTAGAATTTCAAAATGATGCAACATTAAAAATTAAAACAGTTTTCAAATGGGAAATTATAATGAATCAACAATTTAAAAAAATGATAAAGATACTGAAATTTCCTGCCAAATATACCACATGCTAATGGTAACAGTAAAGCATCTAATGAGAATATGCTATAGAAAATAACCACTAGGAACAATCACATTGTTGGTCTTAGGTACCTCGTATCTCAGTAACAGTAATCATCAAAATATCTATTTGCATGCACAAGCCACTAGTAGGGAAGATGGCCATAAACATGTGGTCCCCAATCATCATCATCATCATTGTTTATTTAGTGTTGTAAGCATCAATCTTGCTATGTGAAACTGAGTCCAAACCCCACATGATCACTAGCATAATAGAACATGTCCACCCACCTAGATACCTGGGTTTCCCTCTTGTGCTCAAACATGTTCAACAATACATGAAATATAATTATCACATACATATAACACTTCAACATCACACATCAACCAAGCAGCCCACATGTACATCACAAAAGCACATCACCCCCTTTTCATTCAAGATGATAAACATCACATACAAGCACACTCACATGTTACATAATAACCTTTCCACAAAAAATTCATTTTTCACATCACACTCTGACAAAACACCCCCATCACATTCACATCACTTTAACATTTCAGTAATTCCGTTAAAATTTTTTAAAAAACCTTTCCAAGAGGATACAAATCACATGATATCCCCTTTCACATATAAAATGGACCATTTCAAAATATAAACAATCCAAAACAGTTTTCCAATATTGTTTCACCTCTTACATTAATCATTAAACCATTCCAATCTTCCATAATACAGCTCTAAGGAGTATACCCAAGCTTTATACAAAAAACTGATTTCAAAACCATCTTCCAAGGAATAAATTACACCAATACCATTCCAAAACAAAGAATTCAAACGTAAAAATATTTAATAAACCACTCTCAAGAATTATAAAATCACCGCCAATAATACCACAAAAGATGCATATGGAAACACACACATTTTCATAAAAAACGTTCAAGAGGCATAACATGGTTTAACACATAAAACTCATTCAAAAACACTCTTTAAATCCCAATAGAACACTAATACCCTTCCAATACATACATGTCAGCCCAAAAAAGATTTAGTAAACCAATTTCTTATGTTATAAAATACAGTCAAAAAAACCCCAAGAGTTACACATGAAAAACACCCAATTTAAAGCTAAAATTCAACTATAAAATTAAACATTTAACCATATTGACCGTAAACAGTTTTCACACTCCACAAAACATGAGGAATATGAATAATGATTAAATACTAAAAGATAACTCATCATAAAATGGTTACACATGGAATCACATACCTTTTTGTGTCGAAACCCTCAAAACATGGTGTAGAACATCAAATGCACCACCGAAACACCACAAGGGGGTGAAAACCAACCCTAAACTACAATATTGGACAAAAAAGACAACAAATAAAACCATAGGTTCTAATCCTATCTTATAAAAATTTTAGAACTTCATGAAAGAGGAAGGAAACCCAAAGGAAAATGGAAGAAACCAAGAAGGAATCACTTATCATGAACAATATTGAAAAAATCACCCCGAATCCGCCATTTTTTGAAACTCCAAACAACGAAAACAGACAGGTAGGATCGAATGAGTCTTATTATGTTTATTGGGTCCAAAAATGGGGGATAAAAAGTGAAAATCGAAAGGTTTATGAAATAATCATATTACCTTCTCAAATCAAGAAGATTTGAGAAACCCTAAGAATATTCTCCCTAATCCGCAATCCAAATGAGCTCCAATGTGGAAAAACATATAATTATTTTCAGCCTCCAGTTGTTGGCTTTGGGTGGGAGGTGGAATCACCGAAACACAGTAGAAATTTAATGATATATTGAAACATTAAACAAATAATTTAATGCAGGAAATGGGCTTGTGGGCTGGCCCAAAACATTAATAAAACTCCAAATATATCATTATTATGGATTCTTCTAGGATCCAAATTAATATAGTGGTTTTAATATACCAGGGTATGCCAATTAGGAAGTGGAATTAGTTTAGAATATTGAAAATTGAAGTAGTTATAAAATAAACAAAATTTATTTTTAAATATGAAAATGGGCTCACAGTATGGCCCAAATTCTCAAAACCCACCATTTCCACAAAAATGAATGGGAAACCTCCAAAACAAAGAACGAAGGGAAATAAAATGAAAAAACCTTTAAAAGAATTCATGGATGTGACATCCAGTATCAATGTTCATTACCGTTGTGGTTCATTTTTATTATTACATATCATTGGTCCATTTCAAAAATGAATATGAATTGGAACCCAATGTTCAAGGAATATCGTTCAATATTATAATACGAAAATAAAAAATTATTTTATTCCAAATTCTCTTGTGAATCCCTATGATATATCATTTGATTTTGCATTGATAAATTATTATGAAAAATATTTCTTTTAAATGGATTTTGACATGGTTATGAATTATATATGGTGTTGTTTACACATATGGAACATAAATTCATTTATATATTATGATTTTAAATATGTGATTGGTGGACCCAAAATCATAAATCCCTCTAATTAATTGGTTAATGATTTACATCTCTTTATATGAAATAAAAAAAAGTAATTGGGAGTGAACAAAATCCACCACGGGGACCTTTACCTTCTGTTTATGGTAATGTGGAATGAACGGTATCCACTATAAGACTCTATACACAATTTTTATGAGAATATAGAGTGAACTCAATCCATCATTGGACTCTATCTCATAATATATATGTTGTAGAGAGCATTGAGTTATCCTATTAATGTATTGTTTTATACTACTTCCATATATGTAGGAATCCTTGACCTTATGATATCATTTCTTTACCCCATGATTTAATGATTATATCACACTCTTATATCACTATACATGTTTCATTTGCTTAGATTATATGACCACACATCATGGTTTATTGAGAAAACTTATTGCTCCATATTTTTTAATAAGAAATTTCTTTTATTCACTTATTTACCATAAGTTTATGATCTATCCCTCAATGAAATATTCATATTTTTACCATACTGATCATTTCAGTTAAGACCATATTATTATTCGATTCCAAAAGTTAAAAAAATGACCATAACTTATTATAATTATTTATGGGATTTTAATGAGAAGAAATTATAACAAAATATTCCAATGAATTGTAAAATAAATTTATTATGTAATGTTTCAAATGAGACACAAAACTGAAATTTCATTTAAACTAGTTGATTATTTTTTGATATGTAATGATTAAATTATTTAAATTATTTTATATAATGTTATCTTTTCCTTGGGTTGTTATTAGAGGAGTATTTTTCATTGAAATTATATTTTTTGTTTTCTAAATATTAAACCAAAAATTAATTTATATATTATAGTTGAAGTAGACTATAGCCAGAAGGTTCAGGAGATAGGCAGGCCTATTAAAAAAATATTATAAAAAATATAAACAGTACAAAACAAGTCAGAACAAAGGGGCATTACAAAGCCGCGTGTGCACCTCACCACTACAGTCCATCTGTGCCAGAATAGAACATTAACTTGGCAAAACAAAAGACCAACTTGATCTAACCTCCCTAAGTTCTCTTTTAGAAATTGAATCAACAACCTGGTTGGCCTCTCTATAAACATTGGACACAACAAGAGAGATGGACTCCGCAAGGTGAAGACAAGCAATCCATTGAGGTAGCATCCTCCATGGAACATTCCTAGACCGATCTTTGTGAATTTTCATAGCAATAGAAGAATCTGACTCAATCCTAAATCTCTGTCAACCGTAATGGGATGCATACTTTATTGTCTTTATCATCACCCAGAGCTCCGCTTCAACTACAAATCCACTGTCAATGAAGTGGCAAAAACAGCCCTTCACAATGCCCTGATGGGTGCGGAAAATGCCACTGCAGACAGAAAATCCCGGTGCAACAGAGGCTCAAAATAATGGTTTTCTCATCCTGCCACTAACACCAAGAGTGCTCAAAATAATAAGGACAAGACATCATTATGCATTGATCCAGTTTGAATTTTAGAAGCATGTGTGACGCTAAGAAGAATGGCCAAGAGACCATCATGGAATGAGGTTTTTCAATTGTTAAAAATCATATTGTTCTATGCCTTACATTTATAGGATAAAACAGTAATAGCCAATGCTAGTAAGAGGGATTTCACCTGGTCACTGAATTTGGCCTGGAAAACAGAAATTAGAAGCATTTCAATAGCATCGAGACTAGAAACACTAAAATATATCCTGCACATAACTCCACATCCTGCTGGAAAACCCGCATGAAACAAACAGATGGAGAAGAGACTCCACAACACTCAATCATAAATGACAAACTGGGGAAAGATGCAGCCCAGTCCATTGGAGGAGGCACTGGATAGGTAGCCAGTGTTTCCAAATCTTCCATACTAGCAGATAATCATTAAAAGGGATGAAAGGATTAGAAAAACCATCCACCCGTGAGGGGATTCCAGACGAGGTAGCGCATTACAATTTATAGAATTCGTGGCTGGAAAACATCCCATCAAGAGTAGGCATCCATACCAAAACGTCACAGTCCACATAATCATATTTGGAGATCTCCATGTGAATATGACTAGAAGTAAAATCATGAGCTTTCAAGTTACATTGCAATTCCAAGACGGAGAGATTCTTCACGGATGGGGAGATGGCAAAGATTTATTTAATGGGGAAAGACAGAAAATGATTTGTCCCATAGTTCAAGTGATAGTCTGTACAGACCATCCATTTAGAGTGTTCCATGATCATTGTTTAATTCCTCTTGATCGCTGGCCAAATGGAGGATTGCAGGTACATACCATTCCCTCTGTGCAGCCTGACAACAAATCTGACCACTAGAAACTCTACTGATAAATGAGGCACGAAGAGAATCCTCCGTGTAAAATTCTAGAGCAACACGTCATTAAAAAACCTAAGGTCTTTAATTCCCATTCCACCCATCCCCACTGGTTTAATACACTCTTTACAGGTGACCATGACAAGCTTCCTTTCATAGATTGAACTAGTCCAAATAAAGTTCTGTATCCTGCCACTCAATTCTTTGACAAGGGCCCTGGGCTATCTGTGCCATGAGAAAGAGTACACAAACATTCAGGTAATGACAGAATTGACAAGGCATATTCTACCTGCTTGAGATAGAGTCTTCCCTCTCCAACTTTCCAATTGATTGGTGATTCTCAGAGTAGTGTTCTCCATGTGTGAGCATTTCACCCTACCGCAAAATAAAGGGAGTCCAAGATAAGAGAATGGAAAAGATCCCCTCTTCACCCCAAGCCTCTGAGAAGTCTTTTTATGCTTCAAAATGTGAATTCCTTCTCCAAATACAGCAAAAGATATATCCCAAATAATTACATTACCTCTAACCTCTTCATAGTGTGAGTAAATGTTCATAAAGCAAGATACGGTTTTCCTGTCAGCCTTGAAAAATAGTAAGATATCATCTGCATAAAACAAGTGTGAGGGTGTGAAGCATTTCCTTCCAGCCCGCATTCTTTGATACAAACCAGAATTGATATGATCATGAAGGCACCAACTCAGATAATACTCAGCAATGGAAAATAACAATCCAGATAAACGGTCACCATGTCTGACACCTCGTGAACACCAAAAGGAACCCCTTAGGGATCCATTATTCAGAATAGAGAGTCTGGCACTTTCCAAAATGGTGAAAACCATACCAATAAACCTTGATGAGAAACCATGCATTTTAAGGATTGAAAAGATGAAGTCCCAAATTATTGTGTCAAAGGAATTTGAAGTGTCAATCTTCATTTTCAAATTACCATCTTTAACCTTTCTCCACATAATGATGACACATTCAGAAGCGGTGAAAAGGAAATTCTGAATTTTTCTTTCAGAGAAAAATCCATACTGATTAATCGATATACGTTCCTGGGACACCTCACCCACCCTTCGATCCATGATTTTACTAATAACCATTGGTATTAAATTACCAATAGCCATAGGCCTAAAATCTCTAATATACAGGGCATTTTCCTTCTTTGGAATGATTGCAATGAAGTTGGAATTAATCCCAACCAGTATTGAGGTGTGCAGAAAAAATTCCCTTACAGCATTAATCACCTCAAGATGAACAATGTCCCAGTAGAACATAAACAATTTGTAGGTGATGCCATCAGAGCCAGCAACACTATCTATGTATAATGAGAAGAGGGACGCATGTATTTCCTTTGAGCTAGGGATCTCATTTAACCTTTTATTTGGATCATCATCAACGCTTGGCTCAATACACTTCAACTGTTTGTTCGAAGACTCCCCCCATAATCTGAATATAACTTTTCAAAGTAGCAGATCACCGCATTTTCTATATCAGTTTCAAAATTGAACATTCTTCCATTAATCATTAGAGATTTGATATTATTCTTGTAATTCTTCTACTTGTGCATGCAGTGGAAGAAAATTGAATTTTTATCTCCTTCCACCAGCCACCTAATGTTGAAATGATTGCGATTCAGATTTCCCTTGAGGGTCAAGAGATTATCCATATTTTCAACAGCTTGTATCCCATCTTGAGAGGGAGCATCCTGAGAGATATTGACTTGCTAGAAATTAATCAGATGAGCATCAACCTCTTTAATGTCACCATCAAGAGAGGAAAAAAGATTTTCTTCTCCAATATCTTAATCATGCCTTCACTATCTTCAGTTTACAATTTTAGATGTGTAGTGGACATCCAACACAAATGACTTTCCAGGCATCAATAATGATTTCTCTACAGCTAGGCACAACAAACCATGAATTATTGAATTTAAAAGGAATGGG
Organism: Viscum album; assembly: GCA_963277665.1. Taxonomy (NCBI): domain Eukaryota; kingdom Viridiplantae; phylum Streptophyta; class Magnoliopsida; order Santalales; family Viscaceae; genus Viscum; species Viscum album. Next base: position 1,768,409,011 of record OY728145.1, read on the forward strand.
GATGACCTCAATATATTAAAACTGATATCAACTAGCAAAGGATTATGATCATATTGATGCCTGGGAAGCGTCAAAATATAAACATCCACCGCATCACCATTCTAAGCCACTTGCACCAAACATCCATCCAATTAACTAGACTGCCTTCCATTTAAAGTATACCTATCCAATTGAAATGAGCACCAGCTTTGGGAACTTCAAACAGACCACATTGATCAATAAATGAGGAGAATTCATTTGCAGAGGCTCTATATAAATTATTTCCAGTTTTTTCATCAGGCCTCATGATGGCATTAAAATCACCAATCAGAATCCAGCTAGTTGTCATGTTCTCAGAGGTGGAGACCAGAACTCTCCAGAAAGCTCTTCATCTGGTATATAGATTGAAAGAAAACTAAAATTTCACAGAGATAGAAAAAGACTGGAAGAAACATGAAAGGGTCACCGACTGATGATATTTGAAGAAAAAATGAATCATTACACTGTTGTGCATTAAGACCCACAAGGGTTTTGTTTCATTCTCGAATTGATTATTCGTAACAAAAGAATACAACAAGGTGCTCCATTTGAAATCCATCCATCTCTCATACTTCATTCTCAGTTCTGCAATGACAAGTAGCATAGGATTATGGGTTATAATAATATGCCTCAGGGTTTTAACCGTGGGAGAGTTACCCAACCCTTAGCATTTCCAAAACAGAACCTTATTTGATTGGAAGACCGAATCCTAGTGCAAGGACCAACATAACATTTTGATATTCCTTTTTATGGTTCTCCAGATTCACCTAGAGAAGTATCAATAGATGAGTTTTAAGACCTTTCCTGGCCAGCTTCTTCCCTGGAAGGGGGTTCGGTGTTAAGAGAGTTGAACCTGTTTTCTGAAACAGTGGGCATTAGCAGCAGGGTAGCAGGTAACCTCCTCCTCGTAGACTTAGATGGTGGAACCTGGGAGAAATCACTTGAGATATGCTCATCATCTGCATGTATGACTTGATTCTCCCTCATTAAAGGGCCTTCCTAGAAACCTAGGAGTCCACAGATCTCCTTAGAGGAGTCATGTACAACTGGTTCATGAGGTGCATCAGCTTCCACTGATTCCTGTATATCCTGAACATGTCCCAAACCTCTATTCCTCATTGGTGTGTCAGATACCAGCTCAGACCTGACTTGGCCATCATCTTGAGCCATACTAAGAGCATCATTTGTAGTAGCATTCTGATCTTGTTCAATTCCAGCATCATGAGTAGCATCTGAAATGTTAGAAGGCATCATTGCAGTTTCATCATTCTCACCTATCACAGGAACGTAAATATCACACCTTGCATCTGCATAATTTCCCTCAACAGGATCGATATGCACTTCCATATTATAAGGACCCAACCCATGGGGCTTCTCCATTGCCTTTCCAAGATTTCTCCTAAAATAGAAAATCCTCATGACGCCTTATGTTCCAGAAGGTTCACATATTGTTCTTATTGAAATCAGTAATCATGTGCCCAAAGAGGTGACAACTCAGGAAAAACCTTGGATTCCTATCATAAAAAATCTCAATATTAATGTTGTCATCACGAGTGGTGAAAACAACCTCTTCCACTAATGTTGTGGACAAATCTACGTCAACGAGTATCCTGGCATAGTGCCCAAAACATGGATCTTTCGTCATCCGATCAAGCCTTATATGATTAACTACGGATGAAGAAATATCCCACAGGATTTGTGGATGCTAGTACAGCCATCTCAACTTGCAAACACGTATCCATACTTGAGCTAATGTGTTCTTAAAAGTACTTTGATCAAAATTTATATCCCATTTGTGAAGGAGTAGAAATCCAGGTCGTAGAGAAACTGAACCCAAGCTCCAAGCACGTCTCTTACATTCATCTGAAGGAAACACAATGTGATAAAAACCGCTCCCCATAGCAGTCATCTTCCAATCATTGAAACCCCATATCTCAGCAATCTTGTGGGTTAGGTCATTAACTTCCAGGGTCTCGCCCCTTTTGGAATCACGACACGGGCGATGATTGAGAACTTACAAAGCTTCACCCTCTCTTCAACAGCATCGTCATTTGCTGATACATGTGCAACCCGACATTTCCTGGAGATCCTTCCTATGGGATTTGATTCATAGTCCAAGAAAGATATATAACCAGCATGCTTGGAAAACTCTGCGAAGATTTTCCTGAAACCCGAAACTAAGTGAATAGGGCCCCAATTTCCAGATTTCTCTTTCTCATAGAGGCTAAACAGCTCCTTATGCCCTATCCGCTCATCATCGACCACATCCTCTCCACCATTCTCCCAAAAATTTTCAATTACTGATCAAGAATTCAATTCGCGCAAACCAAGGTTTTCGCCCTTTTCCCCTCCTTGTGCCATGAAATAAAATTAACAAGAAAAAAATTCACCAAAGTAAACAAAATCTGCAACAACATAGGTAATGATATAATAATTCAATTTAATATTTATTAATATTTACAAATTAAATATTAATTTTTAATTAAAATGGACACCATGTTCAATATCAAATATGACAAACCATTTTTATGGTTAAAAAATGTATTTTTCTAAAGAGATGCTTTATCACAATTTAATGGAGAACATGATTTTAAAAAAAATTTGACAATTTTATAAATTATATTTGTTAAAATAAAAATCATATTTAAAATAGAAATGTAAAAATTTACTTTTTTTAATTCTTTTTGTTTTTATGATGGGTTTAATTTAATGATAGGTATTAAACAAATACTGCATTTTAATTAAAGACAACTTTTTCATCTAAATAATTTATTTTGATAAATTATATTATAATTTTTTTAAAGTATAATAAGATAAATTTTATATTATCTTATTTAATGTAGTTCATTGGAATCAATTTCACATTTAATTTGGATATCAAAACATTTCAATCATTTGAATGTTTTAACATTAATAACATATTTTTACCTCGTCAACGAGATACAGATTAAATTAATTCGAAAAAATTATTTGTCTTGAATTTTTAAGAATGGATAACGTATAATTAATTAGAAGGTAAAAATTTATTAAATATACCCCTTTTAATTTTGGACAATATGAAAATAATCTTTAGTAATTTTTTTTACCACGGTTATTGGTAAATTTGGTAACTTGGGGTAAATATGGTAATGAAGAGTAAAAATAATATTATAAATATTTTAACATTACCCACAAAATTGTTTTAATATTATATAATGAGTTATGATTGACTATAATCAAGATTCATCTAATTTTATGACCACTTTATCCACTTGTATGTCTTTAAGCCCTTTATTATATTTTATTTTAATGAAATGAGAAATATTTCATACACATGTTTTAATAAATATAATTTTTTTAATATTGGGTTATTTAGAAGATATAAAAAAATTTAAATATAAATTTGTAATAAAATATATTTATCTAAATAATTGTAATTTTTTTTACATATTTTATGTCATAAAATAATTACATTAAATGATGAAAAATGATGAAGTATTACTTTTATAATTAATAGAAATATCATATAAATAATATTAAAATTTTAAAATAAATATAATATGATGTAATTAATTTCATATATGAATATTATTGATGAATTTGACATTTTTGTGATGTGTAATAAAAAATATTTAGAATTTGTCTTGATTTTATTTTTTTTAAAATTAGTGTAATGAATAGTGTCAAAATTGAAATTAATTATATTTTAAAATGAATAACATTAAATTAAATGATATATAATTCATAAAAATATAAATTTTGAAAAATAGTTTGGATATGTATTAAATTGCATCAATAGTTCATTTATAGTTCTATTAATATTTTACAGTTAACATATTTACCATTAATGTGTAAAAATACAAGGTGTCGTGGTAAGAGGTAAAAGTGTTAATAAATGTTAAAAAAATAAGGATTAAAAAATAGTTCAAATCTGTCTAAATTCCATTGGATGAATATATTTTGACCCATCATCATCAAAATTTTTAAAATAATAATCTTGGATCCATTTGGAATAGAAAATTTATTCATATTAATGAAATATTTGGAATAATTCTTAGAGTTCCCTTATGCACTTTTATAAATGCGAACCACTTATTATCATTTATTAAAAAATAAAAACCATTTTGGTTCTTCCAAGATCTGCTACAATACTTTCCCATATTCATTACACACATCATAGAGCTCTTATTTTATATATAACATCGTCTTTAGTGTTTATAAGGTGTTTAGAAAAGGAAGTTGTTGGAGAAAGAGGTATAGTTTTGAATCTTGTACTTCTATTTTATTTCGTCACACACATATGTAAAATAATTATAAACCATGATTAATTAAGAAATAAAATATCCAAAATATACTATGATGTTATTTCTTTAATATCATCTCATAAATCCATCCCCCATTCCCTCGTATGGTAAAATACTCAATTGTTTGTGTGTATGGTGGACTACCACATCACAAACACATATGATTCATTTTCCATAAACATATCTTATGAATGTTTATAATAATGGAATTGATGTTTTTGTACGATATTAATGAAATATTTATCATTATTAAAAAATAATATATAATTTCTATTCTTATTATTCTCTAAACACAAAAATGATAATGTCATCCATGCATGCATGTGAACTACCACCCTTATAAAGTGACATGATTATTTTTTCATCACAGAATATCATGGATGATATATATGAGTTTACTTAAATGATTAATATGATATTAATTATATTATTATCTTTATTTAATGATAAATAAATGCTCAAATTATTCTATAAGGATCGTTGAAAAATGGAAACGTTACGCATGCATACGTACAACTTACCATCTCCATGATTATAACAAAGTTCATTATTTCTAATAATAAATAATCGTTTGAATAAAAAGTAAAAGTAATTTATATAAATTATAAAAAAGTAATGAATATTATTATGGTGATGACGTACTAATGAACATTTTGAATATAGAACTTATATCAAAGTCATTTTGGACTCAGGTTCTAATGATCGTTAATACATCCGACAAGAATATAAATAATTAAGTAGATGTTATTACATGATAAAAAGTGATATTAAAGGAATAATAAACATTCAAAAGGTGTTAGATTGGAATATACAAAACACTTGGGGGGTGAATTGTGTCTTTTCAAAAAAACTTCCACATTTTTAAATTTAAACACCCTCTTTAAATTAATGTGAATAATGAAGTATTTAACTTATAAAAAATAAATAATAGTAGGACAAACATAAATGAATGACATGAATTTTTATAGTGTTTTAGGGCACAAATATCTCCATTTCCACTCCACCAAATGCACTCTCTACGAGTTTTTTGAATTACACTAGTCTGGTCCTCTTATCACAAGACCAAAAATCCAAAAACTACGTGAAGGTAATTGATACCATTAAAATTAAGACTAAGAATAATGTATTCTGATTTTAAATAGAGAATAAATTATCCATATTTTAGATCAAGAAGGTGACACTTCATATCAACTGAGTACGAGTAGTCAAAACTCACATAAATAAAAAATATATATGATTTTTTGAAATAAATTGATCTTTAGATTAGAAGAAACAAGAAACTAACAGAAGAAATATCTTCCTCTTTAGAAAGAAAACATTCATGATGAAATAAGTATTGAGATATCTGGTAGCAGAAGAGATATTTGATTTTAATAATAGAAAAAAATAGAGCAGTTGCAAACTTACCGGATTGAACATATATATCTCAAAAGTGAAGTCTTCTTCCTAAGTCATCCATTCATTGTTGCACAATGTATATGATCCCCAAAAATATTAAATAATAAATTTTATCTATCTATAATATTTAAAAATAATACTTGAAGAAATAAATAATAATTATCCTACTATTGAAAATTCCATATCCACAGAAGATGCATGATGAGCTTTAGAAACTCCAAATATAATTTACCAGGGGAGTCGTAACATCCCTTAATAATAGGAGTTAATATATCTATTATATATGATACTTTGAAAAAAATAAAATGATCTTCAAAACTATCAAAAACAAGATTTAAAATAGCAAATAACTCAGTCATGTCCGTTACAGATATTACGAAAAATATAAAAAAATAAATCCCATACATTGAAAAGTCAAACATAGTGTTCCTTCACAAAGAGACATACTATTAAATGAAGGGTTTAACTACACAACTTTTATCCATTAAACATAAGTTTTAAAATTTATGGTTGACCATAAATGTAATTTTGATGATCCATATGTTTCTCTTTGGAACATAAGGTTTATTATATACGTATGGTTCTTTAACCATACATTCTTCTCTTTACAATTGTAAGGCTCCATTCAAACATAAGGTTATTTAACCATAATTTCCTAATAATTTATGGTTGATTAACCATACATACTTATATTAACATTGGGTTTCTTTCTTATTTTGGCGTAAGTTTGATGAGTAACATATGGATCCCAATCTATAGGCGTTGTACATAGAATTTGGTTGATTTATTATTTTATATTAAACAACATTGGGTATGAACAGTGTTTCCAGAATAATTAAAATCACATCCCGAACACATAGTAAAATATTCCTTGCAAAATAAAAAATTTAGATAAATATCAGAATAATTATAAAGATTGTTAAATCCCTAAAATAAACTTAAATAAAAATCATTAGTAAAAAAATGGTATTTTTGCGATTGAAAATCAACATAATTTATAGATTATAGTCGAAACAATACATGCCCAAAAATATTCCCCTATTTGATGATCGTGAGAACCAAATAATAATTTATAGAATTTATAATTTTTTAAACATTTTGCAGAAAATAATTTAAAATTTGATTTGATAGATTTCTTTTGATATAGAGTAATGTTGTGTTTATCCAAATTTATCCCTCTTTTTGTGATATAAAAAAGAAATTATATAAAAATATAAAAACTTGTATAATTTTTCACAGATTGGGAACTGAATACAATAATAATATGTGTAGATAAATAATATTGGATTTTTAGAAATATAAATAGACATCAAATAACATGAAATAAGGAACTGAATATATGAATAATAAAATTTTATTGATAATAAATTGTATATGTAAAATATTCAGTTTGACTAGGAAACATGTTATTCAAATGATACGGTTAGGGTAAAGGGGTTGGGTATGATTTGGTTTGGTTTCTGGTCATATAGAATTATGCAAAACATGAAAAATTTCTTTTATCTATACCATCTATACAAAGAAATATTTCATAATAATATCTCCCAACTGAATAATCAAAACCTTGTAATCTTGATGAATATGGTCATTTTCAACATGATTGACTTTAGAAAAGGCATGAAAACTCTCTACATATTGCATAAATAGGTCTAATTTATTTTTGAATTGGTTGAGAATAATGCTAACACTTGTTTTTCTGAATCAATTTCTCAACAAGGTATCCTTGATTATCTAACAAAACTAATAATGGAGATCTGTTGCACAGATGGTTTTGTAAAAATTAATTCATGTAAGTCATAATCATAGTGAGTTCCTAGAATCTGTGAATCTGATCTAGAGAGGTAGAAGGGGAAGAAGTAGAAGCATTGGTTTCATAAATACTTCCTTTAATGGATTTAAACTCACTTCATAAACACCACATTATGTTTACAAAAAAAATGGAATTAGATTTAGATATTTTTTTTTCAAAATTAGCTAAAATTTATCTCTTGAAATAATCTAAATCATTCCTTAAAACATAATATCCTTTTAATTTTATATGATAAGATTGAAGAGTCTCAAACTCCAACCTTGTCATTGATAAATTATTCAAATAATAAAAATATTTTATTGAGGCCTCCATTTCCTACATAAAAATAGATTTTTATTCTTGGAAATTACTAAACTACATCACTAGATCATCAACATGATTAGTCAGGGTATCATATGTCCCTTCATCGGGATGTTGTAATAGATAAAAAGCCAAAAATTTAATCAATATTAAGAAAAAAATATGTAATGCCTTCTCCACTTGTTTTCCAATTGATTTGTCACTTGATCATGATAAATTATCAAGAAATTCTTTTTTTTCTCCTGAAACAAATTCTTGTCTCTCAACCAAATGATCAAAAACTAATAAAACTAGATTCTTTAAAAAAAAATTAGCCACATTTTTTTTACTGAGGCTTATTTTCTATTCCTAAGAATTTTTTTCTTGAAAATATTCTTCTCCAATAGTTAGGTATTCCCCCTAAACAACTCAAATATCAATATCCTGCAAAATCCGAAATTTGAATTTCATCATGTTTGTTTCCCTCAAGAATAGGTTGTTCTATATGAACTGACCTAGTAACATCACCTAAACCCAACACTAGTTCTTCATAAGGTGGGTATACACTTTTACATGGTTTCATAACCAATTCCTATAGCACGTTTTCTTCATCATATAGTTCTTCAACAAATTTCTATTTTCTCTAAGTATATTTTGAAACTCCTCCTATGGATACTAGAATCCCTTCATTTCTAATATAATTTTTCTACACCTGAGAAAATGATCCTGATTTTTTTGGTCATCAGCACAAATTAGTTTAAGATTTTATTTACTATACTATAGTAAAAATCAAATTTTATTAGAGTACTAGGACTTAAGAAATTATAGTGATGAAATTTAATTTTTGAGTTCAAACCATGAACCATATTCATTCTAAACAGAATTAATGACAGTATCCTTACATAAGGATAAAAATTCATATGAGCCTCTGTCTGAAAACAATAACACTAATTCCTAAACATATATGTTGGAAAATTCAATTTGATAACTCTTATGAACAAAAAAATAATTTACATGTCTAGATATAAAATTTATCCATCTCAGCTACTCTTGGAGAAATTGTCATCTAAATAAATTTCACGGATACTTTTTGATCACCCTCAAGGTCCTTAAATTTTTTTAGTGATATGGGTTGTTTCGAATAGAAATTACATAATGTATAAAGACTTGAGATATTGATTACTAATAGAATGTAGTTCAAAATGAAAAACACCTTCATGAGGACATTTTAATGTTGCATTCATTTCTACAGATGAAATCAAAAACTCATTGTCCTCTATCTTTGCATAAATAGTGTCTTTTGACTCACAAAAACCGAAATGAACACTATTAAAGATATTCTTTATTCTACCTCATATAGGAATTTTTTATTTACCTCTTGAAATAGAAACTCCAGACCTTAAAATGTGAGAACCTGGTTAAGTGATAAATCTGCTGCATATAACCACTCAAAATTGATGAATTTTCCTTGCATAATCATTCTTGATGAAACACACTGATGGTTTGGGTCACTAGGTTCACCCTCTTTAGATTATTTTTATTTTCCCATTTTTAAAAATCTAAAGCTCTGAGGTTCTTGAGTTCTGGGTTTTCAAAGGTAGATCAAGGCTTCAGTATTCGAAAAGGTTTGAGAAATGAAAAGGTAAAGGGAGAAAAAACGTTTGGATAAGAAAAAAGGTTTATGAAATTTCTTTTTATCCCAAGCCATTACAGAAGATAATTATGAAAATTATTGAAAACTTGTGACTTTAAAAAAATAAACAAATAAACTGTGAGGAAAAGAGATCCAAACAAAATTTTAATAGAGATAAATAATCCTAAAATTATAGAAAATTTATTTAAAATTAAATAAACCTATATCACCCTTAATTAAATAAAAACATGTAGTGGTAAGTGGTTTAGTAATAATATCAGCCAATTTATATTCATAATTTACAAATTCCAAATATATATCCTTTTATAGGACATGACCTCTTAGAAAATGATTCCTTATTTCAATGTGCACAAACCTAGAATGACTTGTAATATTTTTATAAATATTAATTGAACTAATATTATGAATTGAATAATAATATAATTAAAATTTAGTCCAATGTCTAGCAGATTTTTTTTCATACACCATAATTGGGCACACAGACTGTCTGCAGATACATATTCTGCCATAGCGTTTGACAGAGAAACTGAGTGTTGTTTCTAAATCGAACAAGAAACTAAATTTTTTCCTAAAATGTGACCGGTCCCTAAGGTACTTTTTCTATAAATTCTACCACCCCATCAATAAAAATATAAATATGAAATTAGATTAATATCAGATATTTGGGGTAAAGAATAGATTGAAGAACAATTCCTTTTAAATATCTAAAAATTTATTTAACAGTAGTTAGATGGGATTGTTTTGGATTAGATTGAAATTAAGCATAGAGACATACTAAATTCACAATGACTTTTTTGATAGCTTTATGTTATAACAAACAACTAATCATACTTCTATATAACTTATTGTCACATGGTTTCCAAGCATCATCTAAATCATTTTTTATATTAGTACCCAAGGGAGTTGTATATGCCTTTCTGTTTTAAAGCCCAATTTTTTTTCAAAAAATATATAATATACTTACTTTGATTTAGCACATTTACCTAATAATATTAATAAATTTGAAATCCTAAAATGTAATTTAGTTATACGATCTTACTCATCTCAAATTGTATTGCACTAGATTTGAAATACAACGACAATGATTTTTATTATTTTAATTAAAAATAACATCATCAACATTAATATGAAATAATAAAATATTATAACAAACTGTTTTATTCAAATGTGATGGATCTGCTATACCAACAAAAAATTTTTTTAAAATAAATGAATTTCAAATTTCATTACATTCCCTAGGTGCTTGTTCATGGTCATAGAGCGATTTAGTATGTCTAAAAATTGAATTGTATTTTTTGGGATTTTCATAACCAGTAGGTTGTTCAACACAATCTTCCTATGTTAAATTACCATTTAAAAAAGGCATAACATCTATCTAATATAATTTAAAATTAATGTGAGATAAATAATCTATAATAATTATATTCACTTATAATCTTTCTACTTGGGAAAAGATATCATCATAATATATAACATCTTCCAGATTATTACCTTTGGATTCTTATCTATAAATATTTCAAGTTTTGATCCCCTGATCATCCTATTTGTTTCTTAAAACCAACTTGGATCCTATAACGGGATAGTTGGTTTTCTTTTCTATAAGTTCCCAAACATTATTTCTCCTGAACTTGTTAATTCTTGTTGCATATTTTTCATCCTTATTTTATTTTCTATGGATTATTCAATATTGTTATGTTATCTATGGGATAAAAAGGAAGAGAATTTAATAGATTTCCTAAACATCTACTTGTTATTATTCCTATGTATAAGTCTCCTATTACAGTTTATAAAGGGTGGTTCTTTAGGATTCTAGACTGTTTAGGTAGAACACATCCAGGTTCTTTTGTTTGATGTTCCACTAAAGTGGACTAAACATTATTAAATTTGGAATCAAAATAATTTTTAATGGTTTCAAGTATCATGTTATCAAAAGAGTCTAGGAATTCACCTATTTTATATTTCTATTTAATGAAATAGTCAGTTTTAGAAAACTTCACATGAACTGATTCTTCAAAATTCCTTGAATGTTTATCAAAAACACTATAAGCATTAGATGTAACAGAATATACTAAAAATATTCCATCAGTAGTTTTTGGATCAAACTTACCATAATTACCATTGGTGTTCAGGATATACACCTTGCATCCAAAATCATTAAAGTAATTTCTTTTAAGCTTTCTATTATTCCAAATTTCATAAGGTGTCTTTTTGAAAATAGGCCAAATTAAAACTCTATTTTTGATATAGATGTTTGTGCTTATAGTTTCTACCAAAAAAATTAGTAGGTATATTGTATTGATTTAGTATAGTCTTAGCCATTTCATGAATAGTTATATTTCTTCTTTCAACAGTTAAATTTTGTTGAGGATTTCTTGGTGAAGACAAGGTATGTTTTAAAACAATATTTTAACCAAAAGAATTAAATTCCTGCTCCTCAAATTCACCACCATGATATACTATTAATGAAATTATTTTAAATCATTTTACATTATAAAATATTTTACTGAAATTTTCAAAAATAGATAAAACAGTTCTCTTAATCTTTAGAAAATATTACATGGTTAACCTAGAATAAACATCAACTAAATCATAATCATATAATTTACCATTCATACTTACTACTCTTTATGGACCAAATTAATAAATATAGATAAGTTCTGTAGAAAATTTGTTAATTTATTTTAAAGAAGATGTGTATTTCTTTCCAATTTTGTATGCATCACAAAATCTATCATTATCAAATTTATGACTGGGTAAATCATGAACAAGTTTTTTTATATATAATCTTTGTAAAGAATAAATAATATAATGACAAAGTCTTCTATACTAGAACCATGAATCATTTGTATTAGTAGATAAATAGTTCACTTTCTGTTTATATAACGAAAGTACGTCCATAATATAAACATTATCAGTTCTATGTGCTCTATTTTTAAGAAAATCATTTTTAATAACTAAAAATCAATTGTTCGGGATATTTAAATAAAACCCATCATCACAAAGAATTGAAATACTTATCAGGTTGTGTTTTAATCCTTGTACATAAATTACTTTATTAACAGATATGATAATTTTATCTCTATTTGTTCCAATTCAAATTATTTTCCCTTTGGAATTATTACCAAATGTTACTTGAAATCCATCCATTTGATTCAATGTATAAAAATTTGATAGAACACCACTCATATGCATTGAGAATCCATTGTCGATATACCCAATAGTATTTCATTTTTTGTGTTGTTTTTCAGAAAAATAATTTAAACAAATGTTTTTTTAGTACCCATATTTTCATGGGTCCAGTAGTGTCAGCTACCAGAGATGTATGAATCCAAAAATGCTTGGTTTTTCCACAATTTATATCATTTTAGTCAATTAATTTTTTTTAAATAAAAGGCTTTTTAATTCCATTGATTTGAGGATTTTTTTTAAAAAATTATTTGTTATATATTCATTTATTCAAAAAAATGAGAAGTAACACTTTTTGAATTGTGAAAAAATAATTATTATATATTTTATATTGTTCACCCTTAATTCATATTATTAATCCTTAATTTTTATTACATTCATACCAAAAATTACATTTAGAATATTTTCCCCTTTTTAAAACAAAAAAGCATCACTTTTATAAGTTTATACATTATATTGTAATGCATTAATAATTTTTTCATGGTCAGCACAGTCCGTGGTAGATGAGTAACATTTTTCAATTGACTCTTGATGTTATTGAAGTAAGATATCTATTTATCCTAAAACTTAATTACTAATATTCTTTCAAGATATGTTTATTTTTAATAAGGAGTTATTTTACTCTTCGATTATTGGGAAATAGTCATTCCAATTATCATTTGAAAAACTAGAATAAGAATTATAAATAGATGAATAATAGGTTTTTACCTTATCTTCTCCATCCATGAAGACCATATTTTCTTTTTCACTTGATTATTCCTTTTCATAATATGAGTTTGATGAGATGATGGAGTCTTAATATACACTCCATGTTTTATTCATTGCTCTTCTTAATTTATGTTCATAATCATCATTTTCCTTATATTTCTTTTATTTAATTCTCTTTTAAAATTTTAGTTGTCGAAAATCAAGTCTTATATGACCCAATTTTATTCATTCATTGAATCTTAAATCTCTTAAGAATTTATTATCCTTTGTAAATGGATTTCTAAATCCTCAAATTTTCTTGTAAATGTTTTTAAACTTTTTAAATAACTAATTTATTTCCATTTTAGAATCAGATGAATTATAATTATTTAATTTTCAGGCTACATTCTTCATTCTTCCTTATTTCATATGGGATGTTAATTTTAGAGTTGCATTATCCTTTTTCAAGATAATTTTATGATCATCAACTTTGGATTTCATTTCATCTTCATGAATCATCAAAGTCCCAATTAGTTATTTCATAATCAGATTTTTGAGAGGTGATGATTGAGGAATAATAAATGATATCTTATTCCATTTAAAATGCAGTACTCTCAATACATTCAATGCATGATCATATTTTTTGATAGGTTCACCAAAGGATGTAATATTATTGATAATCAATGATACCCTTCCAGTCATCTATGTAATAATTTTTCCATCAAATATTCTAAATGTGTTAAATTTTAGATTCATTTTTGCATACATCATTTTTCGTAGATTATCTTTTCTATAATTGGAAACTAAAATGGTTTTCCACATTTCATAAGTGGTAGGAAATTATGAGAAACGATTGAATTCCTTTGTTCCAAGACAATAGATAATTGCATTCATATCTTTGGAGTTTATATCATATTCCTCTTTGGTTACATAATCCCATGTTTTAGGATTCTCAGGAACCTTATAGAGATTATTGATCCTCGAATAAACTCACAATCAATGTTTTTTAAAATAAATTATCATCCGTGACTTTTAACATCCATAATTTTCACTATTGAAATATGAAGTACGAACCAAGGACATCCCTTTTATTTGACTAGCCATTGAAATCATTGTACAGACCTTAAAAATTTTATCATTATATAGCTTTATGAAAAGCTCCCCTATGATAATAATTGTTAAGTCTGAATATATGAAACACAGAAGAGGGGGGATTGTGTATTTTCAAAAACTATTCCACAATTATGAATTTAAACATCCTCATTAAATTAGTGAGGATAAAAGTGTTTTACTTATAATAAAATAATAATAAGTTTATAAACATAAATAAATTACATATATTTTTATAGAAGTTTGGGGCACAAATATCCCCAAGTCCACTCCACCATATTCTCTCTCTACAAGCTTGGATAATTTCACTAGTCTGATCCTCTTATCAAAAGACCAAAAATCCAAAAACTAAGTGTTAGTAGTTGATAGAATTACAATTAGGTCTTAAAATAGTGTCTTCTAGATCTAAATAGAGAACCGATTATCCACATCATAGGTCAAGAAGCTGCCACTTCACATCAACTGAGTAAGAGTATTAAAAACTCAAATGAATCAAAAAGTGATTTGATTAGTTGAAACAAATTGATTATCATAGTTACATAAGAATTCAACTAAAAGTAGATGGATATTATTATTCAGGAAGATATTCTTGAATATTAAATATGTCTCAAGATATTTGGTTTCACAATATATCTTTAATTCCAAGAATGAAAACAAAAATAGAGTCAGAAACTTACAAGACTGAACTTGTATATCTCCAATGGGTAGGCTTACATTCTTGAGTCATTCTATTCACTGTATCACTATGTATATGATCACAATAAATATTTTAATAATAATTATTCATTCTCTATTATATTTTAAAAAATACTCAAATAAATATATAACGTGCATCCTGGTTTTCAAAACTCTAGATCCAGAAAAAACTCCGGATGAGCTATAGAAATTAAAATTTGAATTTACATGGGGACTCATAACATATTATAAGAAAATGAGTTAATATATGTAGTAAATATGATCCAGTGAATCAAATGAAATGATTTAAAAAATAGTCAAAAACTATCTTTAAAATATCAATTAACTCGGTCATCTTCATTACTGAAATTATGGAAAATATCATGAAAATAAATATTTGATGTTGAACATAGGGTTACTTCACAAAGTGAAAAAATAGTCAACATAGAGTTAAATTAAGTTTCTTCATAATGAAAACGTATGTTTGACAATTCATGTTTGATTAGAAATGTAATGTTGATGATCCATAAGTTTATCTTTGGAATTTATGGTTCATTACTTACATAGGGAAATTTAATCATTATTTATTTTCTCGAAAAATGCAAGGTTCCATTCAAACATAAGGTTATTTAACGATAATTTTCTGATAATATAAGGTTGATTAACCATATGTACTTATATGTACATATGGTTTCTTTCTTCTTCTGGTATAAGGTTGAATACTAACATATGTATCATAATCCATACGTGCTATACATAGCATATGGTTGATTCCATACGTTACACTGAACAATGTAGGGTATTAACAATGTTTCCATAATATATAAAAACATGTCCCGAACACTTAGTTAAATATTCCTTGTGAATTAAATACCTGAAAGTAATTTTATAATAAACAAGAATATTATTAAATCCATGTAATAAACTTAAAGTAAAATCATTTGTAAAACAAAAAATGATATTTGTGAGCATCAAAATCATCATAATTTATAGTTTATTGTGGAATCAACACATTCCAAAAAGAAGGTTCTATATAAAATAAATAATTAAATAAAATTTATTATTTAGGAAGATAAATATTGTACATGATGAGTCAGACTCAAGGAAAGATACTCTTTAAATAAAACAAAATTTTAAATGTTTTGAAGATTTTGTTTCTACATTTTTCTCTTTTATGTACATGTTTTTAAAATGGATTTTTTGAATGTAATTATATGTATATAAATGTTTTAAATTTATAATTTTTTTTTTCTAAATTTTTTTAAAATGTTTTTAATGGTTTTATGTAAGAGATGTTTTCTTTCAAAACAAAAAATAAATTTACTATTTCATCAATTTTTACAAAATCCAAAATGAATGTTTTTATACATATACTGCATGAACATAATTTCCCTACTACATTACACAACATTTTTTTGATGTTTACATTAAATTTTTATAATTATATCTTCAAATAAAGTGATTTAAGTTGTTGCGTGTGTGACTTAGTAAAAAATGAATAGTGATTCCAAAGTGGAAAATTTATTCTCCCTTTATGAAAGATTTATGTGTTATGTAAATGTTATGGTTCTCAGAAATTTTTTACAAGGGAATGTGGTTTAATTATAAATATAGGTTAGGTGAGCTAATTATATCTCTCCAACAATTTTATTAATGAGATTGAGTTTACCTATGGGGTTTCCTTAAAGAGAATAAGAGAATATATTATGGTGGTTATTCAAAATATAATAATCAATGTTACTCCCTATGTAGACATGACAGATAATGTAAATTTATGATCACTATGGAAATTATGCAACAATATACCTTAATTCTTTATGTTTTATATGAGGTTATATAGGAAACATATGATTTCATGAGGTAAGATAAAGATATTATGTTTTATGGGTGAAAAGTATAAATTTGTGAAAATGATTCCATGACTTTATATGTATTATTGGATTAACAGTTTATTTATTTATTTATATCCCTTAAAATTGTTTTGGGATAATCCCGTGTTTTATAATGTTTTTTAGGGTATATGTATGGGAAAGAGATATAGTAATGTAATTATGGACGTTATAATGAACGGTCAGGAAAAGGAAATCATGTTTTATTTTATAAAGGATTATTTTGTGTAAAAATTGATATTGAGTAGAATTGTTTAATTTGTAATATTTTAGTTTTCATATTTGATCTATGGAAAAATTATATAAAACTCTAAACCTAAAAGGTCCCTCAATGTGAATGAAAGTAATTTTCTTTACTAAAAATGAATACTATGTAATTTTTAGTATAGCTCCTTATAGTTTGTATCAAAGGTCGGTTTAGTTAAACATATGGCCTATGATATTTTTAATGGAATACCCAAAAATAATATTTAAATTATGTTTATAATGAAATGATAAATAGTATTTGATGATTATCGTGTTGCTTCATCTGTATGTTTTGAATGGGTTTCCTTAAAGGTAACATGGAGGATGTGGGGGGAATGCATCTAGAAAAAAATATCCTTCCAAATCGACATCACGAGATGTATGGAATAAGAATTGATATGGTCTATAAATGGAGGTGTCGTCCATGTAGGACACAAGTCAGATCAACCAATGAAAATTATATTAGTAATGGAACATTTTATGAGGAACTATTCTCTATCTTTAAGTGAATATTTCATCCTAGTTATATCTGAACAGTGGAATAAATCCAAAGAATAGATTTTAGATATCATCAGTTTTTTGGCCTGTCAAAATTTTAGTCTTTCAATTTAAATTTTGGAAGTTTTAACCGAAAAGTGGTGGTCGATGGTCAAGAATATTAGGGAAAGTGATGAGATTGGTAATTTTGGAATGGGAATAATTAAAAAATAAATTACTGAAAAATAGTTTACAAAGTATATTCGACTTAGGATGGAAAAAAATTACAAGAATTGAGTTAAGAGGAGGATTTAGTGGATTCATTCAAAGAAAAATTCACTCTATTGGTAAGGTACACTCAAAATTTAATGTGGCGTATTTATTGTAAAATTAATAATTTTTACTTAAGATTGAATCCAAATAATCCAACCAAATTGGATTCTTTGAAATTCAAGAGAAACAAAAAACATTTCTAATGTACAGTGAAGGTAGAAATGGAATTTTATATTAATATTATTTTCTTTGAAAACAAATATAAAAATATGTCATATTGGAAGAAAAAAGTGAAATATTCATTAAATAATGTTTATGGTAAGAAAATTATGATTATAGTTTGTGAGAATTGTGGTAAAAACGCACTACATAATGAATTTTGAATTATGGTTTGTGTTTCTAATGTGGTGATATTTGGAAGGATTATAATTGAAATTTTAATGACACAATGTTTTATCATTGGAAATTCCCTTCTCATAATTATGTCATTTAAAATCACATAAAATTACATCCCAATGAACAACTATGTTTTATGTAACCTTTAAAAATAATACCGTCACTTCTGTGATTTGAAAATTGAAAATTTGACATACACGGTTGTGATAAGTAACATGATTGGAGTCCAATAATAAAAACATAATTTTTTTTGTGAATAGTAACCGGCCCTTATGAATAGTAATGCCACCCTTATGAATATTAATATCATCCCTGATTGAGTCATGGTTGATGTAAATAAATATTAGTTCTAACTCACATACACATAATAATGTTTTTGGTCATAATGATAATTACTATTTCTTGTCTTATGAAAATATAATAAACTATTGATTAAAATATTTAGAAAACCCACCTCCCCTCCACTAAAAAAACCACTCAAACTCCCCAATTCTCTTCACTCGTCCCAAGCATTGTTCCTTCCCTAAATTATTCAAAAATATCTCCCGAAGGTGATCCCACTGTATAGATTTCCTTGGTATCCTAAAAAGACCAAATCCCCTCCCCTTTAATGGTTCACAAAGGAGATAAACTCAAGAGGTAAATTCATCTTTTCGATTCTATTATTTTCATTAAATTTATTTTCTTTTGTTTTTATTTCCTCATCTCTCTTCACCCAAATGGTATGATAACTCTAGTAACACAAATGTACTATAATTTTATTATGATAATGGGTTAAATTCGGATTTTTTTCTTATGTATTTTTTCTGGAATCCTTTTTCACACTAGATGTGGAATAATATTACAAAACAATTCAATTATGAACAAAATTGACAGGTTAATCCAAGTGTATAACATTAATGTTTTATATAATGATTCACCTTCATTCTAAATAATCAAATGAATTTTATAACTGTGAAATTTTCTATATAATCACTATTATTGTATTACTTTAATTCCGGACAACCACATTTATCATACATTGGTGTCCAGACATGAATATAAGTGAACTGATCATTAAAACCATGGAAACAAACAGAACTGAACAATGAAATTAAACCTCATAACCAATAAAAAAGTTATAGATGAACTCAAAAAAGTTATAATAAATAATTTACATGTATAATTGGTTATAGAATTATTAAATAATGAACTTAATTTTATTATTCAGTTCATTAAGATCAAGCGAAGATCACCATCGAACATAAAGTAAGGGATCCTATTTTTCTCAGATTTATTCTATAATCTCCTCTATGTTATTCCCTTTTACGTGTAATTAGTAATGATGGGGGTATTAATTATAATCTTCCCTATACATCCATCTTTAATTATAATAGATTATAAATACTTTTCTCTCTCATTATGCCCTCTTAAGTACACCCAATTCCATGCCGATATTCGGTAAGGGATTCTACCCGAACCACCTTTATTCCTTTGGGTTTCCCTATCTTTATTTTTACCCAAAAGAAGTTACATTTTTTTATTTAAAACTTCCTTATACTATTAATATGCCCCAAATTCAATTTTAAAGATCAATCCCTCATTCTCATTCGGGGATAGATATGCTTTTATGTTATCCCCTTCTCGTTAATTCCCAATAAACAAACTCATTTTAAGTGAACTTCCAAAATATTCACCTAATTTCAAGTGAAATGTACAATTTGTTTTGAGTCACCATTGGTTTTATAAATTAAATATTTTAATTATTAAAACCTTCTTTTTTGACTTATGGTTTTATTTAAATGATTATTACCATTCCTATTTTATATTCTCTATAGTATTTTAAATAAAACCGCACTTAAATTTTTCAATGCTAAAAATTTCCTAAATACTTTTCTTACATGTTTTCACTTCTATTTGACATCGCATACCATGGTATAAGACAATTTTACCTTATTAATGTCCATTTATATTTTAATTGTTTTCCCTCATGGACACTTTTATGATACACCCATTCATTATAGTTTATATCATGAATGTGATACCAATTTCTCTCTATGGGTTCCCTTATGTTTATGTATAATTGATTATGTTTGATTATTTATTCCACGAGCATATTAATGACCATATTAATATGGGTAAACCCTATAAAAACCTTGTTATTTATTAAAAACTTAAACATGATTTATTTCATAAACAATTAACTTGATACAACATGAATGATCGATATTTTTAATGTCTTTGGGGGTGAGGAATGTTACATAATAGATTAGAACATAAAAACACACAACATATTTAATGAAAACATCTTTTACATGACCAATACATCCCTCAAACTTAACTTTTCATGGGATATCCTAAGGACATGTATAAGAAAAAGGGGATCTCTAAATCCTAGTAAGGGAATAAACAAAGAATAACATGAGGAATAAAATACATGTTAGAAAATAGTCATATCAATACAGAACAAGAGAAACATGAACATAATATCATGATAAATCATGATAATCATAACATGAAAATGTGGAAACAACACCTAACATGGAATTAGCATGAGCCAAGGATCATTGCACATGGAGCATGAGTAAACCCTCATTGCACATAAAGAACGAGTAAAACCTCATTTAACATGAATTAGCATGATTCAAAACCCATTTCACATGACTTATCCTAATACTATACTTTACCCAATGCATTGGAGCGCTATCAGGGAACACCCTTCTCAAACATTTCATTTCATGCATAAGTGTGCCACATGAAGCATATAACATGGAATAAATCAACATAATAAGTTATTAAATGATTAAGTAATGTGTAATAAATATATTAAAGTACCATTAATTAGGTATATTTTCATGAAAGTGAATACCCTTGATAGGGACATGGGTATGGTATTCCATACACAATGATCTTGGCTTGGAAAAACACGGTGCAATTTCGACAGCCTAACAGAGTGACATAATGATTCATGAAAATAGTTGATGAGATAGTAAATGTTGTATCATAATATGTACAAGAAATGGACAGTAAGGGAGGCATATGGATACATGTCCCAATGAACATAATGTAATTTATATGCATAATACAAAATAATTACTTTGATGTAAAAGAGGTGAGAGAAATCCGTCACGGAATTTTGGCATTGTAACATGTGTACATGAGAGGATTTAATGAGATAAAAAGGGGTTTAACATCATCAAACCCTAAATAGGAAAGTATGGGGGAGGTGTGAAATCATACCCCAACATTTATAATTGTTTTAAGAATGGTATAAAAACTTAAATAAAATTAGACAAAATGCGAAAGGAAGAAATCCCTTACTTGGAAGTATGATGCCAAAGGCTTGGGAGAGGATTCTTGAGAGTTTAGAGCACCTTGGGAGGATTATAGAGAGACTAGGTAAGGGTTTGGTCGTACTCCAAAGGCTTATATTGAAGAGGATGTGGGAGCTTGGGTGGGTTTATATAGGAAACGAGATGGAATTATTTATTATTTAGGTTTGGGAAACCTCATATTAAACTAATCAATTCCACAAACCAGACCATGGTTTTTTCTCATGTTTTTTTCCAAATTGGAGTAAAAAATAATATTTTATAAGTCAAATGACCGAAATTCTTAAAATAATAGGGTCGCTTATGTGGAGGTGAATCACACTCTCAAGGAAAACAATTTAAAATGAAAAAATATTTTATAAGTATTTGAGGGTCCACAAAAGCATTGTAAAATAAATAAAAAAACCTAAAATCACATTATTTTAATTATAAAACATATATTAGCCGAAAATAATGATTATAGTATTTTATTACTTCTATATTGGGTCATTATTATGTTATAAAACACATTATATATTTAAATGGTATTTAATTTTTACCCAAAAATTCGACTGTCTCAAGAAATTATGATAAATTCACCATTAGATAATTTCGACATTATGATTAAAAAAATTATATTCATTTTATTTAAATAAATTTTTAAATATGTTGATTTTTACTTTTGAAATAAATACTTACATTTACCAAAAATTCATGGGTTTTGAAAAAAACAGTTTTCAAACATAAATAAAAATTACGATTGAATTCATAAAATTATATGATCATATATCTATAATAAAAAATATTTTATTAATAATATTTTATTAATTATATTTTATTAAAATATTATTTACTTCAATAATCTATTAATTCATCAAAATATATTTCTTAGTTGAATATGAACTAAAAATACTATTTATGATTTTAAAACTATTTACAAAGTAACAATAATAAATGAATGCACATTCATTATACAAAAATAATGTACATTTTCATAATGCAAGGGTCTTGTTACATAACCTCTTATAACTCCTGCATAAGAATGAATGGTAAGGTGTGCGATGGTGACAGACTCTTGGGGTGGGTCGGATAACATCGCTCGAGGGGTAATCTTTATTAACATCCACTTCTCCCGTAGTTGATTCCGCTCAAACTTAACATCTTCAAGCTCAGCTTGGGCTTGGTCAAGGGAAAATCCCAATGATTCCACCTCCATTCCAAGCTCTAAAAAATGGGTTTCATACGAGGAAATTCTACTGCATGAGGCCATTGCTTACTTTGTCTGAGTAAATTAGATTTGTTAAAGCCCTATATTTACACTAATCATGTTATCACTGTTCAAATATTATATTAGAAATGGTCAAAATACATAATGGTATTTTAAAATCCAGAATCATAAAACTAATAAAGTACACATATTATATAATCATAATAATCATTTAATCTAACCAAGATGAATTTCCATTAATGAATGTTTCGGGTCATTACAATCTTCCCCTCTTAAGAAATTTCACCCTCGATATTTCATTTTCCCACACTAAAACAAATTTTGGTAACTTTTCTTCATCATTTCTCCGATTTCCACATTGCTTCTTCAAACTTGTGGTTTCGCCACAACACCTTTACGTGGATCATTAATTTATTTCGTAGAACTTTTTCTCTAAAATCTAAGATCTTCACTAGTTTCTATTCATAAGAAAAGCCATCCTCTAACTGTACCGTCTCTTAAGATAGTACATGTGAATGGTCTGGTATGTACTTATTTAAGAGGGATACATGAAAGACATCATGTATTATGTCCACGGTAGGAGGAAGTTCTAGTCGATAGGCCACAACCCCGACATGATCAAGAATCTCGAAGGGGATGATATACCTTGGACCTAACTTACCTTTCATTCCAAACATCATAACCTTCCTCTACAGTGATATGTGTTGAAATACCATGTCTCCATATTTAAACTCAAGGTCTAATTGATGGTTATATGGATAAATCTTTAGTCGACTCGGGGACCCCTTGATATGCTGCTGAATGGCTTTCACCTTCTCCAACATTTATTCAACCATTTTTGGTCCAAGAAGATTACACTCACCGACCTCATCCCAACATGCTGGTGTTCTTCACCTTTTCCCATAAATAGATTCATATGGTGCCATTTTTATTCTCGAGTGGAAACAGTTATTATAAGAGAACTCAACTAGAAGAAGATGTTGATCCCATCATCCTTTAAAGTCCATTGAGCACGCTCTCCACATGTCCTCAAGTGTTTGGATAGTCCACTCGGATTGGCCATCAGTTTAAGTATGAGAGGCCATACTGATGTTCAATTTAGTATTCAGAGCATATTGAAGACTCTTCCAAAACATTGAGGTGAATCTTGGATCTAGATCAGACATAATAGATAATGGTACTCAATAAATACTTACCACTTCTCTGATATATATCAGTGCCTGTTGATCTGTTGAGAAATCCCCAAGAATTGAAATGAATTGTATAGACTTTGTAAGATGATCTACAACAACCTAGATTGCATTATTGCATTTGAATATCTTTGAAAGTCCAGTGAAAAATTCCATGGTGATGTTCCCCCATTTCTATGCTGGTATAGGCAATGGTTGCATCATCCCCTTAGTCTAATGCCTCTCTTCCTTCACTTTTTGACAAACCAGGCACATTGATGTATACTCCATTATCTCCTTCATCATATTATCCCACCCATAATGCTCTCAGATATCTTAATACATCTTTGTGTTTCCTTGGTGAATAGTGAAATTTGAACTATGCAAATCATCCAAAAGTTCCTTCTTTAGATCCTAAATTGATGGAACACATAGTCTTTTCTCAAATATCAAAATTACTTTTTTATTAAAATTGAATTCCAAGGATATACCTTTTTTGATATCTTCCACTCTCTTCTGAATTCACACATCATCCTTTTAAGAATCCTTTAACCTTTCCAAAAGAGATGGTTGAGCAATCATTTGTGAAAGGATTGATGATGTTCCATTCTATATGATTCCCATGTTTATATTCATAAAATATAATAAGATTGGGTCCTTCACAATTATCATCAATGATAGAATAGCTGGGTCCTTTCTACTAAGAGAATCTTCCACCTTGTTCGCTTTCCCAGGGTTGTAATGGATTGAGAAGTAATAGTCTTTTATCAGCTCTAACCATCTTTGTTGGCGCATGTTCAACTCTCTCTGTGTGAATATATACTTGAGGCTCTTGTGGTCCGTATATATTTCACACTTCTCCCCAACAAGATAATGCCGCCAAATTTTTAAAGTGAAGATCATTATAGTCGACTCCAAATCATGTGTTGGATAATTCTACTCATTAACTTTCAATTTCTCTGAAGCATAGGCAATGACTTCATCATTTTGCATCAACACACATCCCATACCCTTCATCGAAGCAAAACTGAATACCACAAAAAGATCTCCACTTGTGGGTAATGTGAGCATGAGTGCAATAATAAGCCTCCCTTTTAACTCCTTGAAGCGTTATTCACATTCATCACTCCAAGAAAACTTCACTCCCTTCCGAGTTAGCTTGGTAAGAGGGTTGGACAATCATGATACATTTCTCTCACAAATCGTCTATAATATCCATCTAAACCCAAGAATCTATAGATATCTATTACAGATGTTGGTATCGACCATCCTTTAATTGCATCTGTTTTGGAGGGCTCTACAGATATCTCATTTCTTGTGAATATATGGCCCAAGAATGAGACTATCATCAAACATAACTCACAGATGATGTACATTCCATAGAGATTATAAATTTTCAAGGTCCCTAGTATAGTTCTTATATTCTCCTCATGATCCTCCTTGGTTTTGGATTATATCAGAATATCATCTATAAAGACTACAATTTTTTTGATGTAATCCCTAAATACTCTATTCATCAAGTCCATGAAGATTGATGTAGAATTAGTGAGTCCAAAAAACATTACCATGAATTCATCGTGCTTTTATATTGTATGAAAAGAAGTCTTGGGGATATCTTCCTTCTTCACCCTTACATGATAGTATCTCGACCGCAAATCCACCTTAGAGAAGTATTGTGCTCCACGCAACTAATCGAACAAGTCATCAATTCGTGGGAGAGGATACTTGTTCTTTATAATGATTTTTTGAAGCTCAAAATAATCAATGTAATGTCACATTTACCCATCTTTCTTCTCGATGAAGAGGACTGGTGCACCCCATGGTGATGTACTTGGGCGTATAACCCTTTAATCTAGATTCTCCTATAGTTGTTTCTTCAGCTCCTCATACTCCACAACAACCATTCTATATGGATTCTTGGATATTGGAAATGATCCAGGTATAAGATCAATTGAGTATTGAACATCCCTTTTAGGAGGGGGGCCAATAAATTCCTCAGGAAACACTTCAGAAAATTCCCTCACAATAGGAATGTCTTCAAGGATGGTTTCCTCCTTAGACTCAATCATCTGAGCCTGATACGCATGCTCACAGGGTAGTAATATCCATGCTTGAGATAGTGGAGCTAAAAAAGATTTATCTTCCTCCATGAACTTATATATAATCGGGGGTTGATTTTTTACATTGAGAGTGATTTCCCGCTTACAAAAATTTATGTTGACTCTATATAAGGAAAACCAATCCATGCCAATAATTGCATCAAATTCCACTAGAGGAAGTATGAAGAAGTTAACCATAAAATTAAATACAAAAATTATGACAGGGGAGGAGTTATATTCATTGGATGAAATGATTTCCCCATTTTTCGTAATCATCAATATCTTTACATCCAAGATTTGTGGTGGTTATGGGATAGTTATACTAAACATTTGGGAAATAAAATAATGCATAGAATTTGAATCAAAAAGTACGTTCACAATTCTTGAATGAATAACTAGAGTTCCTATCATCACTTCATTGTCCAGGATCACTTCAGCAGTAGTGATGGAAAAACCTCTCCCATGTTTCCTTGGAGGTTGTTGGTTGCCTCAGAAATTCCTTGTCTTAGGGCACTGATTTGAAAGATGACCTGGGTTTTTTAGTTGTAGCAATAAACAACACATTAGTGTTTTAACAGAGAATTTCTATCCTCTATTGCAGCCACAAGTGTTTCATGTCAGTAGTTAACAGTTATGTGCCATTCTCTTCCACACCTAAAGAATTTCCTCATCCCCTTTCGGCAATTTCTGGTGTGCTTATTTCTGCACCTTTGGAAAGTGGGGTGATGGATCTTCTTAGCACCGTTGGATTTATCCATTAGACTGCCAAAATTGTAGTCCACCTTACGCTTATTACCCCCATGATAGCCCAGAGATTCTCTAATCTCTATTTCGAATGTGAGGGAACATCTGACAATTTTCTCATAGCTGTCGAAGCTACGAATCACCTGTGCTTTCCGTAGGTTAGTTTTCAGCCTACCAAAGAATCGGTCAACCATGAATTTGGGGGAAATGAAGAAACTAGAGGCATATTATGCAAGCCTTTTAATTCTTTCCTTGTACTCTATGACAGATTCATCTTCTTTTTTCTTGAGGGAAAGGATGTACCTTTCCATCTTAAGTTGAAGGGTGCTTGGAAATTATTTATTGAAAAACATCTTCTGGAAATCCGTCCATTCCAACACCTCGATCACTTCCTCAGGCTTCGTATTTTTTACTAATGTCCACCATTGATCATCTTCACCTTCAATTCGATAAGCTTTTAGAAGAACATTCTCTTGTTCAGAACATTGAAGGATGGAGATGATATTTTCAATAGAGTTGATCCATTTTTCGGCGATTGAGGAATCAGATGATCCATTAAAAGTAGGAGGCCTTTGTCTCATGAAGATCTCAATAGAGACTTGTTTCTTCAAGAGGTGTTTAAAATTCCTCTTGACCCATGTTTCTATTCAATTCTTGAGTTAACTGAGAGAGAAGCATGACAATGTTCATGATTCCTGCTCCCATTGGATTGGGCATCTCAATAGCACAGTCAACACATTGATCTTCAAATATTTGTTAGCCTGAGTTATCCTATTAATTTCCATTGGCTGGAAAAAAAATGAAAGTTAGGGGTAACACATAAAGGGTAATCCAAGGAAAAAACTAATGACTTATAAATAACTCTTATTTCCTTAACATATGAATCCATCGTCTTCAATCTGTGTTATTCATGATCTACTTTCTAACATATATACTCAGTGGATTTTTTTTAATTCCAATAATAAGGTTTCATACTAAGATTGTGAATTTACCCAATAATATCCCCTAGGAGTGTGGTAACCATGAGTGCAGCAAGGCCCATTGTCGTGCACCAGTTCCCGTTCGAGTCTAGCTCAATGCGGTGTTTTCAGGTTTTACCCCTAGGATACATCTGTGCCAGAGCCGCCTCTACTTGCTCATATCCAGACATGGATTCATTTGCATGATAAAACACTTAATCAATACTAACCAATAATTATAGATTTTTTTATTATTCTTATTCTTGTCTCTAAGTCTTCTGTAGGGTTTTCAAATCCTAATCCCTGACATAACAAATCCTATCCTCTTATACCAACTATAATAACCCTATTTTTTATTACAAACATAAACATGATTTCTTATATAAAATCTTCACTTGATACAACATGGAAGATCAATAGTTCTAGTGTCTTTGGGTCATAGTAACATTACATAATAGCTTAGAACATAAAATAGGAAACATATTTATGGAAAACCTCTTTTACATGACCACTACATTCCCTCGTACTTAGGATTTCATGGGATAACCTGAGGACATGTATAAGAAAAGGGTGAGCTATAAAGCCCAGTAAGTGAATATACATCGAATAAAATGATGAATAAAATACATGTTAGACAATAGGCATATAAATGGAGAACAAGAGTGACATGAACATAAATACATGATAAATCCTGATAACCATAACATGGAAATTTGGAAACAACACTTAACATGGAATTAGCACGAGCCAAGGCTCATTGCACATGGAGAATGAGTAAACCCCCATTAATCATGAATAATGATTAAACCCTGATTGAACTTGAAATAGCATGAGTCAACACCCATTTCACGTGATATATCATGATATTATACTTTACCCAATGCATTAGAGCGCTATCAGGGTGCACCCTTCTTAAACATTTCATTTCAGGAAAAAGTGTAACACATGGATCATATAACATGGAATCAATAAACATCATAAGTTATTAAATGATAATGTAATGTGGAATAAATACATTAAATTAACATTAAATAGGTATATGTGAATACAAGTTAAAACCCTTGATAGAGACATGGGTATGGTATTCACTACACAATGATCTTGGTATGGAAAACGCGGTGCAATTTCAACAACATAAAAGCGTGACATGCAGGTTCATTCAAATAGTTTATGCGATATGAAATGGTGTATTATCATTTTTACATGAAATGGAAAGTAAAGGGGTCATATGGATACATGTCCCAATGAACTTAATGGAATTTAGATGCATAATACAAAATAATTACTTGGATTTAAAAGAGGAGAGAGAAATCCCTCTCAGAATTTTGGCATGGTAACTGGTGTACATGAGAGGATTTAATGAGAGATAAAGGGGTATATAATCATCCAAACATAAAAAGGAAAGTATGGGGGAGGTGTGAAATAATACCCCAACATTTTTTATTTAAAATAAGGAGCATAAAAACATGAAAAAAAGTGGAAAAAATGAGAAAGGAAGAAATCCCTTACTTGGAAGTGTGATCCCAAAGGCTTGGGAGAGCCTTGAGAGAGGATTATTTGGAGCTTGGGGAACCATGGGAGGATTCAAGAGAGATGAGGGAAGGGTTTTGTTGAACTACAAAATAATTTAGTTAATAACAATTGGGATCTTGGGTGGGATTATATAGGTAATGAGAGGGAATTCATTATTATTTAGTCTTGGGACACCTCACATTAAACTAATCAATACCACAGAGTAGACCATGTTTTTTGACCATGAATTTTTTTAAAGTAGATTGGAATAAAATATTTTATAAGGTTAATGGAATAACCTCTTAAAATAATAGGGTTGATTATGTGGAGGTGAGCCACACTCTCAAGGAAAATAATTTAAAAAGACAAAATGTTTTATAAGTTTTGGAGGGTCCACAAAAGCATTTTAAATTAATTAAAACAATTCTAAAATCACATTATTTAAATAATAAAACATATATTGTCCGAACATAAGGTTTATATTATTTTATTACATCACTATTAGGTCATTAAGATGTCATAAAACACATTATATATTTTAACGGTATTTAACTTTTACCCAAAAATTCGACTGTCTCAGAAAATTATAAAAAATTCCTAATTGGATAATTTAGACATCCTGATTCCAAATATAATATTCATTATATCTAAATAATTTTATAAATCTGTGAATTTTTACTTTTAAAATAAAATATGACATTTACCGAAAATTCATGGGTTTTGAAAAAAAAAGTTTTCAAATATTAATAAAAATTACAAATGCATTCATAAAATTATATGATCATTTAAATTTAATAAAATATAATTTAATAATAATATTTTTATTAAAATAATATTTAATTAAAAAATTCATTAATTCATCAAAATAGATTTCTTAGTTGAACATTAATTAAAAATACTATTTTTGTTTAAAAACAATTTATAAAGTAACAATAATAAAATGAATTCACATTATTTACAAAATGAATAATTTAAATTGTTATATTACTAGGGTCATGTAACATAAACACATATAAAATGTGCATAAGACTGAAGGGTAAGGTGTGCGATGGTGACTGACTCTTGGGGTGGCTCGTATAACATCGCTCGTGTAATAATCTCTATCAACTTCCACTTCTCCCGTAGTGGGTTCTTCTCAAGCTTAATGTGTTCAAGTTCGGATTGGGATTGGTCAATAGAAAATCCCAATGACACCACCTCCTTTTAGAGCTCCAAAAATGGGCTTTGTACTTGGAAAGTCTACTGGATGAGTCCATAACTTCCTTTATCTGAGTAAATTGTATTTGTTGAAGCCCCATATTTAAACTAGTCATGTGATCACTATTCAAAAACTATATGAGCAACGATCACAATTCATAATGGTATTTAAAAATCCAAAAACATAAGACCAATGAAGTATAAATTTTATATAACCATAATAAACATTTAATCAGATCAAGAAGAATTTACATTAATGAATGTTTGGGTCCTTACACACCCATATTGCACTTTAATGCATTGGGTAAATTGAGTCCTAGGAGATGTTATGTGCAATGGCCTTGGCGGTTATCCTTGAATCATCCTACTATGTGTAATGGTCTTGTTGTTTAACCTTGACTTGTTATCCTCTATGTAAAATGATACAGTAATCATGCTAAAGTCACGATTTATGTTTCTTCCACATTACTATAAATTTATAATTTTTTGATCCCATGTTTATATGTTATGATTCCATAAGTTCCATGCCTTTTTATATCATTATGTTATAACTCCTAAACCATGTGATAATTCTTTATTCATATATGTATTCCCTTACTGGGATTGTTAGCTCATCCCTTTGTTCGTGTTATAGCAAGGTTATCCAATGAAGTTGTATGAGAAAAATTTATGTTATGTGATATTTATGAAGAATAAATAAAGAAATATTATATTTAGTTTAATGTTTTATGTTTAATGTACACAGTCTTCAAAGACACTAGACTTCAGGATCCCTAGCTTGTATTCTGATGTATATCTATGCTTAAAATCATGAATTATTATGTGTAAAAAGATATGGTCAATATAGTTTGTATCTGAGGTTGGCCTAGTGATTTTTGGATATTAGGAATAGAGAAATTTAGTATGAACCTTAAGGATGAGACTATGCATAAGAAAATACCCTCAAATTTTGTTAATTATAGAGTGAGTTGTTTATCAAGAAAAAACATTCCTTTCTAGATATAAATAGTTAGAGGTGGTGTTGGAACTAATGTATCATGGGGTAAAACCTGATAATACCATTTGACCTAGACTCAAATGGGAACTAGTGAATGATAACAGGCCTTGATGCACTATTGGTTTGACAGTCTTGGGGGATATGACTCTGTTAATTAATGATCTTGGTATATTAATAATGTTAAAAAATCCCATAATAATATACATTATGAAATTGATCAAGTATAAACTATATTTAATCATACGGAATCACAAGATAGGATACACTTCTCCATTATAATTTTATCCTCTTAGGTTCAATATTTCATTTTTTTCTCAAAAGATAAGTATTCAATCCATCTATTTTTATGTTCTTTTTCATAGTTAATGGTTGTAAATATAAGAACACATGACAACAATCAATGTAACATATAATGTGAAGGCTTTCCTAATGATATACCTGATATGATTTGAATCGGTGTTCAAAACATCATGAAAATACTTGCTCTGCTAGCTCAAGTTATGAACAATTACATGAATCATGTGGAACACCCTCCTCCTCCAAGAAAGAGTATGTTTCTATGGAATCCTTCAGGTGTAGAAGGCCTCATATTTAGGCAGATCATCTGATCCCCTCCTTGTGGAACCATGTATAAAATCCATTGAATAGATATTCTATGTCTTCCAGTGATCAGAATAAGAGAATGTTGTGCTGGTGGTCTATCATTATGGTGGGGAAACTGATCAGTGGTGGACACTGAAAAATAATACATATCCCCAAGAGGAAATTAATTCCATGGTTTGGGAGGAATTCAAGAGAATGTTTTTCTATAAATATTTTCCATGAACCCTCCCTCTCATAACGGTTGGAGAGTTCCTTGGACTCAAGAAGAAGGAAGATGATTCCATTCAGGTGTATTAATAAAATATCATAAGGAATACAAGGTACGCCTCTATATTTTTATTGAAAACCAAAATTAAGGTGGATCACTTCATTAGAGGAAAAAATCTGTGTCTATGAAAAGGGTTGATTATTTGAGACTCTGATGATTATGAGGAGATTGTCTCTTGTGAACTCATGGTTTAAATGGAGATCAGAGACTCTAAGTGGTTTCATTGGACTTGTGAGAAGAAGTGGAAAATAAAATCTAATGTGGGTGGTTCCAAAAATACATTCCATGCTAGAAATAAGCATGACTATCCAATGTGTAAAAATTATTGGAAGAATTATCTTGGGAACTGTCTAAGGGGACCATAAATAGCATAAAATTTGGAAAGTTTGAAAATCTACCTAAAAACCACTGACCTAATATGAATAATCCTACTAATGTTGAAGATTAATGGATGGTACATATAAACAACCATCCTGTAGTTCATTGTTACAACTTCAAGGAGCATGGTAATTATCCGAACAATTGTCCTATATTGAGGGTTGTTGGAGGAAATCAACAAGAACCTCCAAGGAAACAAGGAATTGATTATGCTATCACTACAGCTGAGGTGGAGCTGGACAATGATGTGGTTATAGGTATGCTAGTATTAATTCAATAATAGAGAATGTACTATTTTATTCTTGATATACGCAATCTTTTATATATGGCTCATTTAGTAAAACTATTCAAGAACGACCTAAAAATTTGGAGGATAAGTTTTTTGTTTGGATAGTGAATGAGGCAATTATTGCATCCATGGTTTATACCTCCTCCCCAGTTAACGTTTTTGGACCAAACCTTCCCAAAAATCACTTCATAATTACATTAGTAGAGTTCGAGGCTATCTTCGGCATGGACCGACTATCTTTATATAGAGTCTACATCAACTATTGGGAAAGTGAGATCACTCTTCACATCCTGAAGCATCCTCTAATTCGATTCATGTGTAAGGATGAAGATGAATCTTATTTTGAATTAGTAACTCAAGTGTGAATATTGAGACTTTATGAGAAATAATTTCTAGATCAATGTATTGAGAAAAAGGAGAGAATCATGCTTGAAGACATGCCCATCCTGAGGTATTACACTAATGTATTCCTAGAAAAGTTGACTGGATTTACTCATGATCGAGAGGTTGAGTTCTCAATTGAACTTATTCCTGGATCACTACCTATATCAAAGACACCTTATATAATGGCCATAGTAGAGCTATAAGAGATTATGAAGCAACTATTGGAGAATCTCAAGAAGGGTTTTATACACCCTAACGATTCACTATGGGGGGAACCGGTCCTCTTTTTCAAGAAGAAGGATGGATCAAAACACCTCTGAATTGATTATCATGAGCTCAATAAAATCACGATAAATAACAAGTATCCCCTTCCAAGTATAAATTATTTATTTGATCAGATTCGTGGGTCTAGTTATTTCTCAAAGGTGGACCTTTGGTCGAGATATCACCACTTAAAGGTGAGGAAGGAAGATATTCCCAATAATTACATTCGAATAAAGTATGGACACTATGAATTCATAGTGATGCCCTTCTGAATCAATATTTATCTAGTAATATTCATGGATTTAATGAATAGAGTCTATAGATATTAACTTGAAAATTTTATGGTAGTCTTTATCGATGATAATCTGATATACTCCAAGAGTAAGGGGGAACATGAGGAGAATTTGAATATTGTGTTAAATACTTTGCAAAGGTAGGAACTATATGAAAATTATAATAAACATGAGTTCTGGATAGAGGAAGTATCATTCATGTGGCACATTATCACAAAAAAGGCTATATGTGGACCCTTCAATGATGATGGTAATTGAAGAGTGTCCTAGGACAACATCATTAACGGAGATCCAATGCTTTCCAGATATATCTATGTATTTCCAAAAATTTGTGATAAATATTACATGATTTTCAAACCCAAAGACCAAGCTAAAATGAAAGGGAGTGAAGATTTTTTTGACTGAAGAATGTGAAGACTGTTTTAAGGAGTTGAAAAATAGGCTAATCACTGTGCTAGTACTCACAATCCCAACATGTAGAGAACTATTTGTGGTGTACAGTGATGCTTCAAATAAGGAATTAGGTTGTGTGATGATGAAAAATGATAAATTGATAACCTACACCTCAAGGAAGCTGAAAATCCATGAAAAAACTATCTAACGTATTATCTAGAGTTGGCGGCTGCGATCATGGCACTAAAAATCTGGATTCATTATCTATACAGGGAGAATTGTGTTTAATATACTGATACAAAGAGTCTAAAATATATATTCACAAAAAAATAGCTTAGTATTCTCTAGTGAAGATGGATAGATCTCATTAAGGATTATAACTACACAATCCACTACCATCCTGTTAAGAAAAAAAGGTGGCAGATGCTCTATGTAGAAAGAACCCTGCATATTTATCAATGATGACAATTGAAAAGGATCCAATATTCATAGTTTTTCTTTTTATGAACATGGGGATCATTAAAGGAGTAATATTATCAATACCTTCTAAAATGGTCTCTCAATTATCCCTCATGGAGAAAGTAAAGGATGCTTAATGAAAAGATGAGGAAATTCAAAAAAGGGTTCAATCCATTAAAAATGGGAAAGCCACAGAGTTTAATATTAACGAGGAATGAGTTTCAACATTTGGGACATAATTATGTGTACTATATGATCTGAAGATAAAGAAGGAGATTTTTAATGAAACACATAGCTTGACCTTATCTATCCACTTAGGGAGCACAATGATATATCGTTATCTTCATGATATCTTTTGGTGGGATATTACAAAGAAGATGACTGGTGAGTATTAATCAATGTGTCAGGATTGTCAACAAGTGAAGGCTAAAAGATAGATTTCTAAGGGGATGATGATTCCACTACCCATACCAATATAGATGTGGGAGAACATTACCATGGACTTTGTCACTAAACATCATAGGACATCCATAGAAAACTACGCTATATAGTCCATTCCTGATTATCTTACAAATAAATCATACATTATTACGATTCAAGATGAATTCACATTGGATCAACTTGCATAGATATGTGTCAAAGAAACAGAAAGACTTCCTGGCATTCCATAATATATTTTAATCGATATAGATCCAAGATTCGCATATAAGTTCTTGAAAAGTCTCCAAGATTCTCTATGAACTGAACTGAACTTCAGTACAACCTATCATCCGATTACTAATGGCCAATTTGAGTAGACTATTCCGACTCTAGAAGATATGTTCACAGCATCTTATATGGAATTAAAAGTTGTATGGGACCAACAACATCCACTGGTTTATTTCTCCAACAAAAAAAGTTTCCACTTGAGCACCCGAATGACACCATATGAATCCCTTCAGGGGAAAAGGTACAGAACACCAGTGCATTGGGATGAAGCTAGTGAGAATCAGCTTCAAGGACCTGAAACAGTTGAAGAAATGGTTGAGAAGGTAAAAACCCTATAGCTGCACATCAAGGTAATCTAAATTCGACAAAAGTGTTATGAAAACAATCGTCGATGAGACCGTGAATTCAAAGTTATAGACATTATATTTCTACGCATATCTCTATGGAAGAATGTGAAGTGGTTTGGGAAGAATGTATAGCTAAGCCCCAAGTACATTGGCCCCTTTGAGATTCATGATTGTGTCGGTACTGTGGCCTATGAAATGGAACTTGCACCAACCATTTCTAAACTACACAATGTCTTTCATGAATCCCTCTTATAGAATTACATATCAGATCATTCACATGTAGTCTCTTTAGAGGAGGTAGAGTTGGAGAATTATTGTTCTTATAAGGTGTAGCCAGTAAAGATATTGGGTCGTAGAGATAATTTTCTAGGTAACAATACTTTTCACCTGGTCAAAGTACTATATTGGAACCATTAGTACGGATAGGAAACATGGGAACTAGAGGAGACAATGAAGGAAAAGTACATGCACCTATTTATGTCTTAGAATGTAAAATGAAATTTCATGGGTGTAATTTCTTAAGGGGGAATAATGTAACGACCCAATGTTTTATCAATGGAAATTCCCTTCATATAATTATTTTATATACTCACATGAAATTACTACAAAATGAACTATTAAGTGTTTTGTGACCTTTAAACATAATATTCTCACTTTAGTTATTTGAATATGAAAAATTTGTCATACATGCTTGAGATAAGTAAGATTTTTAGAGTCCAATAAGGAAAAAATAATTTTTTCTGGTTATTAACTCACCCTTAGAAATGGATATGTTAAGCTTATGAAATTTAGTATAAACTTTATGAATACTAAATCATCCTAAAAAATATTAACCTCTCCCTTTATAGTATAAATATAATTTAGGCATTCTATAAGTTATAATATGACCATAGTAAAAGTGTTAGTATTTTTTAAGTCATAAATAATTAATTAAAATTAATTAATTAATTTATAATAAAATAATATTTTTTTAAATGGTGTTCATAATTTAACAATTTAATGTATTCTAGTTTTATGATAATTTTATAAGACCTTACGTAATTTATTAAAGCATTATAAAATCAGTTATAGTATTAAAATATATATTTTTCAAGTAAAATATTATATTAATTAAAAATTAAATTAATAATATTTAGTTATTTTTTTTGATAAATGTATTTCATTTATTTATTCTACTTGTTGAAAAATTATTATGGTAATTTTTTTGTATTTTTCATAATATACTTGAATTTTGGATAAATTGTAAAATATGATAATTCACAATAAATGCTAAAACCTGAGTTTCTGCAACATGCTTGATTCAATGATGAAGTAAATGACCGTTGGGTAAAACTCACATGAACTTATTACTATTTTAGGTCACAAAAATCATTAATATTGCTTTTCTTATGAAATAATAATATACTAAGTATTATAATACTAGGAAAACCCCCTCCCCTCCACTATAAAACCAGTCACACTCCCCTCTTCTATTCACTCCTCTTAAGCCTTGTGTGTTACCAAAATTCTTCCGAAATATCTTCCCAATCTCCTCCCCTACTTCTTTTAGCCCTTGGACTCCTCTAAAGGACAAATCCACTACCCTTAAGAGGTTCTCAAAGGAGATAAACTCAAGAGGTAAATTCCTATTTCCAATTCCTTTATTTTTATTCTTGTTCATTTTTTTATTTACTCACCCATGTTCATGAAAATGGAATGATAAATCCAGTAAAATACATGTACTGTATTTTTTTATGATAATTGGGTAATTCATTATCATTTATCCTTTTCCCTTCTCTTATATTAATAAATTTCAAACACCATCGAAGATGTGTTAATTTATCACACTCAAGGACGACGATTTATCATTTTCAACTACCATCTTCTATTCTGGTCCAGAAATAATTTTTATTGTTGAAAAAGAATATTAAATACGTATTTTATCTTATGTGTTGCTTTTTAATCATTGTTCACACATAATGTAAAATAATAATACAAAACAAGTTAATTATGAACAAAATCACCATGTTAATCCAGGCGCTTGACATTAATGTTTTATATATTGATTCAACTTCACTCTAAATATAAAAATGAATTTTATAATAATGAAATATTTTGTATGATAAATATATTTTTTATCGTCAATTATGGAAAACCAAATTCATCATACATGTGTTTCCAAACATGAATATTTGTGAACTGATCAATTAAACAATGGAAACAAACATACATGAACAATGAAATTGAACCTCATAACCATTCAAAAAGGTTATGAATGAACTTGAAAAGGTTATAATAAATCATTTACATGTAAAATGGGATATGGAATTATTAATTAATGAACCTAATTTGATTATTCAGGTCATTAATATCATGAAAATATCACCATCATACTTAATGTAATCAATCATCTCTTTCTCACATTTATTCAAGAATCTCCTATATGTTATTCCCTTTTACGTGAAATTGCTAATGGTGGGGTATGATTTTTATCATTCTATATACTTACCAAATAATTTATAAAAAATTTTAAATCCATTTCTTTATCATTCATCCCTTTTATGTACACTTGATACCAAGCCAATGTTTTGTAAGGGATTCTATCTGATCGGCCTTTATTCATTCAGGTTGCTTTATCTTTCTTTTTCCCCAAATAACATTTTATTTTCAAATTATCTAAAACTTCTAAATAATATTTTTATTCTCTAAAATCATGTTTCATGATCCATACCATATTTTATTTTTTGAATATACATGCTTTTAAGTTATTTTCTCCTCAATACTTTCCAATAAGAAAAACTGTTTTAAGGGAACATCGCAAATTTTTACCCAATTCCTAGTTCACGATATGATTTGTTTTAAGACAATTGTTTTTAAAATCAGTATTTATATTATTAAAAAATTATCTTTTCACTTCTGCTTTTATATAAATTATTATTTCCATTTTGATTTTAAATTCTCTTTAGTATTTTCCCTAAAACGGCACAAAAAAGTTTTAATTCTAAGAATTTCCTAAATACTATTCATACATGTTGTCACATATGTTTAACATAACATACCATGATATATGCATATTTAACTAATTAATTTCTATGTATGTTTCAACTATTTTCTCTCATGGGCACTTTTATGATATGCCCATTCATTATGCATTATGACATGAATGTGATACCCATTTCTCTCCATGGGTTCCTTTATGTTATTGTATGATTGGTTATGTAGGATTAATTATGTGGAAAGAATATTTCGACACATATTAAGATTGGTGCACCCAGATAGATCTCAAATTTATCGGGTAAGGTTGAGTCTCATGAGACATTATGTGCAATGGCCTTTGTGGGTTTCCTTGACTCGTGCTACCATGTGCAAGAGTCTTGGTAGTTAACCATTAATTATGTACCTCTATGTGAAACGATCCTTGAATCATGATAAAGTCAGGATTTATGTTTCTTATATATTACTATGAATTCGTTTTTTTGTGATCCCATATTTATATGTCATGAATCCATATGTTCCATGCCTTTTTATATCATTATGTTATGCCTTCTAACCCATGTGCTAATGCATTATTATTATGTTTATTCCCTTACTAGGATTTTATGATAATCTCTTTGTTCTTATTATCCCCAGGTTATCCAATTCTGTTGTATGATCAAAATAGATGTTCGGGGATCTTTATGAAGACTAAATAAATAAATGTTTTATTTAGTTTCATTTTTTATGTTTTATGATCTTTTTCTTCAATGATAATAGACTTCACAATCATTGGCTTGTATTATGATGTTTAATTTTGCTAAAAATAATGTATCGTTTTGTGTAAAAGGCTATTGTCACTATATAAATGAAAATTATTATGGTAGTGGTAATAAATTTTTTTATATTTTGTCAGTAATTTTTTTAAATGTAATGAGATGGGTCATTGTGAATAAAAGTTCCCAATGTAGAACCCAAATGATTTGAATCAACAAGAATATAAGTATTAAGGAGTGACGAAATCCTCTTAAAATACATATGATGATGATGGGAATTAAAATGTAGTTTTATCATCTCTAACAAAAAAATTATGTTTCATATTTTGATATAATGTTAGGTTACCATTTGATGAAATTAAAGAAGATATAAATTCTGAATATTATGTTTTGGAATAGATATGGGCATTATGAATTTCTAGTTATATCATTCATGTAATCTAACATAAATTATTTATTCTTGTATATTAGTAATTGAATAATTATTGATTTCATGGATATATTTGTGGTTGAAATTATTGTTTATCATTTGAAATATTCTAAATGTTAAGGGGAGTATGAACTACATCCCAAGGTTCTTTTCCAAACCATAAAATAAATCAAACTCTATAGAAAATTTTGAATGTGTGAATTTTGGTTACAAAATTATTCGTTCCATGGTCTCATTGTATATAAACATGGAAAATCAGTTGAACCTACTAAAATAAAAGTTGAAAATAAATGGACAAGTCTCGTAAATATGGTTGAGATTCATAGTTTTCTTGTATTTTCATGCTACTAATAGAGGTTTGTTGAAAACAACACACAATTATCTAGAAAACTAACTATGTTAACTCCAAATGTAGTTTGGTTCATCTATATAAATAATGTGATGAATATTTTAATTAATCTATAAGAGGATTAAAAATGATATAGTTTTATCTCTACCTTTCATAAATGGTGTTTTTTAC
Source organism: Viscum album (assembly GCA_963277665.1). Classification (NCBI taxonomy): domain Eukaryota; kingdom Viridiplantae; phylum Streptophyta; class Magnoliopsida; order Santalales; family Viscaceae; genus Viscum; species Viscum album. Next base: position 1,768,449,651 of record OY728145.1, read on the forward strand.
ATGTACAATGATATTTTATTGAATGCTCCAGGTTTTGTCATAATGTAGAAATATCATGTAATTTATTATTATTCACATAAATTGAAACCCCCTGGGTTTAAGTAACCTAAAAATGATTTTAAATTATATTCTATAGTTATTGAATTAAAATCTGGGAGGCTTAATTTTTATGGAGTACAATATTAAATATATACTAATAATAATGGCTTCAAGTATATATTCACTCGGAAAAAGATGAAAATGAGTCATATGAGATGGTTGGAACTAATAAATGATTATGATTTCATGATTCATTACCATCCAAGTATTGAAAAAAAATTGTATTATTAATAGAGTCTAAAACATTATGCTCCAATAAACATGTTACATTTGGAACATGACACTCTGGTTAATGATTTGATGATTTGTTTTCATGGAAGTTGTTTATAAAAAAAATTAATCATTTTTGTTTCAAGTGTCAGTACAATTTCCTCTATTATATAGAATTATGTAGGATTATTAGGATGGTCGTGAGTTAAAACATGGTGGAATTGGTTAAAAAGGGATAGCTTCATGAATTTATCATTGATAAAAAAATTATTTCGCATTTGGTAAGAGATTATGTATCCCTTGTGATTCCCAGTCAATGAAAGTGTTATTGTCTAAAAATCATAGTTTTCCAATTTCCATTTATATATACAGAACTATGATACCATTTAGATAATTACTAGTGGGATTAAGTTAAAAACATAAATTTATGATTTTAACATCAAATGGATGACTTGTTAGAAGGATAAAGTGGAATTTCTGTTAAAAAAAGTGATGATTTAGCCTTTTCCAGTTCTAAAGTGGAAATGGGAAAATATATATAGAGACCTCATAGTGGGATTACTGAATAATTAATTAGCTATCAATGTGATATGGGTTATTTTTTATTGAATGACTAAATCTTTATATTTTATTTCTATTAGAGACACTCTATCTTGAGATCAACATTCTCAATTGTATGTTAATGATATTTTCAAGTTACATAGAGATCCTCTCTCCAAAACATAAATAGAAGCCCAAATTCATTTCAAATAAATCATAAAAACATTTTTAGGGTATACCCATGTGAACTATGAAATGTTATCTTTGTAAAAAAATCATTTTTAAACAAACATGGTACTTAAAGTTCACAAGTTCAACAAACACCATTAAAACCCATTTTACACCAACAACTAAAGGGTTTAAACATTAAAAACATTCCATGAACCCCTATTACAATATATAAAATCAACTAATTATTTTTAGGGTATCCCCAATTAAACCATTAAATGATTTCTAGCCCCCCCTAATTTCACTTAAAATTGGCACTAAAAATTCATTTTCATTACAAACTCCACTAAAACCTATTTCCAAAAAAATTATAAAAATTAAATGCACATGAGAATATCATAAATATAGCATGAAATTTAACATAAATTACAATCACATGGAATCACCTACCAATATAAAGAAAACCCTTGAATCCTTTGTGTGAAAATCCAGTCGCACCACTGCAACACCTAAAAAAGGTAGATTGAACCTAAAATCATTATATTGGACCTATGAAATCCAGAATTTTTACCCTATGTTTGAAACCGTAGTTTCTGGACATTAGTAATCTAAAGGAAAAGGGAATAAACCCTCTGTAAATTGAATGAAACCTTAAGAAAAATTAAAGGAGAATGACAACGACCCACTTACTTGAGGGATCTTGAACAAATCTCCCCAAATACACTAGTATCTGAATTTTAAAATTGCAAAACATTGAACGGAGGTTCTAAAAATTTTTATGAGATCATGTAGGAACTCTAATAGGGGAAAAATAATGAGAAATGAAGGAGATATGAAGGAAAAAATTAACCTCTTCAAATCTTGATGATTTGATAACCCCTATGAAGTTCTACACTAATTTACAATGTAGGCGAGATCCAAAGAGGGTGAAAATGTATTGGGGATGTGCATAAAGATATTAGATTTGAGTGGAAGGTTGAATCATAATAAAATAGTAAAAAATGTCAATGTGACTAAATAAAAAAAATTCATTTTTAAAACATTAAATGAGATTCTGGGCTGGCCCAATCTCCTAAATAAAAACCCAAATACACACTTATAATGGATTCTTAAATAGTCTAAATTAATATGATGGGGTTACTAGGTCATGAAAGGAAAAGTATGAATTTCAAATGGTGAAAAATGTTAAAAAATAGAGTATTTATAAATTAAAAAAATTTACTTTTAAATCAAGAATTGGGATCACGGTTTGGACGAAACCATGAAAACTCACCCATTTCTCCAAAAATGCATGGGAAACCCCCCAAAAAATAAATGGAAATTAAATTAAAAATATCTTTAAAATATGTCATATATGTGACAGTTATTTATCAAAATGATTTATGTTGAAAAATTGATGTTATTTTTGTGTATTTAGAAAAAGATCTATTATTTAATCATATGATGGTTCATTCCTATTTTATATTATCTTGCCCTAAGATAATAATTTAGATCCTAAATATTGTTAAAATACATGTATAATAATTTTTTATACTTCTGTTGACCATGTAATTTGTTAAATGTTTTCTTTATTGAATCAAACATTGAAAAAAATATTTTGAATATAGATCAGAAGAAGTAATATAAGAGATCATAGTGAATATTATTGTATCATGAAAAATGATAAAATTATTCATGAAAAATAAAAAAAATCAAGTAAGTATATTTTATGTGTTCTCTATCAAGATGTTAAAAAAACCTCAATACATGTAAAAGGATCTCAAAATAAAAATATATTTTTTTAATTATTTATGATGATTTCTTGAAATTCCATATCTATTAATGATTTTTGATTTGTTTGTCGTTAAATATCTCATGATCTCATTCTCTACCACTCCCCATTATTATTATTACATTAATTTTCTCCTCAATTATTATATTTTGACATTTAAAAATTTTCTATGGTTTTGATAAATAGTTACATGTTATTCAATATGAAATTTATATTAATATACTAGTATTTTTAAAATGATGTTTTATTATACCTTTTTATGATATAGGTACTTAATAAAGGTATTTTAAAATATAAAAAAGTTTTCTCCATTCACAATCATATGTTTAATATTTAACTTTTTGGAATTAGTTTATAAATATATTTTAAACCACTTCTATGAGCAATGAGGTAAATTTTTTATTAAATATTTTCTTTAAGGAGGTGAAATTTAATATTATGAGAAGGATTCTACTTTAAAAGATGGAGAGAGCGGGCGTGGTCAACTGAGATCTGGAATATTAAAATGGCATTTCATAGACTTCTGGATGCCTTTTTTTATTCCAATAATGAATTATTTTAATACAGATTGGGAATTTTCTTCAAATATAATTAACACCTATTGAAGGAAATGATCACTGATTCAGATCCTAAGGAACCTTCGATCTTGATAATGAAGGGTTTATCTTTTGTGGAGGCGCTTACAAGTTCTTCATATCCAATAAGGGTGGAATCATCAAGGTCTTCCAATATAACATGACTTGAGAATGTAGGTTTCTCAGTCAAGGATGATCTGAAGGCCTTGCAATAGAGAATTAATCATTACAGATTCTCGATCCTGGGCCGTGTTATTTATTCATAGGGGGATAGGCCTTGGTCCTTCGTTGAACTTAAGAACATGATTTTTCATTGCTGGGATAACCAAGATTGTAGGCTATTTCATATTGGGAGAAGATATTTTAATATCATTCTCCGCTCTAATGATTCTATGAATTAGGCTTAGAACTTTAGTAACCTCCATCTCAAAGCTATAATTATTAGGATTTTATAATGGAATGTCAATTGTAATCTTGTCAACCTCATGTTGTCCAATTATCAATTATGGGTGAGGCTCCATAGTTTGAACTGGGTTTATTGGCATCCAAATAATCTTAATTACATTTCCTCATGCCTTGGTACCAAAATCTGATTGGATCAGAATACCATGAATGGCGAGTTGGGTTTCTATGCTTGAATGTTAGTGGATGTCAACTTTGAATGTAAAAGGCATGCTATCCTTTCCATTGAAGAAAATGGTAGGACAATTTAAGTGAAATTGGAGTATGAAAATATACCTCATTTTTTGATGTTTTTAGTATAGTGGGAAATTCTGTTACGAACTTTAGGGTGCTTCAGAATACATTCAATGATGATTCTAAGGACTCGGACTGGACTGAGATCAATGGGAATATAAAAAGAAAGAATTTTCTGGTTCAAAAAAAAATAAACAACTATCAAACATATTGTCCCACCTTCAATGGTTCAAGATAAATCTATGGATCCTGTCCTACCTCATGTCAGTCCCTCCAAGATGATGAAAATATCATGAAATGATATGGTGGAGGTAGAAGATAAAGAGAATGAGGACATGTCTTGCTCCCCTTATAGGTTTCTTTCCCTTGAGGATCAAGTTCTGTTATCTGGAATTTTAAATGATTTATTCAATATGGTTTTTAATATTCATAGAGAAAAGGAGGAAACTCTCATGCTTATAGAGATTTATTCTGATAACATTGAATTTGTTAAGATCATTCAAGAAGAGAAGTATCCTCTTTATATCAACTTTCCTTCAAATAGGGATGATTTACTCCAAATTTATGAAGATGTTGTCACTACTACTACCACAAACATTCAAAGTATTGCATCTATTTGAATCATTGCAGAAACATCTATCACATTCCCTATTAGTTCCTCAAGTCCTATGCTGAACAAGGATCCTTGAAACCTGGTCTATACGAGAGTAGGATTATCTAGAGTAGAGAGCTCTCAGCTTGACAATAAGCCAGTTTTTCTCCTCAATAATGATGAAGTTGATGTAGATATGTCTACTACATCTCCTGTCACTTTTATTATCCATACAATGATAAAGGGTCCCTACAAAACTTTTAGTACTGAAGCTAGATCACCTTCATTTGGTGGCTCTCTACTGGTCGATAAGGCTGATAATAATTTCATTCAAGCCGGAGTAGAAACTATCCCAGTTGTAAGTAGTGATGGTGGTATGATCAATGGGATACTTATTAAAACAAAAAATTAAATGTCTAGCTAGGACATCAGTGATCTCATTTAGGATGCTCCCATCCCAAAAAATAAAGCTGGAAGAACTCCCAAAACTAGCAAGCTAAATGTTGGTGGATCCAAAAGAGGGGGAATTAACCCCAGAATCATGTTCAAATGAAGATAATATTCTTAAATTTCCAAGGGCTAGCCAACCGTGACATTATTAGGTCTCTTAGTCACTTCATTCAACTCTATAATCCTCTAATATTTGGTATCTCTAAACTCAATAGGGTCTACTCTTAAAAAGTAGAAAATCTAGAAAATTTGGGATTTCATCTGGTTAAATGTAACAATTATATTTCATAGGTGAAAATACTCTGGTTTTTGGCACATAATTCCATATTAGATAACTCCCTGGTTACTTGTAGTGAAAAACTAGTCAATTGTTCTTTAAGTACTTGATATATCATTATATTTCTCCTTTGTAAAGTCCCTTAATAATTATCAGGACTGTAAAAGTTTATGGTTGTATTTGAAGGATCTAAATTCTTTTATTTCTGGTCCTTGGTTAGTCCTAGGTTATTTTAATGCCATCATGAATCCAGATAAGAATATGGGCGCCGTGTCTAATAGTATTTCATCCAGAGAGTTTAAAGCATGCATTGATCTTAATGGGTTGATTGAGATTATATTGATTGGAGCTAAATACACTTGGTACAAAAAATTATTGAATACGTATGTGGCTAATAGAATTTAAAGGGCATTGGTCAATGAGGACTTCCTTGATGATTGGGGTTATATTTCTTGAACAACCTTATCTAGAATAAACTCGGATCATCACCCTATATTGGTTGACTTGGTGGGTAAAGATCCTTGGCATTCCTTACATTTTAGGTTCAACAAGGCATGGATTTTTCACATGGAATGTAATCCCATGGTTGAGTTGATTTGTAATTCTATAGATTTCCAAAAGGATGATTTTTCTTGTGTCATCTAGCTGAAGTTTCTTAATAGGGATCTAAAAACATGGAGCAAGGACTGATTTAGCTCCCTTGATCAAGAAATCTTCTATATTTAATATTATATCTAGAATTTATAGGAGAAAAGCACCCTGAATTATTTCTGTAATGGTGTTTGGGGGGAATCAAAAAGTTTTTCTAAGATAAACAATCTTTTGAATCTCTAGAATTCTTAACAACAAGATATTTTCAGAGCCAAATGGTTGAAGGATGGTGATAGGAATTCGAAGTTCATTAATTCAATTTAGAAAATCAGAAAGGTCTTTAGGCCTTTATACTTGATTAATAGTGGGGATCAGATTATTGATAATCGGGATAATCTTTTGAATAATGTGATTTATCATTTCAAGGAACTTTTCAATGTCTCTTCCCTTTCAATTGATCCTTTAGAGGGTATCATTCCTAAACATGTAGATAATTATGACAACACTAATCTCACCTCAATACCCTTGAATCTTGAGATAAAGGAAGTGGTCTTCAGCCATAAATCTGAATGTTCTCCATGCCCAAATGGATTTGGAAATATCTTTTTTCATTTTTATTGGGATATAATTCAAAATGATTTCTATAGGGTTTTCATTCAATTTTTTAAGGGAGGTGTTCTTACTCATGGCTTGAATTCTTAGTTCCAATATTTGATTCCTAATGTGGAAAATTCCAATGAAATACATCACTTAAAGACAATTTCATTGAACAACACTATTTACAAAATGATTTTTAAAATTCGAGCTACAAGGCTGTATCTGATTGTAAGAAGTATTGTTTCTCCCAATCATTTTGGTTACTTTAAAAGAATGACCATTTAGGATTATCTCAATATTGCTTTAGAATGTGTGAATCTTTTAAACAAATTAGTTGTGTGTTGGAATATTTCTCTCTTTCTTGAGGTTAGGAAATATTTTTACACAATGAACTCGAGATTCATTCGTAAGGTTCCTTATATGTTTGGTTTTAATGGTCATTTATTACTTGGATCAGAACCATTTTTAGTTATTCTCACATTTCCATCCAAATTAATGGGTCTCCAGAGGGGTTTATGGATTGTTCTAGAGTGGTTAGACAGGGTGACCCTCTTTCCCCAATTATCCTCTCCATTGTAGTGGATTATCATTGCAGAGTTCTATCCATAATGGTAGGTAATGAAAAAATGTGGGCTATTAGTGCATTTAGAGGACTTGTAGCTCCTACTCACTTATTGTATACTGATGATAATATTATTTCCACCCTAGGTTATAAGATGAATATTAGAAATATCAAGCGGGACCTTTCTCATTATTCCTCTATCTTGGGTTAAGATATAAGTTAGATAAAATCATTTGTTTTCTTTGGAAAGAATATTCATATTCTAAGGAAGATTGAAATTTTTATAGAGTTGGGAGTTAATTAGGGGATCATTCCATTCAACTACTTAGGGGTGCCTTTATTTTGGGGAGGCATAAATCTGGTTATTTTACAGAGATCCTTAGTAAGGTTAGAAGGTATATGGGTACTTGGAAAGGGAAAACTATCTCCATGGCTGGAAGAGTTTGTTTGGTAAAATCTATAATTGTCTCTAAGTTTGTTTATTCCTTTATGGTTTAAACGTGGCATGTTTCTCTCATTAATAATATCAATGTTTCTCTTAATAATTTCATTTTGAACGGAAACATTCTTGAAAGGAAATTGGCTATGATTCCATGGAATGCCTATTGCAAGTCGTATGACACGAAGGGTTTGGGGATCAAAAATATTCATCTCTTTAATGATTAATTACAAGCTTATTTTATGTGGAGACTCTTCAACATCAATTATAAGGCTATTTATTTACTTCAGAGTAAATTTATGAATGGGGTGATGATTGGTGCTTTTAACCATATTGATTCCTCTGTGTGGCCTGCATTCAAATCCATCTTGGTCTCAATTGATTCTCACTCACGGTGGTTAGTATACAAGGATCAATCTCTTGAATTTTAGATGGCCAACTAGACCAGTACTCCTCTTGATGATTTGATTAAAGATGATGACTCTGTCTTTGATTTGGATATTTCTCTCAAGGGTCAGCTTGGTAGCATGGAGTGCCTTCCAAGCCAAATTTTTATCATTTTTAGAAATTATTGTTTCTCTAATAGAGATGATTTTTGGGCTTGTCAGCCTGCATCTAATGGTATGTTTTCATCCATGTTATATTACATGTTTTCTTTTCATTGAAAATAGGATTTGTGATGGATAGAGGGGTTGCACATGAATTATATCAAACCCTCCCGATTAATATTGTCTTGGAGAGTTTGTCATCATAAAATCCCTATAGAGTGTTATCTTAATTCTTTTGGAGTATCTATTTACTCCATATGTGTTCTTTTCTAACCACACAAGGATGATGCATATCATAATTTCCTCAACTTTGTTGTTTCTCATTTGATGTGGAATTCCATTGCTGGTCTGTTTGAAGTCTCTTTATCACAGATGATCTTCATCCATGACTTCATGAAGAGATGGGGATCCCTTTCATCCTCATGCATGACCTATTTATGATCTCCACTTTAGTGTTGTTGCAATATACCTAGTGTGCTTGAAACTAGTCTCTTCATGTTGTTCAGTCTTTCTCGGCTCGAACTGCTATATCTCGGGTTCTCATTGCTGTTTGTGAGGCCTCCACTCCAAAAAATCATTTTTGTTCCAATTAAATTCACGATCTTAATATTTTATCACTAATTTCAATCATTAATGTTTTCTAGCCACCGTATGGTAAACTGGAAGTGTTTTGGCACCAGCCCCTCTTTGATTGGATTAAATTCAATTGCGATGAAGCATCATGAGGTAATCATGGTCCCTCTATAGATGGATACATATTAAAATATCATCAAGGCAATGTTCTTGGTTGTTTCTATGGTCTTTAGGGCTTCACCTCTTCTCTTGAGCCTGAGATGATCAAAATTATTGTAGGGGTGAATCAGGCGAAGAGACGTGGGTGGAATAAAATTTGGCTTGAAAGTGATTCTACTACTATTGTTTCAGCTATCAGGTTATGATCTTCTCAGTTATTGTGGGAAAACACTAATCGTTAGGTCAATTTATGGGACTATCTTTTATATATGAATCATATCATCACTCGTACCTATATAGAGGCTTATTCAGTGGCGGATGACCTTTCCATCCAGGGGGTCAGTGGAGTTGATTTCCTCTGGCATGAACATCTTCCTGATGAGTTTTTAACTCTTTTTAATAGGGATTGTGAAAAGAATCCCACTTTTAGACTTGTGTAAGTTTGTTCTTTTTATTCAATAATGGAGCCTTGGTATTATGGGAAATGTATCATCTATTTTAAAAAAAAATATTATGATAATTTAAATAAATATTTTGTTCCATAGCATACATGGTGCAGAACACCCGGATTTAGTGACCTCAAAATATTAATTAAAAAATTGATCACTATAAAAAGATTTCGAATTAGTTGGTCTTAATAGTAATAACAAAATTATGTTATATATATATAAATATATATCCTTTTCATTGAAAATATATTCATAAATAGTTATGAAATAATTATTAAATTTTTAGTAATTCCATTTTTGTATCCAAAAATAAATCATATTAAAATGAATATTGATAAATTTCTATTAGTGAATATTATAATTGCATTCTTATATTTTTAGAATTTAATTCTATAAAAATTAAATGTTTTATGAAATCTCTAAACCAAATGTTTTTTAGGGTTAATTTTTGGGATGTTTTAAAAAACTCTCATTTTTAGTGAATATTGAAGAATATGAGTTTTGTAGAAAGTTGCCTTTTGTTTTCACGTAATTATAATGTGAAATATTGTTTTTATTTGGTTTTAAAATTTTATTCATTAATTTTTATTAATTATATTTATATTATTATCATTTTAATTGGAATTATGCGGAATTTTTTTATAAAAAAATTATTATATATAAATTTCATTTTTTGAAATGAATCTCTTTCATTGTGTTTGAGTGTTTATTTTAAAATGTAAATTTTTATACTATTTTAAATTTAATTTAAAAAATTAGATTAAATATTAAGAGACATAATTTCTTAATTCCTTAAGTAGGTCAACTTTACTTTTGGTCCTAATGTATTGTAACCATACAAAAATTAATCACCACAACAATGGGTGACAAAGGTTATCTAGGGTGGAAACAATTCCTAAGGGGATTTAAAATCACCATAATGCTTGATTTTAATATTTTTTATTAGTCTCATTATAACAACGCATTCAATTTTTTGATATTATGGTATTTTTGTATGATTTTTAAATTATAAAAACATTATATAACGTTAAGTAATGAATAATTTTAAAATGTAAATTTTGATTTTAACAGCCCTAATATATTTTCATAAGGATCAAAAATAGCCATTAATATATTAAAATTAGTATTTATAATATGAATAATTTTTTAGAATAGAAATTATTTAATATTTAGTGATGATATAATTATCATAAATTCTTACACATGCACATGCATTGCTTGTGTATGTACAAGAAAAATCATGTACGATTTTAAAAAAATACGATGTAATATTTTTTTGGGTGAGTTATGGTGTCCCATAATTATTTTAAATAAATATAAAGTATTATTTATGTTTTCCTTGTGTTTATTTAAACTATATTACAATATTCATATTTTTTAATTACTAATCATGTTAATCGTCAAAAAAAGGAATTTAATGTAATTTATAGTTAAATAATATTTTATTAAATAATTTAAAATTCATAAAAACATATTTTTCCAAGTAATTTGGATATGTTCTATAATATCAACCATTATAATTTTAATAGTCACTTTTTAATTTATAAAAATATTCTTGACACTAAATTGGTAAAAAAGATTCACTGTATTCATTAAAAGTGTTAATGAGAGGTTAAAACTATGAGATATGGGTTAAAAATTAATATAAACTAGAATATAATTTATTGGATGAGATTATGTCGATATAAATACATCATATATATCAAATATATCTTTTTTCACATGATTGTGATAAATAATTAAAAAATAATTTAATACCTTAAGCAATTACATAGGGGTCATTCTATTATTTTATATGAGGACACAACCCATTCGCTCTTTCTTTAACATCATGAGCCATTTATTTCTACCAATCCTTGAAAAAAATCATCTTTACATCCATAGATACATTTTAAAGGTTATTTTATTCTTAATATACCATCCCTAAAGTTCATATGGAATGATTTCAAGGTTGTTTATCAAAGAGAGGTAATTGTTTCGATCGAAATGTTTTCATTTTTCCTATTATTACTTCTATATAAATTCTTCCTTAAACATTAAAATATAATAATATTATAATACAACATATATTTATATGTAACAATGTTAAATTCACAATGTTATTCATTCTTTTTTACATCAAAATGTAACCAAAACCATCATTTGTGCGTCAGTACAAACTACCGCCTCATGATCTGATGTAATAACATTTAACACTAATGCCATTAATGGTTAGTAATTATGAATTATTTAATGGATAAAAATCATATTAATAAAATGATTTTTATTTTATAAATATAATTTATCCCCTATCATTATACCATTATGATGGTTAACTAATAAATCATAGAAGGTGGTAGATATAGACTACTCTCTCCATATTGTGATATACATCTTTTTCCAAAAACCACATCTCATGGATTTTAATGTGGATGGATTTTATGAAGATATTTTATATTTATAAAATTAAAATGATTTTATAATTATATTATAACACTTATCCTCTTTCCTAATTGATTCATTAAGATATTGGCCCGCCACGCATATGCATATACATACCACAGTCTCCATGTTGTATCATTATTTATATATCATAACCTCCATACATAAATGGATATGAAATAATATATAATTTATAAAATTATTATTAATTAACTACTTATATAATTCATATTATTTAATTATGACCAATTTTTCCATAGTCAATATACTAAATTAGGTTTCCAATTTCTAATATAACATCATCAAAACAATAGATTTTGACTTAACATACATAGTAATTAAAATGTAAATGTAATAAATGGTAAAATTATATTGTATAAAACATACACTTTTATATTAACAAATTTAATAATTAATATTTGTTCATTATACCTATGTTAAAAAACATAAGTGATAGTTCAGATTTGTTTTGTGGGTATTTTTTACTCAAATTTCTTTAGATAGGTTATAACACTTCTTTGTTCACATTATTATAGAATTATTATGTGTTATTTAACCTATTAATTTTAAAATATTTTATTACAATTAGATTTATTTTTATTTTTTTTGTTAAAATAATTAGTACATGGATTAATTATAACTTAAAATGAAATCATCTATTCAATGTGTTTCATTGCCTCAATATAATTTTCTAAAGTTATCTGTTATTTTAAAAACCATTATTTAATTACATGTTGTACATTATATACCGAGAATTATTTTTGAAATATTAATTTAGTAAATCTATTTTATATATAGATTGATTCCACATTATTTCTTCATTTGAATTTTTATTTAAGATTTACTAAAGAAGTAAATTTGTAATGTTATAATGTTAATTTATTACATGATTTTCAATATCAAATATTAAATTAGAGGAAATGTTATATTCGTATTTTATTTAATAAGACAATTTTCTTATTTTAGGATTATTTCATAGTTTTACATGATTTAATTTCAATCTCCTCCCTTTCATATTCGATAATATCAACCAATTTTAGTAAAAACAACATTATTTATCATTTTAGAAGAGAATCCTTTATCATCTATATCCATGTTTTCAAAAATGATTTCATTAATGTGTTATTATACAATAAGGATTGAATAAAAAAAATTAAATAATTGTTTTATCTGTATAAATTAGTTTACAATTCATTGGTTTAAACATTTCCCATATGACACATTTTCAATTTCTTTTCCAATGTTCATTTTTAAATATATATGGCTGCAAAAAATTATATCCCTATCAGAACTATTTTTTATTGATTTATATATATATTTTCATAGTTTTTCTCTTTAATATCCTTTCACCATTATTTTATTAATTTTTATTTTCAAATGGTATGAAAGGAAAATAGTATTTTTCCCTATTTTGAGTGAAATGTTTAAAATGTTGTTTTAATGGTATTTTACTATATGTAGAAATATTTTAATGATTCATATTATCCAATTTGAATATATATTTTTGATACCATCTATAGTATTTATTTGGATGGATTATGATGAGTTTCTAATGATACAATTATGTAACATGTTTCATTGTTCCATTAGTAAACGATGTTATATGGATTGGAATGTTGTTTTTAAATGTTTTCTAATTAAAATTAATGATTTAATTTATTAAAATTATACATCATACATTTACTTTATTATATATTATGGATGATGCTGATGTATCTCGTGATGATTTGTGTGGGTGATATTTATTATATGATCAGTGGGCTTGATATATAACTCTTATTTAATTGATAATGACTTTGTTATCCAAAAAATTATAATGGAATAAAATAAGTATGTTATTACATTTTAAATTCCACTTGTAAGGGTTCTATAATGATTTTTTACCATGGAACATATTTTATTTTTCTGTGCATAAAAATTAATTTTGAGGGAAATCATTCAATTAGATTAGGTAAGGTGTTGATATTTTATTTAAAGAAATGAGTATTTTTCATAAAAGTAATTTCTGTGCTTTTAAGAATGTTTTTTTCATAGGGTCTATTTATTAATAAGTAATCATCATGATAATGAGTTTTTTAACATTATATTTTAATATATATATATTTTATAAAAATCCATATCTAGATAAAAAAATATAATTTTTCATTAAACAATAATTTTAGACCATAGATTATTTTGAAAAAGGAAAACATGTTTACAAGATATCAGGTTTTTTAAAATGGAAAATTGTATTCATATAATATTTACATATATAAATTAATACAAAATTTAATCTAATGATACATTTTCAAAAAAAAATTACATGGTATAACAATGAGTAGGAAAAGTGATGAAAATTTAATATGGAAAAAATAATATGTGTGTATAGTGAAAAAATTATCATATAAAGATATTTGTACCACAATGTAAGTGTTTCCCTATTTTTATAAATCTATGAACATAAATGGACAATTAATTTTTATGTAAACCAAAATTTCATATTGATGTTTTATGTTTTGAATTGAAAAAAATTTATCTTTTTAAAATGAATTAATGCTCGAAATATAAATATTTTTTAGTATTGGAACTGGGAGTGTGGGTTGGGGGATGTTATTTCTTAACCCCCAGTATTGATGATATGGGATACAATATTTATATAACTCTATAATGGATATGATATTGATCTATTCCAAATTAAGTGAACCCATGCAATATAATTTATATATCATCCTATTATACATTGTTTTGTTTCCACAATTTTCTATGTAATATTTTTAATGAATTTTTATATTTTGCTGTAAAAACTTGGAGAAAAATTATTATGTAATTCAATAGAGAATTTTTTTGGTTCCTGGTATGTTATACTCACACCATACATCAACACTCTTGAAGAATTATTTTTACATATCCTCTATTGAAAGTACCAATTGGGACTGAAAGGAATTATAATTTTTTATTTAAAATAGATATAAATATGAGTACATATATATTTCCACACAATATTGGATATTGAAATTATATGATACATTGGATATTATATATATATTTCTGGGATAAATTGTAATTTTTATACATTACATTGGATTTTAATTTTCCTTTCATGAATCATTATAATTTTTTTTATTATATGATGTAGGTATTTAGTGTTTATTTTCCATAGTTGGTAAATCACAATCTAGCTATACATTGAGAAAAAAACACTAGTATCCCCTGATAGGATTAAAGAGTCATAATTATATAAAGTGGTTCTATGTCCTTATAACCATGCACATGATTGTTGTCACGGTTGTTACAAAAAGGTATCATAGAAAGGTCTATATTATCATTACACACATAGATATTATATAATGGCAATGACTGAACGTGAAAAATATATAGATCTATTAGAACATGGTCCGTATAAAAAAATGTTTCATAACTCTCTATTTGGTAGAGGTTTTTATTTTAATGGATTACATTGTAGCTAGTTAAGCTCCACAAGTATTGATTGTCTGTGAATTTGATTATCATGGTCATGTATAATAATGAATAGTATTATATGGCTCAGTAATGGGAAAACATCAATAATGATTCACACATCGTGAGTATAATATATTAGATTATCATTGTTATGAAATAATAATATTATTCCAATACCTTTTATTGCATATATTATAGTTTGAATTATATTTTTATTAATATTATCCAAAACATTAGTGATATATATAAATATAGTTTCTTCCTATCACTATAAATTTGTGTTGTGATTATGTTAATATAAATATCTAAATTTATATTTTTATTATAGTATTTAGGTTTATTCTTATTAAAATAAAAACATACGATATATATATAAGTATCAAGAAGGTTTCAATTAGTAGTTATTAGCATTGATAAAGAATGTATTTTTTTTCTATACCGTGTTATTAATATTTATATGAGATCATAAATTTTTCCCTTTTTATAACAATGGTAATTTTGAATAGTATGTGTAATTTTTTTTTGTTTTTAGCATATTTTATTCTTTCAATAATATAGAATGCTCGTTATGTTGTATTATTAATTATTATAATCTCTATTTAGAATACCAACCATTTATAATTTAGTTTGTTGTATCCTTGTTTATAGTAAAAATTTATTTTATGATATGCTCCCAATATGTTATGAATATTTAGTATTTAATGTATTTTAATATAAATTAGTTTCCTTTTAAATGGAATAACATAATTTTACAAAAAAAAATATGAATTAAACATAAAATTTGAAAATATAGTTGTGGGTTCATTCAATGTTAGTAAGTGAAAGGAATTTTCACTAACACGTCTTTCATAAATATTGTATTATCATAGAAAATATTTTATTAAATTTTTTTTTGAGTTGGATTTTGAAAAGGAATTAGATTGTTGTTTTGGATAAATACACAATTTTGATAATTTGAAGTAAGTTACAAATAATGAAAATCATGACCTATGAATGTTATATGATATAGATAACTATATAATTAGGGGGTTTATTATGGTAGTATAATATTGGTTATTATTATAGAAATAGAATATAATGGTGTTTTATATGATAAGTGATGCAGATCATAGATTAGAGTTTAATGATTTTAGGAATTCAAAGGAAATAGGTGTCATCTTATAGAAAAAGAGATACTAAATTATATAGAATATTTATATTTTTAATATAAAGTAGTATTGATTCAATAACATGGTATATATGGTATGTTTGTATCATGATTTATCATAATAAATATTCTTATTAATTAATTAACTAATTAGGATTATTCTAGAAATTTGGAAGATGGAGGATTTATGTTCTTGAGTGGTTTTGTTAATCCCCTTTCAATGTTATAATTTTGAAAATACTTTACATATATGTATATTTCTCATAGTGAATCAAGTTATGATATTGTCTTGAGATTATGGGATAAGGTGATCCAGGTGATTCTGGTGGTTTAGAGACTCAGGGTGTTATCAGATTGTTACAATGTATTGTTTCCCTAATATGGAGAATAAAATGATTCGATTTTGTAATAAATTTTAAATTCATAAAAATGTTATTTATGATAACATGTTATGAGTTTTGTGAGGAAAATTGATATTTTTATGCTGTATAGGGGTATATTTTTTCATCAAAGATTAAGATCTTATTTTTGATAATTAGATATTGATTAATAGGAATTTTTGGACTAGTATTAAGCCTATTTTTGGTAGCAGGTAACCAGTGTAGGGTAATGTGTACTAGTTGGACAAATGTATTAAGGGGATTTCCCTATCAGTTCAAAATAGTAATTGATCTGCTTGAAATAAGAACCTAGGGGGTTTCCAATATAATTTTCAATTAATTATTCTCAAAAGAAAAACATTAAAATATCTATTTATGTTAACTAAACCCCATATTAATGGAATCAACATTCATTTCTTCTTGACTAATATTAACTTCCTTATGCCTCTATATTCTCATGTCCTTTAATCGTTTTCTTCCTCCATGATGGAGGATTGAACTAATAGAGTTATTCTATTCTTAATTGATGACCCTAATTTACATAAATCATTCACTCAATAAATTTACAAATTAAAATGACAATTGATTCCTAATACTGAATTGTTTATTTTTCTATTGAATCAAATAATATTTATTTAATATTTATTGTTTGTTGGTTCATTTAATATTTAATCAATGTATGATATTCAACGAATCATTAGAACATGTAAAATACATTACTTGGATTTTTCGTAGCATCTGTCACTCATCATGGATAATCTATCACCAACACAATAGATTGACGATATAATATAATTAAGAACACAATGGAATTTTATATAGGAAACCATACCATAGGAAACAAATAAGAGACAACACAAGAAGAGTTTTTTATAATGTTCTGTTAAATTTCACAAATATTTTTTATCATGATTATTAATAACAAACACATTACACCATTAGATTATAATTTTAATAGTAACACATTTGTGCATTAGAGTTCCCAATAATGATATTAGTCCTATTTCTTGTATGATGTATATCCATATAAATAATAAGTATCTTCTTGAATGACCTCATGATCTATGATATGAATATCTTTTACACAATATGATTTTATAAGGATGATTTCATGAGAAATACCTTCATGCCACAAGTATGTGAGTAACATTGTATAAATATTGAGTTTATATTTTAATCTGGAACATTAAATTTTGTTTTATACTTATGTTGGTCTATTGAATAATACTAAATAAAAAATCACCATGTTTATAGATGCTTCATGTTTTGAGGGAGAATCTATTACATGGGTAAGTCATTTTTTCCTCATCACCACATGAGAGGATAATAACATCTATCTTCTCAATGGATGAGCTTATATTAACATGAATTCAATCTAGAAAATTCATATAATACACAATTAATGAATTGAATAAACATCTATGTCATGGGGTTTGAGCTCACACAATAGCTTAATGTATAATAACTATATGTGATAAGTAGGATTTGTAAGAGGACTACTAAAAATTTGGTATCGTCTTATCTCATGGAGAATCTTAATGTGGTGGTATTAGGAAATCATGAAATTACTATTCAAAAAAGAAGAACAAGTATCTAAAACCATGACAAGTTATTGTCAGATAATCAATGTTTATTCTTGGTTGATATCTCTAAGAAGATAAAAATTTTAGCATTAATATTTTATAATCATTTTACTAATGAATTATTTATATACATTGAAAAGGTGTTCTTCCCTGAAATAG
Organism: Viscum album; assembly: GCA_963277665.1. Taxonomy (NCBI): domain Eukaryota; kingdom Viridiplantae; phylum Streptophyta; class Magnoliopsida; order Santalales; family Viscaceae; genus Viscum; species Viscum album. The sequence continues at coordinate 1,768,468,075 of OY728145.1, forward strand.
TTTCAATTTACCCCATGATAGTACTAAAAAGGTATGGAAATGTTTTTGAGACTTTGGTTTTCTAACATGGAGAGTCACTAAAGGATAAAAAATGATCCAACCCATAATTTTCTAAATTCAATGTCAAATTCTTCAAAGATTCATGGGGATTTGAATACCAGGGACTCGAAGTTTTAAAAATGTTTTTAGGATGAATTTTCCCTTAAAGAGATAGAATATGAAAAAGGGATGAAATAATAAAAACATTAATGATCATAGTATTGGGAATATTGAGTCATTAATCTATTGTGAGAGTGGGAATTATGATTTTAATAGAAAATGTGTTCCCATATTGTTTTTCCATCTTTTAATTTTCATTGTGTAAATTAAAGATCCAATATTAATTATTATAAAAATTAATGGAAAATTTTCTCTATTACTCAAATTTTTTATTTCAGTTTAACTTTACATTCCATAAAATTTTATTCATAGTTCTTCCATGGTTGAAAAATTATCAGCTATTTTTATTAATTAATGTAGTAGAGGGTAGAATTTGATAAAATGGATGGGTGCAACATGTGCTTGATATTCTTAATTACTCTTGAGTTCGTATTATTTATATAGTATCATAGTAAGACTAATTGATACAATATAACATTATATATTTGTGAGAATGAAGTAAATTAAGAGATCTACCCCAATGTGGTAAAAACAGTATTGTTGTGTGGTCTAAATTGACTTTACCTCTTGATTTGAGTGAAAATTTAACACACCTACACTAGTTATAAATATATATGATATAGTGATTAGTATAATATGAATAATTTTTTTGTTATATTAGATTTAATTAGATAATTTTAGTAGTCTAGTGACTATTAATTGTATTAAAATAATGAGTGGAGTTAAATCATTTATTAATATACAAAAACAATTCTGTAAACATATTCTCATCAATATATCTATCAATATTTAATTAAGAGTAGACATTTTTTGTTTATTATGTATTAATTTGTATTGTATAATTTTATCTATAATTTATTTGTTCCATAATTATGACCACAAAATTAGATTGAAGATGGTCTCTAGTCCTCCTTACTCCATATGTAATTGACTGTAAATATATTATATTCAACTTCATAGTATTTAGTGATTGTTTCTAGAAAAAAATAAATTCTAAAAATTTATATCTTATAAAAATTAATTACACTAATCTGAACACTAGTTTTTTGTATCCATTGTCAAAGGTAGGAATAAAAAAATTTATGATCAAAAAACATGTTCACTAGGATAAGTGTTTTCATTCGAAATTTATATTTCATAATTTAACTTCATGGTTTTTCTTTTATATTAATTTAATTTTTATTTTTCATTCATTTTTTCCAATAGATAGATTAATAAATAATTATCACTATAAAAAAATTTATAAGGCACAAACAAAGTAGAAAATATAATAGCTGTAGCTTTTTTTGAAGTAGAAACATTCAAATATTTATTACAAAAAAACATGGATTTTACAATTATACACTATATGGGTATTATGAATTCTAATAAATATTTGGAGTGACCCACATTTTAAAAATTGAATATGAGCTCTTGGTTTCTAGAAAAAATTTGGTGATCCATTGGTGGGGATGTAAAACCATAAATCTTATTTATTATAAATGCCTCAATTGTGACATCAACATAAATATTTTTTGATCGACCTATTAGAAATCACTTCTAAAAAATGTTGGGAAAAAATATAATGATTTAAATCCTAAATATTAGGGAATGATACTTACAATAAATGAAAACATGTACCATTATATTTCAAAAAATGTATATTATTAAAATCTATAGTGGCATGATCAAATATCCATTTTACAAGTGGTAATTCATAGAAATTAAATTTTCAGAACAATAACATGTATGTAAGAGGGAATAATGATGAAAATGTGAAATTATTTTTTCTAGTCACTATCATTATAGATAATGATGTAGAATATAACTCCCTATATAGTTAAAATAAATATATAAGCTTATCTTAATTGTTATTATCCATCACATGATTTTTAAGATGAAGTCACTAGCTGCAGCTAAAGGGGAAACCACCCATGAAAGTGTTCCTGATGATGTAATTGAAGATGGATGTAGAATTTAGTGACTTTTTTATTATTTTTTTGAATATTTATAATAACCAATAATATATGTCCAATAGAGAAGTGTTGTTAATATTTAGTAATTCACATTAGATTATTTTGGGGGAAAAAAGGTTGAAGTTATTCAAAAGTAGAAATTATATGAACCTAAAAGTAAATTGGAAAATAAATTACTTCTAATGTATGTATATGAGTATATAACTAAATTATTTACCGAAGAATACCCTCCACATAGTGAGTTAGAAGAAAACAGTATTTGTGAAAATCCCACTTGTACTACTATTTATATTGAAAAAAAATGTTATGAGAAAACATTGAGAGCTAAATCTAACTAATTATGGAATATCAGAGAAGATTTTGGTATAAAAACCACCAAAGGGAATACAATCTTGAAGCTATAGTCCATCCCAAAACATTATATTTTTTAAAATATGCATTAAACACACACAAAAAATATCACTTTCAAAAAGAATATAATCCTATTATAAACATAACATATTCCCATCATAGATCCATTATATACCCCTTAAACAACCCATTTTAAGATATATGTACATGAGATTTCTTTCAAATGCTCTCAAATTATGAATCTCTAACCATCAGAAACTATATACCCCATGGATTCCTACTTCTGTTGAACCAACATTAGTGAACTCCCACTAGTCATTTAGTACATTGGGTCATGGTGAAGATGTATTTCATGAATGACCACACTCTTGATGATAGAAGCACATTTTTTACACCCAATTTTTTTCATTAAGGACTCCATCAAATAAGAAGTATCCCACATGGCTTGTAACATCTCATTATTTTTTTAAATAATTTATTCATATATTAATTTTTTTATATTTTTTATTATTTTAAAAAATGATTATGTATTTATTTACATGAAATAATGAGTTTATCAAATCATACAGGCAATATTTAGTGTATCATACATTACAAAGAAAATAATTTTTAAATTAAAAGTTAAATACAATTAAAATATAATAATTTAATATGATAGTTTTCGTATATTAATTTTAATATCTTGTACGAATAGTATTTAATTAACAAGGAAAATATTTGGTCTACACATGTATATATAATGAATTTTTTTGTGACCAGTTAATTATAATTGAATATAAAATTCCTTTGAAAATAATAAAAATATTTTTCTAGAAAACTACTTTTGTGAGAAAAAATGCACTATACGATATTATTTTTTTGAATATTTGAAATAAAAGGAATATTTAATATATTAAATAAAAAAATTAATCTTTATATTTTTTTCTATAAAATAGATAATATTAAATGCAACATTTCACATAAAAAGTGTATGTTTTTAAAATGTAATTGTATCACCATTTCAAAACTTATTTTAAAAATAATGTATTTCAACATTTAGAAAATTTGTATGAAAGATTTAATTCATATTTAATTAATAATTTCTATATTTTCATGGAGTGATGTTTTGATAATTTTTTGAAAATATAATGTTTTCAATGAATAATGAAAAATAATGTCTTTTATTAAGAATTTCCATTTATTATAATGAATTGAGAAATATAATTTTTTGATTGTGGATTTAATTATATATCTTTATGAATTATATATCTATTTTACTTTTTTAGTTAAATTTACTAAATTTTATATTTCATTACAATATAAAAATCTTTTGAACATTTTGGACTTTTCTCTTTGGAAAACATTATTTTCACCATGTTTACGGGATTAATTTTAAATTAAAATTTTCTAATTATTTGAATTTATTTTCAAAAAATTGATTAAATATATTAAATAAAAGTAATTTATATTATATAGATATTTAGAAATACTTTTTTACTAAAATAAAATTTAAAAAGAGTAAAAATTAATTACTACAGTTAATGTGGCAACGGGTTTTCGTGGGGTAAAATAAAAATATTCTAATAAAATGACATAGAAACAGTTAAATCACACATTAGATGTCCATATTTATAATTATAACCACTATCTTTCTATAATGGTGCATTTAGATCATTTTGGAATGTTAAAAACATAGGTACACATTTTTAATTCCAAAAATGACCAGTTTTCCACTCACCTCACTTATAAAATTACACCTACTATATTCCCATGTTCCCATGTTCAATAGCATTTTTTTGAACAATCCTAAGAAACATATTCCCTTATTCTCACCCAAAATCCTATAATACTAATTTTGGTGTGATATAAATCCTAATAATCCTAATTGTCTAAACCAAAAAATGTTTTTTCGAAGATGAGGTAATGTCCCGAACTGAGCATTTTATTTAATTTCATCTACCAAATCCATAAATTATTTATAAAACATGATGCTATAAAAAAAAGTATCATACATATAAATATAATTAATCTTATTAATTTAATAAATTCATATATACTTTTTCAAATTTTATATAAAATCACTGCCCATGTGTACAGATGATTACCGCCTCACAAATCAATGGTATTCATTTTTGTATACCCAATTATCATATATTTATATAATTATGTACTTAATTTTTATATATTTTATTTTGGATATTATTGTTAATATGTATTTATAACAACATATCTACCTTCTCACATCCCATTCCATTGGAAAACAACAATGTTGATCATGTATATGGTGGACTACCACCTCACGAACCCATATAAGGTGTTTTTAATTTATGTTTTACTTGGATGGAAATAAGCCTATATTAAATGTATATATTTGATATTTATAATTTAATTATATTTTTATAATCATGATACAACATTTACCTTTTTTCTTTCATTTCTATGGGGTATATGATATCTTCATTCATGTGTACAACAGTCTGCCACCGCATAAAGAAATATGATTTTTTTTTCACTAATGCTTTTTGGTGAAGTTAATTAGTTTAAATGTAAAGAATATATGTTATATATATATATATGACATAGAAATTATTCAATATTATTAATACCTTATTATTTCCTTCCTTCAATTTCATTTGGTGAGAAAATATAAATAATGTTCATGCATACATAGGACTTACCATCTCCATGGATATTGTATATAATTTTATACTTCAAAGTTTATGGATTGGTAAAAATAAATACATAAAGAATATATATTTTATTTATATAATGCATAATGTTATGTATATTATGGATCCCTGATCAAAGAACAATGAATGATAATACCAGACCAAAACATATTAGAAAAATTAAGCGGTTATTTCCCGAAATGTGATTATTACAAGGAATCATCCAAAATCAAAATATTAAACAGTCAAAAATAAATCATAGATGTTGTGATATATATAATAATGTTTCTATATAATATTTATAGTAATATTTAATTTATTATATATGAGGTCTTAATTTTTTTGAAGGATGATGAGAAATAAGGTGAGTTATTTGTATCTCACTTTAATTTTATATGAATCAAATGTAATATTAACCATGGGTTTCTCTTATTTGGTGTATGTGATTTCCATGAATGAATTTTATGATTATTATCCTAATATTTATTGGGATTTACATATCAATTTTTTCCCTTTCTTGGGGTTTATAGTTTAACATTTACCAATGCTGTAAGGTATTTTTATCTCAATTTTCATTCTTTGAGTCATATGTTTTGTTATATAGATATCTATATTTTTGTGGTTTATATACATCCCTTTGAAATGTAATATCATAAATTTATTTATTCTCATGATATTTTATTTTTCATTGAATTGTATTCTTTAATGTGTGTTTCTATTTAATTTTAACAAAGAGGTATGGGTTTTATGGTGCAATCTAAATGTTTATCAGGATTATTTATGTTTATTATTTTTATAAAAAAATATTATGATCAATATCTCATAATAAAATTTATTTTTATTATCATCTATTCATCTCATCTGAAATAATTTTTCCCTAACATTATCTCTACTTTTTACCTAATATTTTACAATAATGATTTCCTGAAAATCGTCTTCATTTTGGTCATCAGTCAAAAATTTATTTTTTTCATCTAAAAAATGTTTAGAAATGTTTTCCAAAAATATTTAAGACATATTTCAAATGATATATTAAATAAATTTTTACTTATATTTAATTATTTTTTAGAAAATGCTCAAATATCTTATTTATGTCATTTTGAAAAAACAAATCTATTTTGACTAAAATTAAAATTATAAAAGGAATGTCATTTAAAATGTATATGGAATGAAAAATATTTCATCCATAAATACCACTCATTGTTTCATTGATTCCTTTATATTTTTTCATGGTTAATTTTGAAGAAATTTATTTTGAAAATGAATGATTTTTACAATTTTTTTCCATGTGGAATGGTTATTTTAATAAAACAAACATCTAAAACTATTAATAAATATTCAATTATAAGTATTGTATATTATTTTCAAAGAAATGAAATTTATAGTATTTTATGTTTTAAAAAATTTCCCAATGTTAAAAGAAATATTTCATGAAAAATATTTTATGTGATCTTTAATTATAAAATTTCAACTAAAAGTACATCTATTGATGTTAGTTATAATTTACTAATGATATGATCAAAGGTTGTTATTCTTATTTGATTGGTAATTGGTTTTTTTATTTTATTCATCAAACAGTTGACGAAAACCCTTCCATGAAGACAAGAAATGAAGGAGTTCAAAAGTGATGGAGCCTAAGGGTGCCCCCAAGAATAGAACAATTACATTCTTGAGGTAACAAGCCCACATTAGAGAAAACAAACAGGGGTTCCTCAAGGCTACTCCCCTGAGAAAGAGCATCCGTAGAAAATTTTCCTCTCCTTATGAAACCATATTTTTTCCACTAGTTATGAATTGATGAAATGTTTTTTAAAAACCATTTAATTTCATGAATTCTGATATGATTAATGATTTATGAGCCCCATTTCTATTTAGGGTTTCTGATATCATAAATTCATTTTGATATCGAATTATTTTCATTGGTTTTGATATGATGAATAATTTATTATCTTATGGTAAAATTATGTATGATTTTAATTTTTTGTTATTGTTTATATTATAACCATAGATGGTGGTTATATTATAACTAAAGATTGGTGGGTCATATATCTCGATCCAATACATTAGGTAAAGATATATATCTTATGAGATAAACATGACTTGAATTAGGAGTGAACCCAATTTAGTAAAATACTTTTCCAACTATAGTAGTCATTATAATGAAACTTGACCACTACTGTGGTTTGGGGAGTGATCCATATCCTCTAAAAAATATTGGGATTAAAACATAAATAATAAATAGTTATGGGGAGTGAACCAATTCCACTAGCCTTGTAAATAATCCTTGACTTCGAAGGAATTTATTTTCAATTATTATGTTTATTCCAAAAATAGATGTCTTATTCAAATTTTATGCTCCTATAGATCATATTCATTGATTCAATTTTTATTAATGTCTTATAAACTTTTAATATTTATTTCTCGAATCACATTTATGATCTATGATATATAGGATATGTTTTTGAAATATTATTTTCTTGTTCACAGATCTAAATGCTCATGTTATATTGATATCTCCATTGTTTACCATTTATGAGAATATGGGCCCACCTTTCATTTTTTCTATTCCACATAATATAAAGTATGGTATTATGAATGGAATGTCTATGAATAGATGTAGTTATGAGAAACATTGTAGGATATTTCATAACATACGTATAAAACACTTGTTTACATTTCCACTATTTTATAGTTAATAAACTAAAACCATTCTAGAAAGGATCATTATATTATGTAATTAATATTCATATACTATTTTTTAATATTTATATATTAGTATATTGGGTTTCTATAGTTGGTATCTAAGAAAGGATATGTTATCCATTTGAAAATTGGATGATAAAACCTTAGTGAGATCCCGAGGTTTGATATAATTTTTATTTATCAGGATATGTATAATTATAAGTCTAAGGATGAGTAAATATATAATACTATATCCTAGAATTTTTTTAAAAGAATGATCATGTGGTCTTAAAGAAAATATATCCCTGTCTAGATTCTACAATAGGACATGGTTCCCGACATAGAGGTATGTTGCGGTAATAACTCCAAAATTCTACATTAATTTTGACTCAATTTTCACCTTGTGCATGAGATTATATCATTATTCACACAATTATTAATATTATTGGTGGTTAGGTATGTGGAATGCAATAATGGTTATCAAGGAATCATGAAATATTTGAATAGTGAACTAGGTTAATCATAAGAAGTGAATGATTAAAGATAGAATTTCATGAAATGGAAAAAATATAATTTATTTTTCATTATTATGTTGTTCCCAATTATAATTATTGTTTCCCACACTATTTTTTTGGTGTTTTTCAAAGGAGATAACATGATGACTCTATATTAACATTGAATGTGATTGACGATGTGTCAATGAGACAGTAAACTAGATGGTAAAATGAGTGAAGTACAATGTGATTATTCAGAGTCATTTATCATGATATATGAATAATATATATCACCTTATCAAAATATTAGACTATCTAAAAAATAAAAAGATAGAGTTTTTTTGAGTTTGGGTGGTTAATACCAGGGTGTAAAGCATATTACCTTTCTTATATTCCATGAATATAGACAAATCACTTTTATTTATGTATCATAAGAAAAATATAATGTTTTATGTGCATAAAATGACATAAAATAAGTTATTAATAAGGAAAAATGAACTGTTATTTTAATTTAATGGATGAGAATAATTTTTCCGTAATGAATCCTTAATGGTATAATGTTATAAATGAGAAAATATTAGGTTTTATAAAAATTTATTTCCCAATTGGAATGTTTGTGAAGAGAACAAAAAGGTGGTATGAGTAATGGTTATACTACATATTATTAATAGTACATAGTCATAATATGATAAGAAATAGATATTAAGGAATAATATGCATAAGCCCCATTAATAGTTTAATAATGACGTGAAATGTTTAAAGTGTTTATGTATTGGAATTCAATAATAATGATATATTTAAATACTATTCATTTTATGTTTTCATAATGAATTTTGAAGAATATGATAGATGATGTTGATGAACTATAAAAGATATTTAATTGAATGATGATATTTTATAAATGATCAAGTGAATTCAATCAGAAATATGTTTGTGATGTTGAGATATTGATTTTTGGATAAATAAATTTTGGATATGAATTGGGAAAATTGGATAATATTAAAGAACTTAAAACTGATTAATTTTTTGTGGAAGAAATGGTTTATGTTTTCATTGATATAGATTACAAAATCTTTGGATTTATTAGATATAATCAACAGTATATTGTTTTATTTAAGTAATGATGAATTTTTTATGTTTTCATTAAGGTTTTACGGTAATTGTATTTGTTACCATGTTTTATCAAAGTATATGATCAAAGTTTTTACATATTTGGTATGTGAAATTAAAGGAAACATCATGTTGTTGTGGGGATTGATGACGAGTTTATTTTGGATGTTTATTGAATTTATTTCTATATTTAGGTATTTAAATTCAGTCCAGATAGTGAATATCCTTAATGATATCTATTTATTAAATTGATTTAGTTGATCTTTGGGTGTTATAGGATAACATGTGAAAAGAATTTTTTTATTAAAATTATAAGTGAAGGACGAAATAAATTATCATCATTTTATAGAACATATGCATCAATAGTTCATTAAGAATAAAAAAACCTTTATCATTTCTTAATGTATGATATTATGTTCAAATTTGTCACATCTTAACCAAAGGATGATATTGTTCTTATTAAATTGAATGAAATCATCTAGGTACATATTATCTTGAAAATTATGAAACATTAATATAAGAATTATGAAATAAAATCTTTCCTATTATCATGATGTTTGAAGATATTAATGAAATATTTGACACAAACTAGTACTCCGCCCGTGCGATGCACGAAACTATAACATAATTCTTATTATTAAGCATAGAATACTATTTATCAAAAAAAGATAATATTAATATTTAACTTATTTGAAAATAAAATGACATACATAATTATAGAATAAAAGTTATAAGAATTTCGGAACAAAAGTTACATATTGAGCATCCCTTTCTATAAAATACATATTGAAGGACCAATATTTACAGAAATATTTAATGCCTAGAAATATAAATTATAGAAATTGATGAATAAACAATGATCTCTAGAGATAAAAGTGCTTCTGAATAGTAGAGAAAATGAGATATGAAAAGGATATAAATTGTATTTTTACCAAAGAGAAAACATACACATGAAGAAACATACATATCAAAAAAAAATTAATATTGAATTAGGTATATTTCATTGTAAATTGAAACATAAAATAAAATGTTTATAATTAAAAAAACATTACAAAATGTCAACATAGAAGATATCATTTATGGAAAAGAAGGTTGACTTACGTAATACCATAATCTATTTTTAATAGTATTTGGTTAAGGATACTTGTAGCGGTGTAAGTTTTTTCTATAATGGATCCCCTAAAATGGATATTGGGTTCATTGAGTTGTAGATCCCTACAGGAGTTAGTATCACTGAGTAATAAAAAACTGAGAAATATGTTTTAGAGGGGATAGTCCTCAAAAACATGAAAATTGTGAAAAAATCTTGGTTAAACATAATTTTTTGAAACTCTATTTTTTGTAGAGTTTATAGTTGAAATATTAATTTAAATTTAAATTAGAAAAAAAAAATAATCATTCATGTTTTTCCAATACCTTATAATTGCATCAAAAAATTTCAGTCGTTTTTTCATCTTTGTCCTTTATGTTTTCCTTTATATGGAGATAAAGTTTATTGGCATGGATTGATGTTTCCGTAGAGTCTCGAGACAATATATAAATTTGTTGGACCACATCATCATTAGAATTAAACTCAGTAAATATATTTTTATACCTAAATATTTGACTTAATGATAAAGTATAAAATAATAGTTACAACTAAAATAATTGAAGTATAAATCTGTCATTTAATATTTTCCAATTGAGAAAAAGAAATGAAATTTATTTTATAATCATATAAAATATACAGATGTCATCAAAAAATGAAGTATTGTAATTTCCAATTATTTCATGAAATTAATAGACAATGATGATAAAAAAACATATACCTGATTAGATGAAATATGTGTAGTTGTGGTAACAATTTCACCTTTAGTGTTTCAATTGACCCATAAAGTTCCAATGCTTTGAAGATTCTAAAATGAAAGGATAAAATTAATAGTACCATAATGTGGATTTTTTTCTCTAAAAAATTAAAATCGATAATGTAAAAATAATAGTACCTTGTTATGGTTAATGTTAATACTAACACGTGATGATTCACTACTATAAATTGGTGACCCACCCCATAGCCTGAATGAATGGATTATAAAACAGTTTTATAATATATAATTATTTATTATTTATTATTTATTATTTATATTATTTTTTGGTTAAATATGTCTATATAAGTTTATATTCGGTCAGGTTGTGTATTTAGGCCAAATCTGGGAAAACCTAAAATCGAACACAAACCATGATAAAATGTAACAGGCCATTATAACATAAAAAAACATGAGGCCAGTCCAGGTCCATGCGTTAATTGTGTGCATGTTTTATCAAGACAGGGAAAACCTAGAAAGACTGGCCCATTTACAGGTCTATTTATCAGAACATTAGACCAATAAATTGACACATCTAATCATCATGCGAAAAAGGGTCATGCATCATTCTGGCCCCAACTATTTTGGTCATGCATCATTCAGGCCCCAACTATTTGTATATTTTACTGGTATAGGAATAACTCATTTATAGTTCTTCATAGAAAATCATTAGACTAAGGTTGACAAACTTTAGCATGCAAAAAAGGCTATTAAGATTGAAGTGTGATAATTTCAGATGAAATAACACATGCAAGCCTTGATTTTATATATTTGGAGTTTTCTATGTGGAACCAAAATAATAAATTGTATCATGTCATTGGAATGAATTTCTAATGCCACAAATTCCCAAGGCTACAGTAAATCCATACCCTACATAATAATAATGTGTTCCCAATAACATTATAGCATGTGTTTCTCCAGACATCCTCACCACTAATAAATCAATCATCCCCTTGTGAACCAATATGTCACAATCACTTCACATCCCTCGATTGGTCCTAGGGCCTTATCTTGCCTATCCAACGTTGGATAGATATGTCCATGCAACCAATCCTAAATATTAGGATAGGAGGGTGCCTACAAATTTAAAACACAGGCATGGATCAATTTGAGAAATTAAAATAAAGGTGTAATTACATAAAACCAAATCCAAATGTTAATTTATTCATCAAGTAATGCGTGTGGGAGAAATAGAATAGTGTAAAATCAATGACCCTACCTTCTTGATGTTTCCAAGACATTAGGATCTTGAGGTTCAAACTGGGTTGTTCCATGTCCCCATTTGAAAACCTCATCCACTACACAAACAGAGTAGATGATCCTGTTTTTAAAAACATGATTCACAAATGATATTCAGTACAAGTGTAAGAAACAAATAAATGAGTACAGAAACTAAGTGGAACTATTTAAAAATGTATTGTCACCAATTCCAGTCCTTGGATTCTACAGCTATTTCACTCTATCATTTTAACAGTGAATTGAACATAGATGCCCATTTCCTTAAATGGATGCTGACCATGCGTATGGGTTGTGCACCAACATGCCTGCAGATAAACCAACCATCACCCGCACCAATCTGTGGTAAAAAATGTAATTTCCCTTTAATTGATTTTACCAATTAACACATTCACTTGAAGATAATAGGTGAGGTTTTACCTTATTATTCAATGTTATAAACCCATTCTTCTAGTTATTCTAAGATAAGGACAGTAGGTAACTGAGAAGTCTCATAACATTTGGTATAAACTATTCAATAATCATCTTATTTATTATGAAGTTTGTTTCATTGTAGAAACCCCGAATGAGAAGAAATATCAAATGATGAAACTAAATGAAACACTATTAAGTCCAGACCATAGAAGACAAGAAGTGATGACATTCATAGAAATGTTTGGAAAAATATGTAATGAAACATTCTCATGTGCCTCAAATTCCAAGGACTATGTTGATACTCTATTCTACGGAACATCAACAGTCATATATGGGAAGTGTACATTGCGATTGAATCTTGGATTGGCATAACCCCTTTTATTTCTTGGAGTGGTTGAATATTTGTTCGGCATGACTGGTTGCTTGAACTCCTTATCAACATCTCTGAACTATTGGGAAAAAATTGAGAAACCATTGGTGAACATGAAAATGATGCAATGCCTTTTTATTCTGATATTACCTACTCGTTTCAGCATATTGTGAAATATACATGGAAACTAATCTAAATTCAAAAGCAGCAAGACCAATCTGGGAAGCAATATAGCTCAATAACATTATAACATCCAGTATCACCAAAAAACATAAATAATGATATTTATTTCATGAATAATTACAGTGGAATAAAGTCATGTAGAAACATATATATATATTAAACTCATAATTTGATTTAAACATTCATCTTTTAAAAAATTTTGAATTTAGTTACAAAGGATAATCTAAATGTTTCTTAATGTTTCAAAATTTTGTATTTGAAGTCGCAACTGGTTCATCCTATAAATAATTCAATGTGAATAATTTGACAAAAATATATTTATATGATTTCATAACCTTATCCAATACCATTCAGAGACAAATACTTTGGTGACATAGGAAAATTCCCAACTACATCATTCACAAGAACATCTATCTTTCCAAAATGTTTCACAATTGATTCAATGAATCCTTGAATCATCCTATTTGAGAACATACCCATAAAATTTGAAAATTAGTTTACAGGTTTAGAGATTTTTGTAATTGGTAATGAGGTCTACTAACATAAATAGAAATACAAATAGTATACTAAAATATTCTTGTATGAAAACATTTTGAGAATTAACATGCAAGGTACTCATTACAAGGATGTATTGATAATTAGAAGTATAAAAGATATCCACCAATAACCAGTTCATATTTTTCATGGCCCACAATGACCTACAATAATATCTTTAATCCCCTCTAAATAATAGATTCATTCAAATCATGATGAAAGTTGAAGAAAATATTAAACATATAGAATATGAGGTGTGCACCAATGATCCATAAATAACTAAAAATATAGTAAAATGTATGTTATAAAATAAAAAATGAAAAATAATTACAAGAATAAAAAACATGAAATTTAAAAATTAAACTATTATAATTAAAATTTTAATATACATAACTAATTTATAATCCATATATATCATTAAACAGATTTAGTAGATTATAGTTTACAGCATACCTGTACTATGTGGAGACATTGGTGATGGATGAAGGATGGTTTTAAGAGTTGGGTGACGTTAAATAATATATTGACATATGATTCAGAACAATAATCAAATTAACAAATAAATAAATGTTTAAAAATATGATGGAAATTTAAAATGAATAAGGAAATAGAAATGGAAATGGATAGGTAGTGGTTCATTTGTATACCATATTCTCAATAACATCTCTCAATCTGCTGTCAAGACACTTATCAAGCCACTTCAGTAGGTGACCATCAAGACCAAAAGATCCCCCCTTTCTATGTTATCTTCTTTTTGGTCATCACATATAAAAATATATTCTTAACACAATTATATTTATAGATATAGTAATGATTTATAGATATGATTTCTATTATACCTATTGAATTAACCCTTAGTATAATAGAGTGATATGACTGTAAAAGAAATGGAGGAGTACACAACCTGATTACATGCATGTCAAGAGTGGGTTGTGGATGTTATTACACATTAGTTTATCATAAAGAATTACCTTAAAGTATATCTATCAAGCTTTATGGAAACCAAGATTTAAATAACAGGATGAGGATACAAGAAATTATGAATCATGTATTCCCATTTGTTATATTCCTACTCAAAGAACATAACAAATTAACGGATTTTAAAATATTGGAAAAAATAATGAACTACTTTTGAATACATAAATAATGGAAAATATCATGTAAAAAATAGATTAGTTATGGATAAATTTCATCATATAATGGTGGATGAAAAGTTATGATGTTAACAGAAGATTTACAAAATGATTCAAAACGTTCCCACAACCCTTTCTAAATGGGTTTCAAAAAGAAAAAGAGTGTACAAAAACACGATCATTCATATCCTTCTAAAAGAAATCAATAAAGGAAATGAAAAAAACAATGAATGAATGCCAATAGAACCTTTTAAGAAGAGCTTCAGCCTTAAATTTTAGAATATATCAAATCCTGTAGCTAGAATACTTACACATTATTGATGTAATAGTTACATAAAAACATAATGATTTCATGTCACATACTTAAGAACCATAAGTGAAAAAAAATTAAATTTGAATTAATAGATAAATATATCAGGATAATAACCATGAATCCGTGTCACTATTGCTTTCAAAGACTAGAGATGGTGAAATAAAAACCTAAATTAAAGAAGACAAGTAAGCACATTGGGTACCATTATAATGATTATGCAATGTATAAACAATGTTCAAATCATAGATAACATCGAAACCTTTATCCTTAATATTTACTCATTTTTGATGTCTCACTTCCATAAAAACATAATTATTGCATTTAAAATACCAACGTAAGTATCAGAAGTAAAAATAAAAAAAATTAATTAACAAAAATATATATCAAGAGAATAACTTTGAATCTGTGTTACCATTGCATTCAAAACTATAGATAGTGAAATAAATACTGCAATTAAAGAAGACACGTAAGAACATTGGGCACCATTACAATGATTATGTAATGTATAAACAATGTACAAATTATGGATAACATCAAATTTTGTAGAAAATGAATTTAAATAAAATGACCCACTATTCCAAACTATTATCATCAATTAAGAACATACCTTTCCATTTATCCCTATCATGGAAAGTCCCTTCAACCAAAATGTGGTAGCTATAAACATCTCAGGGGTATTCCACAAAATTTCATTTATTTGAAACTAATAAAAGCATTGAATAGTTCACCTTTGAGACATAGACCATAAATAACTGCATCAACAAACAATTGTTGTTGAATGGAAGAATAAATTAATGTATAAAGATAAAAATTATTGTGGACAAAGCTAAAAAAAACTTAAAATTAAAATTATATACATGTATGCAAGAACAATTTATTGTATCCTTAATGACCCGTCACAATTTCTTCGAAGGAATAGAAGCATATTATGTTTATGGAAAGTGGATTTTCTAGATAAGATGAAGAGAATCTGGTAATAGTTGCAGGTTAAGAATCACATAGATTTAGTATATATAATTGATGAAAAAATTGAAAATTCATTGTTTAAAAACTTGAAACAAAAAACATATTCTCTCATAGATAACCATATAAATTAATTATAGAGATTAAAAAATCTAAGTAACACAAATGTAAAAAACTGAATAAAAAATAAAATATAACAATTTAATTATTAATAAAAAATATTAATGGAATATTTACTTGAAAATCAAGCAACACATATTCAAAGAACTTCATTAAAAAAAAAATTATCTTCTAATAAAAAATTACAATTGATTTTTAGTTTGAAACATATAAATAAAAACAGAATACTTGTTGTGTATATAAACTAGAAAAGGGAAGCAGAACACAAGTGTATTATCAATAAATTAAATCATAATTAAGAGAAAAAATGTAATAGTTCCACTAATCATATAAAAATTAAAAGATATTTCCAATTTAAAGGAAAAACCAAAAATAAAAATCATGTTCTATTATACTGAAGTCAACTTCAAAAATCAAAACACACACCTAATAAAATGAAATTTAACAATGTGAGGATAAAAATAAAAAATAAACCACCATGGTAGAATAACAAATGATCAACATCTTAGAGTAAATAGAACTCAAGTGGGTGCGATCAATCATAGAACAACTCATCTGCAATAACCAGTGATCAACATCATCCAGTGAGCAGTTGTTATTGTAATTATTTTACATAGAATGTAACAATGAATTTCTAAATTATTTGCATACCATCATTATCATAAACATTATAATAATCTATATCATCCTCAAAATCAACATTCTTCAGCAAATCAATCAGAAACCAAATCAAAGGTTTTTCCCAATACCAAGGTTTGTAGAAAGCTCGATTGATATTTACTGAGGACCTGATTATAATCATCATCCTCACTGTTCTCTTAATTCTCATCCTGGATCTTATCATATCCATCCTCATGCGTTCGTTCTTTTACTTTAGTCCTTCACCCTTATGCCGCTACCCAATTGGAATTAGAAACATGAACTAAGGAAAATAAGATAATATTTAAAAAATTGCAATGAATTTTTGATAATTTTTTTTGCATGCATATTGATATGGCATAGGTTAAAAATATTAAAACAATGAAATCATAACTTCCTATATAATATATGGTCCCATAAGGATTCAGGGTGACAAAATAGATTATTTGTGAGCTTAATTTTTTACATTCTTTTGTTTGATCTTCTCAAACATATTAAAATTCATCAAATTTATAACAAAATCAATCAAGTCAGTAAATTTGAATACAATATACAAATTTAGTCCCAAAAGATATTTTCAATGTATTCAAAAGAATAAAAAAAATACTAGTAAGTAGACTCTTGAGAAAAACTCATCTGTAATAACCAATGATCTACATCATCCAGTGAGAAGTTGTTATTGGAATTCATTTACAAAGACTGCAACAAAAAAATTTAAATTATTTGCATACCATCTTTCTCTTAAACATTATAATAATCTCCATCATCCAAGAAATCAACATTCTAAAACAAAACAATCAGAAACCAAATCAAAGGTTTGGCCCAATACCAAGGCTTGGATAAATCGCGATTGATATTTATTGAGGACCGAATTGTAATCAACATCTTTAAGATTCTCTTAATTATCTTCCTAGATCTTATCATTTCCAACAACATGCATTCCTTCTTTTACTTTAGTCCTTCAACCACATGCCCCTACCCAATTGGCACTAGGGACTTGAACCAAGAGAGATAAGATAATATTTAAAAAATTGCAATGAAAATATGATTATTGTTTTTGCAAGCATATTGATATAACATAGTTTGAAAATATTAAAACAATTAAATCATTAATTTCTATATAATTTATGGCCCCATAAAGATCTAGGGTGACAAAATAGATAATTTTTTAACTTAATTTTTTACATTATTTTGTTCGATATACTCAAACATATCAATATTTATCAATTTTTATAACATAATCACTCAGGTCAGTAAATTTGAATACAATATAAAAATGTAATAACAAAAGATATTCTCAATGTATTCAAAAGAATCAAAAAATAGCAATAAGTATACATATAATAACAAACAAATAAAAAATAAAGTATGCATTTACAAAACTTTTCATTTATTCAAAAGTAATAAAAGCATCGGACAATTCACCTCTTAGATATAGACCATAAATAACTGCTCCAAAATACAATTATTATTGAATGGAAGAATAAATTACTGTAGAAAGATAAAAAATATTGGGGAAAATCTGAAAAATCATTAAATTAAAATTATATACATCTATGGAAGATCAAATTAATGTATCCTGAATAACCTGTCGCAGTGATAGTCTGAATATCCAGGTACCAATTTCTTTTGATCCAATACCTTCCCATAAAAACCATGTTTTTAGATGCAATACCATCTCTTGAAATCAAATGAATCCACAGATCAATAGTTATACAAAGAAAACATTGAGAAAAATAGGGGGAAATTACTAAAGCATCCATAAAAAAGTACTTACCTTATCATAGTTTTTGGAAAAAAAATTCTAATCAGAAGGATAGGGTTATCATAGATATTTTAAACAAATCCAAACATTTGGAAAAATGTTAATGAAGGACGTACAAGTCAAAATAGTTCCAAGCTTCTAAGAAGAGCTATAATTAAATTTAATTGTGCTGCTACTATAGACGTCGTTGTATGGGTAAGTGTTCCTAACAATAAAAAAACATATTAAGCCGATAGAGGAGCCAAGATAGGCTTTGATAACCGAATCAGGGACTAGTTAAAGATGGAAACTGAATCAGAGGCTTTTCACTTAAGAGAGCATCGAGGAGATGAAATTGTTCGGGAAGTGTAGGAGTATGTGATGAAAATAGTGATAAGGAGTGATGTGGGTTGGGGGGATAATCTGAAAGGGGAGTGGGAGAGAGGAATCATTATGGGGATCGAGAAACCTAGGGGATTTGGGGATGGGATCGAGAACCACATATCAGAGAGAGGGGATTTGGGGAGGGGTTTTGGGGAGGGGAGCGTAGGTCAAAGAAAACTCCCAAGCGGGGATGGATAGAGGGTTAATTTTTAGGGTTTTGATAGAGGAACAGAAGAATAAGGATGATGTGGAAGCATGGTAAGGTGACACATAAGAAAGGAGAATCCATGTGTAGTATATAAAATATATTTGTTTTATGTTTTTTGGTAGTTTATTTTCACATGTGCATTCATTTTCTTCTCATCAATGACCAATGTCACTCTGAATCATTATTTGTACATTATTCTTTTCTTCCATACCTCAATATTCTCCTCCCACCATTTATATTATATTTGGAAACCCAGTATGTGTTATTATAGATGAAATTCATAGATAGATTTCTTACATTCCACGATAATGTTTTATTAATACTTTTTAATACGTGGGTTTCCTACCATGGTATTTTAATATTTTATTACATTTTTGTAAAGAAAAGTTTCAAAATGTGAGGTCACAATTAAATTATGGTGGTGTAATGTAACACCTTGAAATATTTGGATATAGTTTATTTCAAATAAAATTAAATTTTCTCATATATTAACTTACATTAAGAATGAATATTATCTTCTGTTTCATGAATTTTTTTTATCTTTCAATATAGGAAACACTGACTCTAGCATGGGTTACAAAAAAATCAATTTTAAATGAAACATGACATGTTATTATAATATATTTATTTACTATGATGGTTATCACCCACCTTATAGAATTGAGCGTATTGATATGGTTTAAAAAATTATGAAAATATATGGTCTGACCATGTATATATATATTAATATCTGATATCCAACCAATTTGAAATGAAAATACTAACCATTTGAAAATAAAGAAACCCTTTTTCGGAAAAATGGTTTTTTTGATCACAATAGATTTTTACAATATAAAAATTAAAAATAAATTTTGGTGAGTTATATTAGATAAATTTATTTATTACAAATTCACTATATTTATAAAATTTATCCTATGTGTTTTATAGACATAATTGATGAATAAATCCAAATTTTTTCTTAAAACTATATTCTTTTATAAAGAAGTTTTTTCACTTATTCCCCACTGATTTTAATGTAATTTGTTCCAACATTTAGGTGATTATTTTTAAAAAATAAAATTAATTTTTGAATTAAATTTTTTAAACTTATATTTGAGTAATATTAGACAATTTTTCTGAATAGATATTGTTTTAGACTAATAGTGAAAAATAACGTTTTTTATAACGAATTTTCATTTCTTTTAATTAATTTAAAAACAGAAAAATATATTAATTTTGTATTAAATGGTAAATTAATAATATTTTATTCATATTAATTTAATTTAGTTCATTATAATAATTTCCATATTGAATTTTTATATAAAAATATTTAATTTTTTTAAAACTATTCCCCTTATAAAAACTAGTTTTTGTCGCATACGAGGGATTAAATTAAAATTAAAATTTTACACTCATTTGAATGGAATTTTAAAAAATCCCTATAATATTTGGAATAAAAATTATATATGATATCTAATATGGTGAACATTGTTTTTCAAAATATTCAATAGTGGAAAAAATAAATTTAAATTATTGTGGTTAAAGTTAAAATGGGTCTACCCTAGGATAGATTTCAAAGATAAGAGTAAAATGACCAATTAAATTGTCAAAACCCATTTTATGAATATATTTTGACAATATAACTTATTATGTTATATAATTGACCATTTTGATCATTTTCTAATTTAAAAAAGTTTGCTACACCTTTTTCATTTCAAGTACAACAAGTGTTTTTCTTAACTCACTTTTAATAGTCAATCCACACTCCTCTCCTCTTAAAA
Organism: Viscum album; assembly: GCA_963277665.1. NCBI lineage: Eukaryota > Viridiplantae > Streptophyta > Magnoliopsida > Santalales > Viscaceae > Viscum > Viscum album. Next base: position 1,768,489,316 of record OY728145.1, read on the forward strand.
AATTCAGAAACCATTATGTCTACCAATATTAGAATGAATTAATTACCCACATCACTTAACAAGTCATATAAGCATTATTCTTTTCATAAATCAAACAAAAGAGATATTTTGGTGAAAACCAAAATAAGTTGTATAAAAAGATTTAACATCCTTAACCTATCATTTTTTACATTCATCCAACTCCTTAAATAATTATTAAACCATAATTATATAATATTCGAAATATATTATTTATACAAAGCTATAATAATATTAATTTCAAAACCTAAATCCTAATATTCGACTATCTAATGGTATATGAAATCGTTGCTATTGTGTATGGTGGACTACCGACACACGAGAAGAAGTTTTTAATTTTCTAGAACCACATATCATTACTAGATATAAAAATTTATTTAATTTCAAAAATATTTATATATATATGATATTAGTATACATATTTAATTATAATAATACATATACTTTCTTAACACCCAACCTATTGGAATATAATAACACTGCCCATGTGTATGGAAAACTACCACGTCACGAATAGATATGATGTGTTTTCCTTTTATATTTTATATAGTGGTTAATAAGAATAGATCAAATGAATCAATATGATATTTCTTCAATAATTATAATTATAAACATATTATACCACATATAATATATTATTTTTCATTCTATAGTGAATATGATAATGTTGTTTGTGTGTACAAAAGATTATCAGCTCGCGAAGGGATGAAATTTGTTTTTACTAATACATTTTATGGTAGGTAATTTTATTAAAATTAATGAATATATGTTATATATATGAAATAAAAATTCTTCTCTATTTGTAATAAATAATTTATCTTTCTTCCATTTTATCCATCGAGAAAATGGAAACCAATTTTCTGCATACTATAACCCATCATCTATATAAACGGGGTATTTAATTTTCTATCTCTATATTTTATTGATTACTACAAATACTTTTATAATGAATAGATAATATATTTATATCATGGTTAAAATCTTCAGATGATGTAACCATGATCAATGTAATATAAAAAAATACCAGATAAAAATATATATGGAAATTGAATCAATTTTAACACGAAACATAATTTTAAAAATGAATTGTTAATAAATATGTCTTAAATAGTAATAAGTAAAATTATATTGTATGATATATATATATGGTTATTTAATATATTTAAATTTATATTATATTTCTTATAAAGTTGTTTTGATCATATATGAGAGGATATTTGACTTAAGGTAATGTATCTATGACTCACTTTTATATTCAATGAGAAATATGGAATATTCACCACATGATTCAATTTGGTGTATTATACCCATCCCATGAATGAATTTTATGATTCTTATATCTAATTTTATGTGGTATTACATAAAAATTTTACGATATTTATTTCATTTATGTTATGTTTTCATAGATACTATTGTGGTAAGAAACTTTATTTCAATTTTTTATCATTGAAATATATGTAATGTTTTTAAGCTATCTATTATTATGATGTGCATAGAAACAACCATTGACAAGTAATATCAAGAATTTAATTATATTCATTATAAATAATATTTTATTTAATTGTATTATTTCATGGGATTTGCAATTGAATCATTCCAACATAATAAAGACTTTATGATAGAATCTCATCATTTATTATGATTATTTATGTTCATGATTATAATGATAAAATATTATGATACATTAGACAAGAAACATAAAAAATTTAAACTCCTCTGGATATTCCATTAGAATAATTTTTCCCTTTATTTCCCTATTTTTATGTAATGAAGAGATCAAATTAATTTTTACGAAAAAGATACTGTATTTATCCCATCAGTAAACAAAAATTATTTTTTCATTTAAACTCGACTGATATGTTAAATGAATTTTGAACCTATTTTCATTTCATGGATTCTCTTATGATAAATTTGTCTTGAGTAAAATTTTATTTCATAGTTTCTAATTTGATGAATGATTTATTATATTTTTTAACATATATATATTATTTTCATTACATGAAAGTGGAAATTTTATAAGAAATAGCAGTGGTTATCTTATAACTAAAAATGGTTGGGAATGGTATCTCCCTCTAATGTATTCAGTAATGATGGATATCAAATGGGATAGAAGTTAATGAAATAGGGATAGAACCATGTTCTGTGAGGGAGTTTGTCCACAATGATTATTTGGGTAGTGAACCAAATCCATTATGATTTTCGTGGGATTGAACCTTGAATAAAATGATGGTTTTAGGAGTAAAACCATTAAAATATTGTGGACTTAGAAATGAACTGAGGTTAATAAGGAAATTAACTTATATGATTATTTTTATACCACAAATTATTTTCCTATTCTAATTTTATGATCCCATATATCATATTATTTAATAGAATTTTGAATCATATCTTATAACAACTAATATTTATGAATTTAATCACGTTCAAATTATTATATATGTGAGGTGTGATTCAAAAATAGTATTCTTCTGTTTTAATACCCCTATGCTGATGTTATATTGGCACCTCCCATGTTCACCCTAACTGAGAATATGTGATAATAATTTATTATGTTTCAATTCCCCTTGAAATGGTGAAGGGTATTATGTATGATGTGTCTATATGGGGTAATAGATGTGAAGAACATATAGGAAAATTACTTAAATAACTTATGGAATAGTTTTTTACATGTCCAAGATTTCAATGAGACTAGATCTAAATGAATCTGATGTGGATCATTACGTTATGTAATGAATATTCATCTATTATGATGTAATATTAATTTATGAGAAGTTTTTTTCTACATCATTACACAAAAACAATTATTTTATAGGGAACCCATTTTCATGAATTCATATTCTTCATAGACCCCCAACCTTCCAGAAATATAAAATAATGGACCATGAATGATTCCTTCATTTTTTGTACATATATTTTTGAATTTGGAGTTATTATGGATTATGCACCTATTCATATAGGCTTTATCAATGAAATCAATATTTTTTTATCATTTTCTCTGACCCACATTCCCAATAAATTTTCTTGAACCTCGTGTTGGAAAATTTCATTTCCTATTCCTCATATGAATATCACCATCATATCAAGACACCATATTGTTTCCAAAAATGTGTAGTATCTATAACATTTTATATCAAAAATAAATTGTTTAGTGTATTTGGAAACCCATATGAGTGGGATCATCATGGGAAACAAGGCATTGTTCCCACTAATGAGCATAGATTTGGTTTTATTTCTTTTACTCGTCCATAACTAATATTTAATCGGTTCTTATATGTGCAATCAATAAACCAACTACTAAACACTATGTTTTTAAACTACCAAGAACTAGTATCTTAGACACTTGATGATAATGTAAATAAAAACATCCTTATCACATGATTAAAAACTACAGACCTACCTTTTTTTATGATAATGAGATTCCTTATGTGATGATAATGATAAAAAATTCTAACATTTATGAAACTTATACACATAATACCCACACCAAAACATTTTTTCTCTCCTTCTGCGACACAATTGTCCTTAACACACAATGTTAAAATTCATTAAAGTATCCTTCTACTTGACTATAAACATTATAGTTGATCAAATAGGTGTTTTATCTTTGTGTCTTATTTGGGTATCTAGGATGTATTCCTGAGGTTTATCCTTGACTAACAAAATTTTGTCTCCTTATAGGAAATGACAACTATGATGCTTTTTTATATAAGAGGAGTACACCAAATGTGTCATTGTACCAATCTAATTTCCTTGTTGGACATCATTATCACCCCATAAGATAACCCAATCAATCTATTGTATGTGATGAGTTTATATGGTAGGAATACCTAGTAGAGTTTAAAACTATGAATAAAACATATTAAATGAGTGTATATAAGAGAAAATCCACATAGATTACTATATATGTGAAGTTACTTTACTAGACATTACACTTATGACCCCTCTCGGTGATTCAAAACCATAAACCTTAGTAGTGATCATACGGTACTTTAATGGATGATATTATGAATATTATGTGAAGATCACTTATTATCTACCTCCCCACTCATGTGAAGATCCTGGGATTCTCCCTAATTTGATTAGAAATTGATTCCTTTGGAACAATCCTAGGATGCCTTACAAGATGATAATAAGTGGCATAGTGTATTGATAATTTTGTTCCTCACATAATACATAACAAGAATTAGTAACCCAATGTGACGTTAAAATTGTTCCTTAGGAAACACAAATAATATTCCTCATGAATGAAGATTATTTTTCATGGTTAAGACTACTAGATGCCTAGGGATTTTCACATGAGAAGCCTTCTTACTTTTGAATATGGTCCCACCAAAAACTCAAATGAGTAGGAATTTTAAATATTCATAGAATATCCAATATCATCACATATTACAAGTATACCCAAAATTCTCATAATCATGTACAATATGTAGATACCCATTCATAGTATTAAGAGACTTAATTAACTAGTGTCTACTAGAAGATGGTGTTAGGACCATGATACATTAACATGTGTTATATCTGTATGATAGAAAAAAAACTAGGAGAAAATATCATTGTGAAATCACGAGAAGGTTGAGAAAATAACCCAATATCAATATATGATCAACGTTATGAAATAATTAACCCTGATTTTTGAGGTCTCTAACCAAAAAATGGAATATAGGGAAACAAGGGTCATGATGTGTCTATGGATGAAGAACACTATATAAATCATACAATCACACCCCAAAAGAAGTATCATTGATCATATTGAAGAACCTAAAATGAATCTCATCTACTATAACCAGGGGAACATAATGAACATTGGGTATCTGTAGTAAAATCCATCATTGATTTGAATCCCTTCTCCTATACCCCTAATATGATACATAACATTAGGATTGTTGGGAATAACTTTCACTGGAAACATACCAATGACTGGTTACATATGACCTAGTGGAAAGCCTATATTGTTCATTCTTTAATTACCATTGAAATAATAATGGGGGTATAAGAATAAATAATAATGTAATACCCTATATTTAGGCTACATATATTGTAACCACCGTCCCCATAAATAAGGGTAATCCTAACCCCATCTGTAACATCCCAGGTAAATAAAGAATAAATAATTTTCATATTAATTAATATTTACGAATTAAATATTAATCTTATTTTAAAGGGGTTGCTATGTTCGATAGCGTACCCGATACACAACGATGAGTTCCTTTGAAAACTTACGTTGCACACTAGTAATATAATAATATTATTTTAAATCTTAGTTTACACGTAGTTGTTGTACTAGCGGGAATGGATAGAAATAACTAAAATATGATTATATGTTTTTAAATGTTTTTACATTTATCCAATAAAGGATAAAGGCTTAAAATACGAAAAGAATTCAATTTTAGGCATATATACTCTAATTTTCAATAAGGGTTCACTTATCACCTTTTGACGGTGAACCGCCATTAAATATAGTTTGGATAAGTCTTATAAATTCTATGGGACCAAATATAACTCTTCTTTAGAATTGGGACATCAAAATTTACTTTGTGTAAATTTTTGGTATCTTTCCGATAAAGTTCTTTTTTTTAATGAATATTGTAAAATATTGTATTTTAATTAAAAATCTCTTTTTAATCTAATTCATTTATATGATTAGATTATCATTTGAATTGGTTTTAAAGTGAAATTAGAAAATATTTTTACCATTAAATCCAATAGTTGTCATTGGAATTAATTTCACTTTGAAATCGGACTTAAACTAGTGTCAATCTTTTGATACTTATTGTTTCACAAAAACACGCCATTTGTCATGACAGTGGTAATTAATTATTAAATAAATTAATGAAACTTATATGTTGTGAATTTTTTAAAATGGACTTCATTTTTGAATTCGGAATATCAAATATATCTTAGGGTGATTTTTTGGTATTTTTCTGAAAAACATCAATTTTTGATGAATAGTGAAACCACTAAGTGGTACTTAAACTGATTTTTCATTTAAATGAAATTTTACCACTTTTGTGTTTTGAATTTCAAAAATCCGACATACATTGTTGTCATTAAGAAGTAAAATGTGGTTCAATGAGATTAAAATAATTTTTTGGTGAATAGTAACTTATTAAGTTTTTAATCGCGATTAGAGGTAATTAGTGTAATTTAAGGTAAAATTGATATTATAAAAATGTGAAAACCCCATGACACTTGTCCTACACCTATTGGGTGAGTCAGGGCCGACCAATACAACCCATGGGTCGATTTAGGGGACCCCATGGAGCCACTTGGTTGAGATAATGACTTTAATGCCTTTTTTTTAAATAAAGGTGAAAATGACACTAACATAAATTGTTTTACTAAACAAAATTTTAAGTGGGGTTATACAAGTCCAAATTTTGATTATACATTTTAATTGGAAAGATAGAAAGATTTCCTACATCATAGTATTTGTTTTATAATTTTTAGACATTAAATAAATTAAATTATTTATGACATAATAATGATGCAGCGATGACATCATTATTTGACGATTTAAATAAAATGGAAAGATAATGTAAACTCTATGTACTACACATGTCCAAAACTTATTGTATGGGTTGATTTAGAACTCTTATCACCTTATACACGAATTATATCAATGTGGTACCTTTTAAAACCGAAACACATTTTCAAATAATGTAATATTTCTTTGCTTTCCAAAAGTGCCCCTCCTCTCCTCTTATAAAAGGCCCCCACCTCTACCACCTTACCCACACTCCCAAAGACTTTGGCTCGGCCAAAACCTGCCCATTATGTCTCTCCACTTCCCTCTCTTACTCCTTGAAGCCTCACGTTTGGTATAAGTCTTCCCAAAGAAGCCTTTGAGCTCAAACCAAAGGGAGTTACCCGATTTTGTGGTAATGTCTTCACTTGAGTCCTTTTGTTTTATTTTGCTTCTCCAACCCCCTAAACTCTATTTATTTATTTCTTTTGTAACAAATCCAGTATCTTCAATATACTAGGATGTTGTTATAATAATTATTATAGCTACACTTACACACACCTTCATCTAATGGTTAAAGAACATACTGTTTCCGTGGATGGTGAATTTATGGCTCCCGAAACGATGATTGTTCAAAATTCCATTAACACCTTCAAAGGTGGCCATTAAGATGTCACTATATTTATATATGATATATAATATGTTTATATTTTCCTTAAGCTTCTGTATTTTTCATTTTGGGCATACCTTTATGGTTTCCATTATGGGTAAACATGATATCTTCATTTAAGGAAGTGCGGACTACCACCCCCTCAAAGTGATGTGATTCGTTAATGCCATATGTGGGATGTTAAAGGATGGATTTAAAATATTATATATGTTGTTATACTGGAATTATAATATACCTCTATATCATTATTATTTCTTTTCATTAAATTATGGGATAGAAATGAAAGTAGCATTCATGCGTACGTACGGCTTACCGTCTCCATGAACGGTGCATTTCATTTCTTATCCCCAAATGTAATGTACTATTAAAAGTACATGTATATAATGGATATATATAATGAATGATATATATAAATGATTAATATAATTCTGAAATTAAAATATAAATACCTCTCATTTAGTTTTAATTCCATTAATATGACAAAGAAATGAAAGTAGCGTTCATGTGTACGTACGGCTTACCGTCTCCATGAACGGTGCATTTCATTTCTTACCTATAAATGATTATGTAATATTATAAATACATGTATATGTTGTATATATATTATATATAGCATATCCAAATCAGGAATGTCATTCTGGATATAAAGAAACATTGACCACACGAACAACAAGTAATTGTAAGAAGTCCACTTTCGACTTAAGAAACAATTATCGACAAAACAAACATTATTAACTTAAATGGTTAAATAATGTTCATAACATGGCAATAAGTGATATAAAAGGAATAATGAACTTTAAAAAGGTTCTTAATCAAGTATAAATTAACTGAAGTTTATTATTCAGGAGATTAAAGAACGATCGAGTCAAGTCGGACCCAAGGTAAGGGACTTCGTCTCAATCTCCTTTCATTGAGGCATATTTTATTTTATACACAACTTTCTTTTATACGGTGTATAAAACCCTTTTACTTTTACTTTTATACAAAAGGAATATTTTTCTACGAAGCGCTTTACTAAATGGAAAAAAGGAATGTTTTTTTAACGTACGCGGTGACAACGACCTTTTCCGCTGCCGCGAGTATTATTTGGTCTTTGGCTTCCACAACAAGTCGTAATGTTATTAAAATAAAATAAATACCATATAATCTTTTATGTATTTTGAAAATTATTTTGGTAAAGGATTCTATTATGATATATTGTGATTGAAATGTGGAAATGTTATCATTCCTTTATATTGGTTTTATGTTTTATGATTTCATATTGGTACTTGGACATTTGATAGGTGGTTACGTGATAAACCATATGACGGGTGGTTCCGTGAATACCAGGACAGGTGGTTACGTTATAACCTCCAATGCATTGGGTATGGAAGTCAGTTGTATGGCTATTCCATTAAGTATGTATGGAAATTGGCCGTATGGCTATTCCATTAAGTGATATGTGTGGAAGTCGACCGTATGGTTATTCCACTTAAGTATGTTTATGTCCAAAGTTACCTTTATATATTCTATGTGTTCTTTATATGGGTTTTATGGTAACCCTTTGGTTACAAAAAGGTATGTAATGATACTTTATTCAGTGAAGAGTTTTTACTACTTCATGAAGGTGAAGGTATTACTTTGATGGAGTATACATGTTTTACTTGATGTTTGAAAAAGTAACAGTTTTCATTCGTTGTGTATCCCTTACTGAGCTTTTTATGCTCACCCCATATTTTTAGAAATGTTTTTCACAGGACTTAAAGTGGAATAAGGTCAAGGATGGGATCAAGGGAATGCCACACTATATAAAACATGGAACTAGACATGTTTCTTTCTAAGAGTTTTTTTATTATGGAAACTTAGTAGAAGTGTCTACATTGTAATCTTTTGAGATGTAATAGTTATGTCCTAATTCTCTAAAACTCTAAAACTGAAAAGATCCTCAATGTGAATTATTCATTTAATTCAATATTAAGTAAGGTTTAAGGTTGGGGCCTTATAGTTGGTATCAAAGGTCAGTTTAGACAACTTTAGGAGTTAGAAAATTGTTAAGTTATAAGTTAAGTTATGATATGATTGAAATGATATAGCATTTACAGATTACCATGTTGCTTTGCCTAAGATATTTCTGTGTTCAGAATGGTTTTCTGTAGAGGAAACAAAGCAGCTATGTTGGGACAACATCAGGAGGAAGACAACCTTCCAAATCAGCATCCTGAGATGGTCGGAATCGGAACTGAACAGTTTGTTGCAGTGATGGCACAGTTGACTCAGGCTATAAATGGTGGTGGTATCCATGCACGAGATCAGCCAGATCAACCACAGAGGAATATGTCAATGGTGGAACATTTCATGAGGCAACATCCCCCATCATTCATGGGATCATCTGACCCTGTGAAAGCTGAAGGGTGGATTAAAGCACTGGAGAAGATTTTTGATGTCATGGGGTGTTCAGAACATAAAAAGGTTAGTCTTGATGTTTACCGTTTTGAAGGTGAAGATGATCAGTGGTGGTCGATGGTGAAAAATATCAGGGATAGTGATGAGATTGAGTATCTTCACTGGGATGAATTCAAAGGTGTTTTTCTTGAGAAATATTTTTCTAAGGTGGTTCGTCTTAGGATGGAAAAACAGTTCCTAGAATTGAGGTAGGAGGATGATTTAGTGGCTGCTTATGAAGCAAAGTTCACTCTATTGGCAAGGTATGCTCTGAACTTCATACGAGATCTTGATAGTAAAATAAACCATTTTTACATAGGGTTAAAACCAAAGTATCGAAGGGATTTAGCTTCTCATGAGTTCAAAAGTTATGAAAAACTTGTTCGATGTGAGGAGAAGGTGGAAATGGAGTTTTCTGATGATCAGGTGTTCTATGACAAACAACACAATAAGAGGTCTAGCTGGCAGGCAAAGGGGAAGAATTCATCAAAGAAGCAAGGAGGTAAGAAAACCAAATATCCATCTTGTGAGAAGTGTGGTAAAATGAATCCTGGAGAATGTTTATACAAGTCTGTTAAGTGCTTTTGGTGTGGTAAGTCTGGTCATATTGCTCGTAACTGTAAGTAAGATGATAATTCATGCAATGAAAAGCCAACGGTAAAATGTTTTAAGTGTAATGAGACGGGTCACTATGCAAACGAGTGTCCGACAAAGAGCTTGAGTGATGGGAAGCAGTTAGACTACAACTAGAAAAGGGTGGTGAAATCCTTTGCAATTAATTTAGAAGATGTTGGGCCATCGAATTAAGTAGTTTTAGGAGTTAAAAAGAAGATTGGTGAATGCTCCAGTTTTGGCACTACCTTCCAGGAATGGTGAGTTCGTTATATACAGTGATGCTTCGTTGAAGGGAATTGGCAGTTTCCTTATGCATAATGATTATTTAATTGCTTATGCTTCACGTCAGTTGAAAACTCATGAGGTAAATTACCCTACACATGATTTGGAATTAGCTGCTGTTGTCTTTGCTTTAAAAATTTGGAGGCATCATTTGTATGGAGTAAAGTGTGAAATATTTACTGATCACAAGAGTTTAAAGTATATATTCACTCAAAAATAGTTAAACATGAGACAGAGGAGATGGCTGGAATTAATCAAGGATTATGATTGTACAATTCATTACCATCGGGGAAAAGCAAATAAAGAGGCTGATACTTTGAGTCGAAAAAGTAATGCTTCATTAGCAATGTTGCGTTTGGAACGTGATCCTTTGGTTAAGGATTTGATTAAATTTGGCATAGAAGTTGTTGGTGCAGGAAGTCCTTCTGTTTTGTTTTAGGTATCAGTGAAATCTTCTCTATCAGACAGAATCAAGAAAGCACAGAAGCAAGACAGCGAGTTGCAGAAAAAGGTAGAGCTGGTTCAGAAAGGTATGTTGCCTGAATTCAACATTGATAATGATTGTGTTTTTGAGTTTTGGGAAGAGATTATGTGTGCCTTGTGATTCACATTTGAAGAATGAGTTTTTATGTGAGGCTCATAGTTCCCCATTTTCAATTCATCATGGCAGTACTAAGATGTACAGAGATCTGCGGGAGTATTACTGGTGGGATGGAATGAAAAGAGATATTGCTGATTTTACTGTGAAATGTTTGACTTGTCAGCATGTTAAAGCAGAGTGGAAGTTACCTAAAGGGATGCTTCTGCCTTTACCAGTGCCAGAGTGGAAATGGGAAAACATATCCATGGACTTTGTTGTGGGATTACTGAGGACATCTCGAGATAATAATGCAATATGGGTTATTGTTGATCGCTTGACTAAATCTGCTCATTTCCTTGCTATACGAGATACCTTTTCCCTAGATCAACTTTCCCGTTTGTATCTTAAAGAGATAGTCTGGTTACATGGAGTTACTCTCTCCATTGTATCTGATCGTGATCCCAGGTTTACTTCTAACTTTTGGAAAGGCCTTCAGAAGTCGTTGGGTACTGAATTAAATTTTAGTACACCTTTTCATCCTTAATCAGATGGGCAGTCAGAACGAACAATTTAGACCTTGGAGGATATGCTACGAGCTTGTTCGATGGATTATCAGGGAATTTGGGACCAACATATTTCTTTGGTTGAGTTTTCTTATAATAAAAGTTTTCATTCCAGTATACAGATGGAACCATTTGAGGCATTATATGGGAAGCAGTGTCGAACTCCAGCATTATGGGATGAAGTGGGTGAAAGGAAGCTGATGGGACTAGAATTGGTACAAGAGATGGCAGAAAAGGCTCAGTTGATCAGAAACACATGAGAACTGCTCAGAGTAGGCAGAAGAGTTATTCGGATAACCGGAGGAAGGTTCTAGCTTTCGAGGTAGGTGATCATGTTTTTCTCAAGGTTTCTCCATGGAAAAGTGTGATGAGATTTGGTTAGAAAGGAAAGCTAAGTCCAAGGTTCATTGGACCATATGAAATTCTGGAGAGAGTTGGATCTGTTGCTTACCGAGTGGCTTCACCTCCGAGTTTATCTCAGGTACACAATGTTTTTCATGTTTCAATGTTGAGAAAGTATATGCCAGATCTATCTCATGTTTTGAGTCCAGAGGTAGTTCAGCTGGAAGAGAACCTATCTTATGAAGAACAACCAGTCCAGATTCTTGACCACATGAAGAAGGTGTTACGGAATAAGGTGATTCATCAGGTAAAGGTTTTGTGGAAAAACCATGTGATTGAAGAGGCAATGTGGGAATATGAAAATGCTATGAGGGATAAAGACCCCCACTTATTTTGATAAGTGAATAAAATTGCGAGGATGCAATTCCCAAAAGGGGGGAAGGATGTAACATCCCAGGTAAATAAAGAATAAACAATTTTCATATTAATTAATATTTACGAATTAAATATTAATTTTATTTTAAAGGGGTTGCTATGTTCGATAGCGTACCCGATACGCAACGATGAGTTCCTTTGAAAACATACGTTGCACACTAGTAATATAATAATATTATTTTAAATGTTAGTTTACTTTTAGCCGTTGTACTGGAGGGAATGGATAGAAATAACTAAAATATGATTATATGTTTTTAAATGTTTTTACATTTATCCAATAAAGGATAAAGGCTTAAAATACAAAAAGAATTCAATTTTAGGCATATATACTCTAATTTTCACTAAGGGTTCACTTATCACCTTTTGACGGCGAACCGTCATTAAATATAGTTTTGATCAATCTTATAAATTCTATTGGACCAAATATAACTCTTCTTTAGAATCGGGACATCAAAATTTACTTTGTGTAAATTTTTGGTATCTTTCCGATAAAGTTCTTTTTTTTAATGAATATTGTAAAATGTTGTATTTTAATTCAAAACCTCTTTTTAATATAATTCATTTATATGATTAGATTATCATTTGAATTGGTTTTAAATTGAAATTAGAAAATATTTTTACCATTAAATCCAATAGTGGTCGTTGGAATTAATTTCACTTTGAAATCGGACTTAAACTAGTGTCAATCTTTTGATACTTATTGTTTCACAAAAACCCGCTATTTGTCATGACAGCGGGAATTAATTATTAAATTAATTAATTCAACATATATGTTGAGAATTTTGTAAAATGGACTTCATTTTTGAATTCGGAATATCAAATATAGCTTAGTGTGAATTTTTGGTATTTTTCTGAAAAACTTCAATTTTTGATGAATAGTGAAACCATTAAGTGGTACTTATAAAAACTGATTTTTCGTTTAAATGAAATTTTACCACTTCTGTGTTTTTAATTTCAAAAATCCGACATACATGGTTGTCATTAAGAAGTAAAATTTGGTTCAATGAGATTAAAATAATTTTTTGGTGAATAGTAACTTATTAAGTTTTTAATCGATATTAGAGGTAATTAATGTAATTTAAGGTAAAAATGATATTATAAAAATGTGAAAACACCATGACACTTGTCCTACAACTATTGGGTGAGTCATGGCCGACCAAGAAAACCAATGGGTCGATTTAGGGGACCCCATGGAGCCACATGGGTGAGATAATGACTTTAATGCCTTTTTTTTAAATAAAGGTGAAAATGACACTAACATAAATAGTTTTAATAAAACAATTTTTGAATGGGGTTATACAAGTCGAAATTTTGATTATAAATATTAATTGGAAATATAGAAAGATTTCCTACATCATAGTATTTTTTTTTATAATTTTTAGACATTAAATAAATTAATTTATTTATGACATAATAATGATACAGCGATGACATCATTATTTGACGATTTAAATAAAATGGAAAGATAATGTATACTCTATGAACTAAACATGTCCAAAACTTATTGGATGGGTGGATTTCGAACCCTTATCACCTTATCGACGAATTATATCAATGTGGGACCTTTTAAAACTGAAACACATTTTCAAATAAAGTAATATTTCTTTACTTTCTAAAAGTGCCCCTCCTCTCCTCTTATAAAAGGCCCCCACCTCTACCACCTTACCCACTCTCCCAAAGACGTTGGCTCTACCAAACCCTGCCCATTTTGTCTCTCCAATTCCCTATATTACTCCTTGAGGCCTCACATTGGGCATAAGTCTTCCCAAGAAATCCTTTGAGCTCAAACCAAAGGGAGTTACCCGATTTTGAGGTAATGTCATCACTTGAGTCCTTTTGTTTTATTTTGCTTCTCCAACCCCCTAAACTATATTTATTTATTTATTTTGTAACAAATCCAGTATCTTCAATATACTAGGATGTTTTTATAAGAAGTATTCGAGCTACACTTACACACACCTTCATCTAATGGTTAAAGAACATACTGTTTCCGTGGATGGTGAATTTATGCCACCCAAAATGATGATTGTTCAACATTCCATTAACACCTTCAAAGGTGGCCATTAAGATGTCACTATATTTATATATGATATATAATATGTTTATGTTTTCCTTAAGCTTCTGTATTTTTCATTTTGGGAATACCTTTATGGTTTCCATTATGGGTAAACACGATATCATCATTTAAGGAAGTGCGGACTATCGCCCCCTCAAAGTGATGTGATTCGTTAATACCATATGTGGGATGTTAAAGGATGGATTTAAAGTTATTATATATGATGTTATACTGGAATTATAATATAACTCTATATCATTATTATTTATATCCATTAAATTATGAGATAGAAATGAAAGTAGCGTTCATGCGTACGTACGGCTTACCATCTCCATGAACGGTGCATTTCATTTCTTATCCCCAAATGTAATGTACTATTAAAAGTACATGTATATAATGGATATATATAATGAGTGATATATCTAAATGATGAATATAATTCTGAAATTAAAATATTCATACCTCTCATTTATTTTTAATTCCATTAATATGACAAAGAAATGAAAGTAGCGTTCATGTGTACGTACGGATTACCGTCTCCATGAACGGTGCATTTCATTTCTTACATATAAATGATTATGTAATATTATAAAAACATGTATATGCTGGATATATATGATATATATGATATCCAAATCAGGAATGTCATTCTGGATATAAAGAACCTTTGACCACACGAACAACATGTAATTGTAAGAAGTCAACTTTCAACTTAAGAACCAAATATCGACAAAACAAACATTATTAACATAAATGGTTACATAATGTTTATAACATGTTTTTCACAGGACTTCAAGTGGAATAAGGTCAAGGATGGGAACAAGGGAATGCCACGCTATATAAAACATGGAACTAGACATGTTTCTTTTTAAGAGTTTTTTTTGTTATGGAAACTTAGTAGAAGTGTCTACTTTGTAAACTTTTGAGATGTAATAGTTATGTCCTAATTCTCTAAAACTCTAATCCTGAAAAGATCCTCAATGTGAATTATTCATTTAATTCAATATTAAGTAAGGTTTAAGGCTGGGGCCTTATACCATCTCCCCCTTCGATCATATCAACTAGAGATGGTTCAATTCACATGCTCAAAACTATTATCAATAAGGGGTTATCCATAACTAAGATATATAACACCATGAATTGTTAGCTATGGTGTCAAAATAACACCACCACTAACTAAAGAAATGAATGGGGAATGTACCGCATATTACCATGACCTGTTTTTTCAAGAGTCTCTCCATTAAATACTCTTTGAGATCCTTCTCCTATGACATGGTGGTAGGGAATTCTCTGGTTCAACTAGCCACCAAAAAGTCAACTAAGATAGCTCTTACCAACCGGTTCTATATATAACATCAATCATCCCCATATTATATTAAGAACGGTGATCTTATAAGTTTTATAAGTGAAACTATAAATAATGTGTTGCACCCGCACTAGGGGAAGGCCTCCTACATTTCATGAAATCAGGGATATTCATCTTCTCTAGTGTCTGCTAACCCCATCGAGGTTCCTCACCACTTTTGGCCACCATTAGAGATAAAATCATCACTTTGTTAAGATCAATTATTCTTTTTTCCTTTAAATAATCAAAGTTTAACCCTCCCTAATGTGGGATCCATCAATAACCATTATAGGGGACCACCTAATATTGATGGATTTCAAAAGGGATGTAATACCTGTATCACCATCAACATACCTGAAGGCCCTACCTGTGATGACTATTATAACACCTGATTGTTTCAATGAATTATTATTTTCTAAATAATTTTAGTATCATTCACTGGATGAAATTTTGAGTCTAAAAGAACCATGAGATCACATTATTATAAATTGACTATTTTACCTATCCATTAGGTTAGGGTAAATAAATATAACTAAATTATGAAAAGGTATGGTGAAGTATTTCGCCACCAATTATTTAGGAAAAATAAAAATAAACCATATTAGTGTTTTTTTCAATAGATTAAGTGAATTACTATAATTAAATGAAATTAATTAAATTAATGAAGTATATATGTTATATAATTAATAACATATTTTTTATATTCATCCAAAGGTTATTTTTTTCATAGGGTATGAATAAAACCTATTTGATGAATCAAAACCTATATTTCTCAAAAGGATAATTTCCTCCTTTTACTAGAGAATCCCTTCTAAATTAAGATTTTTACACAGTAAAATTTATTATATGACAACAAAAACATGTTATTTGGATGTGGGAAAAAATTTATTTTGGTTGAATATTTTAAAAAATAGATCACAAATTTTGATGAATAGTAAAAATACATTAGATATTAACTGAAAAAAAAAATTCATTGAAATAATTTATACGGTTAAATCATAATATTAGATAATTTTAATAAAGAAATACAATATTATCATTATCATTCAATATAATTTATTTCATGAAATTTATTTTATATTGAATTTATATGTAAAAAAATTTCAATCATCTAAAATGTTTTAACTTTTAAGACATGTACTATCTTTCTGACAACAAGATTAATTTTAAATTAATTACTCAAAATTATATGTTTTGAATTTTTAAAAATGTATTCCATATTTGGAATTAGCATGTTCAAATTATGTAAAAATCATTATTTTATTTTTGTAAATAATGAATAGTATCTTTGGTAATTATTATTAATATGGTAAAAGCATAAATCAGGTAATTAAGGGTAATAATACTATAATAAAATTATCCTAACACTTTTATTAATAACATTGGATGAGTGTTTTTTGCCTAAATCACACTTGGGTTGAAATGGCATCCTTTGGATGCCACTTGAATGAGATTAGGACATTTAATTTATTTATTTAATGAAAATTTAAATATATCTCAGACGGATTTTAATAAAAAAATATTTTTATATATGTGTTTATACATGAGATATATTGGATTATAAATACTAATTTGAAAGATAAAATGTTTTTGTTTATCATTGTAGTTTATTTTCAATTTTTATGAAATAAATAATTAACAAAACGACTTATACTTTTATGATATAAAAATTAATTAAATACTGAGAAACCAATAATTTTTTTTATTAAAACACTCCAAACCTTTAAAATACAGAAATACTTTCCCAAATATTATTTTTTGAGTATATTTAGTCTATATACATAAATGGGTTTAGTTATTTACCATTTGGAGACTTATAAAAGACATGTGTAATGTTATATTATTTTATTCAAAGTGGTCTTAATGTTGTCACATTGATGTTTTCAAAATTATAACATTTTTAATGTATAATTTTATAGAATATAAATATAAATAATTATATTAATATGAAATATAATATATTTATATTCATCATAATATATATTTTTTAATTTTTATTCATCAAATAAGTTTATTAAATATTTACACAATATTGATGTAGTAATTATTTTATTAATTAATATTACAAATATATATTATTAACTATATAAGATTAATATAATTTGGGATAATTAAAATATAAAATGAATTTTATATACGACATTTAATTCATAGTAATATAATAAAATAGTTTCTTTGAATTTAAATTTATATATTATAATTTTTTAAAATCATTGAATTTAATAATGTTAAAATTGACAGTATTGTCTGTTTGGGAAAATTATGTTTTATTAAATTATTTAAAAATCATGACACATTTTTCAAAATATATAATAATTATGATATGAAAAAATGTACTATTTTATTTATGTTTTCTCATATTTACTACATATAATTAAATATGACACCTTTAGAATATTTAAATATTTTTATCCTAGTTAACAAATAAATAGAAACAAAATGTTAATTAAAATATTAATGTTTAACTTGAAAAAAACATATCAATAACTTATTTGATAATTATATCACAACCCTATATCATCTAATATTAATAATTGGTACATTTGGGAGGTTATTGGTTGTGTTTTTATTTTATTAAAAATTTTTATTTTTAGAGTTTTTAAAGTGCATCACCCCTCAATTATTAAAGGGCTCATCCGCCCTCGCAACATCACATCACATTGATATTTAAGCTCTTCTACACCCTCTTGTTATCCCTTATCAACTTCCCTTGTTATATTATAGAGGTTCTGGTCTTCTTCAATGACCAATCCTTGTGATCTAAGGGAATATTTAAAGGATGCTTGTGGAAGAATAGTTAATCTTCTTGACCGATTCTTTCAAACTTCTTTCTTATTCAACATACTCTTCATCATTTGTTTCATTATAAATTAATAGAGTCAATATAACTTATATAATTTGATGTTGTTATAGTTATGAAACAACTATATTCTACCTTATATCCATCCTATGAAAAATGAAATCACCATGTCTGTGTACGTATGGCTTAACGTCTCCAGGCTGTTATTTAATCTGATTTCATTGCCACCATACTTGGATGGGTGTAATGATGGAACTAAAAAATATATATTATTATTAAAAAATTATATTAATTATATAATATTATACACAATTAAATTCTATACCATTCAATAATTATAGGAACGATATCATCGCTCGTGCATACGTAAGGCATGCCGTCTCCACGATGCGATGTGATTCATTATACATGATCTTCAGTAAATAATGATTATATAAATGCACATAATGAATAAATATGGTATATATTATTTTCATATCAATTTTTTAATGATATAACTATGACCTATAAGGAGAAATAGAACTTATTTGACAAAACATGCATAAGAACATACAATAGTTAATATCTAAAAAATGAGTAACAATGAAATGTTACTAAAAATAAATGACAATAGGATAATATATAATATAAAAAAATGATTGTGATTCTGAAATAGGTTAATAAAAATATCAAAATCACTATAAAATATGTTTGAATACATATGATTGATTTCATATCTAAGGTAATGGATAGTATTTGAATCTCATTATCATCTGAGATTGTTTATACTTAAGTATTTACCAGGGTATATTTATCATTCACAACCTTGTTTCCAAAATATGTACTATTATTTTTATTATTTTAAAATTGATCAATTTTAATTGTACCCAATAGTGATATTTTTTTAAACATAATGAAATAAATCCATTGTCATTATTCTATATGAGGTACATTGTGACTTTTCTTACAAAAGTAAGAGGAAAATTTTTTTTAAAATTATACGAGATGAACATATTTTTATGTATTCATAGTCCATTATTTACATGAATATTTCTCTACACTAAATCATGTTTATTTTCAAATAAATTATTTTTCTTTAAAATAGAGAACCATTTTGAGAAAAGAAAACATTTTTTAATAAGAAAGAATATTTTACTCAAATTTAAATTTAAGTGTTCAATAAAAATTATATCCCATCTAAGATGAAATTATTCTATAGGGATACATTTCAAGTATAATATCCTTATTGTTCCCATTAATTTATTGTTTTTAGTATAGAATTATATTTATAAAATCCATTTGTTTTACATGGATTATGTTAAGGTGGAATAATGTTTAAAGAAACCCATTTTATTCCTTGGGATATGATAAATGATTTATGTTATTCTGGAACAAATAAGAATGAATTAATTATGAGATGTTTGGGACATATTTCTCCTTCAAACGAATTGGGTAATTTTTTATACCTCATGAGATATACATATATGGTATGGGAAATGATCTCATTTTAGCAATATAGTGCTAGAATGAGGAGTGGACTTGGTTCAGTAACAAACTTTGTCTGCTAAAATGGTCTTGGAAATGTGACTTGAATAATATGGAATGATTTTATATGATTTTATAATGACCAAAACATAATGTCTTATATCCTGACTTTTGGGATAATTTTCATTGATTTTTATGAACATTTATGATTTATCCCATGACATGATATCACGATGTTTCATATACCGGATATGATTTTCAATTGTTATGTTCTTATGTCTTATGATTATGATATGATTTATATCTCCATTGTTTAAAAATACTAAGAAACTGAGGTCACTAATTTTATGTTTCTTTTTTCTAGTTAATAAAGAATGGTACTATGTATGATATGTCCAAATGGAGTCTAATTATGATGGAATAAGTGGGAGATAATGAATTTTTTTTATGAACCAGTTGTTTAGTTTTTATATTTTATAATAAAATTATACCTATATGGTCCTCTAATGTATTTTTTATATTTTTTAACTAATATTATTCAACATTTATGTAATATAAATGTATTTAATTTATGGGTCATTATAGTTGGTATCAGAGGAAAGGTATAGTTAACCTTTGGAAACTGGGATGAGAAAACATTAGTAAGAACCCAAAGGACACCTCTTAGTATTGGTTACAATTTCAGTTATTTATAATTGATCAAAAATAACTTGGGATGAAACCTAAAGTGGCCTAAATTTAAATTTTATTCTTTATTATGTAGTTTTGCCATTATGATTAGCGTTTTTGACATTATGTTTCTTGTATTTAGTTAATGGCTGGAAACTGAAGGAACCTTGTTAATTCTGAATGATATGGGTAATGAAATGATTATACTACTAAGTAAAAAATGTTATCAAATATGAAATGAAAATCATGTAGCCATAATCACAATAATATCCCAATATATGAATCATATGGGAATTCCAAACAAGAAAAGGAGGGAACGACATTCTATTTTTTACTTCATGAGGAAACACCCAACATCATTTAGTAGGTATTTTGTTCCATTAGTTGCTGAAAAATAGATCAATACCACTAAAAAGTTATTTTTAGTTATCAATAGTTTAGAACATGATAAATTAATCTTAGTAATCTATCATTATTGATATGAAGCTGATCAATTACGTAACCTTATCCAGAATTTGAGGCAAGGAGATAAAATTTAGTCCAAGGAATGGGATGAGTTCAAGAACTTATTTTTAAACATGTACATTCCTCATATTCTTAGAAAAAATATGGATAATGTTTTCTTTTTACATAATAAAAAAATGTTGAATCATTTGGTAACTATGAAGAAAATTTTACAAAACTTGATAGTTATGCTTCTGGAATTATTATCCAACCTAAGAGTAAAATTGATCAATTTTTATTGTCATAAAACAAACTCTCTTATGGTAATTATACATAAGGTACATCAATAGATATGAAGAATTTCTTCACTGTTCTCTCAAGGTTTAGATGAATATTAGTGTAACCCATCAGTCATATGGGTTTGATAAGAAGATAAAAATGGAATTAAAATAAATCTCTAAAGAATACACTAAAAAGAAGATGAGTTTTCCCATATACTGAAAATGTGGAAAGAAACAAGGAAGAAATTGTCTTAATGGGATAATTCAATGTTTTTTGTGTCGAAAATAAGGTCATCGGGTAGTTTAATGCCGATGTAATGGGAAAAATTATCTAATGATGTGAATAAAGAAAAGGCCACACATAATGTACCTCCTACACTTCAATGTTACCAATTCAAGGAAATGAAGAAATATTCCAATCAATGAAATAATAAAATGGTTATTGATGATGATCAGTGTCAATAAACTCTTAAGGCCGAAGGCCATGAAATGTCACCTGCGATCACTATCAATGATGTGGGGTATGATAATGATGTGTTGAAAGGTAAAATTACCATCCAATGAAAAGTAAAATATGTTTTATTTTATTATGTACCCACACAATATTTTATTTCTATACAATATTCTATGGGTATCTATGTATTACATCAAGAATTTGATGTTGAGTTATCTTTGACAACTCATAATGGCACAACAATTGCATCAAAAGTTTATAAATCTTTTCTGGTTGAAGTTTTTGGGAAATTCCTTCCAGCAAATCATATGATGCTTATAATATTGTAATTTTATATCAATCCCATATCAATTTATATGGAAGGGAAGTCACATTTCATATTCCAGATTAATCTATGATCATCTATCGATACATGTGTGAGTATGATCTTCTAGTGAAAATTTCATCCATATTATGGGTATTGATTCATATAAATGAAGTTTATCTATATCAAACGATTTTTTAGAAATTCATAATTACGAATACACCAATTGTATTAGTGTGTGATAATGTCTTTAGAGAATAATTTCCAGTTCTTCCACAGATTCGTGAGGTTGAGTTGTTAATAAAACTCATACCAAGTACTATTCCAATTTCAAAGACACCATATAGAATAGTCCCAATTGAGTTGGAAGAATTAAATAAGAAACTACAATTTAATCTTGACATGGTATTCATATTCCATAGTGCATCACCTTTTGGTTTACTTGTTAAGATTGTTAAGAAGAAATATTTATCAATGATACATTGCATTGATTATCATGAACATGAAAAGATCATTATCAAGAAAAAATATCGTTTTCCAAGCATTTTTGACTTATTTGATCAACTATGTGGAGCTCAATAATTTTCCAAGATTATCCTTTGTTTAGTATATAATAAATTAAGGACTTAGAAGAAGGATATACCAAATACAGTATTCTATATGAGTTATAAACACTATGAGATTATAGTTCTTCCTTTTGGTCTTACTGGTTCCACAACAATCTTAATGGGTCAAATGGATAGTGTGTTTAGAGACTATATTGATCACTTTTTGGTAGTCTTTATAGTTGATTTTCTTGATTACTCAAAAAGAAAGGAAGATCATGAACATTACTTGAGAATTGTGTGATGTCCCTATGAAAGGAGAAGCTTTATGAAAATTTTACCAAGTGTGAATTTTGGATTCATAAAGGTTCATTTTTGTGTCACGTAATCTCAAAAGAGGGGATATCTATGGGTCTAAAAAATAAAATTTATTTAATGTTTTTTGATACTGACAACATTAACTGAGATCCAAACTTTTATGGGTTTTTCTTGATATTATAGATGTTTTATGAATAATTTTTCAAGATTATCTAGTCTAATTAATGTGTTGACTTGGAAAATAGTTAATGTAACACCCCAAGGTTTTTAAAAAGTAAATAAAAATGCATGATACTTTGTTTTATGTAGATATTTATAACTATGCTTTAAAAATAATTTTTCCACTTCCATGTTTTTAATTTCAAGAAATAGTAATCTAAAATTGTGATAAATAAGTTATTTAATCTCTGAATGAACCATCTTGTATTTTTAGTGAATAGTAACATTACCTTATTAATAGTAATATGACCCTTACGAATTGCAATTAATATTATTATTTTATTTTATTAATGATACATGATAATGTGATGTCAATTAATTTTTTAAGCCGTTAAAAAAAGTTTTTTAGATTTAAAACGATTATTTTTTAATAAATTATGATTTTAATTAAAGAATAAATTAATAAAATTTAGAATATTATTTTCAAAAAATGTAGTTCAATTTTTAATTCTACAGGATGAGAAATGGTTAGGGTGATATTTTAGGAATTTTTAGAAATTCAACAAATTTTTTATGAAAAGTAAAATATGATAAAATATGATAAATGGTAAGTACTTGTTTTACAACATCATAAGTGATTCAAGGAAAATGTAAGACCACTTGGTTCAAAATAAAACTCCATTATTACTCTTTGGGGCCACATGAATTAAAACTATTCATATTCTTTGGAAAAAATATTATAATAATGATTAAAATAATGTGAAATACCTCCTCTCCTCCACTATAAATACCACCCTCGTTCCCCTCTTCCTCCCACACCTCACCAGCCTTGATCATTTCCTAAGTTCTTCCTAATTATCATCCCAAGGACATTACCTACATCCATGATCTACTGTCTCACTGAATGGCCAAAATCATAGTCCTTAAGAAGGATCTCAAAGAGAAGAGATCAAGAGGTAAACATTTTCTTTTTTCATTCTCATCTATTCATATTATTTTCTATTATTCTTCATTACTCTCCCCATTATCCAAGAGGTATGAATGATCCATTATCTTAATTATTTTGGATTTAGTCATGTTTATTAAAGAATCATGATTATACTTATTCTCCTTTCCCACTTATTCAAGAAATTAATACAATGTCCATGATATGTCAATTTACTAACATCATGGAAGATGTGATTTAAATTTCATTTACGTTTTTCAAGGCTGGTCATGAAACCATTTTTATGGTTGAATATGATTATTATTTATTTATTATATCTTATATAATATTCTGGAATCAATTTTCACACATGTTATTATGTTATGAAACAAAATGAGTTCTTTATGATCGAAGAATCTCCCAAATAACCAAAACAAATATAAATAATGTTTACCGTATGAATCATCCAAATATCATAATTAAAAATGATAAATGATATAATTTATGGTGATGGAAATATGTAAATACCATCTAATTAAATTTTTTAATTTCACTTCTAATCGATAAAAACATCCATTATGAATCAATCATGGAAATCATGTAAAGAACACACCCAAAACAATGCAAGGAACAAAATAATAAAAAATAATGGGTGATATGATGTAATGAAATGATCATATATGATAATATAAATATTAATATGTTTTTTTAAGACATTAATAACACTCTTTTAACCATTATACATGTGGTTTAAATGATTTTGAAGTAATTCAAACCAAAGGTAAGTGAATTCTTAACCCGATTTCTATTTTTGGGTTAACCTTTAACTTCATTATTTTGGCGGTATTAAATTTTTTTGTGATGGTATTTGTTTATATTATGTTCAATAATGGGTATTTATAGTTCATATACATATTATATCTACTCTATTATTTTTCACTTTAATTATATGATTTTTATAAGGTGATTTTCATTTAAAATACTCTTTTAAAATTTGATTTTACAAAATTCAAATGAAATGCATTTATGAAATTATTATTATATTGTGATTATGTTATCATTATTGGGAAATGATTAGATTAATTATGGGACCTATATATCCCTCTAATGCATTGGGTATGTGTAAATTGGGGGTCGGTCGTATAGTTACTCCAAGTGTAACTGCGATGGTTACACAAATTGAAAGGTATCCATGAGGGTTAAAAATTATAAGCTAGTCGGGAGGGTTACAAGATTATGTAATTAATGCCCTAAGATTAATTTACGGTTCTATTTATCTTATTATGTATATTAGTAATCTTTTGGAAATATCATGTTTCAAAATGTAAGTTTATATGGGTGACAAGTGTGTCTTTTGAAAATGATTTCATACATTACAAGTATTCATGGTCTAAAGTGTTATTTATTTCTTTTTATATCCCTTAATGAGATTTTTGTACTCAAACCAAGTATTTAAATTATTTTCAAATGTTATAATTATAAGATAGAAAAAATTTTTGAAATTTCCAATGATTAAATAATTTTCAAATAAATCATGTTTTATTTGAAAGGTTTTATATTTTTGATGAAATGAATACTGTTATTATGGTATCCATTCTATATTAAGGTGCATGTTAAGACTATATTATGTCTAATACTATAATTCTATAAACATTAAAATATCCTCAATGTGTAAGGAAGTGATTTATTTATTAAAATCAATATTATGTAATGTAATATGGTTGGGCCCTTATAGTTGGTATCAGAGGATGGTTTAGATAACTGCAGGGTTTAGGGTGATGCTAATAGAATACTATTAATGATTTTTACTTTATTATTAATTTAAAATATTATATTATTTCAGGATAACCATGTTTCTTTGACTAAGATATTTTGATCAGAATGGTTGTCTGCAAAATAGATAGGGAAGCTGAAGAGGAGAGGCACCGATAGAACGATATCCTTTCGAATTTGCAGCCCTAAATGCTATAGATTAGAACCGAGATGTTTTTGAATGTTATGGGTTAGCTAAAACAAGAAATAAATGGTGGTGGAACCAATGATAGATAACAACCAGAGATACCACAATAGAACATGACAATAGTGGAACATAATATGAGACAACACCCTTCTGCTTTCAAGGGATCTTCTGACCCAGTAGCGGCTGATGAATGGAATAAATCCCTCAGAAAGGTATTCAATGTTATGGGATGTTCATATAATCAATAGGTAAGTCTTTCCATTTATCATTTTTAATGTGATGGTGATCATTTGTGGTTATTGGTGAAGAATATCAGATATGGAGAGGATATTTATTCCTTTTAGTAGGATTAATTTAAAAGTATTTCCTTGAAAAATATTTTCCTAATGTTGTATGACTTCGGATGGAGAAGCAATTCATTCAATTGATGAAAATGGAATAATTTTTGATGGCTGTGTATGAAGAGAAAAGCATTCGACTAGTGAGGTATTTTTTAAATCTTATTCTGGATATTGGTAGAAAAAAGTCACTTTTACATAGGACTAAAGCCAAGGTATAGAAGGGCGTTGGCCTTCTGTGAATTCAAATGTTATTAGAACCGTGTCTTATGTGCTGGGAGGGTAGAGGTGAAGTTTTTGGATTACCATGTTCATTTTGGAAACAAGGAGAAGAAGGGGACTAGATTCCTTGTGGTGGGTAATAATCAATAAAAGAAATCAGATGGTATGAAAATATGATTTTTAGTTTGTGAAAAGTGTGGAAGGAATCCCCCAGGGGAATGTCTTACCAAAACTAGGAAGTCATTTCAATGTGGTAAGTTTGGACATATGGACTGATATTTTAATGAAAATTATCTAAATATTAATCGTGAGAAGAAAAATGTAACGTGTTTTAAATGTGGCGAGATGGGTCATTATGCAATGGCCTACCCAAAGAGAGATTCAAATGAAACAATGTAGCTAGAATACAAGCAGAAATGTATAGTGAGATATTTTGTGACTACGTCAACAGATGTCGGGACATCCAATGAATTTATATCTATTACATTGGTTTTTAGAAAATATTTTAAAAGGTTTTTTTTTCTACACATGGTCTACACATTCCTTCATTTCTAAAAAAAATTCTGGTATATTGGAAATATCAACTCAAAAATGAAAGTAGAACATATAGTTAAACCACCAAAAGGAAATATAATAGTAAAGATGAATTCTAAAAATATTTCATGTGTGTTCTGTGTAAATACATTACCTATAAAACATTCTATTTTTCCCTTGGTCGAGTAAGATGTTAGTATAGGAATTGATTGGATTTATATTTATCAATATAATATTGACTGTAGAGATAAAGAAGTTTTTTTTCCTGAGTGATTTTGAGATTTTAAACATAAACAGACACATAAAAATGATAAAATATAAAGAATCTGAGAAACTTTTGAAATATG
This sequence comes from Viscum album, assembly GCA_963277665.1. Lineage (NCBI taxonomy): Eukaryota > Viridiplantae > Streptophyta > Magnoliopsida > Santalales > Viscaceae > Viscum > Viscum album. The sequence continues at coordinate 1,768,516,873 of OY728145.1, forward strand.
GAAATGAATGTTATCATTCTCGTATAGTTGAAAAAAGGGAACTATACAGATTAATGATGTGCTAGTAATAAATGAATACCTTTGTGTTTTTCTTGATGAGTTACCTAGTGTCATACATGATATGGATGTCAAATTCACAATTGACTTAGTTCTGGATTTTAATCCAATTTAAAAACCCCCATATTGTCCCGAACCGAGCTGGGTCGCCATCCAACCTGGCGCCCGACCCGGTCCGCGGTAAGGCCCAAAGGGCATTCCCGATACCCACGAGCTAACACAAGTGCCCAGGTATCAAAATCAAATGTGGTTACAATTTACCCGAAATAATAAAAATAAACAACCAATTTCTTTAACTTAAAGAAAATGATTTATATACAACCAAACCGAACTTTAGCACTTTTCAAATTCAAATTTTACAACACAACTAAATAAAAGAAAACAACGGAAACTACAATAAAGAAACCAAACTAGAACTCTAACCCAAAACTCCCAACAATATGAGAGACCACATCAACACCAACCTGTAATGAGAAGACCAATTTCAACCTGAAACAAATAGACAATAGAGTCTGAATACAACCAAAGGTGTATATAGGGTGTGAGCCAAAGGCCAAGTAGGATACCACCTACTAAAAGATTCCATTCCAAAACATTAAAGAGATAATCTAACATGCTTATATAAATCCATGATTTTAAAACACTTTGTTTTTAAGGAAAACATTTTACAAGTTAAAACTAAAGGAAAAGGTAACATTATGAAAATCCATTCCACAACATTATTTTAAAGTGGAAAAGAAAATTTATAAGAACACACACATGAACACCCACTCACACACACACACAAGTGGTCCTCCATATTTCGATGGAGGGAACCACGTCATGGATAGTATAGCACTATGTGTAAATCCCCTAAGGTTTATCTAGCTCAAGTGGGACCCTAGAACCTCGTATCTCGGTGAAAGTAACCATACAAATATCTGTTCTCGTGCACACGAGCCACTAGTAGGGAACATACCCATAACCTAGTGGTCCCCCAACATCATCATCATTGTTTAGTTAGTGTTGTCATTGTCAAACTTGCTATGTGAAACAGGGGTCAAACCCCACATAATCACTAGCATACTAGTTCTAGTCAGTCCACCTAGATACCCGGGGTTTTCCATTGTGCTTAATCAAGTTCCACATTCACAAGATAATAACAAAACAAATTTACACCCACATGTCAAGACAAACAAGATACACATAGTGTACCACCACTCACACACCCAAACCTCATTCTAAAAACACACGCATACCAAAAAATTTGATAAACATGCCCCGTAACACATATTCTATTTAATAGTTCTTAAAAAAATAGTTTTGAAGACAAATTTCCCAAGGCATCAAAACATTTTACACCTGAATACATACTTGAAATCCCTCTTTTTAGACCAAAAACAAACCAAAAATTTTTCACATCATAAATCACATCACATGCATGACCTCATAAATTATTAAAATAAATTAATACAACTATTCTAATTGTCACATCAAGGGCTTTCACATGAAAGAAACCTAATTTTTCACACACTATCACCACCAAAAACTTAAAACATGTTTAAATCTATCAGACACCACATCCGCACATCACAATTAATTCAATAAATTCAATTAAATAGTTTATAAAACATTTAAAGTTAACACACGATAGTTTACACCAAAAAATATACTTGATCTCATTTTATATAAACATGATGCTTTTAATAAAAAAACGCATATTCAAATATTCCAAAACACTACATTCACACCAAAAAAACAAATTAATTAATCATTGAAACTAGATATTAAATCATTCCAAGAAAACTCAACGAGAATTTTCCCCAAAAATCCACCCAAAACCCCCTTTTTAAAAAAAATGAACATAATAACTTTTCCAAAACATAATTTGCATCATAAAGTATTTTAATAAATTAGTTACATAATTTATAAAAATGCAAACAAGTGATCTAACACAGGTTTACATCCAAAATTTCCTCTAAAACCCCCTTTAAAAATTGACCGCTCGTCCTAACTATATGAAAAACATGTTTTGCACCATCGAAACAATTTAAACAAAACATTTAATAATTTATTAAACAACCTAAAACCATTTACACAATTAAATAAACCAGATTCATAAAAGGAAACCAGTTTCAAAAAAAATCTAGCCCACATTTATTTATTTATTAAAAAAACTACATTTTCACCACTCAAACAATTAATTAAACACTTATAGAATTTACCATAGCATGGCCAAAATAAAAGACACGACCACTTTTAGAAGAGTAGACAGTTTTATCATGCATGCATGTCAAAACATTTATAAAACACATTTCACACAACCTATAAATAATACCAAGAGACACAACAATAATTTATATCGCAACACGCCCCATTTCATGTAAACATGTTTCTTAAAAATCAAACGCACCTCGTGACCTATCAAAAATATAATTCTCACAAAAAATACAGTCTAATTAATTATTTACGCATTTTATAAAATGCCAATAAATGATATAACACTGGTTTACCCATAAATCTCGCCCAATTTGTCATGAAAACCCCATTTTTGCACTAACACCATATCTAATTCTTACAAAAAATAACATTCTCACCACTCAATGGAACCATAAAACACATTAATAAACTTAAAAATGCATATTAAATTCATCAAATAATGTTGGGGCATGGAACCACCTACCTCAAGTGAATAAATTCCAAAATTTGTGTGAAACCGCAATCACATGTCATTCGCACCTCAAGGAACCTAGCACGAACCCAATATCATGCAATCGAACAAGAAAATGCAAAATTAAGACCCTAATTAACACCCTAAAAGCTGGAAACACCAAAGCCCCAAATGATCAAGACTAAAAACCTAGAAAAGAGGAGAAAGAGATTACCAGGGGGTCCATACTTGCAGAAAAGGGAGCAGAAGGCCGCTGTAAGGGTTCGGGAGGGTGTCCGAGGAAGAAGATCATGTCAGTTGATTAGGGGTGTAGCGGATCTGGTGTGACACAGGGGAATGGCACCGGTGAAGTTTTCATTGGTCGGAGGAGGGCCAGAGGAGGGCCACTGTGTGATGGAATACCAAGGGAAAGTGAGGTCCGACAAGGGAGGGTGCAATGCTTGTGCGACGGCTGGCTGGCTGGAGGGGCGATAGTGGCTGGTGGCACAGGTGACGGTGCGAGTAGGGGGAGGCCGAACGGGTATGGGGGTAGCACTCATGGGTGGAGTGACCAACTAGGGTGGGGGCACGCTGGGGTAAGGGGGTATTATGAGAGGGAGAGTAGGGGAGGAAGAGAGGAATTAGTGGAAAAAGAAAAGAAAATGGGAAGGGGTGTGCGCCGAAACAAGCAGAGAGGGGGGGGAGAAAGGGGGGCGATGGGTTGGGTAACCCTAGAAAAAAAACAACTAAAAAACAATAAAAGGAAACTAAAACTAATAATATTAATAATAATAAAAAATAATAATGATGATAAATATAATAATGACAATATCTTCAAATAATAATAATATTATTATTATTATAATTATCATCATTAATATGACATTCATTAATTTTTTTAACACACTTTTTTTCTCATTTGATTTTATTTCCATTTTACCATTCATTTAATTATATTAATTTATAATTAATTAATTTTATTTAATTATTTGTACAAATGGTTGGGTCACACGGTGGCCCTAGCGAAGTCGCACGACTTCGAAATTATGCTTCACCTGTGCGCTGCATGATGTCAAGCGCCGAAAAACTTGTTTATCGATAAAAACAAAAAATTCAACCGGGACATAGCCTGTGCCTTGACAAAACATTTTAAACCAAAATAATATAAAAAAATCATAGTAACTTAACTTGGTGTTAAAAATAATATCAAATCTTATAATATTAAAAACATAATAAAATTTTCATTCTTTACATTATCAATTACAATAATGATATTCTCAAACAATGTTATTATCATCCTCATTAATATAGTCCCTTGAATCTAATTACAATTCTTATTTTGATTTTATTCCCATTTTATTATTCATTACATTTTATTCATTTGCCTTGAATATCGGGAAGGTCGTGCGGTGAGACGGGTGAGGTCGCGCGGCTTCGACCATGGTGCGCTTAAGGATTTCAAGACCAAAACATGCATTTCTTTAAATAAGAACTCAATAATTAAGTCGAGCCTTAGCCCAGACTACCTGATGCCTAGAAATTAATAAAATAATTAATTAAAAAATGAATTGTGTGACAATTCTCCCCACCATAGAGCTTTCCGTCCCCAGAAAGTCACAACTAAGGTTGAGAACCATAGTAGGAAATGACACCACCTTAAGGTTCAAGAGGATCTCTTATGAAAACAATCTGAGGGAGGCAAACACATTGTGCTCAGAGAAATTGTCTTAAATGACAACCTCAAGAGACCCATAAAATACTTTTCACTATGTGCCACCTGTCCCAAAGAGTTTGAACACCTCATGTTGGTTGATAAAGGGAAGGAACTCTCACACCCACAAAAACTAACTTCACAAACCAAAACAAGACTGGGGAAACCGAGATGAGACTGGGAAACCACCATGGGGAGACTGACATGGGGAGGCCCGAGTGGACTCCCCACCATGGAAATAGGCCAGCATCGACCCACTCCAAATGGATTTCAATGAGACTCGCAGTGGGTCTCCTTACCATTAGAATTGAAAGAAGATACACAAACTTTAAAAATCACATCATTTCAACTTAAAAATTCAGATTTTTTTATAAACTCCCAAAAATTGGTTATCAAAATGGTTTTTTTTTTCAAAACCCAAAGGAACAAAATAAAACTCAAGGGGGAAATTAGTGTCAGCGGGTGACTTGGAAAAATTGTTGGTGGCCATGGTGGCTATAATCCAGTCATTCCATCATCAAGGAGAGCGTACTAGGGTAATGTCATCGACTCCACATGGCTTGCTAGACCCTGCGAGATCGATGTGACCATTGAACCTGACTCCCTTTTCATTTACCCCAAATAAGACTAACCATGAGGACCAAAGAGTCAGGAAAACCTCAACTTACCATGGTAACTCGAGTCCCGCCACGAGGTGTGCTGGCCAGGCACCTTACTCATAGCTAGAACATCGAGTTTTGACAACCTTAACTCTGGTATACACTCTTCCCAAAAGAAAATGACCCAAGGAGTCAGCCTCCTCTGATACCATTTTGTCACGAACAGAGCCGGGTCGCCATCCGACTCGGCGCCTGACCCGGTCCCCGGTAAGGCCCGAAGGGCGTTCCTGATCCCCACGGGCTGGCACAAGTGCCCGGGTATCAAAATGAAATGTGGGAATGATTTACCCAAAATAATAAAAATAAACAACTAATTTATTTAACTGATAGAAAAAGATTTATATACAACCAAACCGAACATTTGAAATTTTCAAATTCAAAGTTTACAACTCAACTAAATAAAAGACAACAACAGAAACTACAATAATGAAACCAAACTAGAACTCTAACCCAAACCTCCTAGAAACAAGAGAGACCACATCAACACTAACCTATAATGAGAAGACCAACTGCAACCTGAAACAAAGAGACATTAGAGTTTGCATACACCCAAAGGTGTATGCAGGGTGTGAGCCAAAGGCCCAGTAGGATACCACCAAATAAAATATTCCATGCCACAACATTAAAGAGATAATATAACATGCATATTTAAATCCATTCTTTTAAAACACTTTGTTTTTAAGGAAAAAAATTTTACAAGTTAAAACTAAATGAAAAGGTAACACTATGAAAATACATTTCACAACATTATTTTAAAGTGGAAAAGAAAATTTATAAGAACACACACATGAAAACCCACTCACACACACACACACACAAGTGGTCCTTCGTATGCTGACGGAGGGCACCACGTCATGGATAGTATAGAACTATGGGTAAATCCCTTAAGGTTTATCTAGCTCAAGTTGGACCCTAGAACCTCGTATCTCGGTGAAAGTAACCATACAAATATCTATTCTCGTGCACAAGAGCCACTAGTAGGGAACATACCCATAACCTAGTGGTCCCCCGACATCATCATCATAGTTTAGTTAGTGTTTTCATCGTCAAACTTGCTACGTGAAACAAGGGTCAAACTCCACGGAATCACTATCATACTAGTTCTAGTCAGCCCACCTAGATACCTGGGGTTTTCCATTGTGCTCAATCAAGTTCCACATTCACAAGATAATAACACAACTCATTTACACCCACAAGTCAAGCCAAACAAGCTACACATAGTGTACCACCACTCGGACACCCAAACCTCATTCAAAAAACACATGCATAACAAAACATTTGATAAACATGCCCTGTAACACATATCCAATTTAATAGTTCTTAAAAAAATAGTTTCAAAAACAAATTTCCAAAAGAATCAAAACACTTTACACCCGAAGATGTACTCGAAATCCCTCTTTTTAGACCAAATGCACACCACAACCATTTCACATCATAAATCACATCACATGCATGACCTCATAAATTATTTAAAAAAATTAATACAACCATTCTAATTGGAAGATCAAGGTCTTGCACATGAAAGACGACAATTTTTTCACACACTATCACCACCAAAAACTTAACACATGTTTAACTCTATCAAACACCACATCCGCACATCACAATTAATTCAATAAATTCAATTAAACAATTTATAAAACATTTAAAGTTAACACATGATAGTTTACATAAAAAACACACTTGATCTAATTTTATATAAACATTATGCTTTTAAAAAAATGAACACAAATTCAAATATTCCAAAACACTACATTAGAACCATTAAAACAAATTAATAAATCATCGAAACTAGATATTAAATCATTCCAAGAATACTCAACGAGACTTTGCTACAAAAATCCACCCAAAACCCCCTTTTTAAAACAAATGCACATAATAAATTTTCCAAAACATAATTTTCATCATAACGTAATTTAATAAATTAGTTACATAATTTATAAAAATGTTAAAAAGTGATCTAAAATAGGTTTATATCCAAAATTTCCTCCAAAACCCCTTTTAAAAACCGACCACTCATCCTAAATATATGAAAAACATGTTTCGCACCATTGGAACAACTTAAAAAAACATTGAATAATTAATTAAACACCCTAAAACCATTTACACAATTAAATAAACCAGATTCATAAAAGGAAACCAGTTTCAAACAAAATCCTCACCACATTTATTTATTTATCTAAAAAACTACATTTGCACCACTCAAACAATTAATTAAACATTTATATAATTTAACTCAACAAGTCCAAAATGAAAGACACGACCACTTTTAGAAGATAATACAGTTTTTTCATGCATGCACGTCAAAAAATTTATAAAACACATTTCACACAACCTATAAAGCATACCAAGAGACACAACAAAAATTTATATCGCAACACGCCCCATTTCATGTAAACATGTTTCTTAAAAATCAAACACACCTCATGACCTATCAAAAATATAATTCGCACAAAAAATACAGTCTAATAAATTATTTACGCATTTTATAAAATACCGATAAATGATCTAACACTGGTTTACCCATAAATCTCACCCAATTTGTCATGAAAAACCAATTTTTGCACTAACACCATATCAAATTCTTCTAAAAAATAACATTCACACCACTCAATGGAACCATAAAACACATTCATAAACTTAAACATGCATATTAAATTCATTAAATAATGTTGGGGAATGGAACCACATACCTCAAGTGAAGAAATTCCCAAAATTTGTGTGCAACCACAATCACGTGTCATTCGAACCTCAAGGAACCTAGCACGAACCCAATATCATGAAATCAAGAAAGAATATGCAAAATTAAGACCCTAATTAACACCTTAAAAGCTGGAAACACCAAATCCCCAAATGAGAAGGACTAAAACCCTAGCAAAGAGGAGAAAAGGATTACCAGGGTGGTTCGCACTTGCGGTGAAGGGAGCAGAAGGCCGCTGTAAGGGTTTGTGAGGCTGTCCAAGGAAGTAGATCGTGTCGGTTGAGCAGGGCTGCAACGGATCTAGTGTGACGTAAGGGAATGGTGCCGGTGCGGTTTGCACTGGCCGGAGGAGGGCTGCTGTGCGATGGAAGACCGAGTGGAAAGGGAGGTCCGACAAGGGAGGGTGCAGCACCTGTGCGACGGCTGGCCAGACGGATGGGCAACAGTGGCTGGTGGCGCAGGCGACGACGTGAGCAGGGGGAGGCCGACTGGGGAGGGGGTAGCGCGCAGGGGTGGAGCAGCCAACAAAGGTGGGGGCACGCTAGGGTAAGGGGTGCAATGGGAGGGAGAGTGGGGGAGGAAGATAGGAAGGAGAGGAAAAAAAGAAAAGGGGAAGGGGTGTCTGCCGAAACAAGCATAGAGGGGGTGGGGGGAGAAAGGGGGGTGATGGGTTGGGTAACCCTAGAAAAACAAAATAACTAAAAAAATAACAATAAAAGGAAACTAAATCTAATAATATTTATATTAATAATAAATAATAATAATTATAAACATAATAATGAAAATATCTTCAAATAATAATAATAATATTATTATCATTATCATTATTAAAATGAAATTCATTAATTTTTTAACACACTTTTTTTCTCATTTGATTTTATTTCCATTATAACATTCATTTAATTATATTAATTTATAATTAATTCATTTTATTTTATTATTTTAACAATGGGGTGGGTCACACGACGACCCTAGAAAAGTCGCACGACTTTGAAATTATGCTTTGCCCGTGCACCGTATGATGCGAAGCACCGAAAAACTTGTTTATCGACAAAAACAACAAATTCAACCGGGACTTATCCCATGCCTTCAAGAAACATTTTAAACCCACATAAGATAAAAAAAGTCATGGTAACTTAACTTGGTGTTAAAAATAATATCAAATCTTATAATATTAATAAATTAATAAAATTTTCATTCTTGACATTATCAATTACAATAATAATATTCTCAAACAATGTTATTATCATAGTCATTAAAATAGTCCCTTGAATCTAATTGCACTTCTTATTTTTATTTTATTCTCATTTTATTATTCATTACATTTTATTCATTTTCCATGAATATCAGGCAGGTCGTGCGGTGAGCCGGGCGAGGTTGCGCGGCTTCGACCGCGGTGCGCTGAATGATGTCAAGACCAAAACATGAATTTCTTTAAATAAGAACTCCATAATTAAGTCGGGCCTTAACCCAGACTACCCGATGCCCTGAAATTAATAAAATAAGTAATTTAAAAATGAGTAGTGTGACACATATCATATGAATCCAATAAAACATCTTGTATTGGAAAATAAGTTGTTATATTTCTTTGATTAAGGTTTCATTCATCATAGTACATAAACATGGGGTGATCATGTTTTTATCATTAAAAAGAATAATGGTTCTATGAGACTTTGAGTTTATTATAACTCTTTGAATAAAATATATGTTAAAAAAATTATCCTTTTTCACACATTGATGACTTGTTTGATCATCTCTAGGGAGCTCAGTACTTTTCCAAGATTGATTAGAGATCCAGATAACATCAGCTAAAGGAGAAGGATGATGAAATCCTAAAAACATTTTTTCGTACTAGGTATGGGCATGATTATTTTGTATTTATTTAGTTTGGGTTAACTAATGAACCTATTTTATTAATAGATCTTGGGAATAAAAATTTCATGAGTTCTTGGATAAGTTTTTTGTTATGTTTATTGATGACATTATGGAATTTTATAAGAGTAAACAAGAGTATGAAAAACATATAAGGGTTATTTTACAAATGTTAAAGGAAATGAAACTGTATGAAAAATTCCAAAAGTGTGATTTTTGGTTACAATAGATTTCTTTTTTGGGTAATATTGGAAATAATAATTGAATAACATTTGATCCCACAAAAAGAATAGTGGTTGATGAATGGACAAGACCCACAAATGTTATATAGATTCATAGTTTTTTGTATTAGAAGGGTGTTACTGACGGTGTTATAAAAACATTTCATGGTTATCTAGATCTCTAAATAAGATAACAAGGAAATGGGTTAAAATTATTTGGGGAAAATAATTTGATGTTTGTTTTGTGGAACTGAAGAAATGTTTGGTGAATGATCCATTTTTTGCATTGCCTTCTCGAAATGGTGATTTTTTATCTATAGTGATTCTTCTTTGAAGGGACTTTGTTGTGTTTTGATTTATAATGATCAGGTAATAACTTATGATTCAAGACATCTAAAAACTCATGAGCTTAATTATACCACACATGTTTTGGAATTTTTAGAGCTGGTTTTAGCTATGAATATTTGGAGGAATCATTTATATGGATCCAAATGTTAAATACATATTGACTACAAAAGTCTGATGTATACATTCACTCAGAAGTAATTAAACATGATCCATAGAATATGGATTGAACTAATAAATGATTATGATTGCATGATCAATTGACATCCAGAAAATCATACAATGTGGTAGATTTCATTGAGTTATAAACATCATGCATCATTAACCATGATACATTTGGAAAATAATCTCTTAATTAATGATTTGATGGATTTTGGCACAGATGATGTTGGTGGAATAAATACCTCTATTTTGATTCATGTTTCAGTGCAGTCAACATTATCAAATAGAAATAATAATGCAGGGAAGGAGAACATTGAGTTATAGATAAAGGTAGAATTAGATAAAATGGGTAAGTTTCTAGAATTTATCCTTGATAAAGATTGTATTTTAACATTTATAAAAAGGATGTGTGTGCCCTAGGATTCCTAGTTGAAGAATGATTTTTTGTGTGAAGGTCATAGTTTTCCATTTTCATTTCATCTTGGAAGTACTAAGATGTACATATTCCTTGGAGAGTATTAACACTGGGATGGAATGAAAGGGGATGTTGCATAATTTTCTATGAAATATTGACTTGTCAACATGTTAAAGTAGAGCATCAGTTACATAAGGGTATGCTTATTCCTTTTCCAGTTCTAGAGTGGAAATGAGAGAATATATCCATAGAATTTGTGGTGGGACTACCTAATACTTATTAAGGTAACAATGTGATTTGCGTTATTATTTATCGAATGAAAAAATCTACAAATTTCCTTTCTATTTGAGATGCAATGTCGTTGGACCAACTTTCTCGAATGTACCTCAAAGAGATTATCATGTTATATGGATTATCTCTTTCAATTGTATTTTACTGGGATCCTAAGTTCACTTCTATATTTTGGAAGGGACTTTATAATCCGTTAGGCACAAAATTAAATTTTAATATAGATTTTCATCCTCAATCAGATGGGTAGTCTGAACAAATGATTCATAAATTAGAGGATATGCTTTGAGCATATTCAATGTATTACTAGGGAATTTGTGATCAACATATTTCTTTAGTTGAGTTTTCTTATAATAAAAATTTTCATTCCAGTATACAAATAGATCCTTTTGAGGAATTGTAAGGTAATTGGAGACGAACACCAGTGTTTTGGGTTGAATTCGGTGAAATAATGTTTATGGGGAAAAAATAAGTTGAGGAAGTGGCCAATAACGTGAAGATGAACCCACATCACATGAGGACAGCTCATAGTAGGCCGAATAGTTAGGCAACTAATGCAAGGGAAATCTTCCCCTTTGAGGTAGGTGACCATTATTTCCTTCAAATGTCTCCTTGAAAAGTGTGATTCATTTTGGTATGAATGTAATTCAATGTCCATGGTTCATCTGTCCTTTATAAATTCTATATAAAGTTAGACCAGTCTCCTACCGAGTAGCTTTTCCTTAGAATTTATCCTAGGTACAAAATGATTTTCATGATTTGATGCTGAGAATGTATGTGCCATATTCAACTCATGTTTTGAGCCATGTAGCAGTTCAGCTGGAAGAAAACATTTCTTATGAAGAGATACCAGTTCAGATTCTTGATCGAAGGGAACAATTATGGCGGAATAAGGAAATCCTTTAGGTAACGGTTTTTTAGAGAAACCACATGTTTAAAGAATAAATAAGGGAGTCAAAAAATGATATGCTGGAAAGGTACCCTCACTTGATTAATAAGTAAATAAAATTAAGAGGAAACAATTTCTAGAAGGTGGGGATAATTTAACACCCCAAGGTCTTCTGAAGATAAATTGAAATTCATGAAACATCATTTTAAGTATATATTTATAACCAGCCTTTATATATAATTTTTCTACTTCTATGTTTTGAATATTAATAAACAGTCATCTAGAATTGTGATCATTATGTTATTTCTAGTCTGAAATAACTAACTGGTTTTTTGGTGAATAGTAACATACCCATATAAATATTAATATGAATAGTAATGTGGCCCTTAAGAATAGTAAATGATATTATTATTTTATTTTCTTAATGATATAAGACATTGTGATGTTGATTAATTTATCATAGTGTTAAAAAGTGTTACAGATTTAAGACTCGTATTTTTTAATGAATTATGATTTTATTTAAAAATTAAATTAATAATATTTAGAAAATTATTTTCCAAAAAATGGAGTTCATTTTGGAATTCTACATGTCGATAAATGGTAAGGGTTAATTTTTGGTAATTTTCTAAAATTCTAGAATTTTGAGGAATAGTAAAATATAATAAAATATGATAAATGCTAAATACATGATTTAATGCATCATAGGTGATGCATGGATGATGTAAGACCACATGGTTTGAAATAAAATTCCATTATTACAATTTGGGGTTACATTAATTATGTCTATTCATAGTATTGAGAGAAAATATTATAATAATGATTAAAATAATATAAAATACCCCCTCTCATCCTATATAAATACCACCCTCATTACCCTCTTCCTCAAAAAAATCAAAAGCCTTGTTCATTACCTAAGTTCTTCCTAGAACTCCACCCAAGGCTCTTCCCCACTACTTAGATCTAATCGACTCCCCAAAAGGCCAAAATCAAAGGCCTTAAGAAGGATCTCAAGGAGAATAGATTTGGAGGAAAACATCATCTACTGTTTTCTTTCCCTTCTTTTCATTTTTTATTTATATTATTATTTATTTCTGACCCCACTTATCCAAGAGGAATGAATGATCCAGTATCTTACATATATTTTATTTTCTCATTTTTATGGAAGTATCACAATTATACTTTTTCTCATCTCCCACTCATTAATGAAATTAAATCATTGTTTGTGATGTGTCGATTTACCTACATCGTGGATGATGTAATTTCATTTTCTTTTTCATTCATAAATTTAAGTAATGAAACCATTGTTATGGTAGAACTAGATTATAATTTATATATTATATCTTATATAAGTTTATGGAATCATTTTTTACACATGTTATTAATTTATAAAACAAAATGAGTTCATTACGATCTAAAGATCGCCAAAATGACCTAAACAAATATCAATAATGTTTTAAATAATTAATAATCCTCATATCATATTTCAAAATGATAAATGTTATAATTTATGATTCTGAAAATATGTAAATACCATTCTATTACAATTCTAGAGTTTCACTTCCCATCGACAAGAACATTCATCTTGAATCGATCATTGATATCATGTAATGAACAAACCCAAAACATTGAAAGGACCAAAATACTAACAATTAAAGGGTGAAATGATGTAATGAAATGATCATATAAGGTATTATAAAGATGAATAATTTTTTTAAGAAATTAAAAACACTATTTTAACCATTATATACTAGGGTTAAATGATTTTGATGTAAGACATCCCCAAGGTAAGGTAAGTCTTAACTCGATTTTCATTCTTTGGGTTAACAATTTACCTCATTATTTATGTGGTATTTAAATTGTTTTTGTGATAGGTATTGATTATATTATGTTGATTTATGTGTATTTATAGTGTATATAAATATTATATCTACTTCATTAAGTCTCACTTGAATTATATGATATTTATAAGGGGCTTTTCATTTAAATTCCTTTTTTAAAATTCTATTTTACAAAATTCAAAATCAATGTTTTTATACAATTATTGATTTCGTATGATTATTTTCTTGTTATTGGGAATTTATTGTAATGAATCATGAGACATATGTCTCCCTCAAATTCATTGTGTATGTATAGGTTGGTGGTTATGCGTATGGTTACTCCAAGTGTAACTGTGATGGTTACCCCAATTGTAAGGTAGCCTTGATGGTTACAAATTTTAAGGTAACTGAGATAGTTATAGGATTGTGTATGTAATACTCCAAGATACCTTAATGGTTCTATTTATGTTCATATATATATTTGGAATCTTGGGGAAATCTCATGTTTCAAAACATAAGTATTAATGGGTGTCAATTTTGTCATTTGAAAATGATTCCATAAATTACATGTATTCATGGACTAATGTGCTCTTTCCTTTTTTTTATATCACATAATGATTTTTTTGTGATCATCCCAATTTTTCAAATTATTTTTAATGGTTATAATTATTTTTAAAACACATAAGGATTCCAAGTTAAATTTTTTTATAATTGTCAAAGAAATCATGTTTGATTGGAAAAGATTTATTTTCTTTAAGAAATGAATATTGTTTTTAGGGTATACACTATGTATTAAGCTGTATGTTATGACAATATTATGATTAATTAAATAAAGATATAAACATGAAATGATTAAAAATTTGAAAGGAAGGTTGTTATAGTCTAAATTCAACATTATTTAAGGTAATATGTATGGGACCTTATAGTTATTATTTTCTAGATAGAGGAATGCAAAGAGAATTTCAAAGAGAAAAACATAAGTTTAGCTGGTACACCTATTCTCAAACTTCCTTGTAGTGTAGAATGTATTGTGGTCTATAGTGGTGCATCCAATAAGGGAATAACTTATGTTCAAATGAAAAATGATGTGGAGATTTTTTATGCTTCACGATAATTGGAAATCCATGATATAAACTACCCAACTCATTATTTGGAGTTATCTACGGTAATCATTGCACTAAATATATGGAGGAATTATCATTATGGTGAAATGTGTGATATTTATATTCATAATAAACATTTAAAGTATATTTTCTTAAAAAAGGAGCTGAAAGTGCGTCAATGAATTTAATTGGAGTTGATTAAAGATTACTACTTCTCAATACATTACCACCCTAAAAAAGATAACAATATGGTAGTGGTTTGGATTCAAAATAACCATGCTGGCCTATTAATGATGAGGATAAAAAATATATGATATTTATGGATTTGAAATGGTGGATATTGAAAATTTAATAGAAGGGTACAAATATTATCTTTCTCAAATGAATGTTCAACCACCTTTACATGTGAAGATTATGGAGGCCCAGAAAAACAATGTACATCTAAAAAAGATGGCGAAAATGTTCCTAAATTCATCATTGAATGTGATGGAATAATAAGGTTCGGTAATCATAATTTTATTACTCCTATACCAAAATTATTAAAGGAGATACTGGATGAGGATCATTGTTCTTCATTCTTTATTTATAGTGGAAGCATAAAGATATACCGGGACCTGAAAGAGTTTTCATGGTGGGATGGAATGAAAAGAGATATTGTCGAATATGTCTCTGGATTCTTGGTTTGTCAGAATTTTATACTAAGAGACATATGTCTAAGGGGATGTTACATCAATTACCCATACTAGAATGTAAATGGGAAAAAGTCACTATCAACTTTTTGAACGTACTTCCTACACCATCTAAAGGCCTTAATGATATATGGGCTATAGTTGATTCCATTATGAAGTCAGCAAACTACATTATTATTAGAGTATATTCCTATCTTGATCATCTTTCTAGGATATATGTAAAGGGACTTGTAAGATTTCATGGAGATCCACATTCCATTGTATATGATTGGGATTTGAGGTTTACTTTGATGTTTTGGTGAAGTATTCAGTAGACTTTGAATATTGAGTTAAATTCATCACTGCTTATCATCCTCAGACAGATGGTTAGATTGAGAGGAAAATTCAAACAATATAAGACATGTTGAGGGATTTCTCTATGTTTTTAAAACTACATTGGTATCAACAAGTACATTTGGTAGAATTTTAATAAAATAATATAATTCACACTATTATTAAAATGGATATATATGAAGCCCTCTATGTAATGAAGAATATAACTCCATCTTGCTGGGATGAAGTTGGGGAAATAAATCTATTAGGACATGACCTTCTTAATGAAATGGAAAAAAGGTCATATCTATTCAACAACACATAAGAGCATCTCAGTGTCAGAAAAAAAAGATATGTAGAAAACTGATGAAAAGACCGAGATATTGATATGGCTGAAAAATGATAGATATTGTGGATCGTAGTGAATATGTTCTACAAAACAAGACAACTCACATGGATAATGTTTTGTGGTGGAACCCCCAATTTGAAGAAGCTACATGGGAACTTGATGATGTGATGAGGGAGAGATATTTTCATCTGTTTGTATCCAAGTGATGAATTCCAAGGGATAAATTCAGATGGGGGTGAATATGACATGATGACATTTTTATGAAATACATTCTTTAAATAAATTTAATAGATTGAACTCCATGAAATAATGAGTATAAACAAACCAAGAAATGTACTTATTATAAAATGACCATTTTATCCTAGATTTTAGGTTTTCTGGAATATATATATAACTAACTTATGAAAATATATGGTGATGTCTTTCTCTACTAATAACTTATAAAACATATAAATCAACTATAATTTTAAATTTTTTGTTAATAAATTGATTGAATTACTATTATTATTGGAAATTATTGTAAAATACATTTTATTTAATTTATAATTTTTTTATATTCATCCAATAATGGTTTTCAATAGGGTATGAATAAACCCTATTTGATATATAAATACCTATATTTTTTAAAACAATTATTTTCCACCTTTTAATGGGAAATCCATTTAAAATTATTATTTTGACAAATTATGTATTTTTATATTACAACATAACAATTCATTTTAGAATTGATATATAGAAATTTAATTTGTATGATTTTTTTATATTTTTCTTAAAATATTATAATTTTGATGAATATTAAAATTACACAGAATTTTAATTGATAACAAATACTTTGAAAAAAAAATTATATGGACAAATTAAAACATTGAATAATTTTAAAGTATTAATAGAATATTATTTTATCATTAAATAAAATTTATGTCATTAGAATTAATTTTACCCTGAATTCAGAAGTAAAAACATTTCATTCTTTTTTAATGTTTATACTTTTAACCCTCGTTCTCTCTTTCTGAAAATGATATTTATTTTAAATTAATTACTACAAATTATGTGTTATAAATTTTGGAAAAATGAATCTATATTTGGAATCAGTATGTCAAAGTTATTAAAATATCTTTATTTTATTTTTGGGAATTATGAATAGTATGTTCGGTAAATTTAATTAATATGGTAAAAGGAAAAATTAGGTGATTAAGGGTAATAATACTATTATAAAATTACCTGAACACATGTATTAATATCATCAGATGAGTTTCTTTTACCTAAATCATCCTTGGGTCGAAATGGTGTCCTTTAGAAGTCATTTTCATGAGATTAGGACATTTAATTTATTTTAGTTATAGAAATTCTAAAAATGTCTCACTCAAATTTTAATAAAAAAATATATTTTTTATAATGATATATTAATGATAAATTAAATTATAAATACCCCTTTTAAATAAAAAATAATTTTTTATTATGGTAATTTATTTTTCAATTTTATAAAATAATTAATTTACTTAATGAATTTTTCTTTAAAGATGTAAACATCAATTAAATTATGAGAAATAAATACTTATTTATTTATTATTATATATATAACCATAAAAGTCCCAAAAATAAGGCCAAATATTATTGGTCAAGTATATCATAGCCATAACCATTCAAGGTGTGAGTTAGTGAACATTTGGATCCTTATAGAAGAGATGGTGACACTTATATTATTTTATTTAATGTGATATTAAAGTTGTTACATTCAGTTTTTCAAAATTATATCATTTTTAAAGTATGATTTTATAGAAGATAAATCTAAATAAAAGTATTATAATTAAATATAATAAAATTATATTCATCCTAGTATATTAATTTTATTTTTTAGTCTTCAAATTATAATACTAAATATTTACAAAAATTTGATGTAGTAAATATTTTATTAATGAAGATAACAAATAAATGTTATTAACAATATTAAAATAAATATAATTTTAGATAATTAATATATCAAATGAATTTTTTAGATGACCTTGACTTCTTAGTAATATATTAAAATAGTTTTTTTATGTTAAATAATTATATTTATATTTTTCAAAATAAATAAATTTAATTTTGTCCAAATTGACACTATTGATTCATTAAGAAATTAATGTTTCATTAAATTCTTTAAAATTAATAATATTTTAGAAATATACTTAATATTTTTTAGATGTTCATAGAATTTCTATGTTATTTATTTATGGTCTCATTGATATCAAATAAGTAAATATTACACCCATTTAAAATTTAAATATTTGTTACCCTAGTTAAAAAATAATAGAATAACCAATTTTTAATTAAAATATAAAAGTTTAAATTGATCTAAAACATGTCAAAAAATTATTTTATGATGATACTAACACCATATATAAAATAGTCATCTAAATTTGGATATTTTGGAGGTTATTAGGGAGGGTTTTATTTTATTATAAATTATTATTTATAGTGTTTTCAAAAATTCCCCACAGCTCAATTATAAAATGGTGCCTCCTCCCTCACCTATTCACTTCATTTTGTACCTTAAATCTAAGACATACCCTGAATGTTTCCCTTATAAACATTCATGGTTACATTATTTACGTTATTTTCATCTTCCATGACAAGCTCTTGTGATCTAAGGAGATATTTAGAGGAAACACGTCGATAAAGAGGCAATCTCCTCAACTGATTAATTCAAACTTCTTTCTTCATATACATCTGGTTCATGAGTTGTTTCATGGTAAGGTAATATATATAGTAACACATATACACTGTTATGATATTATATTTATGAAACAACCATACTCCACATTCCATCCTTCTTACGAAAAAACGTAATCACCACACGTGGGTATGTATGGGTTAACATCTCCATGTTGTGGTGTAATATGTTTTTTGTCACCACCTTAATTAAATTGGTATAATGATGTAGATAAAAAATATATTTTTATTATAACATTATATTAATTCTGATCTATTATACACTATCTAATTCAATACCATTCAACAATTATAGGAAGGATATCGTCGCTCGTGCATACGTACGACCTGCCATCTCCACGAAGTGATGTGATTAATTCTATATAATATTCATTAAAGCATTATTATATAAATATAATGAATTATTAAATATGGTATATATTATATTAATATCATTTTTTAATGATATAACTATGACCAAATAAGGAGAACCAGATCTTATTTGACAAAATATGCATAAAAATATTCAATAATTAATATCCGAACAATGACCAACAATGAAATGTTACTAACAAACAAATTATAATAAGATCATATAGGATATAATAAAAAATTTTATGGTTATGGAATAATTCAATGATATTATTTAAATAATTATACATTAGTTTTGGATACATACAAGAGATATTAGATCTAAGGAAAGGGATAATTTTACAATCTCAATATTATCTGAGATTGTATATACATATTTATTTACTGGGGCATATTTATCTTCCATGTCCATGTTTCATAAATATATAGTGTTAATTTTATTATTATTAAATTATTTAAATTCAATATTACCTATTGGAAATTTTTTATTAAATAGTATGTAATCAATAGTTTTTTGTTATTTGATATGAGGTACATTTGGGATTTTCCAAAAAAAAGTATGAGGTGAATTTTTTTTAACTTATATAGAATGAACAAAATTTTACTTCTTCATAGCACCTTATTTCGATGAATATTTATCTACATGATTTAATATATCTTTATAAAAAATTTATTTCATTTAAAATCAGATGACATTTTGAGAAAATAAATCATTTTTGAATAAGAAAGGATATTTTCCTCAAGAATTAATCTCAAGTGTTCAATAAAAATTATATTCCATATAAGATGGATTTTTTTAATATTTTTACGTTTCAATTATAATAATGTTATTTTTACAATGATTTTATTGTGTTTATGATTGAATTATATTTATTAAATCCATATTTTTACATTTATTTTGTGAACGTTGAATGATGTTTAATGAAATGCATTTTAATCCATGGGTTATGATGAATGATTAATGTTATTATGGAAAAAATAAGAATAATTTCATTATGAGATGGGTTGTACCTATATATCCATCCAATTAATTGGTTAAAGATATATATCTCATGATATGAAAATGGTTGGAATGGTAAATGATCATGTTTAAGTAATAAAGGGATGGAATGTGGTGTGAAGTTGGTTCATAAATTGAATTTGTCCACTATGATGGTCTTGGAAATGAGTCTTGGCTAATATGAAATGCTTTTCTATGCTTATTTGTATTCCAAAAAACAAAATGTCTTATGTAATGACTTTTCAAATTATTTTCATTGATTTTTATGGGCTATCATGATTTATCCCATAGAATGATATCACGGTTTTTCATATACATCATAAGATTTTCAAATGTTATGTTTCTATGTCTTTTGATTATGATATGATTGATATCTCCCTTATTTACCCTTAATGAGAATATGAGCTCAAACTTTCATATGTTTCCATTTCATAGTTCCTGAAGAATGGTAATAAAAAAGATATATAAAAAAGGGGACTAATTAGGAAGAAATAATTGGGATACAATGAATATTTATTATGAACTTGTAGTATATATTTTCCGATTTCTATAGAAACTATACTTAAACAGTCCAATAATTGATTTGTTATATTTTATAATTAATATTCTTCAACATTGAAGTAATATCAACTTATGTAATGTACGTTCGTTATAACAACTTTCAATTCATGAAGGATTATTGCAAGGGATTAATGGTAGACAACCATCATGGGTACCCTTTCCATGGATAAAACTATCATATTAATGGATGAAATACTTGAAACCCATAGAGACAAACACTTGGATAAATCCTGCATCACCACTAGTGATATGAGAGTTCTCAACTCCACATCTAAATTTTAATATATATTTCCCTGGAATGTAATGACTCACGAGATATTCCACAACCCCCACCACCAGGGTATGGGGTAGGATCCTATCTGTTGAGGTGGAAAATTCTAAAACATGAAGTCCATAATATACCAAAATCCCTCTAAAAAAATATAAATGGATAAAATTTTAGATTCCTTCAAGGGACACATACTACAGTCATCAATACCATAATAATCTTCCGTCATCTCCAACTCCACTATATAAGTAGAGGATACATCAGGATATATTTTGTACCATCTAATAAAGATATTAAACTAATTGTGAAACAAACTCATAATTCCATTGCTAAATAGTAAGTGGTTGTTGGTACCAAATCCTATATGGAAAATGTCACGATGATAAATTTTCCTCCATAAGCTCCCCCAATGTTTGATGGTATATTGTCATGGGTGATTTCTCATATGTTTGAAAATTATTATCTATGAATGTAAATACTAAGATTCTCAATATATTAATTTTAGATATCATATAGATTATTTTCATGATTTAGATCTAAGATTAAGTGTGATTCTATGGAATGATGTTCCTAGAATAAATCAGTAAATCATATTAAATATCAAACAAATTTAGTTTTACTGAAACTGTGGAATTAAACCCAAATAGGGAATGAATAAGAAATCAGAGGTCACTGTTTTCTCCAGAATGCAAGTTTTAACCAAGGTAGGACATAACCCTTTTCAACGCAGGCATGTTGTAAATAATTCATTGTGGTTGTAAATAAATGAAATAAATAAAATAATTAAACTTTTTTTAATTAATTTTTTATTTAGGGAATAATTCGTTTATTAAATATATTACTACTAATTTTTCCTATGATGTTGGGCTATTCTTGGGAGACCTAGAGGTTGTTGGATGGTCACATTCTTGGAAAATGATGATGGACCGAGATCAAATCATGGATCGTAGTTCAAACAGAGTTATTGGATATTTTTAATGATAGAAATCCAACCATTTTTCATTAATTATTGATCCATACTCTATGTAGGTTGTATATTTATTTCCATCCCAATTCTTAATCAGAAGAAAATACAGATAAATTACAAGAATTGAATTGATACATGCATCATCAGTAGATTTATTTTTATAGAATTATTGTTTTTATTGGTTCACTATTTTATCTCTATTCAAAATACCATACTATATAACTTAATTGTGTTCAAATGAACAATGATGATGTTTTTTCCACCCATTTTATTGATTTTCATCTCTTCCCATGTTCAATGCACTTTCATTATGGGTGTATCCTTTTTGGCTCATGGGTTAATGAATAATGTGTATTTGATCATTGTCTAACCATTATTTGATGAAATAGATCAATATCATTGGTATGTTTCATGATATGTCATGTGATAATGGTGAGATGAAACATGTGGATTATAATAGGTGGATTAGAATGGATTTTTGATTTCGTTCAACTATATTTTTGATGCACGACAACAGTGTCTCGATGAGGTGATTTTTGAGTGGAATCGAGTCTAAATTTTTGTCGATTAGTGTTAGAATGGTATGAACAAACCCCAATATAAATGTTCTAGTGAGGACCAAAACGTTGTAAATTATTTGGATGATTCAAAATAAATATCCACAGATATAGGAAATCTAGAACAACATGGCTTGTATTTAGAGATACACTCCATGTGGGCCCCCTAGAAGTGGTACATGGGTTCCAGCTGAAGTTAAATATTACATGAAATGTGACTCTAAAACATTCCATGTCAACCCTTTTGTGTGGATTGGAATTTAAATATGGAATTATAAGGACATGGGAAAAATGTACGGCCAAGGGGCACATCGTGAACTTGTACATGGTAACAACCTGGTGTAAACTAGATAGTTGATGAAGATGACCACCTTACATGGGAATGTTCAGGTGACATGGTAATGAAACTATTTTTCTCTACATGATGTGTTCTTATTCAACATGCTATGTATATGGAGACATACAAGTCGTGTGAGGGTTTCCCACACTGGAAGACTTCTGGATAGCTGGATATTCCATGTACCAGATTGTACATGTACTGTACCCCCTTCAAAAATGTTTATAGATTTCTATTTCCTTATTTTGGAACATTATAGGATAAGGGTGTTCTTTGTTTGATTTCATTTTAAGTTACATGTCATAACGACTTCTATATCATTGGATTGTGATCCTATTTAGAGATTGGGATTCAGATTGAGTTGTGGTGTCCCTCAATGAGACTGGAGTGTGATCCTCTGTGAACTTTTTTCCCTAGGTGGGGTTTATTAAATTGGTATAACCACCCTAATACGGGTGTTGATCCTAAATATATTAGGTTACATTGATATTGTTTTTTGTAACATTGATATATCACCATCTATGTAGAGGGTTGATTCAGATTGGGTTTTCCGTGTCCCCAAGGGTTTTTGTGTATGACCCCCTATCTGAGTATCAGAGTATTATTAGGCCAATGATCTATCTTGGGTGGATCCCAATGATGTATAAATCCTATTTTAGTGTCTCTAATGATATCTTGGCTCATGAAAATAACTCATTAATAATGGGAATTATTTCGAGCATAATCTTATGGCTAATATTTGGTTATGACCACTGGGTAGCGTGGTGTCTTTCCTGAGTATATCTCATTGTTATTGTTAGGAATTGACTATTATGTATAGTATTGAACTGAATATGATTTCTTCTTAATGATATGTTTTTTTAATTTTACTATTATGTTTTGTTATACTCACCTCTTCATATTCATTGATAAGATGTGTTGTGTCTTACAAAGACAATGACCCTCGTGATGGTATCCTAGCAATAGATGGACTGATTCGACCATAGCTCAATATTGAAAAACTGATGTGTTTACTGGGATATTTATTTACAAATATTACACAACCTTAGAAGAGGTTATTATTATTAAAATATCTTATTGGGTTTTTACTTAACCCTTATCCATATTTAGTAATTTATTGTCATAATTTGTTGCCGCATCTTAGATGTATCCATGCATTATTTCTGGTGTTTTACATTTCAACGTCAGGTGGGTGTGGAGATGTGTGATTGTGTATAGGTGTTTGAGTCTAATTCCATCAATTCATTCTATATTACTACTCATCATTGGACTCCATCACATGGCCTTTTGGAGGTAGGGTTGGGGTAATCACTGTTCATACCTTGGTGGTTCAAGTCATGATAGAGTATTATTAGAGCCATCGATTCTACCTTAGGATAAAATATGGTGATTTTGGCATGGGGAAATAGTGTTTAGTGTTTTAATTTTAGTTTACTTTATATAGAATGAAGTGTTGTTATGGATACTGACGTACCAAAATATAAAGACTGTAATCACAGGAAATTGGACTCGGAACATGTAAAAATTGGTTGCATGGAATTTTTTTAACATGAATCAAATAGAAATGATTTTTTTCATTCCATTCATGATTAATTTACCAAGATTTAATATTTTGATCATGGTATATATTGTTTTATATCAATATGCCTCCACACAAATAGCCAGTAATGATTCCACTATATGATTATAAGGATGCTTCACCTAGTGACGAGGAATTTGTTTTGCAGTGTGTGTTAGAGATAGAACCTTTGGGAGGTTTACCATCTATATCACCACACATTGAGAATAAAATAGCACTATAAGTATTGGTTGTGGATGAACATAGTATGATATCTTTACTAAAGTTATATATGGAGGAACCTCACAAGTTTCAGAGTGAACCATACTCCCCAGTAACAGAGGACATGCTTGAGGTAGTAACTAAAATTTTCATCATTTTGAGGATTCATATGTATCATATATCAGTCCTCATATTGTGTCTTATTTAGGGCTCTTATGAGTTATGGGGGATCTTATTGACTCATTCACATAATGAGACACTACCTCCAATCTAGACATTGATCATCTCTCCATGAAGTAGTTCTTGTTGGACTCTTCATGTATTAATCATGTTTTAATGATAAAAAATTTTATTCATTCTATAAACCATGTTAATTATATGTAATCTATCTCACATCAAATGTAAAATTGTTTAGTAAAATCTATCCAAAGTAAGTGTTATACACTCAGTTTGGTTACAATAAACATTCTTTTGATTCACTTTTTAATGATTTTTCTGACAAATTATTGTGTTTAATTCATACAATAAATATAACTGCTAAAGTCTGAATACCAATATTTTCCTATGTCTGAGACCCCGTGACCATGAGACACTGTGACCATGATACACCGTGACGTCCATACACCGTGACATCCAAACACCATTAAATCTAGAAACCATGAAATCCAAACACTGTGACATCCCTACGCCATCACATTTAGACACTGTGACATCTAGACATCTTGACATCTGAACACCGTAAACCAGACACTGTGAATAAGACACTGTGGGAAGGAGACACCGTTTTCATGACATATTGTGACACCTTTTCATAATATGTTATTTCGTCTTTTAATTTAATATATAATGTTCATATTTGAATATTTTAATGCATTGACATAATTAATATTTCTTTTGTAGATATTACGAGGTAAGACATGCAGAATACATGCAACATGTCAGCTCAAACACGTTCCCTTCAAGATGAAGGAGTATTGTGGCCCAAGAAAAATGAGAAGTGTGGAATGATACTAAAAAGTAAAACAAGATAGTGGATATGATCATAACAATAAAGAATACACTTAGATAATTCTTGAATAATTAATTGACTCATGTAACTCAATGCTGCAGAAGAACACAAAAATCATACTGGAATCTCAAGAGCATCTTCACACTGTCAAACATCACGAAGAACATGAGCCAAATATTTCTTACTTGCGACACTTTTCTTTCCATACGAGGACTTGAGTTCTTCATTTTCTTTTATCTAAAAAAATCCAGAGCTACAAATACTAACACTCAGAGCACTTCTAAACCTATCTCAATATTTCTGCTCTATTGTGTATCATTTTATTAACTTCTGAGCTATGTGTGTATCTGTATAACAACACACTCTGTCTCCTTCATTAAAGTGAAGGATAAAAGATATACTTACTCAAAAATATTTTTACAATTATTTATACCCAATTATAAGTGTGGAAGAGGTCCCTATGTGGACTGGTTGTTTGTACCCAAGAAGAACTGTGGAAGAGTTCCCTATGTGACCTGGACTGTCATTTGAACTTTTTTCAATCCCCTATCCAGGGTGTGGAACAAGTTTATTTATATAAAATTCTTAGTGGAAGGTGATCACTAAGTGGATTGGATTAGGACTTGTCTTTATACTGAACCATTTTTTTCAAATCCACTGTGTGGCTTAATTTAGTCCTCTTTGTTTTAATGCTTTATTGTATAATTCAGATATCACTAAAATCACTATGATAATTACACTTGGAAAGAATTTATAATTGTCTTTTCTTAGTATAATATCTTCAAATGTAATATTAATAATTGACATTAAGATTACTGAGTACTAATAAAACTTTTAGAAGTTATTTAAAAAGTCAAACTCTTATAACAATATAACCTTGATTAACTGCACTATTTTTAATATTTTGGGGAAACATTTTAGAAATACTTTTAACTATTTTTTATAGATACTCAATTCACCCCCCCCCCCCTCTTGAGTAATCTACTAGGAAAAATAGTTTTATTAGTACACATTTTGATTAGTACACATACATAAGATTTGCTATCTACATTTGGAATGAATAATCCTGGAAGTGTACGCAGAGAGGTTTATTGATCTCTCACACTACTCCTTGTATATGGTGTTAGATTATATCTTCAAGGATCAAAACTTTATGTAGAGATTATAATGAAACATCATGGAATCATTGGAATGAGTTTTCATTCCCTGTTTTCCTTTACAATTGAGTGATTTAGGGTGATGTACAGATTTATGGCTGAGAAGACATAAATATTGGGTGCTACTAGTTGGAACACAGTATCTGAGACCTTGGTAGAAGGAAGATGATGAAAATAAAATGGATCCAAGTGTGTCAAACACTTCAAGCAGTGATCACAGGGAATAAGGCCCGTCATGAAGGTCTCTCTATGAGGATTAAGTCAGCTAAGGGACAGGATGTGTTTATAATGTGATTGTTAGGGAAATATGGGTTGATATTGTTCAAACTATCATACAAATAATCTTGTGATAGTTAATGGGAGGTCAATATATAAGAAAATAATGGAGCAGGGTGGTATGTAGGGTTGAAAATTTGGAAGTGCGTTCATTAGGGAATTAGAAGGTGGTCATAGATTACACTTATTACCACTACCACCCTAGGTGGTTCGCACCAGGATTAGGGAGATGGTAGATATGGATGAGGTCTGCAAAAAGATATAAATTCTTATGACCCCAAAGAATTAGGGATGTCATAATGTATGAAATTTGTCTTTTGAAATTTATATAAATCATTGATAGACATTGGTTCAAGTAATTCCTTCATTTCCACTTAGCTGGTTTGACTCATAGATATTATGGTTAATCTATTTGATCAATACACGTAGTTGGAGACTTTGACAAGAAATTACTATATAAATATTCACTTATAATGATAGTGAAATATGATGCTTATAAGTGACAGTTTTTATGGGATCACTTCATTGTGATAATGACACCTTATGATGGTATCTTAGTTATGGATTATATATAAAAATTTCATGCCCACATTTACTATTTTTGTCAATGTTTGTGGTTTCTCCACTGTGATGAAATGATGTTTTCCATTGTTAGAGAAAAGCAGAGCATGGAGGAGTTAGATGAGCTTAGTAATAGGAGTGTGAGCCTAATTACTAAAGAGTTTGGTATAATTCCTCTAGGTGTAATGAATTTTTTATGATACTAGATTCTTATGGTGGTGGTAGAGTATTGAGACATTTTTCCAGATGATGTACCAGGACTACCTCGTAATGGAGAAAAAATATTTTGCATTTTCCATAATCTTGGGATAATACCTGTATCTTCACCATCATAATGGATGTCTCCCACATAACATTGGGATCTAATGGTGCAATTTGAACACATTCTAGGGAAGGGTGTGTAAGACGTAGTGTTTTCCCCTGGGTTGCCCAGTGTTGTTCACCAATGAGGACAAGATCAAGATAATATATATGGATTACATGATCTTTAATCAAGTGGATGTGAAAAATAATTATCCACCACCAAGGATTGAAAATATCATTGATCAATTGATATTGGTGTGATGGTTCATGAAGACTGGCCTCTAATAAGGTTATCTCCAGCTGTGATTCTGAGTTGTGTATATATTGATGATGAAATTCAGATGTCAATATAGTCAATAGGATTACCTGGTGATAACTTTTGGCATGATGAACACCACAATAGTATTTATGAGACTCATGAAATGGATCATTTAACACATTTTAGACAACTTTATGGTAGTCAAAATGATGAAACCTTATTGTATTCAGCATCTGAGTAGGGTCATGAGAGAAGCTTGAGGATGGTCTTAGATATACTTTGAGTGCAACATATTTATATAAATCTCTATATGATTTATTTTTGTATTTGAGAGGTAAATTTTTTGGGACACATCATCTTAGTGGTTGGAGTAGTAGTGGACTTGTAAAAGGATGAGGCATTTCATTTTTGGGAGAAACCCAAGATTGTTTCCAATGTGTGGATTTTACTTTGGTTGGAAGGGTACAAATTTATGTTTTTACCCAAATTCACTAAATTGGAAGCAACATTGATATATTTTACTCATAATGTAAAGCCATTCACATGGATATAACGGTGTTATATGTTATTTTTGCAAGTAAGAAAGCAGTTTTTGAGTGCTCCCATCATTATATTTCCATAGGGTTGTGTAATGTATGTAGTGTTCTATGATTCATTAAGGGCCATACATTTTTGTGTTCTAATGAAGAAGAAATAGGTTATTTCTTATGGTCTATTCTAGAAAAGACCAAATGAGCATAAATATGTGATCCATAGTCTTGAGTTTCTATAAGTGGTATTCACATTGAATAATTGGTGAAACTACCAGATGAAAGTGAGGTTTATCATTTAATCAAACCCTAGGAGGCCCACTATATATTCTCATAGAAGGATCATAAAATTATATATAGGTAATGGCTAGAGTTATTATAGGAATATAAAATTGGAACTTTCTATACTCCTTGTTAAGGGAATGGGGTACCAAACACTCTTATAAAATGTCATTATTATTAGTTATTGGTTGAGGAGTCGGTGAAGTTATCCTTGTCACAATTGTCCATTGTTGGAAATGTTAGTGCTTCATATATTTTGTTTGTGTATTTTAAACCTCTAATTATATAGTTAATTGGGGATTCATATAGAGGATATACCGACTATTAGATTTTATATTCTCATATATCTGTTGTAAAAACTGTCAATGGATAATTTGAAGTCTGTGAGTTATTTATCATTTTCAAAAGATGGATGATGAAACCATTGATGTTGTGAGAAGTGGTGTTATTATATTTTCATACAACCCATTTAGCGGTACATCGACATGTGGAAAATTTTTACTAGGACCTTAGACAATTTTTGGTGTTCATGCATCTAGAAGGGAGTTATAGAGTTTGTCTCTTGATGCCTCAATTGCAATAGGTGAAAGCTACACACCAGGATTTAGTAGTTGTAGCTCAACCACTTGATGTTCTACAGATGAAGTTGGATGGATATCAACCAAAATTGTAACAAGATTACCACATACATGTAGGGGGCACGATTCCATCTACGTGATCGTAGAATGACTAACCAGTTTGACCAACTTCCTAGCAATTTGAGAGGAGATTTAATTAAAGATATTGGAGAACCTCTACGAAAAATAGATACTTCTACACCATGGAGGTCCGTTGAAAATCCATTCTAAACGTGATGATCATTTCACATCTAGATTGAGGAAGGGATTAAATGAGGATTCCATGAATTAGATTCACTTGATAAAAGTGATTCACCACCAAAATGGTGGCTAGATAGAGAAAACTATCTAGTTCATTGAGGACATGTTGTGGGATTTCATGTTGGTCTTTGACATATTTTATAGGATCACATAATCTTGGAGGCATTTTAATACAAAAAGAACCAATATGACACTATTATTATGGAACTATTAGAGGCTTTTCACAGACAACCATTCAAATCATGACATTGCTGGACTTATCCAAGAATGTTAGTACTCGTGGACCTAGAGTTAGTGTGAGACAATAAAAATAAGGTGAATATCATATAGGAGAAAATGATGACTATGTATTTGTATCATAAGTCATATGAGGATTATTAATTAATACCTTAGGAGTTCAATGATGGAGATAATGTGTTCCCTAGGGTGTCACCTTGACATGGATTCAAGATATTTGGCTAGACTAATATGTTATTTATGATGAAAATTAGTCCATTTCAGATACCATGTAGACCTGGTGAGGAGGCATATGTATTAACTGAACCAGCGATGTTAGACTAGGTACATGACATATTACACATGTTGCAGATAAAGAGATATGTTCATGCCCCATCACATTTTATTAAGTGAGGAGAGATTGACATTGTAGATGATTAGTCATTTCAAAGTACCCAATGGATACCAATGATCGATAGTTTTTTATCCTTATTGAGTTATTGACTCCCCTTGTTCATGTCAACTATTACAATGGGAATCTTCAAGATATCTCATAGGAGTGGGAGACCTAGATGTGATACCTATACCCTATCATATTTAGTATGTTATCACATTTTTAGATAAAATTCCATAAGGTGAGGATGATTTAATGACTCAAACATCCCATATATTAATTTTTTATATTTTATAGATTATTTTATAGATGAGTTATTGAGATGGAATGTGATTATGGGGCCCAGTGTGTCCGGAATAATTTATTGAAATATATTTAAAACACATTTGTAATTGTTTCCTAGAAAATTAGAAAAAACCCAAATGGTTTCCCTCATTATAAATTTGAGGGTAATGTTGAGATAAGAATGAAGGTTTTACAGAAGAAATAAAATAAACATTGATGGTTCATGTCGTTTACAATAAATTTATCGCATTAATAATCAAATGAAATACCTAAAATAATTAATTTTTTAATTATTTTTTATCACAATGACTAATTTATTTTTTTAACATATGACTATTTATTTTTTCTCTATCTTATGAACTAACCCGTAGTGGCATATATGATATTAATGGAGAGATTTCTCACTGGTCAACAATGGAAACTGATCAGATCATGGTTTGTCGCACCAACGAAGTTCGTGGATAGTGTCAATGTCATCAACAAAATAGTTCTTCACTAATGAATGATCCAATATCCAAGTATACTATTTTTTTGTGATTTACATCAATTTTATTTTTCCGAGATGAATTTGGATCAATTCCATATATGGAATGTATATGCATGTCATCATTAGAATAAGTTTTATGAAAATATTGTTTTTATTAGATTGTGTAATTATCCCTCTTTGTTCGTCTCCCTACACAAAAATAGATCAATTCCAATTGATTAAATGCCTAGGTTTGTTCCACAGTTTTTTGGTATTTTTGATTTCTTTACCCATTCTTTTCAAGATCGTCATGGTAATTTCCTTTTTTTCTAATGATTCTAAAATTACATGGTGATTTACTATTGTGTGATTTTCCTTTAATGAAATGAATCAATACTGTGGGGTGTGGTTCATAATCAGTGGTGAGATGAAGGTGTGATAAATGTATTAGAAGATTAACGGTGGATCAAAATTTATTTTATGTTCTCATTCATGCCATTTTTTAACACATGACAATGGTTACTTGATGAAATAATTTTTAATTAAATTGAAATCCGAATTTCAATCGATCGATGTGGGAAAGGACTAGTCAAACCCCAAATAATATAATTCAGTTGTAGGTGGAGGTGAAGGATGATGTGGAAATGATCTTAATAGATCATGGAAATCTAAGAAAACATGGAATGTATTTCAAGATACATGTTGTGTTGTCCCCATTACTATGTTAATAGGGTTCTAGATAATGATAAATGTCACACACCATGTGAATGGGTCACACGCCACTGGAACCCTTTTTTTGTGTATTTTCATGTAATTTAGGAAGTACATAGATACATAATAAATTACATATCCAAGTGGCATGCAGAATACTTTAGCACTGAATAAATCTAGTATACGTGGCTGATAAACAAGCATGACCATAATACACAAGCACGGCTAGGCGACATAAGAAGGGTACCTTGTGACCCTACACACAATTTACTTTTTCTACACACTATGTATGTGGATACTTACTTGTCGTGTGATGGTTTTACACACTAGAAGATATTGGTATAGATTGCTATACCATGTATGCTCTTTCATATTGTTTGAAGCTCTTCATTTCATTAATTCATACTAGTATTGGTGAGTTTTATACAATGTTAAATTACCTTAATGTTATATTATATAATTACATACAAATAATTGTAATTTTTCCCCTCTAGAGGCGGAGCCCCAGATAGAGTTCTAGTGACCCTATGCATGACTGGACTAAGATCCTCATTTATATTTGTTTCCTAGGAGGGGTTTTTGGAATCGGTATCAACTACTAAAGTAGGGTGTTAAAACCCTATTTATTATGAAGTAACAATTTTTTTGGTATCCATGACCTATAATCCTCTATGTAGTTAGTTCAACTAGATTGGGTTCATAAAATCCCCTAGAGGTTCTATGTCTTACACCCTCTTAGAATAGTCAGGTCTTCATAGAGGGGAACAATGATCTGGACCTCTCCATTGAGTGTCTCTGATAATAGCATGGATCCTGGAGGGGAATCACCTAGAATGAGTGTTTCTTCAAGAAACAACCTATGGATGATAGTTGGTTATGAATTACAGGTGGAGTGGTATATTTCTTGAGTATATCATAGTTCTTCCATTATAAATTTATTATTATATCTTGTAATTAGTTTAATATACATGTTCCTACTTGATAAGTGTTTTTAGGGTGTCATATTGACCATATATATACACATACCTACATGGTATTGGCCCACACATGTCATTTTTTATGAAAAAAATGACCATTTTGACTGTGTCCTTGGAGGATAGGGAGTAGGATGAGAGTATAAACGGTTGGACTGACCAAAGTGTGTATTTAGAGTTTTCTCTTTTGTTAGCCCTTGAAATTGGATCGGTTTTTACTCCTTATAGTTTCTCTAGGTATCTATTTGGGACCATTTTCATCTTTTTGTACTTTTCTATCGCAATCAATTGTGGTATCATAGATGATTACATTCATCATTATAGTTATTTTTCAATTTAGTGTCATGTGGGATAGGAAATGTTTGGATGTGTGTAGGTAATTAATGATAATTCCTCCTATTTGAGGGATACGCCTACTCAATGATAGACACCATCCCATAGCCTATTGGAGGCGGGCTTGGGGTAGTCGTGGGATTGACCCCAACATGTCTTGTCATGATAGAGAACATTTATATTGATGCTTCCCCCAACATCTTGAAAATAATCTATAAGATGAGGGGTGATCAAGATAAATAATAACCTATAAAAATGATCTATAGGAGGAACTATTGTGTGAAATTATTACCACAAACTAGTTTCCAGACATTTCTAGCCACTTACAACCCTATCCTTTACCATCTATGAGGTTCTAACTAAGGTTCGTGTTGTGTACCTTCACAAAAATTATATGGAAAATGATCAACCACCTATAAGAAACCCATGAGAACCATTTATGTACACATGAACACATTAAATAAATACAACAATAGTTCTGGAATGTGTTCGTTACAACACTCTAATTGGATCAACAACGTAACTTATTTGGGTAAATCCAAGGTTTTCTATGTACATATATTTGTAACCTCACCATATGTATATGGATGATTATTTTAGAGTCCTTCATGTATAGAATAGGAGCCAATTCATTACAATTATTTCTAATTAATCCATATCAAATAATGAAAACAATACAGTGAGGGAATCCCAACAATCAATGAGAGATTATCATCTCTAAACATTTCCACTTTTAATGATGGAATGGTGAAGACCCTATATGATCACAAAAACATGGACAGTGGTGTAGAGTATTAGTGAGAACACCAAACTTTTGGGGTGGTACAATTCTATGATGACCAACCAGTATGTTCCCACACTTCCTTACATGCACTAGCACCTTAATATGGGAAAATGTGATACTGAACACATAAGACCATATGAAACCATAACAGAGGGTGAAATAAAATCTTCAATATCTATGTAAAATTAGGGTCTTGTAAGATATAATGGATCACCACTAAACATATATATGAGTAGAAACCACGTAAATAATATTTCTGAGGAGATATCTCTTTTAACTAAATTGACCAACTAATCCTCCAAGGTGTGCCCTCCAGGGTTGTGGAAGGAAGTCCAACATGCAAAATCTTGGTGGGTATTAATGTATCTTCGTGATTTATACAAATCTATGTCTTACCCATGACTCCAACCCTAGATGACTAGTGTGACATCCCACATCTAAATCTCAAAACTCATGCCTCTTGAGCTAACATTATAGATAAAGTGTAAACAATAAGTACCATAACTCTGATGACGTGATATTTTATTCATCATTAATATTGAGTAATTATTGTTGAATAAATTTAATATATTTTATAAAGGGATGACATATCCATAATGTGTGGATCACATTCTTCTTCCATTGACATTAGTAATCATTGTCCCAATTTTTTCAGTGGTACATGTTTTCCAATTAAAACTTGTTCCACATGACCTATTGAGGTGGACTAATTCTTATAATTTAGTGTAATATGATCTGTAAAAACTACAATATTTTTTTACAACATGGAGGGACATGTTTTTTTATAATTTTATTAGTCATAGGTCTATTATTAGATATAATGTTATATGTAAAAAATTTCTCTATCTATTCATACCCACCATGCCATTAAAAAAATATATGAACTCCCCAAAATAAACAAGATGTATAATTATAGAATTTAAGTATACATTCCCATAAGAAGACACTTATAAACTTCATATATGATAATAATTCTTAGGAAAAAATTTTGGTGATGTACATAGATAATATCAAAGATATAATGGTCTATTGAGTCGCATAATAGAGAAATATAAATGGATTTCAGATGATGATATCACCATTTATAAGAAGAATTATAGTATACCAAGAATTAGCGAAACCCATCACCCCATTAGGACAGGTTTGTAAGAGTGTATGGGATAATACATCCACCATTGAGAAAACTCAGTCCCCTCGACCAATCAAAATTTAGGAACCTCCATGATACATTCCATTCCATGTGAATCCTTTCTATAAAAACACCTCTCAAGAAATTCTCTAGGGATAGACACCCAATGTACCATTTTTATTGTGAATATACTAGGTATAATATATCATGGATGATCATGTCATAGTTTAAAATACCTATGACTAAGAATAGAACCTCTCCAAGTTTTCATATTTTAGGATAAAAGTGGACATGTCTTCTAAATATTCCAACTACTTTCCCTTTGAAATTTTCCATTTTTGTAGTATCAAAGAGTTATTCATCTTTAATGATTATCTTTAGGACCAGGTAGAGAATCGTCAGGTCGAGCTGAGTGACATCCAAAAACAAGTGACATATGTTTATCCGACCCCTGATTATATTGATTTGGACACTAATGAATGGTTATTGGTTCTTAGAATAGGTATATATAGGTTTTATGATTTTCTATCTCACAAAAAAATTTATATAACCCCTAGAATAATATATATTCAACTAAGAAAAATAGAACCCTATGTGGTCACTGAACCTTCTCCAACATCATCATCAACTTTACAACCCTCTATTTCTTAAATGAATTGTAATTAGTATTTCTTAGATAATAATGATTCTCCAATAATTAAAAAATAATAAGAAATATCTATTATTTCATGTCTTTTGAAATGCTATAAGGCCCTATAATTCACCTATTTTTTAGAAATCCACTGATGATATTAAATTTTATGTGTCTATTAATTCCATTAGGATGGAGGAAAGCACATAACAATGTAGGAAACAAAATAATCTAGCCCGTTCATGAATCTATGGTCAACTCCATTGAGAAAAAAATTCATGAATCATGATTCTATGAAAAAATCTCAAGAATGAGATTTAGAAAAGACAGTTCGTACTATTGAAACAAAGAAATATGTGTTACATTGTGGTTGTTGATAATATCCACCAGATATTTCACTACCATGTATTACACTATAGCCTTCCAATTTGGTTTATTATATGGATAAACCATGGTGTCCAGTTCTCACCTGTAGAATGAGCTAGTTCAATTAAAAAAAACATAAAATGAAAAATAATACATTATACTAGTAGAATATTATGATAATGACCATTTTATCCCTATTCCCTTATATATTATCTATAATCATGAAATCTGATAAAGGGAAAACAATAGTAAGAAGTAATATGCTCCTCACTCAAATGACTGATCAATTACAACACCCCTCCAGTATAATGAAATGAATATCAATCATTGATAAAATTATCTTGTTAAAAAAGATGTCGGCGGATCTTAATAAGGCCTAGAGGACACCTCTATTGTATGAAACTGAGTTTGGTTCTAATTTAGCATACCACATAAAAGAAAGAAATCAATAAAAGTGAAATTCCATGATCTCTTTCTCTGAGGAACACAAGTGTGACTCCATTATTGGTAACACATGCCACTCTAAGTCACTATCCAATTTAGTGATATGGAAATATATCATTTAATAGTAGAAATAAGATATAATATTAAACATATAAAAAACTATACACTCAGATTAATGGGGATCATAGATAAATATTTGACCACATATAATATAATGATCTATGGATATGGAGAAACTAAGAAGAAAACAATATGAAAGATTCAGTTGGAGGCCAATAATGTAGATATGATAGAAGAAACTGAGATCGTGATTGTATCATAGGAAAACTACACTAATTATTTATTTGGGAGTCTATGAGATCATATTTGTGAAACAATTATTTATTCATATCAACACTTCCTCATATTATTCCTTCATTATCATGTTGGGTTTGTCCATGGTGATGATGCCCCCATCAAATCCTTTGAATCAAATCATATGGATGATGTATATTAAAATAGGAAGTTGAGTTACCATTTATCGATGATTTTGTGTGTCTTAGTGACCATAATTACTTGAGATTCTCCTTGACAGACCCTTGGGTATATTTTAATTATATATTTAACCAACTTATCCATCATGTTGAGGCAATACCCCTGGACCATTGGAGGAATTTAACCATCCCTAAGAGGAATAAATTCCCACATATTACCTCACATTCCTATAATGGATAGGTTTAATTGAGGCTAGATATACCCTCTCCCATTTTATAAAAATATTTATTCCCCTTGATTACCAATTCCTTCCAGCATCGTGTATTCTAAAGAATGAGTTTGAGCCGTTTGAATTCAACCCACCATGATTTTTCCGACATAAAAGGATGAAATCCTCATTAGAAGACAGAAAGGGTTGGCACACGATCTTTTTAAAGATGATATCTATAAATAAGTATTACCTTATGATTCCACCCCATATAAATAAAATGATTGCATGTACTAACAATCACCAACACTCAATGATTTTCCCCTTCTAATAATCCTATCATCTCCAGCAATGATGGTGATTTGGATGATTCCACACCCACCTTCATGGAATGGATCACCAAAACTATATATTAATTTAGTTGGGAGAATCTTGATAGTAATTATCATCCATGGTTAACATTGAATAGAGTGGTTATATCCCCCAAGGAGTAGGATAAATAACTATAATTCCATATAAAACACTACAATGTGTTCACCTAGTACTACATGAAAATATCAAGGATTGATCCACAAGATTTCATCCACCTCATTGGGCACCTTATTATCCATATCAATTTCAAATAGTATCCTAGAAATATGTATCACTCCTATTGGACTATGGTTGAAGTAGAATATTATAATTTTAAAAGGGAATCTATTTCATATGAACTTTAAAACCACAAATTGTGAGATAATATTGTTTGAGATAGGAATAAGAACAAAAATCGAAGAGTATTAATTGAAAATTAAGACCTCAAACCTGTATTTTTTAAATAATAATATAATTATCCTAGTGAAATAGGTACCAACTGTAACAACATTAGATTTTGGGAAATACCCTTCATGGATGGATATTCTCAGTAATATAAAATCTGGATGACCCATTAAAGAAATGAAGCCACCACATTTTGTACACCTCAATAAAATATTTTATACCAAGTGTTATCTTCTCAAATGATGAATTATGGAGAAAAAAATCATCACACCATGTATTATATCATTAATATTTCCCTAGAGAAAATTTTTATGAGCTATGTTGATAACATAGTGGTCAAATACTACCAATGACAGGACCATCACAATGATATAGAGATTGTGATTTACCTATTATACTAACATGACCTTAAAATTAACCCCATGAACTATGAATTTAGGGAAACTTATATTATGTTACATATCTTGAGTTTTAGGTGTAGAGGCTTTGAGATACCGTTAGAAAATTTTAGGCCCCTCATCAAAATGATACCCCACATAACCATTTGATGTTATGATGTTTTATATAGCACCAAGATAATATACATATTTTTTCACTAACAAAGAAAAATAGTATATAATTATTTTTAGCATAATGAAAATTGGTGTATCTTAACAGTGTGATGGGGATTACTAGGTGACATTCAAGGAAATTTAGAAATATCTACTACAATATCTGGTAATAATTCCATACATCCCTGGGAACCTTGAATTCCTGTATCTTTACAGCCTTGGAAGGGACACCTAGTGAACTATTAATATAGGAGTATAATTAAGGAATGGAAAATAGTTTGTACTATATCAGTTGATGATGTTTGAAACTGAGACCAAGTATTCATCAATCATGAATATTTTTCTCACATTGGTATTTATTAATAAAAAATAGGGGCACTACCAATAGCATTATTAGATAAAAATATTATCTTATGGTGACCTGATCACGTACATATTCAAAAATCTCATGTTGAGAGGGTAATTCAAAATTTTTATAATAATTATTCAATAATTGAACGTAATGTTCATCAACCAAAATTTTATCAAATATTAGGCTCTTGCAGATTCCATCACCAAATATTCATCATTTCATTAGCTACAAAGTTATATTTACTTCCGAGAGTTATCTATTCTCCATTTTTAATATCCCATTTAATATTTCAATAATCAAAATTATTGGGCCTCTAA
The DNA here is from genome assembly GCA_963277665.1 of Viscum album. Taxonomy (NCBI): domain Eukaryota; kingdom Viridiplantae; phylum Streptophyta; class Magnoliopsida; order Santalales; family Viscaceae; genus Viscum; species Viscum album. The sequence goes on from OY728145.1 coordinate 1,768,556,271, forward strand.
TATTTTTACAAGGAAGAGTCTAAATAATACAAAAATCAAAGGGATTAACTCCTGGGATTTTCCCCATCAATCCCCTATAATCCCCCTAGGAATACTAATTCATTTTGTCGAAAGGTTATACCAATAATTATGTCGACTAATATTTCTTGATAACATGAATCCGGGTGTATCACAAGACCGAGGTTCCATGGATACATTTTTAGGGAGAGTCTAATCTAGTTATCAGGAAGTACAATGGTAATTATGCCATAAAAACAAAAGAATGTCCCCTTTCTAGAGAAAAATCATCTCTTTATCATCCAATTCTCTTTATGGTTGGATGTAACACTTATTCCCTAGTCTCATGATGCCTGATAATATTATTTTTCATACCCATATGCATTCCTCGTAGATCCTAACCAAGATGAAATCATCATTCACATGGATCATGAGAGATTTATCCACATAACATCTGACTAAGAGAAAAAATAGGTGAACCAACACATCACAAAAAAATCATTAATAGAACCTAAAATTTACTATATGATGTAGAAAAAACCTTATTGAATGATTCCCGTCATCAAATACATTTATCACATGATTGTCCCAATGGATCAATCTGATTATGACTTTCTGCATCATTATGTAGTGAAATTCACCCAATGGGATGGTCCCAAAAGTGTTTATGTTATATGTAAATGTATTCTTAAAATAATCATCCTCTATTTCATACATGGGAGGGATGTCCCACATATAGTGGAAACATTCCATTTCAAATATTGTGGGTCCCATAAAAAGGTATGAGTCTCTCTCACTATATCTAATGATAGGGGTTCTTTTGTACCCATATGTTTCATTAATGAATCAAATACACAAATAAGTGTCATGAACATCAATTATATTCCAACTTCACGAATCAACCATAATTTATTATCCACACCACCATATACTCCTAGTCCTTTTTTAAAGCGTAATTCTATTAGTAGACCCCTATGCTACAGTAAATTCTCAATGAAATGGGTTCATCATGAATACTATTAATATTATATAAAATTTGATTCATGTGAAACCCCTCAAAGTGGTCATGACATATTATTTCATTTATTTTAAAATTTGACATATTATATTATTTTAAGATTCCTCAGACCATCCACATAGATAATGTCACAAACACTCATTATTCTAATTTGTATAAGATGAAAAGCATGTTCATCATTTAGTATGACCATAAATATACCTACAATACACTAGTGATTGTAATGGTTGAGGCATTCCAACAAACATTTTATTACATTTTACAAAGTATGGTTGGGCAAAAAAAAGTGATTTCATTACATTCTATTTAATTTCATATGGGAATATCATATATTGACCTTGAATACCAACCATGCAACCACATACTCCATAAACTATTGGACAATGTTGTTGTTACCTATATTTTCATCATTTACATTTCCATGGATAACTATTTATAATTTTCATATAAAAAATAAGAGAGCCAGTTATCCAAATTGAATTCCCTCAATATGAGTAGGCCTTACAGGATTCACCCCATTAAAGTTCATAATAATTGTTTTTCTAAGTGATTCGAAATGTAATTTATACTTTTCTACATCCTTTAGGATAACATGTCAATTAGAATAATGGATATATATGATACATGTAAATAAGACATAAATTATATAACCTTAATGGGAGAGCTCGTTTATCAACCATAATGTTAACTCTAATATTTCATACTCCTTGATCACAAATTATGTGGTACTCCTAACATCTACCATTAATGAAAGGTTCCTCAAATGATATATTTTATAATAATTCACCCATAATAGGGGAATGATGTTAAAATATGTGAAAAAATTATAGTAGCAAGGAATAATAATATAAGACAATTTCCTTATCATATGTAATTAAACCAAAATAATCTTTACCATTAACAAATGATATCAATGTAAATGTCCAAGGCCAATAACATAATCCATTAAAAAATATTCACATCTTTCTCTAATTGAATTAAACCATGGGACTATTTTCATTTTATATGATGCTAAAATGTATTAAAAATCATCATCATTAGTTAATGATAAACTTTGGGTCTATCTCCCCAACCACATGATGTTAAACTACACGATTCATATCTTTATAAGACTATGAAAATCATAATTACCATTTTCATGAGAGATATAATGATTTTAGGATATCATATATTATATTCTACCCAGCCACTAGTTAAATAAAGAGCCTTACCCTTGAAGAAATGTTTATCAATAACTCCCTGATGTACCAATTTGATGTGATTAAATATAAAATGGAATTTTCCCTGATTTTTTATTTCTATCAAGACATACCCTCATGTCTGCCACCACACATTGATTTTTCTTCAATTTGAACCACAATAATCCTTCAGGTTTGAATGGGATCCTTTACTATCATGCGAAATCACCAAATTAGGCCCTCCCACCCATAGAATAATAGAAAATGAAGTAAACCTTAAGACCAGTGAATGTTTTAGTGTTTCTAACATGGTCAAGAGATGACCCAAAATTTTATCACCCCATTCTTGTTTGATGCAGTTGTGGATCTTGGTTTATGTACATGGTCCAAAGCCATTTCCCACCTATTAATCATTATTATTTGTGGTTCAAGTATCAAAATTGATCATTTAACTCCCTTTATACATCTATTATTTCTATAGAGTTTCATTATCCTTATTGTTGTATCCTTCTACACTCGAACACATTGATTAATGAATTCAGTGTTGTTATTTCCATCAAAAGTCATATTTTATTTTATCATGTCATTATCTCCCATGTGATGGGGATTTTTCATCACCATTAATTTATTCCCAAACCAAGGATAGTTCATAGTGGATTTTTATTCATAGTAGGTTCATATATTTAATGATATATAAACATAAATTTTATTCTTTATGAGGACCCATGGGTGAAATCTTATTGACCTTAAACTAAAAGCAGTCTTCTATAATTATATTATGGCTATGAAATGCCTCCTTATTCCACACTCACATTGGGATCTTCCAACCTTTTTTGTCACGTGAGCATCATATGAATATACTTTCTAGTACATTATATTAGACATCAATAATGGACAAATAATCACTTTCTATGATTCACAACCCTAAACAGCAAGCAATCCCCATGGACTAGGCCACATAACTTTAATCTGTGTGAAATTGACTAGACGTGTGTCTCAAATAGTTGGACCCACCTTTCATGAGATCACAAATTCCGATGGAGATCATGTTGGGCCCCTTCATTCTCATTTTGTATGATCTTTTGTACCCGGAAATATCATATCATCCATTTTCTTCTAATCATTTTGACATTAAAATGTATGCATCTAACCCTATGGCCCACAATCCCTATCAAGAATACATCACCATTGGAGGTTCATAGACTAATTATCTCAATTTTAATTTCAATTGCATGTCATTAAACAAGATAGTATAATCCCAATCTATATTCCATAAAACTTTAAATATTTGGAGCCCCATTTGAAATAACACCTTTTTAATGATGATTACATATCACACTACCTTACCCAGAAACATGTGGCCAGATTCCCATTCCATTAGGATATATAGAGAATTCATTAATTCCTATCTCGGTCCCTTTAACAAGCCCTCATTTAACCCATTCCATATTCTATAACATGTCCAACATCAGTTCCTCTTTGTAAAACGATAGAGTTATACATGAAAATGGAAGTTGTATATGCACATTTGCCTAAAATGTGTTTTTAACATCTAAGTGAATATTTTTTGTGGCATTGTGTCTTTAATAACATACATTAAAATCTTGTATATATTTACATACATTACAAAAAATAATTCTCACACGATAAAGTACATATGACCATAATATCTAGACCCTCATAGTTCTAACTAGCATGACCATAAGCCACTAATATATGAAGTAAAAATTACTATTATGTTGAAAGCATAAAAAGGGAATCTTAAGAAATGACATTCTTTTTCTCGCAAGAATAATGATACTTGAAATTTTTTTTGGGTCAAATAGAAGTGGTAAAAACCCTAAGGGTCCTATAGTTGTACCCTAAGTAAAACTAGGTCGTGTAACTAAAAAAACTGGTTTAAAGAAAGGTTAGATTCAATACCTTGTCAATATTCTCCTTTTATATTTGATTTAATGATATGTAAAACTATATTATACAATGTATCTCATTTTAGATAACATTTAGTTTAGGTGATGTTCTCATATCACGCCACATTAAAGATATTTCAGTTGAATCACATGTGAGGGATACATAAAACATGCATACAATTGTCTAGTGGTCCAATTTCTAGATTCCTTCATATTATTGTGGTTTCATTTTCATGAAGTGTATCCAAATGAAGGGGAAAATCCCAAAAATGCTTCGGAGGGATGATTGAATGTTAGAGTTGTGTTGGAGGATGGAGGTGACACATTCATATATCCTATTTATGTAGTGATTGATTATTATAGAATGTTAAATGGAACAAAAAAATGTATAAGGATTTTCATTTTACTGGTACTCCTCAATGGATTATTATGCTTCACAAACACTGGGATGGAAAAGTTTTTGTGACGCCACATCACTAGAATCACTACTATAGAGATGGTTCATGGTATTATTACCATTTAAGCATCATATATGGGTAGTTTCGTCGCACACAAAAAGTTGTGGTAAAACAAACCAACATGACCTTTCTTGTAACACCCCATGTTTTTCTAAAACAAAATAGAAATTCTTGGAACTTTGTTTTAAGTAGATATTTTTAATTATCCTTTAAATAATATCTTTTCGACTTCTATGTTCTAAATTTCAAGAAACTGTCATCTAAAATTGTTTTCAGTATGTTATTTTGAGTCAAATGAAACCAACTTGTTTTTTTTTTGTGAATAGTAACATACCCTTATGAATAGTAATATGAATTGTAATATTACCCTAATGAATAGTAAATATTATTATTATTTTATTTTCTGAAGTATAGAAGATAATAACATCTTGGTTAAATTTTCATTGTGATAATGAAGTAGTTGTAGAATTAGAATTGTTAATTTTTTAATTTAGTATGATTTAATTTAAAAATTAAATTAATAATATTTAGAAAATTCTTTTAAAAAAATGTACTTCATTATTTAAATCTACACGTCGATAAATGGTTTGGGTGAATTTTTGGAATTGTTATGATACAAATGATTTTTTAGTGAATAGAAAAAAACACAGTTTGTAGTTTTGGTGTGTTAATGACATAATTTATGATATAATAATGATGTCATAAATCTGGTCGACTTGTGTATAGTTAAATAAGATGTGATGTGTCCCAAGTGTCTTATACCATGGGAAAATACTATGGGTGAGACCATGGCTTTGCAAATACCACTCATGAGGTGTCCCTTGAAAATTATTAAAATAATACCTTAATTTTATTATAAATACCAACTCTTCCCTTAATTGAATTCATTCCCAATTCTCCCTCAATGAATCCCTGGCCTCCTTACCTTAATATTAGTCCTCCAATGGTTTCCTCAAGCTCCCAAGGTCCCAAACATCGCGTGATAAGGGGTACACTATAGGGTATGAAAATTATCAATTTCTTTCTTTTTCCATTGATGTTCTCCATTATGTTTTATATCTTTCAAGTTTCCATACCATGTTCTTATTTCATTATTATTATTATTGATCTATTCTATAGTATGATTCATTTTTTGGATGGGTTACCCTTATACCCTATCTTCTTAATGTTTTCAAAAACCATCTCGCATAGCCATTGGGCTGCCGAATTTTTGTAAGAGATTTCTCACTTATTCGTTTATTTTGAGATCCTTCCTTATTATTTCTTCATATCTCTTTACCCAAGAAGCATGAAATCACCTAAAATCATGTATATTCTGTATTTTATCCTATTTATGGAAAATTCCTCATAATTATTCTTCTCCTCTCCCACTTATTTAAGAAATAAAAAAATTGTCTGTTTGTGTTGAATTATCCACAACATGGACAATGTGATTTCAATTTCCATTAATTATTTAAAGAATGGTCATGAAACCATTTATATGTTTGAACCAGGTTATAATATATGTGTTATGACTCACCCATGGTTCTGTAATTATTTTGTACTAATGGTTCTAATTTATAAGACAAAACGAGGTTTTTATTTTTCAAAGAACCACTAAAATGATCTCAACGGACATCATTAATCATCATTAATGTTTTAGCTTATAAATCATCCTCATATAAAACATCAACATAATAAATGGTATAAATAATGGTACTAGAAATATGTAAATATCTTTACATTTCAATTCTAGAGTTTCACTTCCAATCGACAAGAATGTCCACCATGAACCAATCATAGAAATCATGTACTGAATTCACCCAAAAACAATGCAAGGAACAAAATACTAACAATTGAAGGTTGAAATGATGTTATGAAATGATCATATAAGATGTTATAAACATGAAACTCTTTCTGTATAATATTAATAACAATCTTTTAAACATTATACAAGAGTTTTAAACAAGTTATAAGTAAGATAAACCCAGGGTAAGGGAATTCTTAATCCGATTTCCATTCTTTGTGTTAACCTTATACTCAATTATTTATGTAATATTTAAATTGTTTGTGTAATGGGTTCTATTTATATTATGTTTTATTATGTGAATTTACAAGATATATACATACTCCATCTACTCTATTAAGTCTCTCTTCAATTTTATGATATTTATAAGGGGATTTTCTTTAAAAATCCTCTTTTTAAATTTGGTTTTATGAAATTACAAAGTAACGTTTTTATAGAATTATTCATGTTGTATGATTATGTTTTGGTTATTGGGAATTTGTATAATGAAGGGTGGGACCTATATCTCCCTCCAATGCATTGTTTATGAGTAGGTTGGAGGTCGGTCGTATGGTTACTCCAAGTGTAACTGCGATGGTTACACAAATTAAGGTAGCCCCGAGGGTTACAAATTATATGGCAGCCAAGAATGGTTACAAGATTATTTATGAAATGCCCCAAGATACCTTTATGATTATATTTATGTTCTCATGTTTTTTTAGATCTTTTTTAAATCTCATGTTACACAAAGTAAGTATACATGGGTGACAAGAATGTATTTTGGAAATGCTTTCATATGTAACGAGTATTCATGGAATAATCATATATTTCCTTATTTTCCATCCCTTATTGAGATTATATGCTCATACCAAGTTTTTAAATGATTTTTCAGAGGTGAATGGATGGGTAATACAAGGAATGAAGCCATTTTAAATGTTAAAGAATTGTCAAGGAGTCTTGTTTTATGTTTTAATGTTTTATATTTTGAAAAAAATGGAAACTATTTTTATGGTATCAAATCTGTAATAATGTGTATTGTCATGAATGTATTGTCCTAATTCTCTAAATCTCTAAACTTTAAAATATCATCAATGTAAAATAAATTGTTTTCTTGACTAAAAATTCAAGATTATGTATGTAATAAGGTTGGGTCCTTATATTTGGTATCATAAGATGATTTAGATAACTTTAGGGGTTAGTGTGATGTTAATAGAATACCATAAATTATTTTCACTCTATGTTTAATTTGAAATGTATTAGCATTTGAAGATTACCATGTTGATTCATCAAGGACATGTTTGGAAAAATGGTTTTCTGTAGAAGGAACAGGGATGTTGAAGAGAAGAGGCACCGACCGAATAACATCCTTCCAGAACTACAGCCCGAAATGGTAGGGATTGAAACCGAGAAGTTTGTGACAGTAGTGGCTCAGTTAACCAAGGAAATAAATGGTGGTGGAATCCATGAAAGAGAACCAATAGTGGTACCATAAAATAACATGACAGTAGTGGAACATTTTATGAGACAACATCCTCCTGCATTTAATGGATCTTCTGACCCAGTAGCAGCTGAAGGATGGATCAAAGCCCTTGAAAATAAATTTGATGTTATGGGATATTCAGAGAATCAAAAGGTAAGTCTTTAAATTTATCATTTTGAAGGGGAAGCTGATCAGTGGTGGTCAATGGTAAGGAATATCTGGGGTAGAGAGGATTTTGATGCCTTAGAGTGGGATGAATTTAAAAGTATTTTCCATGAAAAATATGTTCCTAAGGTGGTGCAACTTAGAATGGAGAAGAAATTACTAGAATTGAAATAGAAGGATTAAGATTAAGTGGATATATATGAAGTGAACTTCACCCGAATGGAAAGGTATGCTCCAAATCTTATTCTGGATCTTCATAGAAAAATCAACTTCTTTTAATCAAGATTGAAGCCAAGGTATCGAAGGGCGTTGGCCTCCCGTGATTTCAAAAGTTATGAGAAACATTTCTAATGTGTTGAGAGGGTAGAGATGGAGTTTGATGATGATCACGTGGATTTTGTCAACAAAGAGATGAAGAGGACAGTTGGCAAGAAATGGGTAAGAATCAACCAATGAAATATGATGGTAAGAAAATACAATTTCCAGTTTGTGAAAAGTGTGGCAAGAAGCACCCTGGGGAATGTATTAGTAGAACTAGGAAGTGTTTTAAATGTTGTAAGTTTGGACATATGTCCTGATATTGTAACAATAATGATCCAAAGACTAATATTGATAAATAAACTATAAAGTGTTTAAAATGTGGTGAAATGGGTCATTATGGAAATGTCTGCCCAAAGAGAGATCTGAATGGTGCAAAGAAGCCAGAATCCAAGCAGAAAGGTGTAGTGAGATCCTTTGAGACTACATCAGTATATGTAAGTCCATCCAATGAAGTTTTATCTGGTACTTTGTTTGTTAACTCAGATTTTTCTAAAGTTTTATTTGATACAGGGTCTACAAATTCAATTATCTCTGAGAAATTTTCTGGTAGATTGGTAATATCATCAAATGAGACCTGAACGTGTTGTTAAAACACTAGGTGGAAATGTTATAGAAAATATGAATTATAAGAATCTTTCTATTACAGTCTGTGGAATGAATTTACCTGCAAACCTTGTTGTTTTACCCTTATCCGAGTTTGATGTTATTCTGGGAATGAACTGGTTTTCTCATTATCATACTAAGATTGACTATAGAGATAAAGAAGTTGTTTTTTAGAAATAGTTTTAGTTTGTATACAAGAATGATCCCATTCAATTGATAACATATCAGGAAGCTGAAAAATTATTGAAAGATGGAAATGAAAGTTATCTTTCTCATATTGTTGAAAACAAAATAACTATTCAAATTAATGATGTTCTAGTGGTAAATGAATACCTTGATATTTTTTCAGATGAGTTACCTGGTTTCATTCCTAATCGAGAAGTCGAATTCACAATTGACTTAGTTCCTGATGCTAAGACAATTTCAAAATCCCCATATTGTAGGGCTCCAATATAACTTCTAGAATTGAAAAATCAGTTGCATTATTTTCATGACAAAGGCTTCATTCATCCTAGAAATTCACCATGTGGAGCCCCTATTTTTTTTGTTAAAAAGAAAGATGGTTCTAAGAGACTTTGAATTGATTATAGAGCTTTGAATAACATCACTGTTAAAAACAAGCATCCTTTGCCTCATATTGATGAATTATTTGATCAGCTCCTGGGAGCTCAGTACTTTTCCAAGATTGTCTTGAGATATGAATACAATTAGTTAAATGTGAAGGAGGATGACATCTTAAAAACCACATTTCGTACTAGATATAGACATTATGAATTTATTGTTATACCATTTGTATTAACTAATGCACCTGCAGTATTCCTGAATATTATGAATAGAGTGTTTTATGAGTTCTTAGATAAGTTTGTGGTTGTATTTATTAACGACATTCTGGTTTTTTCTAAAAATAAATAGGAGCATGAAAAACATCTCAGGTCTGTTTTGAAAACTTTAAAGGAAAAGAAACTATATGGAAAATTCATCAATTGTGGTTTTTGGTTGCAACAGATTTCTTTTCTTGGGCACATTATAAATAAGGACGGAATAATAGTTGATCCTACCAAAACCAAAGTAGTTGATGAATATCCAAGACACACAAATGTTACAGAGATTCATAGTTTTCTTGGGTTAGAAGTTTAATACAGATGGTTTGTTAAGAACTTTGCAAGGTTATATAGCCCGATAACTATGTCAACACAGAATGGGGTTAAATGTTTTTGGACATAAGAATGTGATGTTTGTTTTCAGGAACTGAAGAAGAGATTGGTGAATGCTCCAGTTTTGGCCATACCTTCCCCAAATGGTGAGTTTTTCATCTACAATGATGCTTCTTTGAAGGGTCTTGGTTGTGTTTTGATGCAGAATGATCAAGTAATTTCCTATACATCGAGACAACTTAAACCTAATGAGCTAAATTATCCCACACATGATTTGGAATTGGTAGCTATGGTATTTTCTTTGAAAATTTTGAGGCATCATCTATACAGAACCAAATGCCAAATATATATTATCCATAAAATTCTAAAGTATATATTCACTAAGAAGGAATTAAACATGAAGAATAGAAGATGTCTAGAACTGATAAAGGATTATTACTGCATGATCAATTACCAACTAGGAAATTCAAACAAAGTAGCAGATGCCTTAAGTCGGAACCATCATGCATCATTAACCATGTTACATTTGGAACATGATCCCTTGATTAATTATTTGATGAATTTTGGCTTAGAAGTTGTTTGTGTAGTGAATACCTCTATTTTGTTTCAAGGTTAAATGCAGTCTTTATTGTCAGACAGATTTAAGAAAGCACAGAAGGAAGACCGTGAGTTACAGAAAATGGTAGAATTGGTTAAAATGCGTAAGTATCCCGAATTTAACCTTAATAAAGATGGTGTTTTAAGATTTGGAAAAAAGTTGTGTATGCCTAGTAATTATCATTTGAAGAATAATTTGTTATGAAAATCTCATAGTTCTCCATTTTCTGTTCATCCTAGCGGTACCAAGATGTATAGAGACCTTTGGGAGTATTATTGGGGGGATGGAATGAAAAGAGATATTGATGATTTTACCATGAAATGTTTGACATGTCAACAGGTTAAAGTAGAGCGATAGTTATCAAAGGGGATGCTTCAACCTTTTACAGTGATAGAGTGTAAATGGGATAATGTATCCATGGACTTTGTGGTCAGACTACCAAGGACTTCTCGAGGTAACAATGTCATTTCGGTTGTTGTTGATCGGCTAACAAAGTCTGTACATTTTATTTATATTCGAGATACAAGGACATTGGATCTACTTTCTATATTGTACCTCAAAGATATTGTCAGTTTACATGGAGTTCCTCTTTCCATTGTATCTGACCGAGATCACAGGTTCACTTCTAACTTCTAGAAGGGATTTCAGAAGTCGTTGGGCACAAAGTTAAATTTTAGTACAACTTTTCATCCTCAATATATGGGAAGTCAGAAAGAATGATTCTAACTTTGGATGATATGCTTTGAGAATGTTCAATGGACTATCAGGGAAGTTGGGATCAACATATTTCTTTAGTTGAGTTTTCTTATAATAACACTTTTCATTCTAGTATTCGGATGGAACCTTTTTAGGCCTTATATGGGAAGCAGTGTCGGACTCTAGAGTTTTGGGATGAAGTCAGTGAAAGAAAGTTTATGGGGAAAGAATTAGTGGAATAAGTTGCTGAGAAACTGAGGATGATTCAATAGCACTTGAGGACATCTTAGAGCAGGCAGAAAAGTTATGTAGATAACAGAAGAAAAGACTTCTCTTTTGAGGTAGGTGATCATGTTTTCATTCAAGTATCTCCTTGGAATAGTGTGATGTGTTTTAGTAAGAAAAGAAAACTAATTCCCCAGTTCATAAGTCCTTTTGGAATCATGGAGAAAGTTGGAACAGTTTCATACCACGTAGCACTGCCTCCGAGCTTGTTTCAGGTACACAATGTTTTTCATGTTTCGATGTTGAGAAAGTATGTGCCAGATTCATCACATGTATTGAGCCTAGAGGCAGTTTAGCTGGAAGAGAACCTTTCTTATAAAGATAAACTAGTTTATATTCTTGATCGAAGGGAACATGTATTGAGGAATAAGGTAATCCACTAGGTAATGGATTTGTGGAGAAATCACATGGTTGAAGAAGCAACATGGGAGTCATAAAATGTTATGAGGAAAAAATACCCTCAGTTGTTTAATAAGTAAATAAAATTGCAAGGTTGAAATTTCAAGAAGGTGGGGATAATGTAATAGCCCAATATTTTATAAAAATAAATATAAATGCATGGGACTTTTTTTAGTAGATATTTTTAATTAGCCTTTAAAACATAACTTTTCTACTTCTATGTTCTGAATTTCAAGAAACTATCATCTACAATTGTGTTCAGTATGTTATTTGGATTCTGATGAAACCAAATTGTTTTTTTTTGTGAATATTAACATACCCTTATCAAGAGTAATATGAACATAAATATGACCCTAATGAATAGTAAATTTTATTATTATTTTATTTTCTTAAGGATAAAAGATAATACCATCTTGTTCATTTTTTCATTGTGATAAAGAAGTAGTTGTAGAATTAGAATTGTTAATTTTTGAATTTAGTATGATTTTATTTAAAAACTGAAATTAATAATTTTTGGGAAATTATTTTTAAAATATTGAATTCATTTTTGTAATATACACGTCGATAAATGGTTAGGTTGATGTTTTTTAATTTTTCTGAAACAGTTGGTTTTTCAGTGAATAGTAAAAAATACAGTTTGTAGTTTCGGTGTGTTAATGACCTCATTAATGATATAATAATGATGTTATAAATCTGGTAGACTTGTGTATAGTTAAATAAGATGTGTGGTGTACCATGTGGATTATACCATGGGAAAATACCATGGGAAAGCCCATGGTTTTTCAAATACCACTCATGAGGCGTCCCTCGAAAATTATCAAAATAATCCCGTACTTTTTCTAAAAATACTAACTCTTCCATTCATTTAATTCATTCCCAATTATCCCTAAACTAAGATCTAGCCTCCTTACCTTCATATTGTTCCTCCCAAGGTTTCCTCAAGGTCCCAAGGTCCCATCCTTCAAGTTATAATGGTTACTCTACAAGGTAAGAAAATCCTCAATTTCATTCTTTTTTCCATTCAAGTTCTCTTTTATGTGGTATATCCTTCATATTTCCCTACCATGTTATTATTTACTTTTTATTCTTGATCTATTATGTATTATTATTCATTTCTTTATGGGTGACTCTTTTCCCCTATCTTCTTAATGTTTTCAAAAACCCTGTCACATAACTGTTGGGTTGCGGAATTTTTGTAAGAGATTTCTCACTTATTCTTTTATTTTGAGTTCCTTCCTTATTATTTCTTCATATATCCTTACTCAAGAGGCATGAAATATCCATAAATGATGTATATTCTGTATTTTATCCTGTTTATGGAAAATTCCTCATAATTATTCTTCTCCTCCTCCAATTATTTAAAGAAAAAAAAAACATTGTCCGTTTGTGTCGAATTATCGACCTCGTGGATGATGTGATTTCAACTTCCATTATTCCTTTCAAGTCTGGTCATGAAACCATTTATATGGCTGAAAAAAGTTGTAATATATGTTTTATAACTCATCCATTTTTATGTAATTCTTTTTTACTCATGGTTCTAATTTATAATACAAAACTAGGTTGTTATTATCAAAGAACCACTAAAATGATCTAAACGAACATCATTAATCATCATTAATGTTTTAACTTATGAATAATCCTCATATTAAACATAAAAATGAAAAATTGTATAAATTATTTTACTAGATATATGTAAATACCTTTCCATTAAAATTCTGGAGTTTTAATTCCAATAGACAAGAATGTCCACCATGAACCAATCATAGAAATCATGTTAAGAATTCACCCAAAAACAGTGCAAGGATAAAAATACTAACAATTAGAGGTCAAAATTTTGTTATTAAATGATCATATAAGATGTTATAAATATGAACATGTTTCTGTAAAATATTAATAACACTATTTTAACCATTATACATGACGTTTAAACAAGTTAGAAGAAAGACAAACCCGAGGTAAGGGAATTCTTAACCCGATTTCCATTCTTTGGGTTAAACTTCTACTCCACTATTTATGTGATATTTAAATTATTTTTGTGATGGTTTCTGTTTATATTATGTTTTATTATGTGATTTAAATGTATATATACATACTCCATATACTCTATTACGTTTCTCTTTAATTGTATGATATTTATAAGGGGCTTTTCTTTAGAAATCCTCTTTCTAAATTTGGTTTTACGAAATTCCAAAGTAATGTTTTTATGGAATTATTCATGTTGTATAATTATGTTTTAGTTATTGGGAATTATTTATGATGAATTTTGGGACCTATATCTCCCTCCAATGCATTGGGTATGAGTAAGATGGAGGTCGGTCGTATGGTTACTTCACGTGTAACTGCAATGGTTACACAAATTAAGGTAGCCGTGAGGGTTACAAATTATAAGGTAGCCAAGAATGGTTACAAGATTATGTAAGTAATTCCCCAAGATACCTTTATGATTATATTTATATTTTCATGTTTTGTATAGATCTTGTGTAAATATCATGTTACAAAAATAAGTATATATGGGTGACAAGAATGTATTTTGAAAATAATTTCATATGTTACGAGTATTCATGGAATAATGTGATCTTTCCTTATTTTCCATCCCTTACTGAGATTTTGTGCTCATCCCAAATTTTTAAATGATTTTCCATAGGTCAATGGATGTGTAATACAAGGAAGGAATCCATGTTAACTGTTGAAGAATTATCAAGGAGTATTGTTTTATGTTTAAATGTTTTATATTTTGAAAAAAATGGAAACTGTTTTTATGGTATCCACTCTGAAATAATGTGTAATGTCATGAATGTATTGTCCTAATTCTCTAAATCTCTAAACTTGAAAAGATATTCAATTTAAAAGAAGTGTTTTTGTGACTAAAAATTCAAGATTATGTATGTAATAAGGCCGGGTCCTTATAGTTGGTATCAGAGGATGGTTTAGATAACTTTAGGGGTCAGGTTGATGTTAATAGAATACTATAAATGATTTTCACTCTATGTTAAATTTGAAATATTTTAGCATTTAAATATTACCATGTTGATTCATCTGAGACAAGTTTTTGTAGAATGGTTGTCCGCAGAAGGAACATGGATTTTGAAGAGGTGAGGAACTGAAAAAATAACATACTTCCTGAACTACAGACCAAAATGGTAGGGATTGGAACCGAGTAGTTTGTGACATTAATGGCTCAGATAATGCAGGAAGTAAATGGTGGTGTAATCAATGCAAGATAACCAATAGAGGTACCAAAAAATAACATGATAGTAGTGGGACATTTTATGAAACAACATCCTCCTACATTTAATGGATCTTCTGACCCAGTAGCAGCTGAAGGATGGATCAAAGCCCTTGAAAAGATATTCGATGTTATGGGATATTTAAAGAATCAAAATGTACGTCTTTCCATTTATCATTTTGAAGGGGAAGATCATCAGTGGTGGTCAATGGTAAGGAATATCATGGGTAGAGAGGATTTGTATGCCTTAGAGTGGGATGAAATTAAAAGTCTTTTCCATGAAAAATATTTTCTTAAGGTGGTGCGACATAGAATGGAGAAGAAATTCCTAGAATTGAAATAGAAGGAGGAAGATTCAGTGGCTGTGTATGAAGTGAACTTCAATCTACTGGTGAGGTATTCTCCAAATCTTATTCTGGATCTTCATAGAAAAATCAACCACTTTTACTCAGTATTGATGCCAAGGTATCGAAGGGTGTTTTCCACCCATGAATTGAAAAGTTATGAAAAACTTGTCCGATGTGATGAGAGGGTTGAGATGGAGTTTGTTGATGATCACATAAATTTTGGAAACAAAGAGAAGAAGAGGTCCAGTTGGCAAGCAATGGGTAAGAATCAACCAAAGAAATCTGATGGTAAGAAAATCCAATTTATAGTTTGTGAAAAGTGTTGCAAGAAGCACCCTAGAGAATGTATTAGCAGAACTAGTAAGTGTTTTAAATGTTGTATGTTTGGACATATGTCCTGAGATTGTAACAAAAATGATCCAAAGAAAAATCTTGATAAGCATGGTGTAAAGTGTTTTAAATGTGGTGAAATGGGGCATTATAGAAATGTCCGCCCAAAGAGAGACCTGAATGATGCAAAGAAGCCAGACTACAAGAAGAAATGTGTAGTGATATCCTTTGCGACTATGTCAGAAGATGTCGGTCCATTCAATGAAGTTGTATCAGTTACATTGTTTTTTCACTCAGATTTTGCTAATGTTTTATTTGATACGGGGTCTACACATTCCTTTATCTCTAAAAAAAATTTCTGGTAAATTGGAAATATCACCTCAACAAATGAGACCAGAACTTGTTGTTAAAACACCAAGGGGAAATGTTATAGAAAAGATGAATTATAAGAATATTTATATTATGGTCTGTGGAATGAATTTACCAGAAAAACTTTTTGTTTTACCCTTAGACGAGTTTGATGTTTTTCTGGGAATGGACTGGCTTTTGGATTATCATGCTAAGATTGACTGTCGAGATAATGAAGATGTTTTTCAGAAAGAGTTTCAGTTTTTATACAAGAATGAACCCATACAATTGATAACATATCAGGAAGATGACAAACTATTGAAAGATGGAAATGAAAGTTATCTTGCTCATATTGTTGAAAAAAAGGAACTATTCAAATTAATTATGTTCCAGTGGTAAATGAATACCTTTATGTTTTTCTAGATGAGTTACTCGGTGTCATACCTGATCGAGAAGTCAAATTCACAATTGAATTAGTTCTTGATGCTAAGCCAATTTCAAAAACCCCATATCATATGGCACCAATATAACTTATTGAATTGAAAAATCAGTTGCAGGATTTTCTTTACAAAGGGTTCATTCATCCTAGCACTTCACCATGGAGAGCCCCCTTTTTTGTTAAAAAGAAATATGGTTCCATGAGACTTTTCATTGATTATAGAGCATTAGATAAAATCACTGTTAAAAACATGTATCATTTTCCTCATATTGATGACTTGTTTGATCAGCTCCTAGGAGCTCAATACTTTTCCAAGATTGACTTGAGATCCAAATACCATTAGATGAAGGTGAAGGAAGATTACATCCTGAAAACAACATTTCGTACTAGATATGGGAATTATTAATTTGTTGTTATGTCGTTTGGATTAACTAATGCACTTGCTGTATTCATGAATCTTATGAATATACTATTTCATGAATTCTTGGATAAGTTTGTGGTTGCATTTATTAATGATATTATGGTTTTTCTTAAAATAAAGAGGAGCATGAAAAACATCTAAGGGTGGTTTGGAAACATTAAAAGAAAAGAAACTGTATGGAAAATTCAGAAAGTGTTATTTTTTGTTGCAATAGATTTATTTTCATGGGAACATTATAAATTAGGATGGAATAATAGTTGATCCCACCAAAACCAAATTAGTTGAAGAATGGCCAAGACCCACAAATGATACCAAGATTCATAGTTTTCTTGGGTTTGAGGGTTATTACAGACGGTTTTTTAAAAACTTTACACAGTTATCTAGCCCGATAACTAAGTTAACACGGAAAGGGTTTAAATTTTTTGGACAGAAGAATGTGATGTTTGATTTCAGGAAATGAAGAAGATATTAGTGAATGCTCTATTTTGGCCTTACCTTCCCCAAATAGTGAGTTTGTCATCTACAGTGATGCTTATTTGAAGGGTATTGGTTGTGTTTTGATGAAGAATGATTAGGTAATTGCCTATTCTTCAAGAAAACTAAAACCTCATGAGCTAAATTATCCCACACATGATTTGGAATTGGCAGCTATGGTTTTTTCTTTGAAAATTTGGAGGCGTCATCTATATGGAACCAAATACCAAATATATACTGACCATAAAAGTCTAAATTATATATTCACATAGAAGGAATTAAACAAGAGGTAGAGAAGTTGGCTAGAAATGATAAAGGATTATGACTGCACGATCAATTACCATCCTTGAAAATCAAACAAATTTGCAGATAACATAAGTCAGAAACATCATGCATCATTAACCGTGTTACATTTGGAACATGATCCCTTGATTAATGAATTGATGAATTTTGGCATATAAGTTGTTGGTGTAGAGAATAACTTTATTTTGTTTCAGGTTTTAGTGTAGTCTTCATTGTCAGACAGAATTAAGAAAGCACAGAAGGAAGACCGTGAGTTACAGAAAATGGTAGAATTGGTTAAAATGGGTAAGTTTCTGGAATGTAACCTTGACAAAGATGGTGTTTTAAAATTTGGAAAATGGTTTTGTGTGCCTAGTAATTCTGATTTAAAGAATGATTTGTTGTGCGAAGCTCATAGTTCCCCATTTTCTGTTCATCCTGGCGGTACCAAGATGTATAGAGACCTTCAGGAGTATTATTGGGGGGATGAAATGAAAAGAGATATTGCTGATTTTACCATGAAATGTTTGATGTGTCAACAGGTTAAAGTAGAGCGACAATTATCGAAGGGGATGCTTCAGCCTTTTCTAGTTCCAGAGAGGAAATGGGATAATGTATTCACGGACTTCGTGTTGGGAATACCAAGGACTTATCAAGGTAACAATGTGATTTCTGTTGTTGTTGATCAACTAACAAAATCTGCACATTTTCATTCTATTCAAGATACAATGAATTTGGATCAGCTTTCTCGATTGTACCTCATGATGATTGTCATCATACATGGAGTTAATCTTTCCATTATATCTGACTGAGATCACAGGTTCACCTCTAACATATGGAAGGGACTTCAGAAGTCGTTGGGCACAGTGATAACTTTTAGTACAACTTTTCATCCTCAATCAGATGGGAAGTTAGAATGAATGATTCAAACTTTGGAGGATATGATTCGAGCTTGTTAAATGGACTATCATGGAAGTTGGGATCAACATATTTCTTTAGTTTAGTTATATTATAATAACAGTTTTCATTCCTGTATTCAGATGATACGTTTTGAGTCCTTGTATGGGAAGCGGTGTCAGGCTCTAGCATTTTGGGATGAAGTCAGTGAAAGAAAGTTGATGGGGCCGGAATTAGAATAAGAAGTGTCTTATAAAGTGATAATGATTCAGCAGCACATGAGGATAGCTTAGAGTAGGAAGAAAAGTTATGCAGATAACAAAATAAAAGACTTATCTTTTGAGGTAGTTGACCATGTTTTCCTTTAAGGCTCTCCTTGGAAAAGTATGATGCATTTTGGTAAGAAAAGTAAACTAGGTCTACGGTTCATTGGTCCTTTTGAAATCTTGGAGAAAGTTGGAACAGGTGAATACCATGTAGCTTTTCCTCTGATCTTGTTTCAGGTACACAATGTTTTTCATGTTTAAATGTTGAGAATGTATATGTCAGATTCATCACATGTCTTGAGCCCAGAGGCAGTTCAACTGGAAGAGAACCTTTATTATGAAGAGAAAATAGTTCAGATTCTTGATCAAAGGGAACAGTATTGAAGAATAAGGTAATCCACCAGGTAAAGGTTTTGTGGAGAAACCACATGGTTGAAAAGCAACATGGGAGTCTGAAAATGCTATGAGGGAAAAATACCCTCAGTTGTTTAATAAATAAAAAAAATTGCGAGGACATAATTTCAAGAAAGTGGGGATAATGTAACACCCCAAGATTTCCTAAAAATAAATAGAAATTCTGGAACTTTGTTTTAAGTAGATATTTTTAATTTTCCTTTAAAACATAACTTTTCTACTTCTATGTTCTGAATTTCAAGAAACTGTCATCTACAATTGTGTTCAGTATGTTATTTGGAGTCTGATGAAACAAACTTGTTTTTTTATTGTGAATAGTAACATACCCTTATGAATAGTAATATGAATAGTACTATGAACAGAAATATGGCCCTAATGAATTTTAAATTTTATTATTATTTTATTTTCTTAAGGTTAGAAGATAATACCATCTTGTTTAAATTTTCGTTGTGATAAAGAAGTAGTTGTAGAATTAGAATTGTTAATTTTTGAATTTAGTATGATTTTATTTAAAAATTATATTAATAATATTTATTAAATTCTTTTCAGAAAATGGACTTCATTTTTGGAATCTACACATCAATAAATGGTTAGGGTGAATTTTGGGAATTTTTCCAAAATAGTTGATTTTTCAGTGAATAGTAAAAAATACAGTTTGTAGTTTCGGTGTGTTAATGACCTCATTAATGATATAATAATGATTTCATAAATCTGGTAGAATTTTTTATAGTTAAATAAGATGTTTGGTGTCCCATGTGACTTTTACCATGGGAAAATACCATGGGCAAGCCCATGGTTTTTCAAATACCACTCATGAGGTGTCCCTTGAGAATTATCCAAATAATCTCGTACTTTTCCTATAAATACCATCTCTTCCCTTCATTGAATTCATTCCCAATTCTCCCTCAATGAATATCTGGCCTCCTTACTTCATAGTAGTCCTCCCAAGGTTTTTTAAAGCTCACATGGTCCCAACCTTCAAGTTCTAAGGGTTACTCTATAGGGTAAGAAAATTCTCAATTTCATTCTTTTTCCATTCAAGTTCTCTTTTATGTGGTATATCATTCATGTTTCCATACGATGTTATTATTTCCTTCTTAATCATGATCTATTCTATATTATTATTCATATCTGGATTGGTGACCCTTGTCCCCTATCTTCTTATTGTTTTCAGAAACCATGTCTCATAGTCGTTGGGCTGCCGAATTTTTGTAAGAGATTTCTCACTTACTCTTTTATTTTTAGTTTGTTCCTTATTCATTATTTATATATCCTTACCCAAGAGGCATGAAATCACCATAAATCATGTATATTGTGTATTTTATCCTATTTATTGAAAATTCCTCATCATTATTTTTCTCCTCTCCCACTTATTTAAAGAAATAAAAACATTGTCCGTTTGTGTCGAATTATCGACATCGTGAATGACTCGATTTCAATTTCCATTAATTATTTCAAGTCTGGTCATGAAACCATTTATATGGTTGAACCAAGTTATAAAATATGTTTTATGACTCATCCATGGTTCTGTAATTCTTTTTTACTAATGGTTCTAATTTATAAGACAATACGAGGTTGTTATTATTAAAGAACCACTAAAATGATCTAAAAGAACATCATTGATCATCATTAATGTTTTAACTTAAGAATCATCCTCATATTAAACATAAAAATGATAAATGGTATAAATTATGGTACTGTAAATATTTAAATACCTTTCCATTACAATTCTATAGTTTCACTTCCAATTGACATGAATGTCCACCATGAACCAATCATAGAAATCATGTAAAGAATTCACCCAAAAACAATGCAAGGAGAAAAATAATAACAATTAAAGGTTAAAATTATGTTATGAAATGATCATATAAGATGTTATAAACATGAAAATGTTTCTGTAAAATATTAATAAGACTCTTTTAACCATTATACAGGAGGTTTAAACAAGTTGGAAGTAAGACAACCCCGAGGTAAGGGAATTCTTAACCCGATTTCCATTCTTTGGGTTAACATTCTACTCCATTATTTATGTGCTATTTAAATTTTTTTGTGATGGGTTCTATTTATATTATGTTTTATTATGTGTGTTTAAAGTATATATACATAATCCATATACTCTATTAAGTTTCTCTTCAATTGTATGATATTTATAAGGGGATTTTCTTTAAAAATCCTCTTTAAATTTTGTTTTATGAAATTCAAAGTAATGTTTTTATGGAATTACCCATGTTGTATGATTATGTTTTGGTTCTTGGGAATTATTTATGATGAATGGTGGGACCTATATATCCCTCTAATTCATTGGGTATGGGTAATATTGGGGTCATCCGTATGGTTACTCCATGTGTGACTACGATGGTTACACAAATTAAGGTAGCCATGAGGGTTACAAATTATAAGGTAGCCTTGAATGGTTATAAGATTTTGTAAGTAATGCACCAAGATACCTTTATGATTATTTTATGTTCTCATGTTTTTTTTATATCATGTGTAAATCTCATGTTTCATAAATTAAGTATATATGGGTGACAAGAATGTATTTTGAAAATAATTTCATATGTTACAAGTATTCATGGAATAATGTTATATTTCCTTCTTTTTAATCCCTTACTGAGATTTTGTGCTCATACCAGGTTTTTAAATTATTTTTCACAAGTTAATGGATGTGTAATACAAGTAAGGAATCCATGATAAATGTTGAAGATTTGTTAAGGAGTCTTGTTTTATGTTTTAATGTTTTATATATTGAAAAAAATGGAAACTGTTTTTATGGTATCCACTCTGAAATAATGTGTAATGTCATAAACGTATTGTCCTAAATCTATAAATATATAAGCTTAAAAATATCTTCAATGTAAAATGAAGTGTTTTATTGACTAAAAAATCAAGATTATGTTTTTAATAAGGCCAGGTTCTTATAGTTGGCATCAGAGGATGGTTTAGATAACTTTAGGGGTTAGGGTGATGTTAATAGAATACCATAAATTATCTTCACTCTATGTTTAATTTGAAATGTTTTAGCATTTAAATATTACCATGTTGCTTCATCTAAGACATGTTTTTGCAGAATGGTTGTCTGCAAAAAGAACATGGATGTTGAAGAGGATACGCACTGACAGAATGACATCCTTCCAGAACTACAGCCCAGAATGGTAGGGATTGAAACTGAGAAGTTTGTGACAGTAATGGATCAACTAATGCAAGAAATAAATGGTGGTGGAATCTTTCCAAGAGAACCAATAGAGGTACCACAAAAGAACATGACAGTAGTGGAACATTTTATTAGGCAACATCCTCCTTCATTTAATGGATCTTCTGGCCGAGTAGCAGCTAAAGGATGGATCAAAGCCCTTGAAATAATATTCGATGATATGGGATGTTCAGAGAATAAAAAGGTAAGTCTTGCCATTTATCGTTTTTATGGGTAAGATGATAAGTGGTGGTCAATGGTAAAGAATATAAGGGGTAGAAAAGATTTTGATGCCATAGAGTGGGATGAATTTAAATGTATTTACCATGAATAATATTTTCTTATGGTGGTTTGACTAAGAATAGAGAAGAAATACCATGAATTGAAATAGAAGGAGGAAGATTTAGTGGTTGTGTATGAAGTGAAATTCACCCGACAAGCGAGGTATGCTCCAAATCATATTCTAGATCTTCATTGAAAAATCAACCGATTTTAGTCAGGATTAAAGCCAAGGTATCGAAGGGCGGTGACCTCCTGTGAATTCAAAAGTTATGAGAAACTTGTCTGATGTACTGGGAGGGTAGAGATGGAGTTTTTTGATGATCACATGCATTTTGGAAACAAAGAGAAGAAGTGGTCCAGTTGACAAGCAATGGGTAAGAATAAACCAAAGAAATCTGATGGTAAGAAAATCCAATTTCCATTTTGTTAAAAGTGTGGAAAGAAGCACCCTGAGGAATGTATTAACAGAACTATGAAGTGTTTTAAATGTTGTAGGTTTGGACATATTTCCCGAGATTGTAAAAAAAATGATCCAAATTATAATCTTGATAATAATACTGTAAAGTGTTCTAAATGTGGTGAAATGGGTCATTATGGAAATGTTCACCCAAAGAGATATCCGAATGATACAAAGAAGCCAGACTACAATCAGAAAGGTGAAGTGAGATCCTTTGCGACTATGTCAGCAGATGTATGTCCATACAATGAAGTTGTCTCAGGTACTTTGTTTGTTCACTCAGATTTTGCTAAAGTATTATTTTATACGGGGTCTACACATTCCTTTATCTATGAGAAATTATCTGGTAAAATGGAAATATCACCTCAACAAATGAGACCCAAACTTATTGTTAAAATAGCAGGGGGAAATGTTATAGAAAAGAGAAATTATAAGAATCTTTATATTATAGTCTTTGGAAAGACTTTACCTTCAAACCTTGTTGTTTTACCCTTATCCGAGTTTGGTGTTATTCTGGGAATGGACTGGCTTTCAGATTATCATGCTAAGATTGACTGTAGAGCTAAAGAATTTGTTTTTCAGAAAGAGTTTCAATTTGTATAAAAGAATTAACCCATATAATTGATAACATATCATGAATGTGAGAAACTATTGAAAGATGGAAATGAATGTTATCTTGCCCATTTTGTTAAAAACAAAGGAACTATTCAAATTAATGATGTTCTAGTGGTAAATTAATACCTTGATGTTTTTCCAGATGAGTTACCTGGTGTCATACCTAATTGATAAGTCAAATTGAAAATTGACTTAGTTCCTGATGCTAAGACAGTTTCCAAACCCCCATATCATATGTCACCAATATAACTTCTTGAATTGAAAAATCAGTTGAAGGATTTGCTTGACAAAGGCTTCATTCTTCCTAGCAGTTCGCCATGAGGAGCCCCTGTTTTGTTGGTTAAAAAGAAATATGGTTCCATGAGACTTTGCATTAATTATAGATCTTTAAATAACATCATTGTTAAAAACAAGTATACTTTGCCTCATATCAGTGACTTGTTTGATCATCTCCTGGGAGGTCAGTTCTTTTCCAAGATTGACTTGAGATCAGAATACCATCAGTTGAAGGTGAAGGAGGATGACATCCTGAAAATAGCATTTTGCACTAGATATGGGCATTGTGAATTTGTTTTTATGCCATTTGGATTAACTAATGAACCTATTGTATTCATGAATCTTATGAATAGAGTATTTCTTGAGTTATTGGATAAGATTGTGGTCGTATTTATTAATGAAATTATGGTTTTTTCAAAAAATAAAGAGGAGTATGAAAAACATTTAAGGGTGGTTTTGCAAACATTAAAAGAAATGAAACTGTATGGAAAATTCAGAAAGTGTGATTTTTAGTTGCAACATATTTCTTTTCATTGGCACATTATAGATAAGGATGGAATAACAATTGATCCTACCAAAACCAAAGTAGTTGACGAATGACCAAGACAGAAAAATGTTACAGATATTTGTAGTTTTCATGGGTTATCAGGTTATTACAGATGGTTTGTTAAGAACTTTTCACGGTTATCTAGCCCAATACTAAGTTAACACGGGAAGGGGTTAAATTTGTTTGGACAGAAGAATGTGATGTTTGTTTTCAGGAACTGAAGAAGAGATTGGTGAATGCACCAGTTTTGGCCTTACCATCTCCAAATGGTGAGTTTTTCATCTACAGTGATTCTTATTTGAAGGGTCTTGGTTGTGTTTTGATGTATAATGATCCGGTAATTTCCTATGCTTTGAGACAACTTAAACCTCATGAGATAAATTTTCCCACACATGATTTATAATTAGAAACTATGGTTTTTGCTTTGAAAATTTGGAGGCATCATCTATATGGAAACAAATGCCACATATATACTGACCATAAAATTCTAAAGTATATATTCACTTAGAAGGAATTAAACATGAGGCAGAGAATATGGATAGAACTGATAAAGGAGTATAACTGCACAATCAATTACCTTCCTGGAAAAGAAAGCAAAATAGCAGATGCCTTAATTCGGAATCATCATGAATCATTAACTTTGTTACATTTGGAATATGATCCCTTTATTAATGATTTGATGAATTTTGGCATAGAAGTTGTTGGTTTAGGGAATAACTCTATTTTGTTTCAGGTTTCAGTGCAGTCTTTGTTGTCAGACAGAATTAAGCAATCACAGAATGAAGACCCTGAGTTAAAGAAAATGGTAGAATTGGTTAAAATGGGTAAGTTTCCAGAATGTAACCTTGACAAAGATGGTGTTTTAAGATTTGGAAAAAGGTTGTGTTTGCCTAGTAATTCTCATTTGAAGAATGATTTGTTGGGAAAATCTCATAGTTCTCCATTTTCTATTCATCCTGGTGGTACCAAGATGTACAGAGACCTTCAGGGGTATTATTGGGGGGATGGAATGAAAAGAGATATTGCTGATTTTACCATCAAATTTTTGATGTGTCAACATGTTAAAGTAGAGCGCCTGTTATATAAGGGGATGATTTATCCTTTGCCAGTTCCAGAGTGGAAATGCAAGAATGTATCCATGGACTTCATGGTGGGACTAACGAGGACTTCTTGAGGTAACAATGTGATTTCAGTTATTGTTGATCGGCTAACAAAGTCTACACATTTTCTTTCTATTAAAGATACAATGAATTTAGACCATTTTTTTCAATTGTACCTCAAGGATATTGTCAAGTTACATGGAGTTCCTCTTTCCATTGTATCTGACCGAGATCACAGGTTCACTTCTATCTTCTGGAAGGGACTTCAGAAGTCGTTGGGCACAGAGTTAAATTTCAGTACAAATTTTCATCCTCAATCAGATGGGAAGTCAGAACGAATGATTCAAACTATAGAGGATATTCTTTGAGATTGTTCAATGGACCATCAAGAACGTTGGGATCAACATCTTTCTTTAGTTGATTTTTCTTATAATAACAGTTTTCATTCCAGTATTTAGATGGAACCTTTTGAGGCCTTTTATGGGAAGCAGTCTCAGACTCCAGCGTTTTGGGATGAAGTTGGTGAAAGAAAGTTGATGGGGCCAGAATTAGTAGATGAAGTGGATCAGAAAGTGAGGATGATTAAGAAGAACATGAGGACAACTCATAGCAGGCATAAAAGTTATGCAGATAACAGAAGAAAAGACTTCTCTTTTGAGGTAGGTGACCATGTTTTCCTTAAATTCACTCCTTGGAAAAGTG
The DNA here is from genome assembly GCA_963277665.1 of Viscum album. Classification (NCBI taxonomy): domain Eukaryota; kingdom Viridiplantae; phylum Streptophyta; class Magnoliopsida; order Santalales; family Viscaceae; genus Viscum; species Viscum album. The sequence goes on from OY728145.1 coordinate 1,768,582,911, forward strand.
TGATGCATTTTGTTAAGAAAATAAAACTAATTCCACAGTTCATCGGCCCTTTTTAAATCTTGGAGAAAGTTGGAATAGATGCATACCACGTAGCTTTGCCTTCGAGCTTGTTTCAGGTACACAATTTTTTCATGTTACGATGTTGAGAAGGTATGTGCCAGATTCATCACATGTCTTGAGCCTAGAATCAGTTCAGCTTTAAGAGAACCTTTATTATGAAGAGAAACCATTTAAGTATCTCAATCAAAGGGAACATGTATTACGGAATAAGGTAATCCAACAGGAAACGGTTTTGTGGAGAAACCACATGGTTGAAGAAGCAACATGGGAGTATGAAAATGATATGAAGTAAAAATATCCTCAGTAGTTTAATAAGTAAATATAATTGCGAGGATGAAATTTCAAGAAGGTGGGGATAATTTAACACCCCAAGATTTTATAAAAATAAATAGAAATTCTTGGAACTTTCTTATAAGTAGATATTTTTAATTAGCCTTTAAAACATAACTTTTCAACCTCTATATTCTGAATTTCAAGAAACGGTCATCTACAATTGTGTTCAGTATGTAATTTGGAGTTTGATCAAACCAACATGTTTTTTTGTGAATAGTAACATACCCTTATGAATAGTAATATGAATATAAATATGACCCTAATGAGTAGAAAATTTTATTATTATTTTATTTTCTTAAGGCTAGAAGATAATACAATCTTGATTAATTTTTCATTGTGATAAAGAAGTAGTTGTAGAATTAGAATTGTTAATTTTTGAATTTAGAATGCTTTTATTTAAAAATTAATGTAATAATATTTAGAAAATTATTTTAAAAAAATGGAATTCATTTTTGGAATCTACACATCAATAAATGGTTAGGGTGAATTTTGGGATTTTTTCAGAAACAGTTTATTTTTCAGTGAATAGTAAAAAATACAGTTTGTAGTTTTGGTGTGTTAATGACATCATTAATGATATAATAATGTTGTGATAAATCTAGTAGAATTTTTTATAGTTAAATAAGATTTTTGGTGTCCCATGTGGCTTATACCATGGGAAAATACCATGGTAAAGCCCATGGTTTTGCAAATACTACTAATGAGGTGTCCCTTGAAAATTATTAAAACAATCTCGTACTTTTCCTATAAATACCAACTCTTACCTTCCATGAATTCATTTCCAATTCTGACGCAATGAAGATATATCATCCTTACCTTCATAGTAGTACTACCAAGGTTTCCTCAATCTCCCAAGGTCCCAACCTTCATGTTCTAAGAGTTACTCTACAAGGTAATAAAATTCACAATTTCGTTCTTTTTCCATTCATGTTCTCTTTTATGTGGTATATCTTTAAAGTTTCTATACCATGTTATTATTTCCTTATTATTCATGATATATTATTTATTATGATTCATTTCAATATGGGTGACCATTGTCTCCTATCTTCTTAATGTTTTCAAAAACCCTGTCGTATAATTGTTGTGCTGCCGAATTTTTGTAAGACATTTCTCACTTATTCTTTTATTTTGAGTTCCTTCCTTATTCTTTCTTAATATCTCCTTACCAAAGTGGCATGAAATCTCCATAAATCATGTATATTTTTTATTTTATCCTGGTTATGGAAAATTCCGCATCATTATTCTTCTCCTCTCCCACTTATTTAAAGAAATAAAAACATTGTCTGTTTGTGTCGAATTATCGACATCGTGGATGATGTGATTTCAATTTCCATTAATTATTTCAAGTCTGGTCATGAAACCATTTATATGGTTGAAAAATGTTATAATATACATGTTATGAATCACCCATGGTTCTGGAATTCTTTTTTACTCATGGTTCTAATTTATAAGACAATACACTGTTGTTATTATCAAAGAACCACTAAAATGGTCTAAATGAACATCATTAATCATCATTAATGTTTTAACTTATGAATCATCCTTATATTAAAAGTCAAAATGATAAATGGTATAAATTATGGGACATTAAATATGTAAATACATTTCCATTACAATTCTTGAGTTTCACTTCTAATCGACAAGAATATCCACCAGGAACCAATCCTAGAAATCATGTAAAGAATTCGCCCAAAACAATGCAAGGAGCAAAATAGTAACAATTAAAGGTTGAAATGATGTTTTGAAATGATCATATAATATGTTATAAACATGAACATGTTTCTTTAAAATATTAATAACACTCTTTTAACTATTATACATGAGGTTAAAACAAGTTTGAAGTAAGACAAACCCGAGGTAAGGGAATTCTTAACCCAATTTCCATTCATTGGGTTAACCATCTACTCCATTATTTATGTGCTATTTAAATTTTTTTGTGTTATGGTTTCAGTTTATATTATGTTTTATTATGTGAATTTAAAATATATATACATACTCCATATACTCTATTAAGTCTCTTTTCAATTGTATGATATTTATAAGGGGATTTTCTTTAAAAATCCTCTTTTTAAATTCAGTTTTACAAAATTCCAAAGTAATGTTTTTATGGAATTATTCATGTTGTATGATTATGTTTTGGTTCTTGAGAATTATTTATCATGAAGGTTGGGACCTATATCTCCCTCCAATGCATTGGGTATCAGTATGTTGGAGGTCAGCCGTATGGTTACTACAAGTGTAACTGCAATAGTTACACAAATGAAGGTAACCGTGAGGGTTACAAATTATAAGGTAGCCAAGAATGGTTACAAGATTATGTAAGTAACACCACAAGATACATTTATGATAATATTTATGTTATAATGTTTTGTTTAGATCTTGTATAAATCTCATGTTACAAGAAGTAAGTATATATGGGTGACAAGAATGTATTTTGAAAATAATTTCATATGTTATGAGTATTCATGGAATAATGTTATATTTCCTTATTTTCCATCCCTTATTGAGATTTTTTGCTCATAACAAGTTTTTAAATGATTTTTCACAGGTTAATGGATATGTAATACAATTAAGGAAGCCATGTTAAATGTTACAAAATTTTCAAGGAGTCTTGTTTTATGTTTTCATGTTTTATATTTTAAAAAAAAATCAAAACTGTTTTTATGGTATCCACATTGTAATAATGTGTAATGTCATGAATATATTTTCCTAATTATCTAATGCTCTAAACTTTAAAATATATTAAATGTAAAAGGATGTGTTCTCTTGACTAAAAAATGAAGATTATGTATGTAATAAGGTCGAGTTCTTATATTTCTAGTCTGGGACTTCAAAAAATAGGCTCACAAGAGAAATGGATTGGCCTCTAGATGTACCATAATTCCCATTTTATGTCACCCACAAGTATTATTTGGTGATACCTAGAATCCATACCTACTACTCATTAAGAAAAATATATATCCACTTCTTAAATGGTAAATCTATCATGATAGGGTTTTTTGGTGACGTCCCTTCCATGACATATAACCAAACCCTGGAAAACAATAAAAGTTTCTAAAACCCATATTATAAAATCTTTTCAAAAAGAAACAAAATATTTATTTCCCCCTACATAAAGATACTGCCAATTTTGTAGGGGTCCAATAGGAAATTATCAACCTCCCATGGTGATGATGAAATTAGTTGGTGTGTGAAGACCACATACTGAATCACACTAATATGATGTATAGATAATGATATACATATAAATAAGAATATTACACTTTTTTTTAATTCCTATTAATTTTTGATCCTCATAAATCATATTACATTTATAGCATACCCTGTATGACAATTCACAACCATCATTGATGTGTCCACACTAGTAAAAATCTTACACATCCCTCTAACATTGATGGTAGTCCAGTAAGCCCATATTTTAAATATTGTAATGTTATTGTGGATATTTTTACCATAATATCTAATATAAATTTATTATATTGATGTTATTATAAAGTGAGTATCTGCTGTTTTACCCATGTTTCATAACACACTGACTAGTTGAAGCCTCTTTCCACCTATGTGGCCTCAGAGAGATCCTGAATGAATAATCAAGGGTAACCTAGTCAAATATCATGATAGAAACATCACCCCTCATACTATATAAATACATTTATGGCCTTAAAAATGGATAGATCATTTGATCCTTTGTTAAAACTTTATAGAGTTTTTCATGCTCGAATAGTGCATTGAATTTATCACTAAATAAGATGTTATCCCCCATCCCACCCATTCATGTAACAGTGTCTATGACACCTAATGAAACCATCTCACAATATTTGGAAAATATTTTATATTTTTAATTTCAATATATTGTTATAAAAATATTATTTCCCTTTGAAATCCTTTCTTGCATATATGAAATGTTCAAACTAAGACTCCTGGAAATTTGTTCATGTAAGGAAATAGTATTATTAGTGGTAATAATTTATTTTAGATAATAGTAAATGATTCATAAAAATGATAAAAATTTACTATTATTAACGAAAACATATGATCCTCATAAGGGACCTTATCCTTGTATAAAATCCAACAGAGCGGTTGGGATTTAAAAATTATTGTGTGCGAATCACCAAGTTTCATCATATTTACCTCATAATTCAAACACCCTATCACACATTAGGATTTATTTGGGGGGTTTGAATCTAAAAAACACATATTATGCTAAATATTAAGGATTAAAAATAATTTGATAGGTTAAATCTAGGCTGAGGTTTGAAAACAATTACCAAAGGGACTATATTTCTAATAGTATTGTCCTTTGGGACACAACAGTGTTTTGTGAACTATTATTGAACATGTTGGGAAACTCTCACATATATGAAGAGATAGATACTTCATCAAAGATATCTTCCAAACTTCATGGTTCCTATAAATACCCCATATAATCCCAATTTAGAATCGTCTACCCTTTTTTCATCAATTTGAAGCTATAAAATCAAGGAACGGCTGCCTTCACACACCCGAGGTCACATAGATTCCTATAGGTTGTGATCATCTAGGACTGACAACCAATAGTTCCTTCATAATATAGATCTAAATGTATATTACATTTATAGGTTACAAAACCTCTGTTCTAGAATAAAATTCTATTCACCTCTTATAGTTCTGTGAGGCCTCCATAATTAATGAAATACCAACCTTTAGTACACAAAACCCACCATTTATTGTGGAAATCCTCAATCATGAATGATTTAGCATTGAAAACCCACTAACCATTATTAATCATAAATTATAGGACCTTAAATGATACCAATAAATTGTATTCAATGCTACCTGATAGTTGAGCTCTTGTGTGCCATGGACCCATTCAAACTAGGTTTATCCATACTACACCCAATCGCATAATCGATTTTTTTGAGCCTAATTCCCAAGAAACATTCTATAAGAACACGATAGGAAACATCACTACATTCCACTCTTGAGTAAAAAAACCCAAAAAATGGTACCTGAGGATTATGTATAAAATGAAACATCTATATTCATTTATATCTACAAAAGAATTTGTGTAGTGGATATATAAGGCACGGTGGTACGATCATCAAGGGAAACTATACATCCTTATCTATGGTGAGGGTAGGTTGGATCCTATTATCATTTTATCCATCTAAATAATTTCAGAATGATAATATTTATTTGTCTGAATGAACCCAATATTTGATCTATTAATATTTTTGATGGATATCTCCAACATCATAATATCCTAACATTTTACTGCATAATAAAATCCTCATCACATGTTGTTAAACTATATAATTTCTCTTTGTGAGGATCCTTGCATTACATAACTATTATAATGATAAAATATCTAGAAATTATGGTGTATTCTATACATTATCTCCACAACAACACGTATTATAACTCCTTTAATAACCAAGGTGTCCCTACCACAAAATGTAAAACTTCTTAGACTGCCTATGTAATGTTAATTTATGTTGTGTTCTAAAACTATTTTAAAATTGATAAATTTCACTTAATTAGGTATATAAGATTCTTATTTATGGATAAATATCAAAATACCATTACTAATTAAACTCACTCTCCTCTGGGGTTGTGGAAAATAAAATGATTAGTCATTATTTAGTTGTATACCAAATCTATCTCCATCCAAATTCATGAACACAATGGTCTTTAGTATCACCATAGAATGTCAATGTTATCCTAACCAAGTAAGACATGAGTGTGGGAGGGAACCATCACAACTATAATATAAACATGCATGTTAACCATGCATGATGACTATATGAAACATAGTCTGCACTAGAATATAAACATGTGATTCTCAATCACTTAAAATTAAAATTATTTTAACTCTTTATGCATCAAAACCCCATACATAGGTGATGAGTATGAGGAACCTTGGATAATGAGCCTTGGATAAATATATGGTAATCATACAATATATTAATCCCCAAAATGATTGTTGACCAAGTTTTCTAGAACATCCGAAGATCATTAGATACATTGACTAATGAGCCTAGGAAAACTTAGTTGATGATGATAAATTGGATTGTTTAATGACCATCATCTTTTTTAGATAAAAATTATCAAATTTCAATATAATTATGTGATAAGAAAAATATATCTAATTTTAAGTGAATTGGATGCTTGACACAGTGAACATAAGATGGATCATGGTTGCAACATTATCCCTTAGTGTTTTTACATGAGAATCCATATTCCACATTCATATTATAACTTCACTGCCTTGTATGAGGAATGATTTTATATATTCCTAGTGTATCCAAAATCATCACAAAAGACTACCATACCCAAAAACATCATTATCTCAGACCACATGTAGTCATCCATTCATAGAAGTGGGTGGAATAATTAACAGTTAACCATAATGTTATTTCATTAGGAACCTGACATATAATAACCTTATAGATATGTAATGGGGACCTGTGATAGGGGATAAATTACATGGTGTAATCTATGTAAGGAAGTGTTAGCATCCCATAATTCCATTAACATTTAAAATCTAACAACTTCATAGATGGTGTTGAATTACACCTACTTTTTAAATTTATTTATGTGGTTAAATGGGGGTTAGTGACTAGTCAAAGGATTTTGAAAAACCCACCATGTGTGAAAGTGATCCCCTGCAAAAATTTCAGAAACAAATTACCCAATTACAATTAGATGAAGATGCAGAAATGTGTGGGGGTGTGAGAATTATGCTAATATTTTCATTAAATGACTCCCTTAGGAACCTCTAATAGTTTAAAATATTAATCATAGTCATATTTTTTCTACAATATAAGGACTATAAAAATAAATAGTTTGTGGAGTAATATAATATAACAACCTTACATTATGGAATATATGTCTCATTGAATATTAAATTTCCACAATATAATGTGATACATATAACCACAAATGTCTATAAATGATAATCATACACTATATTATGAATAACATAATATGATATTCAAACTAAATATAATTTTTTAATATATATATTCTTTTCCCTAGAAAATAATATTGATCCAAAATAAGTGTTGAAATATTTTTTCTATAAGGTTATTCTGTGTTATATATTTATTTTAATAAATAATTAATATTTAAAAACATTATAAATAATTTTTTTTAATGAATTTTAAAATTCATTTAATGGTTATTGATTTGTTAAATATGGTGAAAATTCATTTCATGGAAAAAGTGATGTTTAAAAAAAATCTATTCGAGGCACACTTTTTTATATTTTTAGATAAAAATAATCATCATGGATGAATTATTATAAAGTTATTTCTATATAATATATTCAATCACATTATTAACATTCTATTAGTGGTGTTTATTGATTATTTAATGAGAATAAAATTATTGTATTTCTTATAAATTCATTCCTATAAAATAAATTCCATCCATTTTGTGGTCTAATTTTATAATTAATTTATCCTATATTTAAAAATTAAATAAAATAAATTTTTTTCAAAATATTAATCAAAATTTCCAAAAAAAATTACTATGTTCAATTTTATTTTTTTTCATTACAATTAATAACCGATGTAAAAATTCAATACTATTGTAAATGTCCAATGGGTTGATGATGGGTTAACATATATAGATAAGGGTGAAAATAACATAAAATGTCTAAATAAAATTGAATTAATGTATTTCAAACATATATCATCCAATATTCAATATTTATCTAATTTATACATAACTTCACATGTGGGTGGCATTATTTTTTTTCAATGTTCCTCATATATAGATGATTTCCATCAACCTAACTTATAATTGACATCTCATCTAATAAATTATCCACACCACATGATCCATTTACCTCAAAAAAATATCTCCAAAAAAATAATACATATATAATTATAAATTATATTGTCGTTCTGGTGTTCCAGTGACACAAATCAAATAATCCTTATCAATCCTTACAAAATTTGATACATGAATAAGAAGTATATGTTCTTACTAAACATTTTATTGTTTATTTCTACAAGAATTTACTCATTATACTATATAATCATCTCAACATGTTAAAATTAGTATTGTTACTATTATTAAATGTTTTTAGTTTATTATATATCCATTTTAGGTATGATTTTTATCCATTTTAAAATTATAATTTCTATTGTACATACACATCTACTAAAACCTCTACAAAGTGATATAATTATTTCTGCAAAATATTCCTTACATGGATGGTAATATGGAATTATTTGATTAATATTATATATATATATATATGTTATTTTTATGACTCTATAAATATATATTATTATTTACCTTTATTTCTGTCCATTCTAGTTATTGTGAAATACTCACCCAAGCATACGTTTGAAGTACCATCTCCATGAGGTGATGTAATTAATTTTTCATCCTCAATGAATATGAATGGGTATAATTTTTTATAAAAAGAATAAATATTATAATTATAACATGATTATGATTTTATATATGATCAATCCATGACCACGGTGGGAGGACCAGAACAATCAAACTGAAACATGCATGGAAAATGGAAAAAATCACCTAAATGTTGATTTAGATAAATGATTTCTACTAAATGGGTAATTCAAAAATATAAGGTTATATTATATTTTAATATACATTTAAATATTCTTTTTGTTTATATATAAAATAATTAGAATTTTTCATTAAAGGTACATAATATCATATATGAATAATTTTGGGACCTAAGGTAAAGGTTTATATTGAAATATAACTTTTAATCAAGATTTTAATGGATAAATATCCACTAGGGAATATATGATCATATCAACTAAATAAAATATATTTTCTTATCCACTTTTATTTTTTTGGGGTTTCATGTTTTATTTTCTTTCTTCTCTCTTTGGTACTTAAAATGATCATGGAAATGTTTTTCACGAAATGTCTACAATATTTCATCTTTGGAAAATGACCCTTCTCTCAAATGACAATGTTAATAAAAATATTCTCAATAATATTTATATATATAATCCTATAATTATTTAATGAAATTCTAAATGATATCTTATTTTCTTTTCAAATAATTATACATTAGTTTTTTGATATTATTTTTTAAATAGTTTATTTATGAATATTCTCAAATAGTGTGAGGGATACATTATTTTATCATTTACTAAAGCAACACATTTTCTTATTGTTATGAACATTCATTTATTTAATGTTTCCATTAAAAAAATTCATAGTAATATTAAATAAAAATAATTTACTCAAAACTATAGAAATTTATTATTTAATAATTATCAAAAGAAAATGTAATTTCACTCATGTTATAAAATAATGGATTAAATCTTCTTTTAAAGCTATTTTCGTATTTATAAATATAATTTAATATTTATTATTCTTAATTTGGGAATTAATATAAATAAAAAACTATAACAGCCCAAAATTATAAATGGTTAAATGGATAAATGATATGACTCATGTCCACAAGATGAATCTTTCTATTCAAGAGTCTACGTGAATAGAATTCCATAGTTAGGTATGCTTGACATAGAGTAGTGATCAAGATTGGTGACATTTGATGATGTTTCTTATGGTGTGTGAGAGTGATGACAAAGAACACTGAAAATTACATGTGTTGGCTTATGGGGACATTCGTTAGTTAGATGAACCATTTTAGATCGTGGGTGGTCCCCATGGTGGGGACAATGTGCCTGTGGGGAAACCAATGATACCTTGAGGGCTCAGACCTGACGTCCATGTTAAGGAAGGGTGTTTGTGCTGTCAATAGGGCATATTCATAACATTTAGAATCAAAGGGTGGTACCCAGTCTTAAGCACGGTGCACTGCCTGGGCTGACATGAAGGGTCCACAACGAGGATTGTGTTCTCAAAAGGGCGGTCAAATGTAACACCTCAGAATCATAAAGAGACAAATAACTAAATGATATGACTCAAGTTAACAAGGTGTACCATTATTTTTTGTGAGTCTAGCTAACTAAAACTCCACAGTTAAGCATGTTTCACTTAGAATAGTGATTTGGATGGGTGTCCTTTTGGGATGTTTCCTAGGATAGGTGCAAGTGACAACAAAGAAAACTAGAAAGGACATGTGTTGGAATGTGGGTGTTTTCGTTTTTCAGATGACCCGTTCTGGTATGTGGGTGGTCCCTAGGGAGGGGACCACATGTCTGTGCTTGCAGTGGTGCCCAATTATCACCAAAACCATGTAATTTATATGTATTTATTATTTATATATTATGATAAGAGTACTATGATACTCATTTATTTTCTATTGGTTATGAAGTTATGGAATGGTGAATTCTTTTATGATCATGTCAGACACTTCTGTATGGTTTTCATTATGAGATGAGTGTGAAAATTATTTAATATAACTCCAATGAATTTGGTATTTATTTATATATATTTAAATAATACAAAGAGTATGGGGTGTGAAACCATTCCATAGATTATTGAAGGAATGTGGGTGATCCCGATCAAATAGGGGTCTCTACCCAAATTGTGATGATAATATTAATAGCGATCCTTGACAAATGAAATTATTTTCTATTCTTATGATTGTTTTATATTTTCAGTGACATTTTATTTTCTTATAATATGATATTGTGGATAAATATTGATTAATGATGATTCCTCAATATTATAAATCATGTATTCTTAATTTCTAAATTTTTATACATTGACACATGATTTACGATATACGAATAATTTTTTTTATGAATTTCAAGTGTTTTGATCAAAATCCAGAAAACTTCTAGGTTTTTCCATAACAAGTATTTGAGATCATCATTTCTTATGTGTCCATTTTACTCAGGGTTTAAATAATGTTTTTATATATAATATATCTATAAAAGGTACTATGAAAATGATATTTTTTAAATATGGTGACGATATTTCTTGATATAAGTCGATAATTTATCTAGTATTTGGATAAAGTATAATATTATGATTCAAGGGAATGAATTATTATGTAGTATATTAATCATTCATAAAAAAATTGATGTATGATTAATGTATTTTATCCTTAAGTATATTCATTTTCTATCAGATAAGGGTTTAGTTGAATTTATATATTATCATTGGAAAACATTATTGAAAAACCTAGGGATAAACCTTATCTAAAATATTATTATAGTAAGTCTTCATAATTTTGAAAATATCATTAGTGATTTTCTTATTATATTGCTGGATGATTTAATTTTTGTTTATTAAACACTAATTTTTCTATTTTTTTGAATTATTAAATGGTTTTAACATAGAGAAATCATAATTAAGATTAATGTGATGGACATTGTGATTCCCTTCCTGATGATAAATTAAAAATTATTTTATCTATAATGAAAATTATTGCGTAAATTCCTACCCATCTCTCTCACAAATTTAATAAGGATGAGAATCATACATACCATTCAAAAAATCTAAAGAAGGATAAAATTTATATTCAGAATGTTATGAAACAACATAAACCATTCATTTAATTGTCTTTTGATCCACTAGTTTTTGAGAAATTTATAAATGTGATGAAAAAGATATTTTCCATTTTCTATCACTCAATCAATGATAAAATGGTTTAATACATATATTGCATAAAATGTGTAGATTATCAATAGTGGGTTTTTATAAGGAATATGGTATGAGAGGAAGAAAAAAAATATGATCAATGAGGCAAGTATAAGTGGGAATTTGTGAAAAAGTACATTCTCCACCCTCATACTAAAATTTATAGAGAATTTATAGTATTGATGAAAGAGGATAAGGAATAAATTGATACATATGATGAAAATCATAAAATACCTGCTTGGAATTATAATGGTTTTATTATTAATCTATAAAAAAATATAGATTAATTTTTATTGGCATGAAACCAACTATTCAAAAGGAAATATAAAAAATATACATTTGAATATATGAAGTGATTATTATATGGGAAATAAATTTGGAAATGTAAACTTTGAACAATAATTGTAACAGTATTTTTTATAATAAAAGGAATAAATCATTCCATGGGAAGTCCAATGTTATTTCACATGGAGGGATGGTGTTTCAACAAAAAACAAACCAAAAATTATAAAAAACTAACATGGGAATATTCTTTAATATAATGATTAGATTTATCAAGTGTTAGTGGAATGGTTTGCCAAGGTTATATTTTTAATAGTAAAATAAGATTTCCATCAATAGAATTGTTAGTAATAACATTTAATCTATAGCACAACCCACATACATTAGATATTCATATATAAGGATATTGGGAATTATGTGAATGAATTACAATATCAAAGTAGAACACAATATAATAATCATAAAAAAAGCAATAAAATCAATAATCCAAGTGAAGTCCTTCAAACATTGAATAACATGAATTCTTATTTGAGTTAGCTTCTAATAAATCATTTATATGAAATATAAATTTCTAGGAGTATCAAATAATTACCAAGATGGACAGATGTTATGTTAGTAATGATAGATTATATTGTTATGGTAGATTCAACTCATGTATAGAGATCCATAATTATAGAAGTATTTTGAAATGAGATCCTTGTAAATAATTTTATTTTCAATATAGTTTAATTTCATGTGATATTGAGACTTTATTGTCGAAATTTATATTGAATCCATATCAATTTATAAGACATGGAATATATATTTGATATTCTGAATCAACTCTTTTACATATTTATGTGAGAGGATGAAAATAAAAATACCAATAAAATTATTTCCAATATATTGGCCTTACTATTTATTAGTGAAGTTTGTTTATCTCAAAATATTTTAGAGAAACTGTGAATTTATGATATTATTATTACTCATGAATTTGATGGTTTATTTATTTAATAGATTCATATTCATACAGTAAATCTCAATTTTTTTTTAATATAACAGATACATAATTGTCCACTTATTTCAATGAGTCCATAAGAATGGAAAAGATGAGTTTTCATAATTGATGTGGTAACTCTAGGAGAATATAGAAAATGTATTCTTACACCTGAGTTCATCACCAAGGGGGAAAACTATTTATTTAAGAATAATGATGTGATAATGAATATTATAATTTAATATTGTGGATATAAAAAGATATCTATCAATACAACGAATCATATATTATTTACTAATGACTTTTGTGATCAATTGACTATAGCTCTGAAGTTTTTCAAGATTGAAACTCAATATTCATATTTTCATCTAAGTGTCAAGCAAGATTATAAATCCTAAAATGAAATTTATATGAGGTAAAGACCCTTTAAATTTAAATTTTTTGACTTCGTACATACCAATTACCTCATTATTTTAATAAATGTAATAAATATTATCTTTAGATATTACCATAATATTTTATTTAGATTCCTTATAGATGATATTTTAATATTGGTAATGTTTATGGAAATATTTGATGATCATTTTATTACTGTTATGGAGACCCTTATTAAAGAAATTATGTAATAAAATTTTTTCAATTTTGAAATCTGTATATATAACATTTAATTATAGGTCCACATAATATCAAGATAGTGTATATCAATGGATATTTAAATAAAACTATTATTTAGAAATTTCCCAGGACAACCATGGTTCTATAGATCCATATTTTTCTTGTATTGTATTTATTCCATCAATAAAATATGAGTATTTTCTAATATATATCAAATAATAAATCCAAAATGACTCAGTAGAGATTTATGTTCCATTATATAGATTAATGTGAGTATAATTTCATGTAATTGAATTGACGTATTGTTAGTTCATGTATACCCATGCTACCCTATAGGGTAGAAGTGTTTGTGATATATAGTGATAAATCAAATATGTGAATATAATATTTTCTCAAATAGAATGATATGTTTATTGCATATTCCTTATTCTACTTGAAAATCCATGAGAAAAAATTACTAACTCATGGTTTGGAGTAATAATGGGTTACTTTTTTTATTTATTATTTTGATACCTTATCTATATTTGGAGAGGTTGGGCATATATACTAATTTTAAAATCATAATATGTATATTAACATTTAAATAATTTAACCATAACCTATAAATATGGTTTTAGTTGATTAAATATTCTTATTACTCAATGAAATACTAAATTTTGAGGTCATGATGAGGATTTAAATAGATCTAATACTCCTATATTAGAAGAATATAGATCGAAAAACCAAAATAAAATCTGTAGATTAAATATTTCATAGAATAATGTTCATACATCAATTCATGTGATGATTAAATTGGAATAAATGGTCAATTTTTAACTACAGAATTAGGTAGGAAGTGTTCTTATTTTTATCTTTGAAAGTAGTATAATGTTAAGGTTTTTAGATCGTGTTTTTTTATTTTCAATAAAATATTTCATGAAGAAGTTATTAGATGAATAAGGAAGTTCATAATAGTATAATCATCTTTAACGTAGGAATATGTATAGAGATCTAAATGATTATTTATATGGGGATAAAAAGAAAATAGATATTGAATATCATTTTCATATATATCTGGTATTTCATAAATATAACCTTGATAGATATAGTAAAAAGGAGATGTTACAAACATTATCCATACTATAATGGATATTATAAAACATGTCACTTGATTTAATATTTGGACTCACCAAAATATCACCACGCTATACTGTTTTTTTTTTGTTTTTAGATGATCACCATACAAATAGATCACATTTCATTATTATCCCCAATTCTATTATATATTGATCATCATTCTAGTTTATATGATTTTTAATTTTTAATATCACATGGATTAGTACTATCAATAATTTCATATTTAGATCTATGGTTTAACACAATGTTTTGGAGAAGATATTAACATGTATTGAATACTAGGTTCCCATTTAGTACCACATATCATCCTGAGATAGGGGTTAGTCTGAAAGGGATATTCACACCATAAAAAAATTTTCAATAGCATGTTCATGGTTTTTCAAAGGTGATTGGGACCCAAAAAATCCCACAACCAGATTTTTATTACAAAATTATATTTAAATCTTGATTTCAGATGATTACTTATGGAACTATTTATGTGAAGTAGTGTCTAACTCCGTAGTTTTGGGATGAAGATGGAGAAAAAATAAAATTGGGACCTGAGATAAAGTAGTTGATTGAAGATATGGTTAGACAAAATTGGTTTCACATCAAGACTACACAAATTATATATGAGGGTAATGATGGAAATATTTAGAGATATATGGAGTTTGAATTTAGTGAAAAAGTATTCCTATAAATATCTCATTTGAAGAAGGTTACGATATTGAAAAATAATGGAATATTGAGCCATACTTATATCATCCATTTTTATAAATTTTATCATATTTGGATAGTATTATAAAGGTAAAAAATATTCATATGCCTTTCATTATCAAAAAATGGTATAAGGTAATTCAAAAATGTTTTTTTATTATTTAAATTCATATAAAAAATTGATTTCAAAATTATAAAATTAAATTAAATGTTTTAGAAAAAAATTTAGAAATTAATTTGGGGAGTTTTGAATCATGTAATTAATTTCTTTGTGATGTTTTAAAAAAAATTATATCTTATAATAAATCCATTAATTTTCTATTAATTAGTTATTTTATTTAAAAAGATATTACTTGAAATATAATACGTAACCTTATATAGGAATACATCATTATATAAATTTAAATTTTCATAAAAATATGCAAGGGATAAAACTTGAGTCTCTAAAATACAAGTAATAGGTTTTTAATGGTTATACAAACACAACTTAATATTTCAGTGGGACACATAAAGGTATGTCCTTGGTTGCGTAAGGTTATCATTGGAGTTTTAAACCCTTTGTAATTTAAATCTGAGCTTCATTTTACAAATTTGAAGACAATTACTAAAATATTTATGGGTATTATTTAGTTTTATAAATATAGATAAAGGTATGTTATGTACTAGTAGATAAACGAATCGGTTTCTCACTAATTTCTTTACCAGTATAAGGGTAACCCGATCCTTGCATAAGGCTTCAGCCAAGTTCTATTAGTCATGGTAATAATATTCTTTTAGTAACATAATTGTATGTTTTGTATCTTAAACCTCATGTAAGGGTACTATAACTTTTAACAACATGAAATGTTTGTTATATGATTATGGTAAAAACAATGTAGCACTTACATAAAATGTATCAGTTTCTTATGGGTATTATTTACTCCAAAATTTTCAGTTTTACCTTCCCAAAAATTTTAGTTAGTTAATTTTTAATTTTATTAATTGACATAAATACTAGATCTGTTTTAATATTTTTTGATGGTAAAAATTCATATCATTAAACACATGATATTAGGAGTAACAATAAAGTCTTTTGAGCGAAATAAAATAAAGAGTTTTTAATATGTATTTAGTGATAATGAAAAGTATGTGAGGTAATTTATATATAGAATTGATAGAGGGATACATATTAATATTAATATCATGTTTTCACACTTAATTTGAGTCCATTATTATTTACCTACACATTTTATGACCCAAAACATACATGTAGGTTTCTACAAGCCTTCAAATAAATTATTTGATGATTCTCTAATATTTCCCATGATGGTATCATCATCTTCTCTCCAATATTTTTCTATAGCATCTAAATGATTCAATATTCCATGAGTGGTATTTTTCAATTCCTATTTATTTATAGTTTAACCTTTGATTTTGACATTCCATATGATCCTTCGTTTAGATTGATGTGATTAATAATATCATAATAAGAATCATGGAAACAATCATCATATAGTAGAATTTATGATAGTCTAGAATTGTAAAACATTGCACTAAAATTCATATAGTGTATTAAAATTAATTAAATGTTACTAGTTTAAAAACTAAAATAGATGTTAAATTTATATATCATTTAGTTTTCCTCAAATAATACTTTATGTTATTTATTTTAGGTTGATATTCGAATAAGTATATTGTGTTCCTGATTAATTTTATGTAATTCAATGTAAAATTTATTGAATTGGAATTGAGGAATCATTTTGAAATATAAAAAGTATAATTTATTATATCATCATTATTTAAATTAGTGAATGATAGGGAATATTTTATCACTTTAATATTACTTTTGTATGATAATAACATAGAATTATCATAAAATCCAAATAAATATCAAATAATTTAATATGATTTAAATGGGATAGATGTTTAATTTAATAGATTATTGACGTGTTTAATATAATTTATATTATATTTATGAATCCATATTTTCATGAAAAACTATATTACTATTTAGTTATTAAATTTTCATAACATTAAAAATAATCTTAATTTATAAAAAATATGTTATATAATTTTGTGGTTATTATTTCCCAAACTAAATTTGAAATAATATTCCATATTGTGAATTATTATGATAATAATAGAATAATTAAATAAAATGATGATATATATATATATATATATATGAATTTTTAAGTATTAAATTTAAAAAAGAATTTATGGATTTACCATATGAAGAAGATAATAGTTTTTGATAGATAATAAAATTTTGAAATTAAATTTGAAATAAATACATGAATATTGTTGAATAATTATGATTATTCTATAAATTTTCCAATATTACGAAATATATTATGTCAATGATTATTACTGTATATAGTTCATAATTAAATTATTTGTTCAGACATGAGACTATTTGTATTTTATGATCTCTCTTTATATTTTCGACATATTATAATCTATATTTAGTAAAGTTTGTATGTTTTATTGTCATATATCATGTGTTAATGATAAAAATGGATAAAAATTTAATGTTGGATACTAATATTAATTAAATAAACGATTCATAATTATAATAATTACTACTCAACATGGAATTTTTGTTACTTGGAACTAAAGCATATAAAATTTTAGAATGAATGTTTCTATTTTTAGGTACTGATATATATTTCTTAATGTGGAAAAAGTATTCATAAAAAACAAGCTAATTCAATATTGAATAAAATAGTTGATTGCTAAATATGAATTAATTAGGGATATGTTATGACACATTTTATTTCATAATTCCTGAATATATTGATTCTATAGTATTTTGTTCAATATAAATTATGTGTTTAACAGTACAACAATTATATACATAAAAAGGGTATTTAGATACATGCTGTGATTAATTGATGACCTCATGTTCCTAGAACAATTTATGACCAATGGTCTTGAGGCTTATGCTACACTGGTGGTATGGGTTGCTGTTTATAAATTTTCTTATTAAACATGGTACTAGTTATGATAGATAGAATGTGCTTTCATTTTTTAAAAATATATTTTAACATGATAAAAATGTGATAATATGTGAAATGGTTCTAGAAAATGGGCTGAATATAAGGAGTTTAGAGTGGTTCATTCTTATTCTTGTGTGATTCATACGTAATAAATTCTTGAATTCTGATTGATGAATGTTTTTATACTACTTGTTTCCACCTGGGGGATTCATTTTGACTATATGAACTAGGATTCAATTTTTTTATGTTATAGGTTAGTATGAGTCCTATAGAACACAAAGTTTTACAAAATAATAATAAATTAATGAAAGAAAAGTATTATTTCATGGTTCAGAAATATATAGTTGACATACATTAGAATAAAATTAAATAATTTATAGGTCAATTAATCATTTATTGGAACCTTAAAAATATTATAATGAATTTTAATGGAGTAATATTTATGAATTCTTGATGAACTAATTAATATTTAAGTCAATTGTTTCTCATTTTTTTGAAATATTGACATACCATGGTGTTTGGTACATATGTGTTTTCGAGACATTTATAGTTACCAAAATTTCATTGTCATGGGATTAGCCAATGAGGTGAGCATTTCATTCATAAGAGTAATGACATCCCCCTAGGATTACATATTTCATTTGGTGTATTGATGTATGATCTTGTGAAAATTTGTATATTTTGAAAAATGTAGTATTTATTTTCAAATGATAGATTTTTGAAAAGAGGATACTTGGTGTATTTTTAAAATTGATTGATTTTCAAAATAAGGAATGAATTTTTCAAAAAATTATTTAACATTAAAAGGATGTATTTTGAAAATAATGTCGAGATAGTTGATGTGATATAATTTTAAATGATGAACCATCAATTATTATAGATCGAGACATACAGAGATTGTGTTTTTTTTTAATGGAACCCAATAGGCCTCGTAGAAACCAACTAGATGAAGCTATAGAGAACGTGGTTTCACCTGACCCACAGGTGGACCAAGAACTGGTTCAGAGCATCATGCATACATTACAAGATATGGACTTGGGTAACCAAATGAATAAGCTAATGAATGTGAACTATTTCATGTAGTTCATGATGTATAATCCACAAATATTCCAGGGTGATTCCAAACCCAAGAAGGTGGAGATGTGGCTCAGTAGGATGAATCATATCATATAATTCATTGGAACACTAGTTGATCTAAAGGTCACTCTCGTAACCTATATGCATGAGGATCTTTCACCCCAATGGTGGGAACTTGTATTGAATTCCAAAGAAGATCAAGTTCTTACATGTGAGGATATTGGGGAATTGTGTAATAAATAATTCAATCATCACATGTTCAAGATTCATAGGATGAAAAAGTTCATTAGAAAGAAGTAAGAGAATCTTTTTTTTCATAGAATATGTTTCCAAATTAATGAATATAGTATGCTTTTCACCAAAAGTTGTAGCAAGTGTTTCGTTGAAGGTATGAATCTGTGAGTCCAGAAAGAGGGAGGAAATTTGATCATAGATTGTGGTTCTCTGTATTAATGACTATACATAGATGGTGAACAGAGAGGTGGTGTCTCAGCGAGACCTATCTGAAGATATAGTGGGAGGAAGTATGATTATCCCTACCAGAAATGGTGGAAAATCTAATGATGAGAGAAAGCAAAAGAGAGATACATATTTACATGATGGGAGTCAAAATCAGACTATTATAGTTGGATTAGTATAACTTCATCTATGACCAAAAAGCCATGACAGATGCTACTAATTTGGTTTCTTTAACCACATAATGAGGGACTGTACAAATACCCTAAGAAAATTCCATTCTTATAACTATATGGTACACCATAAGTACTTTTGTAACATTAATACGATTTCAGGTGCTCAAGACACTTATCAGGTGTTGCAAGCATTATATGCTTTGACAGGACGGGGCCAGCACAATCAATCTCTTCAGTAGAGAAAAGATATCCATGGTTATTCATAGAATACCATGACTCCTCAAAAAGGAAAATCTCAGCAAGGAAACAAATAACAAAGTGCAGTGACTATGAAAATGTATAGATATACGTAGATGATTGTGGATGATCATACTGAACAATATACAGTGAGAGGTACCATTATTTGGAATTCTACCTTCATGTAAGTACTATTGGAAATATATGCATCACATTACTTCATTGCTTCTCTTTTTGTTAACCTACATTGTTTAAAACATGAAATGATGCCCTATGTTATAAAACTACAAAATCCTCTTGGTGAAAGAGAATTTCAATACATTCTGTGTAGAGAATGTGATATAACGGTTGATGGAGTGGAGATAAAATGTGAATTCTAGATATTGAAGATGGATTTATATGATGTAATACTAAGTATGGATTGGATTATAATGTCCAAGGCTCACATCAACTATTCTAATAAGATAGTTAGTTTCATAACTGAGGACAATGTTGATAATATCTTAAAAGGAGAGAAGGTGGTGAAGGACGGGGTGATTAGATTGTTGGCACTAGTGGTGGAAACAATATCTTACAATATGGGGGAATTGAATTTTGAATCTATGGAAGAGATAATGGTTGTTAGTTTTCTAGCATTGGTGGATCAATTTCTAGATGTCTTTCCTGATAAATTCGTAGGTTTACCACCTATAAGAGAAGTGGAGTTTATGATTGACATCCTTTCAGGGACCAGTCTTATTTCCATTCTGTCATATAGGATAGCACCAACAGAGTTAAGGGAATTTAAAGTGCAGTTTGAGGATCTAGAATGGAAGAGTTTCATTCAATGATGTACATCTATCTTGGAAACACCAATCCTGTTTGTGATGAAAGTATATAAAAATCATTGGATTTCCATCGATTATCGTAAGCTTAACCAAATTATGATAAAGAATCGGAATCCACTTTAATGAATTTCTAACCTGTTTGATCAATTGAGGAAAGCATAGTGGTTCCCTGAAATTGACTCACGATTAGGATATCATCAATTATGTGTTTAGAAGGAATATATTTTGATAAAATATTTACAAATTATATATAGACACTATGAATATTTATTCATGCCATTCAGTCTCATTAATTCACTAGTATACTTTAAGGATTTGATGAAACAAATATTTTAGAAATATCTAGACTTTTATGTTATGTTGTTTGTAGATGACGTCATGGTGTATTCAATGAAAAAGGACGAGCATGAGGAACACCTAGAGATAGTGTTACAAATCTTGAGAGATAACCTTTTGTATTCTAAACTATATAAATGTTATTTTTGGATATATTATGTATGCTTTCTTGGCTATGTTATTTATGAAAATGTAATTTCAGTGGATCCTAAAAGTATAGAAGCTTTAGAAAAATGGAAACTTCCAAAGAATGTCTTTGAGATCCGATGTTTTCCGGTTCTATCTAGTAATTATCGATACATTGTGCGTTAATTCAAATGGCTATCATAGTTAATAAAAACTCTAAAAAAGAAGAGTACCTAATTCCAATGGAAAGATGAATTCCAAAAGTCTTTACAGGAGATTAAAGTTTTCCTTAATTCACCACCTATCGTGATTTTTACATAATCAAGATGAGGATATGTGGTCTACTATAATGATTTAGGATTAGGGTTGGGATTTGTTCTTATTGAAGGAGAAAATGTTTTGGATTATTGTTCAAGTTTGTTGAGAGTGAATGAGAAGAATTACACAATACAAGACTTGGAATTACCATAAGTCTATCATACCATGAATACTTGGCATCATTATCTCTATTGTGAGAAATTTACAATGTTCCAGAACTACAAATGTTTGAAACACATTTTATCAGAGTGATATTTGAATTGTGGAAAAGAAGACGAATGAATTATCTCTAAATGTTTTTACTATCACTTGATGTATACACTAGGAAAAGGGAATTTTGAGGTAGATTAATTGAGTAGAAATTCAAATGCTCAGTTAGTGAAAGAAGCATCAGTTTAATGGTAGTTGGTGTCTGTCCTAGGTGACATGCATGTGGAATTTGAAGACCACAATGCTGTTGTGGTTTTATTTTCTTATATGCTTGTTCATGATTTGGTAAAGAAGGTCAAAGGGGCACAAACAACTATTGCAGAATACCTGTTTATGAGTTCAAAACAAAATGTTGGGGAGTCAAATGATAGTTGGAAACTTAATTGGAGTTCAATTTTGAGTTTCAAAGATAGAATGGGGGTACCTATGGATTTTCATGAACAACTCCTTTATTATTACCACCATTTGATATGGGATGTACATCAAAGCACACAAAAGTTGTATATGGCGTTGAAGGCTATATTTTAGTAGAGAGGTATGAAAATGAAGGTGGTCGAGTTTGTATTGTGGTACTTACCTTATTAGTAAGTTAAAGAAAAGCATTAGATAGTAGTGGGTATGTTGTAGTATTATAGATTTTAGTTTGAAAATGGGAGCAAATAGATATAGATTTTCTTACTGTACTCCCAGGAATTTTCTATAAACATGATTCCATATGGGTGATAGTGGACCACCTTACTAAAAAATCCCATATCATTCAAATTAGTGAAACTCATAGGGTGGAGGATCTATCAAAAATCTATATCCAATAAGTGGTAAATAGGAATGGTGTACCTGTTTCAATACTTTCAAATAGAGATATGAGGTTCACATCTCGTTTCTAGAAATCCTTACAAAAATCCCTTGTCAATAAGCTGAATATGAGCACATCGTATCATCCTCAGAAGAATGGGAAATCTGAATGGAAGATACAGAAATTGGAAGACATGTTGTAGGATTGTATAATGGATTTTGGTTTCTCATGAGAGGAGAACATATCCTTAGTAGAGTTATTATATAATAATAGCTATTAGGCCCCGATACATATGACTCTATTCGAAGCATTGTATGGGAATCAATTTAGTTCTCCAATATGTTAGGTAAAGATAGGTGAAACATCACTAAATACATTAGGCCAAGTTAAATCCTAAATACATTAGCCCTTTTTAGATATTAGAATTGGTTGGATAGGTTGAATATCAGTAGGAATTTCAAACATAGTTCAATTTGGGGCATAATGTGTTCTACATATCTCAGTTGAAAAAAGTACTAGTCTGATTCTGACCATGTGATTAGATTGGATCACATTGACCTCTAGTCGGATGCATCATTGGAACATATCCTAGTGTGGATTTTCGGTGGACAAGGGAATATCTTGCAAGGAAAGAGAATAAGTCTAGTGTGGGTTTTATGGATATGTGGTCATATTTTAGAAGATATATAGGAATGTGAGATGGAAATGAAAGAGAAATGGCCAAAAATATTTTTGGGAAGAATGGTTCTCTACATCCTAGGGATGGAAAGACAGATGATGGGGCGAATGTCGTACCCTAGGTTTCTGGTACGTAACCCATTCTTTGTGTTTTTATGGATATAATGTAAGGGGTATGTTGGTAGAGTTTGGTGAACATTCAATATGTTTTTGGGGATAAAGGAATGGTGCATGTGCTGCACACAATTTATATACACCATGTAGAAATCCTAGGAGAAACCATATGAAATAGAAGGTTTGAGGTAGAGAGAATCATCCTAGTTTGTGTACGGTTAAGGAGACCATGTGAGGAGGTCATGCGTGAGTCTATATATACTATATATTATTTACGATTAGCACATGGTTTTTCTAGCTATGCTAACTAACCATGCATATGGCTAAATTGATATCATAAAAAAGTGGATGACACATGTTTTTGCCTATAAATTTCTCATTTTTTATCCTAAGAGTCCTTACTAGTTATTTCTCTTCATTGAAGGTAGAAGAACAACTCCCAGGCATTTTGAAGTCAATCTTAATGATTTCCTTGGCGATTATAAGTTTGATTCTTGAGGAATGTGGTCGTTCTTCATTGTTCTTGATCGGTATCATAGATCTACTTTATATATTTCACTTGTTATCTTGGTTTCTTAGATCTATACTTTCTATGGGTAGATCTATGAGTTAGTATTCCAAATTAGTTGAGATTTGTTCTTGACCTTGCTAGGAGTAGAGCTCTAAGGTGTTTCTGTGAATAATCAACCTGGTTTTCTTGAGCATTATTCAACCATTGTAATGTTTCATAAAAAACATTGATCCATGTGGATTCAATATCATCTCACCTTTCTAGAATTTTTTGGATTAGTTTCAAATTATTTAAATTCGATAATATTGATTGTGAAATCATTATGTGATACATGGTATAAATCACTTTAGTGATTGTTCACACCATGAAATGTGTTCCATGAATTTTTCCGTAGAGTGATGATATTATTCTCATATAGATGAAAAATGTCAAGTATAAGTATATATGTTTTCACCATGAAGAATGAATATGAAGGCTATATTTCTCTGTGAAAAAATACTACACTATACTCGATGAATTAGTCGAATGATTACCCCATCCAGAAGTAGGCAAAGTATTTCAAAGATTGTTGATGATAAAGATTGGATTGATAAATTCAATTTCTGAGTTTTTTCTGAGAAGACGTGGTGTATTTATGATGTCAAGAAGTGTATATCTCTTCATGACCATCGATTTTACTGGTTTCAGAGCCTAAACAGAGTTATAGATCAAAATTTATGGTACTTAGAAGATAGAAAAATTTAATAAAGGAACCTATGCGGAGGACCTACACAGAGAATGAATTTTCACACCCCTACACAGATGACCTACACGGACACCACTCCTTCAACAAGGTCCCCATTCATTCCTATAAATAGGAACCTTGGGCTCCCCATTTCAAAGGCATAAGAATTTAGAAGATGTCCCAAAGCTCCCATTGTGTAGCTCTTTTTCAAAGATCCCCCAATTGTTCTCAGGTAGCTCTCTAAAACATGAGATAAGAGATAATTAAAGGGGATAATTTGTTCAAAGTCCCTCAGGGTCTAAAACATATAGATCTACATGGCGCAACTATGTGGTGCCCCTGAACAAAGCACCCGCGTGGCGCACCTGTGCGGCGCACCTACGCAGTGCAACTGTGTGGAGCACTTGTGCGTCGGACCAGTGAAGAGTACTTCCATAGGGGAGCTATACAGAGAAACTCCACAAGGCACCTTAGTGGATCACCTGCGTAACCCCACTAGCCAATGCTAGAGGGGATTCCCCCTCGCTCTCCTACTGGGGGTCAATTCCAAGGATGTGGTCCAGGCCCTTCGGACCAGTCCCTTCGCTTCCGACACTGACCCCCATGAAAAATGGAATGTCGCATAGTGAACTTTTCAGATCTGGTCGATGAAATTCCCCATTATGCCCTTTATGTGGCTCAACTTCCAACCTTCGAATACAATTATTTAAGACACTCCATCACACTCAATGAAGTTCCTTGTGTTGAATTATTCCTCTTGGTTCCTTTCACATATTACCATTTTGGACTCTCCTTATGGATTCCTTGAGTACCCGGAGTTGATACACTCCTCAAGAAACTCCTCAAACTTCATCACCTAACAACTATGCCTGGTTAAACATCAAATGTGTATCCTCCTTAGGAGTAAGCCCCTAAAAATTATAAAATGGGAATATTCCATATGAGTAACCCCCAACCAATTCCAATATGGGAATCCTCATTAAGAGTAAGCCCCATTCAATTCCAAAATGGGCATCCTACTTAGGAGTAAGCCCCAACCAATTTCAAGTTGTCATCCATCTTGGTATAATCCCCTCCACTTCACCAATTCTTCCATACAATGGTCCCTTGTCTAATGTAAATAGTATAGAGTAAAGGTTCATCACCTTGTCCTCTTCCACGGTCGATGCGCCCTCTTCCATTAGTTGATGAGAAAAAGGGTGAAGTTTCATTGTTTATTCATTCAAATCCTCTTGTTTCTCACACCAAGAATGACTCACGTGGGCTTATAGAAGCATGATGGTTATAAAATGTGCACAAAAACTCATTGGAAGGAACTACGAGAACTCTGATTCCCACCATAACCCAGATATGTTGGAAGCCATCTCATGGAAAGAGCTCATTGGGCTCCTCAATAGGAATAAGCCCCAAATTAAACCCCAAATCATCAAGGAATCCTTTTTAGGAAGTAAGCCCAAACTCAACTCTCTCAAAGGACCATATTATCTTATGATAATTATCAAACTATGTGGGATTTGATTCCCATTTATATGTGATATGTAAGAAGCCTCCCTAAGGTTCAAACCCAATACTTCAAATCAACCATGTTCTCCTTGTTCCATATTCCAAATATATTCTGATCCTACTTGGAAACCCATATTCTATCCACGTTCCTTGGGCTTCTGCAGCATAAGTACCACACTAAATTTTTACCAGGAACCTTTCACTAATAGGCCCTTATCACATGAACTTAAAAGGTATGACATGTCCTATTAAGCAGAACTGAACTACAGGGGTTTTGATTCCTTTCACAAGGATACTTAGGTAGCTCATTTTTTTGGCACGATGTTAAGATCAAAACAATCCTTCATCTCCCTATATGAAAATAAATTTATGAGTGCCCCACTAAGTGGCATAAAAACCAGTATCATGATAATTATGAATAAAAGAATCTCTAATATGTATATTAGAGGATTCCATTAATGGAAAACCTTCAATACATACAAATATTTCCATTAATGAGGAACCATTAATATATACTAATGATTCTAAATTTAACACATGTTAATAAGTGATTATAAATTCTAATTGATATTTATGATCTAATTGGTGAATTAATAATGATTCATGAAATTATTTTAATTTTACTAAGAGAGTCCTAGAGTAGACAATAATTCCCCCCAAATGGGTGTGACAAGTCTGACCTCCCATCCTCTCAACCAATCCACTTTCTTAAGTATAATAAAGCTCAAAACATAATGAACACCATACTTCTAAAAGTAGGTCCAATTTAAATAATGAAATATTGGATGTTTCCGGTTCCATGAATAAATCCAATGGAAACCACATGGAAACTGTGATCCTCAAATATAGAATAAATGTTTCAAGGAACTAAGAAATAGTGATGATTTATCATTTTTTTAGATTTGTTAAATCCTGATAAATTGTTGTGAATTTTTTTTTATTTTATTAAATTTAAATTGGGGGTTGTAAATGATGGATTTGATGGAAATTATAAATGGATTGATTGATAATGGGGTTTTAATAAAAATAATTTTTATTGAAATGATTTGGAATTGTAATGGATTTAATGAAAAACGGTGTCCAATAAACATGAGATTTTATTAAAATAGTTTTTTGGCATGATCTATTGGAATATGTTGTTTGTGTCTGTACATTTTTCATATATAGGCCTGGTTGAAATATGAAATTGTGATCAGGGCCATAGGGTTAATGGCACAGGGGTTACAATTTCCATGTGATGACATGGTAGATCGATGTGAAACTGCTTAGGAGTATGTAGCTATCATTGTGTAACATTCATGGATGGTTGGGCGAATGTGTGTAATGGATTGGGTTTTCCAATAGAATATTGCGAAATAGTTTTAACGTATTAGGTAGTTATTTTTCTGAAAATATTACTTTCTTAAAAATTTGTTTCAATTTCACTTATATGATTTTGGTTATAAATGGGTTTGGAAACATGCTTATATTTATTTATAAACATTTTTTTAAGAAATTGTTTTATATAATTTGTTATATATAATTTTTGTAAACTCTACAATCCTAGTGGAGTGAGTTGGGAAGTCATTGGGGAAACCCAACTGAGAGTTTCACTCACCCCTACTTTGTCACTTTTTTTCTTTTACAAATGATATCTTACGAGACCATGGAAAAGGTAACATATCACATGTTTTTAGAAACACTTTGTGATACATGGGTTTTTTGGTGATTTGGGATCTTGTATCATGTGAAGCATCATTTCTTATGGCTTTTGAGAACATTTAGTCTTTTATACACTATTTAGCTTATTTTCGTTCGCCCTTTCGTTTTTGCACACATTGATGTGGTTTTGATATATATTAAGTTGTTGAGTTTCATATGTTCTTGCATAATTTAGTGAGATGTTTGGATAATGGTTTTATTCTGAAATGGTAAATCATACCACACTTTAATTTGGATCCCTTTAGCTTTTATTTCCAACCATTGGAGCCTTGGGTATGTTAATTAAGGCCATGTAATTAGTTGTTGCACTCTCATGCTATTAGGAATTAACGGGTCATTACAATCACCAAACCCATACTTTGTTTTAGTATTTGGTGTTGGTATACACAATCATGATTTACCTTCTAGGATTACTATAAGATATGGGAACATGAGTTTATTTCACATATAAATATATTATATATTGAAAGAAAAAGGATTATTACTACTATATTATATTTGAGATGTGATGCCTTAATGTAATGTATATAATACATTGATTTTATAACTTATAAAAATAATCATGTTTAATATAATGAGGACATGGATATGATGACCTTTTTTAATGGGTTCATGATATGTTAAATTTTACCGTGTGTTATAGGGAATGATTACATTGAAATTTATGGGAGTTCACGACATGAGATTTTGGGGTATAAGAGAGGTATCCCATTTTGGAGGTGGTGAGGGGTATCCTTATATATATATACACATATATCTATATGTATATATGAACTCGAAATGTTATAGATATAAAAATTTCCATTATTTGGTTAGTGATCCCTATTAAGGATGGATATCGAATAATAATCATTTGTATGTGATGAGTTAGTCTCATTTTGATACACACCATGTTTGGTATGCTAATTTCACTTTTTCCAAAACATTATTCTAGAATGATACCACTATTTGTACATGTTATCAACTCACTATGTATATATAAACATTTTTTGGGTCATTTTAGTTGTTAGGTTATTGAGGTTGTTATTACTAGTTCTAGAAGTTTTTTATGAGCTATTGGATTTTTTGGTCACCACTGAGGATAATCACAAAATATTTATTTTTAGTGGTATTCAGTTATGTATGAAATTATGTCATATATTGGGATGTCTACATAATCTATTATGAGAATGAGTGTTTTTATATTTTTGGTCATTGTCTCTCTTACATATCAAATCATTTTGAGGGTAAATACTCATAGGTGTGTATTCATATACCTTTAGTGTGATTCACCCCACTGTAGAAAATTAATGATGTGAATCACATGGGGTATTATCCCTCTTACATTATTTTTATCCAATGAAACGTAATTTTAGAAGGAAGGTGTTGTAAAAAGTGGTATCATAGGTGAATGTTGATAGATAGGAAAGAGTTTTCATTTTGGTAATGTGGGGATTCATGGGTTTGCAGGGCTATACTAACAGGTCGGGTTAATAAGTGTTGTAAATATGGATGAATATATTGGGTATGGAATTTTAATTTTCCATAAGATATCACGAAAGGAATATCTTGTTTATTATTAATGGTATGAGAATTGATACTTCTTTTAGTGTAGATACATAGGTTGTTTCATGAAACATATTTTTATTAACCTATGTTTGAACTTGTTAAAAATAGGATATAGGTTAAAAATGATTAACTAGTTAACCTAAAAAATAATACATATAATGTGTTAGGTGTCCACAATAATTTTTCATTAGAATGATTTATTCCAAATCAATATCCCATAAAGGTTTTCTCTAATTAAATTGAGATATTTTTTTTATAAAATTACCATTGAGTGGGAGTCAAATAGGGCATCAAATCAATGGGGACCCTCCGACATTTCTAGAACCCTGGGTTTTTGAATTTTTAGGGAACAATTTCAAATCATTGTAAAGTGTCTTTATTTAAAGATGGAGTGATAAAAATTTATTTGATTAATTAATTATGGAATAATTGGGTTCATTGGATTTAATGACCCTACGAAGGATATCTTGATAATTGTGGATCTTGTCTATTGATGTTTGTGAGGATTTGGCTATTACTGGGGGATATTCAAATACTAATGTTCAGTCAATGTTTTTTTTATACCAAAAAGGAAATTTTTTTTTATCATTGATATTTTACCATTTCAGGGGTATTTCTGAACAACTCTCTTGATATGTGAAGATTCCAATGAATTTTAGTTTTTGTGCAAGAAACCCTTTGATTGTTAGCCCCTTAAGGTGAATGGCCAAGATTTTCTTCATTATACCATTGTTATAACTTCATAATGAGTTGAGGGAAACCTCCATGTTTAGTCAATTGAGAAAACAATTGATAATCCATGAGAAATTATTTTTATATTTCTTCACCCATTAGATTCTATCATATTATTCATTGTATTCAAAGACTAAAATTATTACTCATTCCTAAGTTAATGTGTCAAGATGGAGATATGGAATGTTGAATGGATTTATCTGAAGATGTTCACATAATTATATAAATCTCTCTTTGGGGTTAGTAATGTGATGATATTGCAGTAATTGTATGGTATCTAGCATTTTATTCATCCAATAATATTCTCTATATCCTATTGTTGTAGTGATTTGGTCTTGGATAAGGGGTTATTTAATTAAATTATAGGTTTTATTCAACATAATCTTCACATGAACAAGGTTATATAAGACCTTGTATGGGGAAAGATAATATTATATGTTTTGTCTTTAAATATTTTCTTCCTAGTATTATATTAATAAATATTTATTTTATTGTTTAAATTTGTATATTTTTGAGTTCTCCATGTGACTCTATTTCTGATGTTATTATGGAGATTTTTGCATAACTTTTTAAATAATATTTATCTTTTACTAAAAATGTATTATATTTCCTCCAGCATAAAAAAAGGGGACACTCTATAAATCATGATGTGTGTGTTTTTTGTGATGCATTTTAAACCTATTCATGTTAGTTAGTTCCACCAAAAGTAAAAAATATATTGGTGTGATGGATAGGTTCCTTTGATATGCATACTTACAAAATCTTTTTTTATAATGATGTAAGTTCTTATGTTTTTTAAAAACTAATTGGCAGTGTTAATTTAAAATATATTGATATTAATAAACTGATGTAATAGTAAATTATAAAAATGATTTCATTTAATTTTTTATTTTTTGAATAAGTGTGTTTAAATTAAATAATTATTCATTAAAACATATGTTAAAAAATTACTGATTGATAAAGTGGATAGTTATGAACACATTTTTTATATTATTAATTTTAGATGTTAATTTTTATTATATAATTTTAATATTTTTGGACATGTTACAGGTCTTTGTATAGTTTTTTTAATTGGCTCAATAATTTTTTAAAAGTGAGTAAAATTACGATATATTTGATTAATCATAGAAAACATGTTAATTGTGATGTTGTTTAGAAAAAATTAACATCGAATATGTTATAATTGTAATTTTTCTTTATTTTATGTTTTAATAGGAATAATAATGTTCACTATGTTTTTGTTGGGAAAAATTACTTTTTTTGTAACATTTGTTCATAAATTAAAAATATTATTATTATTTCATGAAAAAAGTTATTTTAGATGTAGGTTTACAAAAGTTTATTAATATATTTTTTCAAAGACTAAAATGATAAATAAATTCATCTGAAAATGGATTATATTATTTCTACTAGAAAGTATCATATCCTATCATATTTTTATTACAATAAAATAAGAGAAATATTTTTTATCAGTATGCTTAAAAAATTAATATAATTTATATGAATTTTTTCTTACATTTAGATCAATTAAAGAGTCACTTAAAACTATTTTTTACTTTTTTTATTCAATGAAAGGTAATATATAAGAAATTTATTTAAATAGAAAATCCATGATTTTATGAAAAATATTATTCAAGCATCCTAATCAACAGTATTCATGTCATGTCAATCATGGATGATTTCAAATGTTTTGAACATAAATTTTTAAGCACAATACCTAATGATCATTTGTCTATATATTTTCATCTGATTTCAGGACAATGTAAACTAGATGATGAGAAAAATATAATAATGTTTTATCATATATAATGTTTAATATTTTCTATCTAGATCGATGTGTATTGATTTTTTCTGATGGTGGTTCCTTCTAAGGTGTTGTTTTTTAGTAAACATTAGTTGATTAATATGTATTAATTTTTTGGTTTGTAATGGTTTTATATGTGAAATTTTTTATCATCATATTACATTAATATAGAATGAGTGTCATAAACACATGCTTCATATTCAATGTTATAAAATTCATAATTTTATTACAATGAATTATGTAATTTTATATTGATATATAATACTGATTCTCTTCCATGATCTAATGTTTTATAAATGGAATATTTATTATTTGAGAAGTATACACCCAAGGATTGTTTCAGTGTGTTTTAAAGTGAGGTGTATATTTTTTATTTTTTCTCCTTATTAGTTTTTGTATCCAAAATGTACTAGGATCCTTAAAATGCATCTCATGTGGTCGTAAAATGTTATCCCTTTCATTATCCATCCTTATCGTATTTCATTTAACTATTATGTATGATAATTGTTTGATAAGTATATAATGTTATGGTCTCTATTATTCGTGAGCCATTTTTTTCATTCTATTGTGTTTGGTAGTTCAAAATTTATTTCTATATTATTTGATATACATTCTAAAATGGATTTTCTAATTATAAAAGTTATTTCTATATACTACATAATTATATAGAATGGATTTTGGGGAGTTTTAAAAGTGATTAAACTAAATTTTTTGTTGTTATTTATATTTTATAACTTATCATAAAAAATTATTGTTCAAATTATTAGGTTGTTTAATAAAAAATTTAATATTTTCAAAATAATTTATAAAATTACATAGAAAACCCTCATTTCATAATAGTAAATTTGAATCCCATTATATAATAGTTAAAATTTGAGTATAAGTAATGTTAGAAATTGGGTTTTAAGGGTTTTATAAAGGTATGTAAATAATATAATTTGAAATATAATGGTATATAATTAGTTGTTTAATGAGAATTTATTATTTTCAATCCCAGCATAAATGTAAGATGATATTTTTTTAAATATTCATAAATGAATTTTTTTTACATCATGTAAGGTTAATATTGTATTTTACATAACATTAAAAAGTTATGATCTATTTTAAACTACCAATGTAAATGTAGATCACCAATTTACTCACCTGTTGTTGGGTTACTACAATGGGTGCAAGGGTTCAACTGAGTACCCTCTTCTAGCATAAGGGTCCCTTAGTCAATTAATTTATTATGAAAACCCTAAAACACAACATAGCATACCACAACAATTTCCCAATTCTATATAAGGGATGAAAACTACATAATGGTATTACCATGTTTTAATGTCCCCAAAACTAGTAGCCTAGATTATGTGGTCACATTATTACATTGGATGTAGATTCAGGGAATCACATCTTAATTGTCTGAATAATATAATTGTAATGATGAACCAGAAACATAAGAAATTTAAATATATTAATGGATATTTAAAATACACATCATACAAATATTCTTTCAAACATGATATTACTCAAAAATTATTTTTCATATCATATTGAAAAGAAAAAAAAATTAAGTAGTGAGCATTGATGCTCTGTAAGGGTAATCATAAAATGGAATATATTGTGAATTAATATGAGTAAACAATATGGAAGGGAAAATAAATGAAATAGATTCCATTAAAAAATAATGTGAGTATAACATAGAATATATA
This sequence comes from Viscum album, assembly GCA_963277665.1. NCBI lineage: Eukaryota > Viridiplantae > Streptophyta > Magnoliopsida > Santalales > Viscaceae > Viscum > Viscum album. The sequence goes on from OY728145.1 coordinate 1,768,617,061, forward strand.
ATTGATGATCAAATAATACTTACGAACAATCAAATTTGCTAGAAACTAATACATTGATATTATTAAAAATAAAATAATAACATCAAAATCAATTACTGATTCCAAAATGATGGAAATCAAAAATTTAAAAAATATAAAAGATACCATCAAGGCCTCAACTTAAATTTCTAAAAATATAGTTAAATGGAGAAGTCCTCCAATATTATAAAATCTAGTTATCTCTTGAGAACTAAAGATGCATGGAGGGGATAAATTGGTTCCCTACTATAACATATTATCCAATTCATTCGTCATATAAATAAACAATACAACTGAATCACTATATTTTTATCAAAATCCCTAACCTTCGATAGTGGAAGAACTGTTTTTATAAAAAATATCAATATTTTCCCAATTAAGATTTATTATAAACCATAAAATAAAATATGTTGAATAAAATGATTAGAGTACATCCTCAACATAACATTCAAAAAAGTATGTTGAAATTTAAGAAAATACAATAAATATTTTACTTGAATGTTTCATATATAAAATATCATTTTTTAAAATGATTTAAAAAAATCCATATTTGACATGTAATAGATAAATCATATTATTTGAAATGAACCTTGTTAATGATTAATGGAAATATAAAATATTTATTTCTCCATGATAGACTAAAATTATTTTCATTACATATACATTAAAAAAAATTATTTTACACTTTATTTAAAAAAATTCCTTGTTCAGAAAATAATATAAGATTCTATTTAATTTTAAAAAATTAAATAATGATAAAAATTAATTGAAACTATCATTTGATAAAAGTAAAATAAATTTTTAAATTATTTTTTGAAAACATGAATATGGTTGAATAATATCCTCAAATGGGACATAAAAATAAACAATACTGATAAATGACAAGATTTTAAAATAAACTCCATCCCTTTCAGTATTTTTTGAATCGTAATATAGATTTATGAAATAATATAAAATGAAACAGTATATATTATAGTGAAAATAAATTCATTATAAAATATGGCACATGAAAATTATATAACACACAATGTATATATTAGGTGTGAATATGACTTATGGCACACATATGTAAAAGTGAGATGAGAAACCACTGCCTTAGGTATTACATGCCACATAAGTGATTATAAACTTCAATATAATACATTTAGTTTTATTATTCTTATATAAAGAAATCTATCATCTCATATATGATCAATATATACCATTTCATAACTAATTTGTCAACTATTCTTTTATATTTACATAATTTCTATTGTTAATAGCAGTTTTATTCATGTATGTTCTGATGCCTTAGTTTCTTTCCTTGTAATTTAATTATGGTTACATCATATATTTAATATTATTATTTGAATAAACAAAAAATTTAATAATTTTATAGATAATTATAGTCATATATTAATGATTGATATTGAGAAATGAATTATAATGTTCATGGAGTTGGAAGGATATATGTACACAAAAATTTTGTTATCATTTTTTGATATATGGAATGAAATAAATTTAAATAATAATAAACATTTATATAATCATTATTATTTCATGTGTATAATATATATTAATTAGATCCATAATCATAACCATCCATGTAATGATGTTATGAAAAAAACTACACTGCAACAAGGTGATGGTAATCCATACGTACACACACGATATGTTTATACGTTCCATATGTTGGAAATGAAATGGATTAGATTTTTACCATAATCATAAAAAAATATCAGTATATTTATAATTAATTGTTTATTATTTTATCATGGGTAAAACAAATTAATAGGATGTATAAGAAGAAATAAACTTGAATGAGTTGGTAAAGATTATTACCTCTTCTCTAGTGGAGTCCCTTTAGATCTATTATTAAGGGACATATGATTACAATTTTCAAATGGATATAATATCATAAATATGGAAAAGGATGGGGAAAAGTATAATTGCTAGGGTTTATTCAAGATATATGGATTATTTTTTTGTTAATAAGTCAAGGGAATCACTTTTATAATTGAGGGGAGGGGTATACATGGAATTTCATAAAATAATTAACTAACATAAGCTATTTATCTTTTCCAAATATATGTGAATAGATATAATTCAATTATTAGGTGAATATATGTATAAATCCATTAATATAATATAATTTGGATTTTCATGGATATACTTTCACCGTTATGTTTTAGTTTCAACCCCACATTAACTATTTTGACAATTACCATACTATTAAAATTTTATACCATCGATGGGTCAATAATTTTACAATATTATTTAAAAAGACACATAAATGTGATATTTTAAACTCCAATATCCATATACCATTCATTTATCAGTATATAATATTTTTTTGAATTTACATAATTTAGTAAAATATTATATATTACAAACAATCAGTGTTCCAATTTTTATAACTATTCATTATTCTGACTTTAATAATATCATGAAAACACATGAAATTAAGAAAATATTTAATTATATTACTATTATGACATAGATTTATATAATATTATCAGATATAGTTTTTTATATCATTTTATATTACTTTTAGTATGTTAAATATCATTTATTTCATTCCACTATTAATTTAATAATTATTACCTCAACATTGTGTAAGCATTTAAGTTATTAATTCAGTTACTATATATTGAACATTAAATGACATGATTCAAATAAATATTATTTATTTTGGAGTATTATTATTAGTTGAACATATTCACATGATAAACATTTATTAAAAATATTATAGTTATAGAAAACAATATTGTGATATGTTCGATTTTTCTTTAAATAAAATACTATTAAGGTCATAATATCATCCCAATAGACATAAACATCATTATAAAAAAATATTGGACTAATATGGATTCAATAGAACCATAATAAAATATCAAGGGAAACTTTATCGTAATTTACCCATCCTTGTCATTTTATTTTTAACTGTAATTACCGTATTTACCTTTTACCATGGAAACAAAAATTACTAAGATTACTGTTCATTTTGGCCTAAAAAAATGGGAAAAATTATTAAAATTAGACATATTTAATCGAAATATGGAATATATTTTTAAAAATTCAAAACCTCGTAGTGGAATAATATTATATAAAATTAATGCAGCAAAACAAAATAAAAATGATTTATTTAAAAAAATTAACTTCTATTTATAAAAAAATATTTATACCAAATTCAACCATGAAATTTATTTAAATTATTTTAATTGAATTATTCATAAAATAATAAGACTAAATATGATTTCCAAACATTTTCATATAAAATGGATCTTTCAAAATATGGAAAGTAAATACTATTTTAAATAAAAACACGGTAATTTTCAGCATTCACTGGAAAATAAATCCTTTTAGAAAATACAAATATTTCATCATTTGATAATTTTGATATCTTGATTCCAAAAATTGTATTATTATTATAAAAAATTACGGATTTCACATTTTAATTATAAAATTTCAGGATAAAAATAATTTAGGAAGAAAACATATTTTTGAGGTGTTAAATAACATTATGATAAAATGAAAATGTATTGCATAAGAATTAATCTATGAATTTGTACTAAGATTGTCCTTTTATATATATTTCATTATTTGATTAACATTATTCACACTTTCCAATTTAATAACTAGTTTATAATGGTAATATTTAAATTATATTACACGGTTCATTGAAGTTTGGTTTTTCATGTTGTATATTATTTTGAAGTTAGTGTTCTTTTAGTATTGTTGGGTTTCATGTATCTAAATATTTTAATGGGATTAATTATATTTTAATACAAACAAGTCACGATATTTTGGTGTGTTATATTCTCCCCCTACCAAAAAGCTTTTCCATCACTATTTAAAATGTTTATAAGAAAATCATGGGTTTTACATTTGAGAATAATTATGTGGTAAAACTACATAGTAAAAAAGTGTTCATAAAACATCCTAATAAAATTTGGGAATGTAAAATTGGATTGTCACAACAAAACTAGGATTCAAAATAGTAATAAATTAGTGGGAATTGAAAGTATAGACTTGTAAGATAAAAGTAACACATAATGATTAATAGTGAGTGATAGAGAATATGGTCCTAAGAAATTTAATAAAAAAAATAAAAAAATATATTTTATGGTTTAAAAGGATAGTTATTTATAATTAAGAAATGTAAGTAGATAAAATTTATTATTATAAGGTATTATTACTAATGTGGAAGTACTATTTTAATTTTTAGATAAATATCTCAAGGATATAAATTTGGTTGATTTAATTCTATGTCAATACTTTAATCTCATACCTTGGTTTCAATTATATCTATAACAATTATATCTATTAAAATAAGAAATTCACATTCAAGATGATGGTTTTTACATCTGAATAAAATTTAATGAATCAAAAGATCCATAAGTCATTCTTTCTACCTCAAAATATTTTCTAATACAAAAAATGGTTGGCATTGGTTATATGGTATAATAAGTTGTACATAAAACTAAAACAATAATATCTCATGTTCATCTTAATCTATTATATTAGTAATTAACCTTATGAATCCTCTAAAATATTACTGAACATAATTAAAACAAAAAAAGAGATGGAATCCAGTTTATTATTAAGGTACAAAATCTATTACATTCCATCAATGATATATTTAAATTCTTGTTTATAGCCTAATGTGAGTACCCTATGAAGCCATGGTGGTATAGCGGGTGTTTGGGTCATGTTTGGAACTCAGAGATCAAGTTTTAATTTAGGAAAAACAAATAAGGAAACATGGTTATTAGAAATTTTTTCAAGGCATGTCGCACAGTCTGAATAACCTCTCAAGGAATGGGAAGAGGGTCGAAGGAGGCTGGACGGTTTGAGGATACAATGTGGAATGGGGTGAATGATCATGTGGGACTAGTGGTGTAAATTCCTGGTTCTGAAAGCCATCCAGAGGTGCCCCGTACCCAGTTGGTCACTTGGCCTCAAGTGCATTTCCCCAAATGCCAGAGGCTGCTGACTAGCAGTGAGGTACTAGGGTGTGATAGTGTGGAAACTATGCCCTCATTGGCAGAGTACAAAGTGGATGTAAACAATAGCTAACAATAGCTGAAGGAGTAAATATACAACAATAGTAAATATTAGAAACTAAATAGTGATAAACAATTGGAGCACATATATAATTGATGCATGATACATATGTCTAGTAATGAAGCCAAAAAAACCACAATACTAGAATAAAATGTACTAAACCAAATTACAAAGAAAAATATAAATAGCTCCTTAGCATTGCAAGCCTATGTTTGGTCCAATGTTGTCCATCTCCACAACAATTCATGTACCTGAAGTAGAAGGGCATTTTCACTTATCTATAACTACAACATTATAATATGTCTGGGCCCAAAAGCATGGCCCAGAAAAGGTGTGAGACTAAATACCAGTAGGAAACCACCCAAAGATCTGTGCCTCACAATCAATGAATATTTGGTAGTTAAATGTACGGAAAGCAGTAAGAAGGAAAATACTCAGTAGTAAACAATCCAAATTTCCAATATCAAGAAAAAGCAAACAAGCCGCTAAACAAAAATAGGTAACCCTCTTGGAAGTACTCACATCCATCCCCTCTAGTCTTACCTAACAAGTACCGACCACCATCTGGGTAGTGCACTCAGCCTAACACCTCTGGATTGGTCATAAGAAAATTATAAGACTCTTTGAAGAAGCTTTCTCGGTCAATTCCCCTTATAGTCTAATGTAGTCATGGACTCTTTTAGGAAGCACATACGGTAAATTCCCCTTATATCCCCTAGGTCAAGAGACTCTCCGAGGAAGCTCACTTGGTCAATTCCTCTAATATCCCTAGTTCGTACAATGACTCTCTGAGGAAGCTCACTCAATTAATTCCTCCTATTGTCTTGGATGGTTCAAGGTAATTCAATGTAAAACAAAGACTCTCTGAGGAAGCTCACTCGGTCTATCCCCTTACAGTCTATAAAATCAAAGACTCTATGAGGAATCTCACTCGGTCTATCCCCCTAGAGTTTATAATGTCCAAAGACTCTCTGAGAAAGCTCAGTCGGTCTATCCTATTATAGTCTATAATGTCGAAAGACTCTCTTAGAAAGCTCACTCGTTCTATCCTCTTATATTATATAACACCAGGTTCTCACGGACCCATGTAATTCGGCGCATAACAATTCTATAAGGAAAAATATAACCTACATAACTACTTGGGTAATCAGTTTACATCATCTCACACATGTCAGAAAAACAACACTCCATTCTATGGCCAAAAGGCATGGAAAACTGGTAAACGACCAATAGGATAAACAGGAACAAATGGTCATAAACAGAACAAATCATGAGCAGAACAACCAAGGCATAGAAATCAACCTAAAACATATCCAATTTTACCTCAACACAGGAAAAAAAGCATGGCAGGAAAACAACAAGGGGTAAAATGGTTAACACGCAAAACCTCGTTCAATGGTATTGGTTGAATTCACACATAATAATCAATGACATCGAATGGAAATTCAAAAACCATCTACCTTGGGGTTGGGATTTTGAACTAAGAAGATTTAATCTCTCAAAAACGTCATAGATATATGGAAATGCATTAAACATTCAACCCATAAAAACATGAGAAATAGGGGAAATCATGTAATTAAAGTCAAGAAGAAGGAAGAGCTTACCACTATGGTTCTAACATAATTGATGGCGGTTGATTCATAGAATAGACAGAGACATGGGGGATCAGAGGAGTTTCAGCATCGTACAGTTTCTCTCGGCTGAACGAAACCTAGAAGGAGATGCTTCTTGGGGTTAGATGCGACCCCAGTGCATTTAATGAAAAAAAAGTTCACGACCTGTAATTTTGGAGTAAATAGCGTTTACTTATTGTTTTCATACTCCACTTTAGGCAGCCTCCACGTCACCCCACATGACCATGTGTGTGGCTAGAACATGGCCTCCTGTGGTAATGAATTAAATGGTGCGTAATCATAAAGTACACGGAGTGTACTTAATAAATTTCCAGAAACTCTTCTTTTCTCAAAAACTCCAGAAAAAAGGAAAAACATACCTAGAAAAAAGGTATGGGTTCTTAAAAACATCACCCCTTAAGGAAATTCATCCCTGAATTCCCTAGTATGGTGTAGAAGAATAACCCTTGAACAAATCCGGGCACTATGATCGTACGTCGGCCTCCCCCTCCCAGGTCTCATCTTGCACCCGCCTGTGCTACCATAACACTCATACTAGAAGAGCAGACCGACCATGGATAACCTTCTTACTATGATAAAAAATCCGTATAGGATGCTCCTCAAATGATGAACCCACTTTGACCTCAACCTCCTTAGGCTGAAAGAAATGAGATGGGTCTAGAATGTAACGTCAGAGCTGAGAAACTTGGAAGACGTCGTGCATATCCAGGTACCTCTGAGGTAACTGAAACCGATAGGCAACTGGCCCAACTCTTTCCAACACCTAAAACGGCCTGATGTATCTCCGAAAAATCTTACCCTATCTCATAATCCTCATGTTCCCCAACCTCGGTGCGACACGCAGGAAAACCTGTTCCCCAACGTCGAAACTCCAGAGATCATCTTTACTGATTAGCATAATACTTCTGATGAGACTGCGCAGTAGCCATCCTTTTTCAAATCAATTATATCTATTCTATGGTCTCCTGGACAAGACGAGGTCCCAACATAGCTGCCTCTCCTACCTCCAACCAACATATGGGTGATCAGCATGGCCTACTGTACAATGCCTCATATGGTGCCATCGGAATTGTTTCTTGAAAACTATTGTTTTAGGCAAACTCCACATGAGGTATATGCTTCTCCCAAGAACCTCCACAATCCAGAATGCAAGCTTGGAGCATATCCTCAAGCACATGAACCATCCGCTCAGACTGGCCATCCCTCTGGGGATGGTATGATGTTCTCAAAAGTACCTCTGTACCCAATGCCTTTTAAAGCCCCCACGAGACCCGAGAATTAAAACGTGCATCCCTGTCTGATACAATGTAGTGCGAAAGTCCATACAGATATACAATCTCTCAGATTTACAACCATCCCATCTCATTAACACTAAAGGTCTCCTTGATTAGCAAGAAGTGAGAAACCTTTGTAAGCCTGTCGATGACAACCCAAACAACATCATTTTCTTGAGGCAACCTTGGAAAACTAGTTACTAAGTCCATCACGACGTTATTACACTTCCACTCGAGAATGGGTAACTACTGCAAAAGACTTTCTGGTCACTGATGCTCTACTTTCACCTGCTGACAAGTGAAACATCTAATGAAAAAACAAGCAACATCTCTCTTCAAACTTGGACACCAATACTGGCGGTGTAAATCACTATACATCATGGTGATGCCAGGATGAACTACCAAAACTGAGGAATGAAAATCCCGCATCTGCTCCACACGTATATCTATTGGCACCCATATGAATCCCTGGAAATGCAGGATCTCATCCTCGCCTACGGTCCATCTAGGAATAGGGTTCTCTCTAGAAACACTCACCCTTAGGACTAGTCCTTCAGAATCTGATAATTGTCTCATTCGTACATGATCAAGAAGTGTAGAGGTAACAACTACATAAGATATAAAAGTTTTCCCCCATCTTTCGTGTACCTCTAAATGCATCTCATAGAACATAGCCTTAATTTTACACTCACTGCTGGCCTCCTGAACTGCCTGTAACTGATTCCTCCTACCTAGTGCATCAGCCATATCGTTTCCTTTCCTAGGTGTGTAGGAATGCTCGAAATCAAAGGACTCAAGGTACTCAATCCACCTTATCTGCCTCAAATTTATGTCGCGCTGAGAGAAAATTTACTTGAGACTTTTGTGGTCAGAGAAAACAACAAAATTATCTCCCAATAGATAATTCCTCCAATAATGTAAGGCATGAAAAACAACTGCCAACTCCATATCATGTGTCGAGTAGTTCCTCTCGTGTGGCCTTAACTTTCGAGACCCAAACAAAACGACTCCATCTCCTTGCATAAGCACAGCTCCCAGAACGATACCTGAAGCATCACAATAAAAAGTATAGCTCTTGCCCGGCTCTGGAAAGACTAGTATCAGTGCTGAAGTCAACCACCCTTTTATCTCTTGAAAGGATTACTCACAAGAATCTAACCATAAGAACTTGAACCCTTCTTAGTCATACCCATCAGAGGTGATGCTAAGTTTGAAAAGTCCTGAATAAAGCATCTTTAGTATCCATACAACCCTATAAAACTCTACACCTCAAAGATGTTCTTCATTTTCTCCAAGGAAACTACTGCCCTCACTTTCTCTGGGTCAATAGATACTCCATTCACGGAGATAACATGACCCAAGAAGTGAATCTGGTCCATCCAAAAGTGTCACTTCATGAGTTTATCACATAGCTGATGCTCCCTTAGTGTACTCAAAATGATCTCAAGATGGGTAGCATGGTCATGTAGAGTGTGAGAGTAAACCAAGATATCATCCATGAAAACCACCATGAAGGAATAAAAGTATGGGAGGAACACTCGGTTCATCAGTTCCATAAAAACTACAGGCACATTTTTGAGACCGAACGACATAACCATATACTCGTATAGACCATACCTACTACAGAAGGCTGTGATAGGTATATCATATTGTCTAATGCACAACTGATGATAACCGGACCACAAGTCAATCTTTGAGAATACCCGGGATCCTCAAAACTGATCAAAGAGGTCATCAATCTTGGGAAATGGATATCAGTTCTTGAGTGTCAACTGGTTAAACTTCTGATAATCCACACAAAGCCTAAGGGTACCATCTGCCTTGTTTGCAAATAGGACATGCGAACCCCATGGAGAAGTACTAGGTCAGATAAAACCCTTGTCTTGCAACTCCTCCAACTATTTCTTGAGCTCTTTCAACCCTAATGTAGCCATCGTATAAGGAGGAATGAATACCAAAGCTGCTCTAGGAATGAGATCAATAGAAAATTCTTCCTCACGCTCTGAAGGAAAACCTAAAAGGTCCTCTAGAAAGACGTCTCTTAAACGATCCACCGCTGGAGGAAAGTCTAACTATGAAGTCCCCTATCATCCATATATAGACTAGAAATCTGGGATGTGACTCCTTATATACCAAGATTCTATGGTCCTTCTCTACTCACCTTGACATCCCTCTCACCCTTGTGAAGAAAAGATCCACCCACTGGTTATATGAAACTCACCCTGTGATGATAGCAATCGATGACTGCCTGGAAGGGAACAGACCATTCCATCCTGAGAATGACATCATAACATGTAATCTCTAAGAAATACAGGTCCCATAGAAAGTGACACCCACAAAACTCTAGATGAAACTCCTTACAATGACGTACACTAGTCATCCTAGTCCCCAACGATGTGTCTAGTATCATAATGTCAGCATAAGAAAAGATTTAGAGACCAAGGATCTCCAGAATAGCAAGAGATATAAAGCTATAGAAAGCTCCTGTATCGAAAAGAGCTGAAGATGAAATTGAGGATAATATGATCATACCTCAAACAATAGAGGGGATGGGATCCTGCTCATGATGGGTTTGCTCCATTGCAAAGGTCTGGCCTGCTTCACGACCCTATGACCATGCCTGACCACAATGAGATGATCCACTCTGCTGTCGCTAGTAGCCTGGTGACTGATGACCACGACCGCGACCTCCACCTCGGCCCGAATGGCCGTAAGAACTCTATTTCCTAGAATGGTGAGAAACTGGCGATGCTTCTCCTAAACTCTAGGTCATAGAAGAACCCCTGCCACCAGTTGTAGGTGAGAAGATCTGACAGAAACTCTGTAGATATCCCATCTTGCCGCAAGCTCGGCACTCCATTGGGTATCTCTAGCACTAAGGCCTAGTATTCCTTCTCCTCCCGCATTGGTAGCATACTACATGGCTGCCTGAAGATACATCCCAACTATTCTGATTTCCTCGAGCAGACTCCCTGTGGCACTTCCTGCTATCAGTAGGAGGAACACTAACTCTAAATGTAGAACCTCCATGGCTCACTGATCCAAAATCCCTTAGATTTCGCTCAGTGATCAGTGCCTGGTTGATGATATAGGATATCTATGTCAACCTGAAGATGTTCACTTGAGAACGAATGTGGTGCCATAGACTGTCCTCGAACTTCTGTGCAAGGAACAAAAAATCACCTCCTATAATCGGCGTGAAACGCTGCAGCTCAGTAAAGTGAGACGAGTACTCCATAATAGTAAGAGTACCCTGCTCCAGACTCATAAACTCCTGGGCTCGATTGGACCTCAATGTCTCTAGGTAGAAGTAATCGTATAAGATGCACCGAAAGTCATCCCAAGTCATACTATGCTGGCACCCTGACTGTGAGATCACCTCCCACCACCTCTTGGGGGAGTATCAGAGAATATAATTAGCGAGCTTCACCCTCTTCTATGGAGCTATCTCCAGATTCTCAAAGATTTTCAGCATGGCCTTTTGCCAGGATTCTACATCCTGGGGACCTCCATCCCCTGAGAATGTAAGAGGATGCTGCTCCTGAAAAACCTGCGTCAATTCTGTGATCAACGGGGCAGGAGGTGGTGCCCCCTGAAAGGTCTGAATCATCCACATAAATCCTTATTTGAACTGAGAATCTGCTCCTATGACACGTATAATGGCTAATTCCAAGGTTGGCACAATAGGAGGATCTATTTGAAGTCCTTGATTAGCCATATCTGGTGTCTAATCACAGTCTCAAAACTAGCGTACAACCGGAGGACGTCTCGGTGGAATATTTCTGAAAGTTCAAATGCACTCCTTAGTTTAGGATTATCAAGGATTGAAAACATAAGAGAACATGAAGGAAACAAGAGAAAGAAACATTCAAGTTTTACAAAACATGACTACATAGAATGTATAAACACTAAAAGGCGTGTTATTTTAAGCCAGTCACATGGGAGTGTACTTCTGCCACAACTAGTCATGTAACATCCTAAAAACACGGTGTGTTGTCCCTACACAGGGAGTGTACTTGAAATCTATTCCACTGCCCAACTCTCCATACATGGCTAACCCACACGGTCCACTTAACCAAAGACTACACAGTGTGATTGTTTCGGAAACAGTGTGTACTAATTAAGTTTCAATGACCCGTGTTGTTAGTTACATAGCCAGCTACACGACTCTCCTAGATCAAGACTACATGGCATGTTTGTTCCCAACATGGTGTGTACCATAATAACTTCTCCAACCTGTGTTTTTTGTGACAAGGCTGGGTACCTAAGTTACACTACATGGAGTCTGAAATTAGGACACAACATGTATATTCATAGTTTCATCCATTCGTGTCGTTAGTCACACGGGTAGACACACGGTCATTACAACACGGGATGTACGTACTGTACACATCTTGTTACTGCATGATTTTTTATAACCCTGTGTCCCTGCCCATAGAGTTAGTGACATTTTTTACATACTATATAGTGTGTATTCATAATGTACACACCATGTATTCTGGGTTTTTCTGGACAGTAGCATTATAACTACTCCGGAGGCCAGAAAACACAGAAAACAAGCGTTAAAGTGCCAAATTCCAATCTGTGAGGGCCCCTACTCCTCGCGAAACAAATCTTGGAATCTTATACATGTCATATTCATGGGAAACAAGTTAATGATCCACCATGTTCCGATTTATGAGGGCCTATAACACCTCAAAAATTAAAATTTGGCATTCATTCAAACAATACCTTACATATAGAAATACCTATAGAAAGTAGGTATTCTATCATACATCTATTAAAACATCATACATATCTACACAACATCTATCACAACAACATGCAATCGCTAATGCAACCTAAATGGCATGGCAAAAAAATGCATGAAATGTGATTTCTATCAAGTAGCTATATGGTGCATGCGATAACATACCCTCATATCATCGGGTTGCGACAGAAATAGAACCCCATTAATATCCATAGTAACATCACAAAACATGCGAGTCACCCATTTGTGAAAATCAGATCAACTGTAAACTTGAAAAACTAGATGAAATTGCAATAAAAGAGGTAGATTGACTTTTCCCTATACACGAGTTAGCTACTCTCAAGCACACCTTATTACCAAGTACCTATTCTATCCTATCCCTGGATATAGGATCCAAACATTATTTCAAGAGAAAATAATTCCTCTGATACCACTTTGTAACATCCCGGTTCCGGAAGCCACACAGAGGCGCCCCGTACCCGGTTAGTCACATGGCCTCAATGCATTTCCCAAAATGCCAGATGATACCGACTAGCAGTGAGGGACTAGGGTGTGATAGTGGGAAAAAAATTCCCTCATTGGCAGAGTACACAACAGATGTAAACAACAAATAACAATATCAGAAGCAGTAAACATCCAACAACAGTAAGCAGTGGAAACTAAATAGTGATAAACAATTGCAACACATATATAATTTATGCATGATACATATGTCTAGAAAAGCATCCAAACAAACCACAATGCTGGAATACAACATACTAAACCAATGTATAAAGAAAGAGATAAACATCTCTTCAAAATCACAAGCCTAAGCTTGGTCCCATGCTCTCAATCTCCATAGAAAGTCATGTACCTGAAGTAGAAGGGTGATTGCCCTTATTTATACCTGAAAAAATATAATCTGTTTGGGCCCAAAAGAATGACCCAAACAAGGTGTGAGACTAAATACCAATAGGAAACCACTCAATGATTTGTGCCTAACAGTTAGTGAATATATGGTACGTAAATGTATGAAAATCAGTAAGCAAGAAAATACATAGCAATAAAAAATCCACAGTTCCAATACCAAGCAACAACTAACAAGCAGCTAAACAAAAATAGGTAACCCTCTGGGAAGTACTCACATTCATCTCCTCTGGTCCTGCCTAACAAGTACCAACCACCCTCTATGTAGTTCACTCAGCTAACCCATCTTGTTTGGTCATACAAAAATTATAAGACTCTCTGAGGAAGCTCTCTTGGTTTATCCTCTTATAGTCTATAACACCAGGTTCTCACAGCCCCATGTAAGTAAACACATATCAATGCTATAAGGACAAATTAAACCTACAGAACTACTTGGCTAATCAGTATACAACATCTCACACATTTCAAAAAAACAACACTCCATTATATGGCCACAAGGCATGTAAAACAGGTAAACGACCAATAGGCTAAACAGAACCATAAGGTCGTAAATAGAACAAAGCATGAGAATAACATCCAAGGCATAGAAATCAACCTAAAAAATATCCAAATTTACCTCTACATAGGAAAACAAGCATGACAGGAAAAAACAGGGGTAAAATGGTGAACACACAATACCCCATTCCAGGGTATTGGTGGAATTCACACATAATACTCAAAGACATCGAAATTAAAGGCACAAATGCCCTACCTCGGGGTTCGGTGATAAATATAATTGAATTACAAAACTTGAATCACCTTGGAACTTCATAGATATATAAAAATGAAATAAACTATCAACCCAAAATAACTTGAGAAAGAGGAGAAATCATGGAATGAATCTCAAGAAGAAGGAAGAGCTAACCACTGCGGTTCTAACATATTTGAGAATAGTCGATTTGGAGAACAGATGGAGGCTCGGGGGCTCAGAGAAGTTTCAGCACCGTACAGTTTCTCTCAGCCGAATGGATCCTAGAATGAGTTTTTTTGGGGGTTAGACATGACCCCAGTGCACATTTAATGAAAAAAAGTACACGACGTGTACTTTTGGAGTACAAAGCTTGTACTTACTGTTTCTGTATTACACTTTAGGTAGACTCCACATTACTCCACACAACTGTGTGTGTGGCCAGAACACGGCCAGCACACGGACTCCTGCGGCAACTAATTACACGGTGTGTACTCATAAAGTACACGGCGTGTACTTAAAAAATTTCCAGAAACTCCGCTTTTGTCAAAAACTCTAGAAAAGGGAAAAGAATAACTAGATAGAAAGTCCAGGTTCATACAAACTTCCCCCCTTAAAGAAATTAGTCCCTGAATTTCCCTAGTGTGGCGTAGAACAAGAAACCTCAAACAACTTTTAGCACTATGACCGTACGTTGGCCTCCCTCTCCAATGTCTCATCTTGCACCTGCCCTTGCTAACATAGTACTCTTACTAGAGGAACAATCCAGCCATAGAAAACCTTCATACAATGATAAACTGTAATGGCCCGGAACTCTCCAGTCCATTACTTTGTGAAAATTTGGTGTTGGAGATGTTCAGGGAGGTCAAGGTGACTTATCCCCAAAACTTTTCCAAATTTCCAGTACCTTCTAATGGTGACCTTCTATTGGTAGGCTTGAACAATGTTTCTAGAATGGTAAACTTTTAACGGTGACCTTCTATCGGTAGGCTTGAATAGTGTTTCTAGAATGGTAACCTTCTAACGGTGACCTTCTATCGGTAGGCTTGAAGAGTGTTCCCAGAACGGTAACCTTCTAATCGTGACCTTCTATCGATAGGCTTGAATTGTGCTTCCAGAACAGCAACCTTCTAACGGTGACCTTCTATCAGTAGGCTTGAACAGTGTTTTCAGAATGGTGAGGTCTAACAGTGAACTTTTTTTCCTTTTCCAAATTTTGAGTATGTGATCAGTGTTTCCAGCTTCCTACAGTTTTGCCCCATTTGACGTTTCCTTTGACGTAAAATACATTTAAATCCTTGTTTTAAGGAATCTAAAGTCCGAATCAAATGCCATAAATCCTATATTAGTTATTCCTAAGGCCGTGATGTATTTACTTGGTCAAACCGTGTGGGTTAATGTGATCCGTTTTTAATGGATAATTAAGCGGATCTAAAACCATCGCCCCATTATATCTTCAAAAAGGGACGAGATATCATTCTCCCTTGTTCATTACCTTTGTTCTTAGCTAAGAGAAACTAGAACCTTTCAATCATTCCTGTAGGGGTTGCACAATAAATCTTTACTACTATGATTGGTTTTGCTCTGTTTTGGATGCAACCAAACTGTGTCGGTAAATCTTCCCAATAAGGTATGTTTTATCATCATTCATTTGGAGATCATCTTCTCTTGTTTCTCCCTTCCATATTATACCATGTAATTTACAATATTCTAATGGTTTTTTCATGGGGTTGGTTGGTACTGTCGTACCGTGGCATCCTCTGGTGGATGTAGTTGTCGTGAGAGGAGGATTGTGACCCGATGTGTTGAAAAAGGATGTCAAGAACTCTTCAAGGTAGGGGATTCATGGCTTCTCTAATTGTATATGTGAAATCGTAGAATTAGCATGATTTAGTCCTTTGGATCACAATAAAATTGATCTAATTAAATACTTGAACCGAATTAAAAGAATTGGTTGATTCACATGTTGTTTCTTTATACCGTGATAACGGTTTGCCTCATGTTTTTCTAGATAGAGTGATATATATGATTTCTTTGATTTGTTATTCATTCATGATGGAAATTGATAATGAGCGTAAATCCAGAATTAATTGTTAATTAATTGACTAAAGATAAAGAGGCATGTAAATAAATCTGGTTATTGGCATTGTTGTAGTTGTTCTAATTTGAGGTTAATCAAATTAGGGAAGTAAGCATGGTTATTTAATTGTGATATCTTGCTGATTAGGTATCCCATAATTGGAACCTATGAATAACAAATCTGCTAATTCAATATGGATTAAAGAACATATCATGTGATAATTTCTAAAAGGGTTCTGAGTTACCCTCATATTTGTTAAAGGGTCAATAGACCATGGTTTTGATTGTTTTGTTCTTGCCGCTTGTGATGTAATGTGACCCTGGAGGGGTTTTGTGATATGTGGAGGCATGGAGGCCTTGTGGTTGTGTCATCGGATGACTCCTAGAGTGGAGAGATGCATTAGTTTATGCATGTGGGTGTCGGGGAGGACACCAGGGGTGATGTAATGGGATGGATGTGGTTGCTAGATACTTGTGGATTTTTTGATTTTTTATCTTCTTTGATTTTCCCCACTGCTCAAGGCAGCTGGTCTTGCTTACCCTTCTTCCGAAGGAGGCGAAGACGTGCGAGGTATGCCACGTGTTTTCCGTGTTTACCCTCTCGAGGGAGAATGGGTCTATGCTCTTTATATAGGCGGCAAAGACTCGACGGGTAGTATATCTACTCACCGTGTTGAGCCTCCTTTGTGTTTAGTAGCATATGATACTTTTCTAGAATGTCTAGGAATACGGGAAGGTAATTTTGTAATGAATGTTTTATTAAATGTTGATAATCCACGGGGATGGAGATGCTGGTATTTAAAGGTGATGTGAATATTAAAAGGAGCAGTTGATTTTGAATGAAATGCCAATTCAGTTTAATGTGGAATTATTCATGGTTAATTAATGTTTAAATAATTAATTAACGTACAGTGGAACTGATAAAATGAGAATGGAGTAATCTAATAAAACTCTTCAAACGGTTGTGTTCTTATAGGATACCTAGTCTTAAATGTAGCAGCCTGGAGTCTGAGAGATGTTAGCTGCAGTTGTATCTAATACTAGGTAATGCCCATATGTGTATGTGAGTTATATATATATCCTGTACATTTTGTGTTTCTATACGCTACTCCACCCTGTCGGTAAGGGAAACTAACACCCTGGGGATTCTAAGCCCTAGGGGGGTGTTTTCCCCAACATTCTGATGGGAGGTCGAATGACTGACTTCCCCCTTTGGCCCCACACTCTTTTCTTGTTAGATACATGTGCCAATAGGCACAACAGTTAGTTTCCCTATATATGTGTGTAGAGGGATGTAGTGGCTTGTGGTTATTTCACACACATATAATCTGGATATAATATCTTATGGAATACTATAGGTGTAACGTGTATAGGATGTGATGGTTTGAGGATCCCTACTCGGTGTATGGTATTTAATACCCGGTGTATGATACATGTTATGCGGGATGTGGTGGCTCCCGGAACTTCCCTGGTTACTTTTGGTTGGGAGGATGGTGTGGTGCTTCGCCCAGGTGTCTACGGGAAAGCCTTTGTGGTGCATGAGGTGAAGATTGTGAATCTTAGCCCAGGTGTCTACGGGAAAGCCTTTGGAGAGAGATGCACAGGACGTATGTCGTTGGGGAAAAGCGGAAACCCAGTGGGGAAGTAGTAGCGGGGTACCCTTGATATTCTTTACTATATGTTATATTCTTGTATGCGTTACTTGGTGAGAGTAGCCATGGTGAGGTTGGGAACTTAATATACATGTTTAGATGATGAGTCAGTTTCACTTGTTGTTCACTGGGATTTAGCATGATTTCTTTACTTTTTCACGAGAGGCTTGGGAAGGATCCAACTGAGTATACTGTTATACTCACCCTATGTATATATAAACTCTTTTTCAGGTCACATGGAGCAGGTTGGAGATCAAGCTGGTTACTACTAGCTTGTGGTTGGAGGAGGAGCAGTTCGGGATTGTGGTCGCTACCGTTTTACTTTATTTTGGGGACTTTTAGTTTCCCCTTTCAGTTGTAGTACTTTTTCATGACATTTCAAATATGTACTTGGGTTTCTTTTATATTTCAGTTCTGAGTTGGAGTTGATTGGAGTCTATTCTATCTCTCTCTTCGGCATGTGTTCTGCATGTGTTCTCTTAGTTGGAGTTGATTGGAGGTGGGACTCGGGGGTCATTATCTTCCTTCTCACATTGTCGGCCCAGGAGGGGTACACTTTGAGGGGAGGGGGTCGTGACAGAGTGGTATCAAAGTTCTGGTTGAGGGATATGATGAAGTTTGGAGTTAGGCACAGGTGAGGATGCCTGGGATGGTAGGGAAATGGTGTCATTCATGTTTAGAAAGTGGGGTAAACACTGGAGACCGGCAGAGACATAGGCGTTTAGGGCCCCCTATGATTTGTTTCTTGGATATTTAAGTTTACGATGGCTACTAAACAAAGTGATACTGGTTGCAGGGTAGTGACCTAGGAAAGGATCATGCATCATTCTTCTTTGCACATGTGTTTGAATGGGTAGACCTTGGGATAGTTTAACCTTAAATTAATAAAAGAAAAAAATTAATTTATTTAATGTTGAGTCTTCCATATTCCAAGATTATGAGCTCTAACAATTGTTATTTTACAGGTATGGCTCCAGGTCGACGTCCTCGTCAAGATTGCGTAGAAGATGTCCAGCAGGCTGTTCCAGTAGATCGCTGCCGGGTAGAGGTTGACGATGATGGCACTTGGAGGAAGACACTCCGAGAGTTCATTGCCAGAGTCTACAGAAGTACGAGGGCTCTGTTTCAAATTTAGTCACAGAAGACTGGTTGGAGGAGGTCAAGATAGGATTCAGTTAGATTCGTGCTCGGAAGGAACACTATGTGTCCTTGGTTGTGACGAAGCTGCGTGGAGTAGTGAGGTAGTGGTGGTTCTTGTTCCTTGGGGATCGTGATGAGTCAGTGATCTCATGGGACGAGTTTTGAGATAAGTTTAGAGTCGAGATTATTTCTTTAACTATAAAGGCGTCCAGTTGCCAGGAGCTTCTTAACCTTCGACAGGGGAGCTCCAGTGTTCGAGAGTTTGGAATCCGTTTCAGGAACCTTCTACGATATGCTTCAGACCTGTTACCAAATGAGGAGGCTAGGGCGAGGCATTTTGAGGAGGATTTGCATCCAGAGATCCAGCGCCATGTCACCCCATTAATGCTAAAGACATATCTTGAGGTGTTGGATAGGGCATAGAGTGTTGAGAGGACTTTGGCCAGGACCGGATCGTCACGAGGGTGGAATCATCATGATTCCTCATGAAGCAAAGATGTGGTCTCGGGATCCCGGTTTTTAGGACATAAGAGTTTTTGTTCACCTGGAGGTTGGTCCCAGCTGTTCCCATCTCGTTTATCGAGAGGCAGCAACTCTCAGGCCTATACCAAGGGATCAAGCACTTGTTTTTATTGTGGTGGTCATGGTCATCAGCAGCGGGAGTTCCTGACTTTTCAGAGCAGTCATCATGCACTAGGCACTCCACTCTAAGTTCCTCCGTAGAGGCAATTCCAGACGAGGTAGCAGAAGCAGGTTGCACCAACTTTAGATCACAAGAGGGTAGATGGAGTAGGCAGAGGACGGACCCATGACGCTCCCCGTCCCTAGAGAGCAGAGCATGACCATGGTGGTGGTCGTCATCAGGGTCAGAGAGGCTGTGGATGAGGTCATGGTCAGCTTCATGCTCTAGAGTTGCTAGCCCCAAGCAAGCCATATGTCATTTGAGGTACCCTTTACTTGTTTTCTACCTTGGTGTATGACTTGTTTGATTCAGGAGAAACACACTCCTTCATATCACCTACCCTTGTCTATGCTTTGGGACTTGAGGTAGAGAGGCTTCCAGTGCCCTTGGCGTTGACTACGCTAGTTAGAGGTCGAGCTGACTTGTTTGAAGTATGTAGAGACTGTGAGCTACTGTTGGGGAAACACCGCTCTTGGGGAAATTACCTATGTTTACGGATACAACCATATGATGTCATACTCGACATGGATTAGTTGTATTCGGTTCAGTCTATTGTGGATTTCTACAGGAAGAAGGTTGTTTTCTTTGATGCAAATGGAGATAAAGTGGTGTTTTTTGATGAGTTAGATCCTCGGATAGGTCATAGACGAGTTCCGTCCTTATCATCCATGATGGCTGAGATGATGCTGAGTTTATCAGAGGTTCAGTAGTTGGCCTTTCCTAGGGTCGTAGAGGAGTACCCTGACGTCTTCCCACAAGAGGTTGTAGCCTAACCCCCTTGACGAGAGATCGAGTTTGGGATTGAGCTACAGCCAGGAGAGTCTTCTATCTCTATGTCTCCATATAGGATGGCCCCTTCTGAGTTACAAGAGCTATGTACTCAACTTGACGGTCTGTTGCAGTACGGTTTTGTTCGACCAAGTGTGTCACCATGGTGTGCACTAGTTTTGTTTGTGAAAAAGGCTGACGGTAGTTTGCGGTTGTGCGTCGATTATCGTCGATTAAATAAAGTGAAAATAAAGAACTGCTATACTCTCCCATGGATTGATGGCTTATTCGATCAAATGAAGGGTGAAAGATGGTTCTCAAAGATCGACTTGCAGTCAGGATATCATCAGATGCGTGCAAAGGATGAGGATATCCCAAAGACTGCTTTCCGTTGTCATCATGGGCATTATGAGTTTGTTGTAATGCCATTCGGCATGACGAATGCTTCAGATATTTTTATGGGGTTGATGAATGCTGTGTTCCGTGAATTCCTGGACATGTTTATTGTGGTTTTCATCGACGACATCCTTGTTTACGCCACATTTGAAGAAGAGCATGAAGAGAATCTATAAGCTGTTTTGGGAGTTCTTCGCCAACATCAGTTGTTTGTGAAGTTGTCAAAGTGTGAGTTTTGGGCTTGAGAAGTTTGTGTCTTGGGGCATGTTGTGTCCCAACAGGGAGTAGCTGTGGATCTGTCGAAGATAGAAGCAGTGGTGTCTTGGGAATCCCCCAAGACCGTGTCAGAGGTGCGAAGTTTCCTTGGTCTCGCTGGCTATTATAGGAGGTTTGTAGCCAATTTCTCCCGATTTGTGACTCCTCTAATAGCTTTGACTAGGAAGGATCAAGCGTTCATATGGACTGATCAGTGTCAGGCAGCTCTCGAGTATCTAAAGGAGAAGTTGGTAAGTGCTCCAGTCCTTTGTATTCCAGTGGAGCGAGTCCAGTTTGATGTTTTTTGTGATGCTTCACATCTGGGCCTAGGCTGTGTTCTCATATAGTAGAGGTCAGTTGTTTCTTATGGGTCTCGAAAGTTTCATCCCCATGAACGCAACTATGCCACCCATGATCTTGAGTTGGAAGCCATGGTGTTTGATCTGAAGTTGTGGAGACATTACCTCATTGGTGAGCACTTTTTGGTTTTCACCGATCATGAGAGTTTGAGGTATGTTTTCTCCCAACGTGACTTTAACTTGCGATAGCGTCGGTGGACAGAGTTCTTGCCGGAATATGACTTTGAAATATCATATACACCTGGAAAAGGGAATGTTGTAGCTGATGCACTGAGCCGAAAGTCACGTAATGATGTTGTGCGTGAATCTGGTGATTCCTGGAGAGTAATGGAGGAACTGTCAGCTTTACACCTTGACATGGGAGAAGTTGGGGGTAGATTTTGTCTTTTCTAGATGACGGTGCAGTCATCCCTGATGTAGAAGGTGGAAGTGTAAAGACCTGGAATATTCAAGGGAAATTTTTTCTTAATTTTCTTTGGAATTTTACAAGAGCGCGGTTTCTGACGGCACCTGATTCCGAGGCCCGGAGTGCCCGGAATCATTTTCCGAAGTTTGGCTCGGGTACGTTCGATGAACGAATGAGCGGGAGTTTCTAACTTTTGAACCGGTGCCCGAAATCAAATTCCGAGGGCACCGATGAACTCGCAGCGCCGATATTCGCTTAAGGATACCTTTTCTGAGGTTGCGTTTTATGCGAGACGAATGTTAGTTTTGGGATAAATTATAAGAAGATAAATAAAAATGTGGAAACACTTTTTATTTTTTTATTTTGTTGGTTAACTTCTCCCAAATGAAGTTAGAGGTGGGACCCACATCCACTTAACCTCCCTTGGGAGGAATAAGTGTGGTGGGGCCCACACGATGTATAACTCTTCTTCTTCTCTTTTAAATCTCCCTTAACCTTCTCTTTTAATTAACTTGACAAGTTGGGTCATTTTAATGGGTTGAGTTGTCTTAATTCAAACCTTTGAATTTCAAATTGTTTGGTTGAGTAAATAAAATACGCCCTTAGTTTATTTTATTTGGTTAGAATTCTCTAGCCTCCTTGAGAGATTTTGAAGCCTTCTTCTTCTTCTTCTTCAAGCTTTGATGAAGAACGCGAAGAACCTTCGACCTTCGACGAAGAACGCCACGTTCTCGGGAACCGTCTTCCGCGACGCCATACCCGCGACACCGTCGACGTCCTCTTCCGCGTCTTTTCTTCCGCGACGATTTCCCGCGACGAAATCGTCATCAAAGAACTTTGAATCCTCACTTCACGACATCTACGTCCTTCTTCCGTGACGCCGACCACCGCGACGCATCTTTCGCGGGTCGTTGATGATCATCGATCTTGAAACCGAGGTAGGGGTTTATTGTTGATTAATTATTTAATCTCGTTCTTGGTTCTAGCATGATAATCTGGTGGATAAATATTTAAGTGTTATCGTCTAACGAGTGGGGGGTCGGACCGCACAAACACGGCCGAATTCCCCCTCCATTGTTTTTGACTATTTTTATATTCTTGTGGATGAACGAGAAGGCGTGGTGTCGTCGCACCACGCGGGAATCGCACGGCTATATTGCGCGGCGCTGTCGCGCCGCGCCGTGGAAGGATTATTATGAACGCGACGCCGTCGCGCCGCGTCGAAGGGAACCAAAGCCGCCGCGGCCGGAGCAGGGCCGTGACGGAGGGGCGCGGTGCCGTCGCACCACGCCGGATGACGAAGGCCGCGGCCGGTTCCGGGCCGCGGCGGAACGAGAAGACCGGCGGCTCGCCGGGCCGCCGGTTTCGGAAGCCGGAAGGGGACCGTCTTTGCCGGTCCGTTGAAGAAGAACCGGCCGGCCAGGTCGGGCCGGACGGAAGGGGAAAGACCGGGGGAATTTAAATCCCCCGGCAATGTTAATTTCCCCCCCTTTATGAGGGGGGGGGGGGCGGTTTCACAAAGGGGGGGCAGCGCCCCCCCCCCTGTTTTTTCAAACGGCAGGCCCCCACGAGGGGGGGCCGTTTCATCAAGGCGCGACTCTCAGCCGCGCCGCCAGCAGGGAAGCAAGGGACTTGCCCCCCGCCCGTGGCACCCGAGCGGCACCAGGCCGTGCCGCCGCTGGCCGGGCCGGGTCGACCCGGTTCGGGCCGACCCAGGGGGGGTCGGGCCGGGTCGGCCCGGACCCGGACCCCCCGTTTTCGAATCGACTTCGGTCTTTTGCTCGTAACTTCAGCTACAGAACTCCAATCGATTAACCGTCAGCGGCGATACGATCCTTGGATCGAGACGGTCGATACGGTATATTGAACTCAAGGTTTTGGATTACTTTGAGTTCGGCCGGGTTGGTTTGTACATGAAACCAACCGGGCCCTCTGAGCGGAAACGCTTATAACATGAGCTACGGACGTCCGATTGACGTGCCGTCAGCTTTGTTGTGTTCCTCTTAGTGATACGGATCTTTTGGCATACTCCGCCCGAGGTTTGGACGCAGGTGGAGTACGGTCGGTTTGGTTTTTCCTTAAAAACCAACCAGGCCCCTGGGACGAAAAAGCCAATAACTCTCAGACCGTGCGTCTGATCGACGCGCCGTCTGTTGCGTTGAGTTCCTGTTGACGATACGGAACTTTTGGATACATCAACTATGGACTTTGTGACAGTTGATGTATCTGCCTCTCGGCTCGTGGAGCGGACCCTCCCGATCGAGCTTGCTGTGTGCGGGAACCCTAGTGCTGGCTGCGACTGTGACTGCTACTGCTACTGCTACTGTGACTGCGACGATGACAGTACAGAGATCCTTAGTGGATTTGACGACGACGACTTCAGCACTCAGTGATCCTACGTGGATCAGTGCTACAGGTCCTGTGCGGGCCCAATCCTATGTGGGTTCGATCCTGTGTGGGTCATTGCGCTCAGCGGTCCTATGTGAACCAGGGCCTACAGGTCCTGTGTGGGCCCGATCCTGTGTGGGTCTTTGCGGGGGTTAGTTACCTATCGATCCTTCGTGGGTCCGACGACTTAGATGGATCATAGATCATCTTTATCGTCTTTTAAAGAAGTATACATGTGTGAGATGAATCCTGTTGCTTTCCTGTGTGGATTGAGTTGTGCTATCCTATGCGGATTTCGTTTTGATTTCCTATGTGGAATACGTTTACTTTCATGTGTGGACTGAGTTGTACTTGGGCTCGGAGGTTGGAGCATATTTGAATTGATGACTTTGGTATATATATGGTCATATACCTAAGCAGTGTCGGTTTATAATTCGTGTTTGTAACCATCCTTTGTGGTTTATCCTTTGTGGATTTTGGGAAACCTTCAGGGGTCTCAGGGTCCCTACTGAGTAGCTTATACTAACCCCTGCACGGGCTATGCCCGCACTACGTTGTGTTGGTTGCAGACGACGGACAGCGTTGATCTTGGATGAGGCTTGCAGAGCAGGATGGTACCTGGTGGTGGACCACTGGGCGGGACGTGTTCGGACCAGACGACGGGACCCGAGTAGCAGTGGAGCTATCTGTACCCACCCTTCAGGTGGGATTTCCAGTGGATAGCTCGGTGTAGCGGCTTTTACTTTACAGTTGTTGTTTTCCCTTTCGAGTTGTACTTTACATCCAGTTTGGGTTTGTATACTGGCCCATTTACTTTTCCGCACTTTCAGTTGTACTCTGTTCTTACCTAGTGTTTACTTTTCTTCTTTCTTGCTCTGTGGTATTTGTTTAATTTCCAAAGGCAATTCCTTCCCTTTCTACTGGGATTTATGCCTTGGTGCTAGTCGTTAGCCCCTGTCCTATGGAAGGCGGGATTGGGGTAGTCATGGCACAGGCCTCGAGGACGGTTCGTGATAAATTGGTATCAGAGGAGTTCGGTTCTACCGCAGACTCTGATCTTCTCTATGTGAAGCAATAATGTTTAACGTATTGAGTGTGGTTATCAGTCCAGGGATTCCAGTGTTGGTGCGGCGGCCGACGTATCCGTACACCAGGACCCTGACTTCTGATTTCCGACTTAATGCACGAAAACATTGATTGCGTGTGTGTTTCAAAGTTTTCATTCTGATTACGTTATATCAGCTCACCAGGTATACTATTCTGACCATGGCGCACCTGTTTCCTTTTCAGGATGGCCCCACGACGGCAACCATCTAGGGTTCCGAGAGTCGAGCGTAACGACAGCCCACCGAGCGACGAGGCCTCGGTGCAGGGTCCATTGTCAGCAGTGGCACTGGCGGTAGCTCTACCCGTCGAGCCACCGATACTTCCAGCACCAGCCGCTGACGATGCACGTCGCCTCAGCGCACTGCATGAGATTCAGCGCCAGTGACCACCCAGGTTTCGCGGGGAGACGGACCCCCAGGTAGCCGAGGACTGGCTGGAGGCAGTGGTACGAGTTTTTAGGCTAGTGAGGACACCTGCAGACATCATGGTGATCCTCTCTACGAGCCTACTGCACGCAGCAGCGGGTCGATGGTGGAGCTTGATGCTCCAGGTGTACGATGAGGCATCTCTACTTTGGACGGAATTTGAGAGCCTCTTCCGCTCGGAGTTCATCCCAGCCACCCTTCGTGCGGTGCGTATCTAGGAGCTTCTTCAGCTGCGGCAGGGCAGCATGACTGTCGCTCAGTACTCGGTGAGATTTACTGATCTCTCGCGCTACTCGACTGACATGGTACAGGACCCATTTTTCCAGGCCCGGACCTTCGATCAGGGTTTGAGACACGAGATCAGGGCATCACTGATCTCCCTCAGCATACCGACTGAGACAGGAGTACTGGAGCAGGCCCTTTTGATCGAGAGCTTCCTTGCTGAGTCTACACCAGCGCCGAGACCCACCGTAGGGCGGCACGTGGCAGAGTCATCTGCAGCAGGCAGTCGACGGATGACTCAAGGGTCAGGGCAGACCATATCTTCAGGCAGATGACCTCAGGACACTGGCTCAGTAGTGCGGGGAACACAACGAGGAGTCAGTCTTTCGAGAGGCAGGCAGTGCTACTCGTGCGGTGGGCAGGGCCACATGGCTCGTGACTGCCCGACCCACCATGCCGAGGAGCAGCAGACGGTTGATGGACCACGGAGGTAGAGGCAGAGGGTCGACCGTGGCGATCTGCATGGAGGAGGAGGACGAGGCAGAGGAGCTGGATGAGTAGCAGGTGGTGGGCGACGCTTTGAGGCTCTACCACCACCACCACCAGGAGGTCCACCCCGACCACAGGGAGCTGGCGGGCAGAGACAGGAACAGCTCCAGGCAGCAGAGGCCTACGACCACGGCGTACCTGAGATGATTCGAGGTACTATCTGTGTCTATTCCACCCTTTCTGCAGTACTTATAGACACAAGAGCGAGTCACTCTTTCATAGCCGCTGCCCTTGTTCAGAGCTCGGATATTCTGACAGAGTCGTTGGCTCGATCATTTCAGCTAGAGACTCCTACGGGAGTAGACTTGACAATTACGCACTGGTGCCGGCAGTGTGAGCTTACTCTAGGAGGAGAGAGCTTCGGCTGGGATATTCTTGTAGCAGCGTCGAGGCCTTACGACATCATCTTGGGCATGGATTGGCTATCTACGGTCCATGCACAGATTGACTGTTTTTGGTTCAAGGTGCGTTGTGTACGCACCGACGGGAGCAGGATCACCTTCACCATCGAGAAGGGAGCCTTTTTAGTACAGGATGGACTTCCGTGGAGGAGAGGACAGCCCATCACTCATCAGTTGGCTAGCCTCATCCTTGGAGCAGTTGACGTGAGGAGTCATGGCTTTCTTGTAGTGGTGGATCTGTTTGCGGACGTTTTTACCGATGACGTCCCAGGGCTACCTCCTCACAGAGAGGTAGACTTTTATATTGATATGTACCCCGGGAAAACCCCGATATCGACTCCAGAATATCAGATGGCCCCCGCCGAGCTTCGAGAGCTGTGGGTACAGTTGGAGGACTTGCAGGGAAAGGGGTTCATCCGACCCAGTGTTTCACCCTGGGCTTCCCCGATATTGTTCGCCAAGAAGGAGGACGAGAGATTGCGACTTTGTGTTGACTATCGTCGCCTGACCAGGTGACAGTGAGGAACAAGTATCCTCTAACGAGGATTGATGACATCTTTGATCAGCTCAAGGGAGCACGGTGGTTCTCGAAGATTGACCTCATGTCAGGCTATCATCAGCTCAGAGTCAGAGACGAGGACGTGCAGAAGACGGCCTTCAGATGTCGGTATGGCCACTATGAGTTCTTGGTTCTGCCTTTCTGCGTAACCAATGCTCTAGCAGTGTTCATGGCCCTCATGAACAGGATATTTCATCCATACCTTGATCGGTTTGTTGTGGTCTTCATCGAAGACATACTGATTTACTCGACGACTGAGGAGGAGCACGACTAACACTTGTGAGTTGTACTTGACACACTCAGAGATCACCAGATTTATGGTAAGCTCTCGATGTGCCAGTTCTGGATATGTAAGGTCCACTTCTTGGGACACGTCATCTCTGAGGCGGGAGTTGCAGTGGATCCTGTGAAGATCGAAGCAGTGCTAGCTTGGGAGCCACCCAGGAGCGTTCCTGAGGTTCGGAGTTTCTTGGGATTAGCTGGTTACTATCGGAGATTCGTGCCAGACTTCTCTAGAGTTGCGGCACCACTCACACCTTTGACGAAGAAGGGGAAACCCTTCGTGTGGTCAGACAGTTGTCAGCAGAGCTTCCAGGAGGTGAGACATAGATTGACCAGCGCACCTATCTTGAGGCTGCCTGAGGAGGGAGTAGGGTACGTAGTCTACTGCGATGCATCAGGGACCGAACTCGGATGTGTTCTGATGCAGGAGCGGGCAGTTATCGCCTATGGATCACGTCAGTTGAGACCGCATGAGCAGAACTACGCTACCCATGACCTGGAGTTAGCAGTAGTGATCTTCGCTCTGAAGACATGGCGACATTACCTGATGGGCGAGCGTTTTACAGTCTTTTCTGATCATCATAGTCTCAGGTATATCTTCTCGCAGAAGGACCTGAACCTGAGACAGCAGCGATGGCTCGAGTTCCTCTAGGACTATGACTTTGAGATAGTCTATACTCCTGGGAAGGGGAACGTAGTAGCCGATGCCCTCAGCAGGAGGACGGGCATTCAACTACTTGAGGATGCGACTGAGCATCTAGCCTCTTTGTAGATATCCTTCATGGATAGAGATGGAGCAGCCTTCCTCCAGTCTCTCACAGTCACCCTTCCACTACTGCAGTGGGTCAGAGAGGCATAGCACGAGGATGCTGACTATGAGACATGGCGTGCACAGATATCCTCGGGACAGGCACCTGATGGTTTCTCCCTTGGAGCAGAGAACGACATCCTTTTCAGAGGACGTACCATGGTAACAGTTGCTTTGCGAGAGGAGGTGCTGAGATAATTTCACACTTCTCCTTTAGTGGTACATCCAGGAGTGGCGAAGATGTACCAGGATCTCAGACGATAGCACTGGTGTACGGGCATGAAGAAGGCTGTAACAGACTTCGTTTCTCGATGCCTCACCTACCAGCAGGTGAAGGCAGAGCATCAGGTACCAGCAGGCTTGGTACAGCCCTTGGAGGTCCCATAGTGGAAGTGGGACAGGATATCTATGGACTTCGTGACTAGACTTCCACGCACTTCCAGAGGTCACGACTCCATCCGGGTGATTGTTGACAGACTCACCATGTTGGCACACTTCTTACCCATCAGAGAGCAGGGCTCAGTGGAGATCTTGGGACGTCTCTACGTTCAGGAGATTGTGCGGCTCCACGGCGTGCCATCATCTATCGTCTCCGATCGAGATGCTCGCTTTACTTCCCGGCTTTGGAAGGGGTTACAGGAGGCGTTCGGGACGTATCTACATCTGAGCACAGCCTTTCACCCTCAGACGGATGGTTAGACGGAGAGGACCATTCAGACTCTCGAGGACATGATCCACGCATGTGTCCTCGACTTTGGTCATAGCTGGGAGAACCACCTACCCTTGGTGGAGTTTGCGTACAACAATAGCTACCACTCCACCATCGGGATGGCATCGTACGAGGCATTGTACGGCCGACCTTGTAGATCTCCTTTGTGCTGGACAGACCCTGGGGAGTCAGCACTAGTGGGACCGGAGATGGTCCAAGCCA
The DNA here is from genome assembly GCA_963277665.1 of Viscum album. Taxonomy (NCBI): domain Eukaryota; kingdom Viridiplantae; phylum Streptophyta; class Magnoliopsida; order Santalales; family Viscaceae; genus Viscum; species Viscum album. The sequence continues at coordinate 1,768,646,825 of OY728145.1, forward strand.
CGATAGAGAAGGTCCAGGTCATCCAGGAGCGGATGAGGACAGCTCAGAGCTGGCAGAAGTCATACGCTGACAGGAGGCGGAGGCCACTAGAGATCGAGGATGGCGACAACGTCTTCTTGCGGGTCTCACCTCGATGTGGTATTCGGAGATTTGGCCGAGGCGGCAAGTTATCTCTGCGCTTCATCAGACCCTTCCAGGTCCTCAGCAGGATTGGCGAGGTGGCTTATCGCCTGGCTCTACCACCTCAGTTGCACCGGGTGCACGACGTCTTCAAAGTATCTCAGCTGAGAAGATACGTGCACGACCCGACACACATCATTGACCATGGGGAGCTTGACGTTGACGATGGGGTGACTTTTACAGAGGTCCCGGTGGAGATAGATGATCGACAGGAGCGGGTCCTACGTGGGTGATCGATTCCTCTTCTGCGCATCAAATGGTAGCACGGGAACCTCCAGGAGAGCACATGGGAGCGGGAGGCTCAGATTTGTGCTCCGTACCCTCATTTGTTTCCCTCGTTTTTGATGTATCGTTACGGGGACGTAAAGCCTTGAGGTGGGAGTAATGTAAAGACCCGTAAAATTCAAGGGAAATTTTTTCTTAATTTTTTTAGGAATTTTACAAGAGCGCGGTTTCTGACGGCACCTGATTCCGAGGCCCAGAGTGCTCGGAATCATTTTCCGAAGTTTGGCTCGGGTACGTTCAGTGAACGAACGAGCGGGAATTTCTAACTTTTGAACCGGTGCCCGGAATCAAATTCCGAGGGCACCGATGAACTCGCAGCGCCAATATTCACTTAAGGAGACCTTTTCCGAGGTTCCGTTTTATGCGGGACGAAATTTAGTTTTGGGAGAAATTATAAGAAGTTAAATAAAAATGTGGAAACACTTTTTATTTTTTATTTTGTTGGTTAACTTCTCCCAACGGGAGTTAGAGGTGGGACCCACATCCACATAACCTCCCTTGGGAGGATTTAGTGTGTTGGGGCCCACACGAAGCATAACTCTTCTTCTTCTCTTTTAAAACTCCTGTAACCTTCTCTTTTAATTAACTTGACATGTTGGGTTTTTTTAATGGGTTGAGTTGTCTTAATTCAAACCGTTGAATTTCAAATGGTTTGGTTGAGTAAATAAAATAAGCCCTTAGCTTATTTTATTTGGTTAGACATCTCTAGCCTCCTTGAGAGATTTTGAAGCCTTCTTCTTCTTCTTCTTCTTCAACCTTTGACGAAGAACGCGAAGAACCTTCGAGCTTCGATGAAGAACCCCACATTCTCGGGAACCATCTTCCGCGACGCCATACCCGCGACACCGTCGACGTCCTCTTCCGCGTCTTTTCTTCCGCGACGATTTCCCGCGACGAAATCGTCGTCAAAGAACTTCGAATCCTCGCTTCACGACATCGACGTCCTTCTTCCATGATGCCAACCACCGCGACGGGTCTTCCGCTGGTCGTTGACGATCATCGATCTTGAAACCGAGGTAGGGGTTTGTTGTTGATTAATTTTTTAATCTCGTTCTTGGTTCTAGCATGATAATCTGGTGGATAAATATTTAAGTGTTATCGTCTAACGAGTGGGGGGTCAGACCGCACAAACACGGACGAATTCCCCCTCCGTTGTTTTTTATTATTTTTATATTCTTGTGGATGAACGAGAAGGCGTGGTGCCATCGCACCACGCGGGAATCGTACGGCTATATTAGACGGTGCCGTCGCGCCGCGCCGTGGAAGGATTATCATGAACGCGACGCCGTCGCGCCGCGTCGAAGGGAACCGAAGGCACCGTGACCGGAGCGGGGCCGCGGAGGAGGGGCGCGGTGCCGTCACACTGCGTCGGACGACGAAGGTCGCGGCCGGTTCCGGGCCGCGGCGGAACGAGAAGACCGGCGGCTCGCCGTGCCGCCGGTGTCGGAAGCCGGAAGGGGACCAGCTTTGCCGGTCCGTTGAAGAAGAACCGGCCAGCCAGGTCGGGTCGGCCGGAAGGGGAAAGACCGGGGGAATTTAATTCCCCGTCCAAGTTAATTTCCCCCCCTTTATGAGGGGGGGGGGGCGGTTTCACAAAGGGGGGGCAGCGCCCCCCCCCCCCCCTTCCCCCGTTTTTTCAAATGGCAGGCCCCCACGAGGGGGCGGGGGCATTTGATCAAGGTGGGGCTCTCAGCCGCGCCGCTAGCAGGGAAGCGGGGGCCTTGCCCCCCGCGCGTGGAACCCGAGCGGCGCCAGGCCGCGCCGCCGCTGGCCGGGACGGGTCAGACCCGGGTCGGGTAGACTCGGTTCGGGCCGACCCAGGGGGGGGGGGGGGGGGGTCGGGCCGGGTCGGCCTGGACCCGGACCCCCCATTTTCGAATCGACTTCGGTCTTTTGCTCCTAACATGAGCTACGGACCTCCGATCGACGAACCGTCAGCGGAGATACGATCCTTGGATCGAGACGGCCGATTCGGTATATTTCACTCAAGGTTTCTGATTACTTTGAGTTCGGATGGGTTGGTTCGTACACGAAACCAACCGGGCCCTCGGAGCGGAAACGCTCATAACTTGAGCTACGGACGTCTGATTGACGTTCCGGCAGCTTTGTTGTGTTCCTCTTATTGAGACGGATATTTTGGCATACTCCGCCCGAGATTTGGACGCAGGTGGAGTACGTTCAGGTTGGTTTTGCCTTAAAAAACTAACTGGGCCCCTGGGACGAAAAAGCCAATAACTCTCAGACCGGGCGTCTGATCGATGCGCCGTCTATTGCGTTGAGTTCCTGTTGACGATACGGAACTTTTGGATACATCAACTCTGGACTTTGTGACAGTTGATGTATCAGCCTCTCGGCTCGTGGAGCAGACCCTCCCGATCGAGCTTGCTGTGTGCAGGAACCCTAGTGCTGGCTGCGACTGTGACTGCTACTGCTACTGCTACTGTGACTGCGATGACGATAGTACAGAGATCCTTAGTGGATTCGACGACGACGACTTCATCACTCAGCGATCCTACGTGGATCAGTGCTATAGGTCATGTGTGGGCCCGATACTATGTGGGTTCGATCATGTGTGGGTCATTGGGCTCAGTGGTCCTGTGTGAACCAGCGCCTACAGGTCCTGTGTGGGCCCGATCCTGTGTGGGTCTTTGCGGGGGTTAGTTACCTATCGATCCTCCATGGGTCCGACGAATTAGATGGATCAGAGATAATCTTTATCGTCTTTCGAATAAGTATACATGTGTGAGCTGAATCATGTTTCTTTCCTGTGTGGATTGAGTTGTGCTATCCTATGTGGATTTCATTTTGCTTTCCTATGTGAAATATGTTTACTTTCTTGTGTGGACTGAGTTGTACTTGGGCTCGGAGGATGGATCGTATTGGAATTGATGACTTAGGTATATGTATGGGCATATACCTAAGCAGTGTCGGTTGATATTTCGTGTTTGTAACTATCCTTTGTGGTTTATCCTTTGTGGATTTTGGGAGACCTTCAGGGATCTCGGGGTCCCTACTGAGTAGCTTATACTCACCCCTGCACGGGCTATGCCGGCACTACGTTGTGTTGGTTGCAGACGACGGACAACATTGATCTTGGCTGAGGCTTGCAGAGCAAGACGGTACCTGGAGGTGGACCACTGGGCGGGACGTGTTCGGACCGGACGACGGGACCCGAGGAGCAGTGGATCTATCTGTACCCACCCTTCAGGTGGGATTTCCAGTGGACAGCTCGATGTAGCGGTTTTTACATTACAGTTGTTGTTTTCCCTTTCGAGTTGTACTTTACTTTCAGTTTGGGTTTGTATACTGGCCCATTTACTTTTCCGCACTTTCAGTTGTACTCTGTTCTTACCTAGCGTTTACTTTTCCGCTTTCTTACTCTGTGGTGTTTGTTTACTTTTCAAAGGCAATGCCTTCCCTTTTACTGTGATTTACGCCTTGGTGCTAGTCGCCAGCCCCTGGCCTATGGAATGCGGGCTTGGGGTAGTCACAGCACGTGCCCCGAGGATGGGTCGTGACAGGAAGAGTCTTAGTTGGGTGATCTAGAGGTGGAAGTTTGGAGAGACAGAGTTGTTTGTGGTGAAGCCCCTGATGGTTGGTCGGAGGATGAACAACACCGAGTGTTGTATCATGGAAGGCTTTCTGCTCCCTTTGTTATGTGCAAGACGGTTCTTCGAGAGTTCCGTAGTTCACCCTTGGCAGTAAATCCTGGTGTGACAAAGATGTACCAATCCTTGAGGAATCAATTTTGGTGGCCTGGGCTGAAGCGTGCGGTTGCAGAGTGTGTGTCTCGATGTTTAGTCTGCTAGAAAGTGAAGGCCGAACACCATGATCCCGGTGGTCTTCTCCAGCAATTAGAGATTCCTTAGTGGAAGTGGGAGGACATCTCAATGGGCTTTGTTATAGGTTTACCTTGAGCTCTGGGAGGACATGATGCTATATGGGTGGTAGTGGATCGTTTAACAAAATCGGCCCACTTCATAGCGATCAAGGAGTCGAGCTCAGTAGAATTTTTGTCGAGGAAGTATCTAGAGGAGGTGGTGAGACATCATGGAGTACCTAGGATGATTATTTATGATCGAGATCCTCGTTTTACCTCCAGGGTGTGGAGAGGTCTCCAGCATGCTTTTGGCTCTCAACTGTGCCTTATCACTGCTTTTCATCCTCAAATGGATGGTCAGACAGAGCGAACCATCCTGACTCTTGAAGAAATGTTGTGCTCTTGTGTTCTTGATTTTGGAGGTTCATGAATGAAGCACTTAACCTTGTAAGAGTTCACTTAAAATAATAGTTTTAACTCTACCATCGGTATGGCGCCGTTTGAAACCTTGTATGGTCAGCCATGCCTTTCTCCGTTGTGATGGACTGGGGTCGGAGAGTCAACAATTCTCAGACTAGAACTAGTGCAGAATACAACAGAGATGGTTCAGGTGATTCGTGAGAGGATGGAGACAACACAAGATCATCAAAAATCATAGGCTGATCAAAGAAGGAGACCCTTAGAGTTTAATGATGGGGATCATGTGTTTCTGAAGGTGACTCCCCATCGTGGGAAGCGAAGGTTTGGTTGTGGAAGTAAGCTTTCTCATCGGTTTGTTGGGCCTTTCGAGGTGTTAGCTCGTGTTGGAGCTGTGGCGTATCGAGTAGTAATTCCCCCTCAGATGAGTCAGATACATGATGTTTTCCATGTATCACAGCTCCATTGTTATCTTCATGATGAATCTCATGTTATCGATTGGGGAGAGATCGATATTGATGATGATGCAACATTCGAGAAGCGACCTGTAGAGATCCAAGAACATAAGGAGAGGGTGTTGCGTGTGCATTCTATCCCCTTAGTTCGTGTCTGGTGGCAACACGGTGGCATGGAGGAGAGTACCTGGGAGCATGAGTCACAAATACATGCTCAGTACCCAGAGTTGTTTAATGTTTAACTCCTTTCATGTAATGATGTTTCCTTGTGGTTAGACCTTTCATGTTTTATTTATGTTCTTTTGATGTGATGTTATGACTGAATAGTTTGGATATGGATTGTTTGTCCCCATACAATCGGATGTCATAGTTTTGTTCCCTCTTTCGAACAACTCATGGTGGTTTTCCCCTAAGAGGTATCTTATGGGGTGGTTGTTCGGACCCCTCTTTTCTTCTGGGTTGGTTTTTAATTCTCGAGGATGAGAATGTTTTGAGAGGTATCTAATGTAATGGCATGGACCTCTCTGATCCATTACTTTGCGAAAATGTGGTGTTGGAGATGTTCCAGGAGGTCAAGGTGACTTATCCCCAACACTCTGCCAAATTTCCAGTTCTGTGAAAAGTGTTTCCAGTTTTCTGAACAGTATCGATAGGTGAACAATGTTTCTATCAGTGAGGTTCAGTGAACAATGTTTCTATCGATGAGGTTCAGTGAACAGTGTTTCAAGAACGGTAACCTCCTAACGGTGATCTTCTATCGGTAGGCTTGAACAGTGTTTCCAGAACGGTAACCTTCTAACGGTGACCTTCTATCGGTATGATTGAACAGTGTTTCCATAATGGTAACCTTCTAATGCTGAACTTCTATCGGTAGGCTTGAACAGTGTTTCCAGAATGATAACCTTCTAGCGGCGACCTTCTATCGGTAGGCTTGAATAGTGTTTCCAGAACCATAACCTTCTAACAGTGACCTTCTATCAGTAGTCTTAAACAGTGTTTCCAGAATGGTGAGGTCTAACTGTGACCTTTTCTTTCCTTTTCCAAATTTTGAGTATGTGAACAGTGTTTCCAGCTTCCTTCAGTTTTTCCCCATTTGACGTTTCCTTTGAAGTAAAATACATTTAAAGCCTTGTTTTGAGGACTCTTAAGGTCGATTAAAATGCCATAAATCCTATATTAATTATTCCTAAGGTCGGGATGTATTTACTTGGTCAAACCATGTGTGTTAATGCAATATGTTTTTAATGGATAATTAACCGGATCTTAAACCATCGCCCAGTAAATCTTCAAAAAGGGACTCGATATCATTCTCTATTGTTCTTTCCCTTTGTTCTCAGCTAAGAGACACTAAAAACTTTCAATCATTCCCGTAGGAGTTGCACAGTCAATCATTACTCCTAGGATTTATTCTGCTCTATTTCGGATGCAACTGAACCATGTCGGTCAATCTTACCAATAAGGTATGTTTTATCATCATTCCATTGGGGATCATCTTCTCTTGTTTCTCCCTTCCATATTATACCATGTAATTTCCCAGATTCTAATGGGGTTTTCTTGTGGTTGGATGGTACTATCGTACCGTGGCATCCTCTGGTGGATGCAGTTTTCATGAGAGGAGGATTGTGACCCGTTGTGTGGATAAAGGACATCAAGAACTCTTCAAGGTAGGGGATTCATGGCTTCTCTAATTGTATATGTGAAATCGTAGAATTAGCATGATTTAGTCCTTTGGATCACAATGAAATTGACCTAATGAAATACTTGAACTGGATTAAAAGAATTGTTTGATTTTCATGTTGTTTCTTTGTACTGTGATAACGGTTTTCCTCATGCTTTGCTAGATACAGTGATATCTATGATTTCTTTGGTTTGTTGTTCGTTCATGATGGAAATTGATAATGAATGTAAAGCCGGAATTAATTGTTAATTAATTGGCTAAAGATAAATAGGCATGTAAATGAATCTGGTTATTGCCGTTGTTGTAGTTGTTCTAATTTGAGGTTAATCAAATTAGGGAAGTAATCATGGTTATTTAATTGTGATAGCTTACTGATTAGGTATCCCGTAATTAGAACCTACGAATAACAAATAGGCTAATTCAATATGGATTAAAGAACAGATTGTATGAGAATTTCTAAAAGGGTTCTATGTTACCCTCTTGTTTGTTAAAAGGTCAAGAGCCCATGGTTGTGATTGTTTTTTTCCTGCTGCTTATTATGTAATGTTACCCTGGAGGGGTGTTGTGATATGTGGAGGCATGTAGGCCTTGTGGTGGTGTCAGCGGATGACGCCTTAAGTGGCGAGATGCATTAGTTTATGCATCTGGGTGTCGGAGAGGACACTAGGGGTGATATAATTTGATGGATGTGGTTGCTGGATGCTTGTGGATTCATTGAATGATTATCTGCTTTGCTTTTCCCCACTGCTCAAGGAAGATGGTCTTGCTTACCCTTCTTCCGAAGGAGATGAAGATGTGTGGGTTATGCCACGTGCTTTCCGTGTTTAGACTCTCAAGGGAGAATGGGTCTATGCTCTTTCTATAGGAAGCAAAGACTCAATGGGTAGTATATCTACTCATCATATTGAGCCTCATTTGTTCTTAGTAGCATAGGATTCTTTTCTAGAATGCCTGGGAATATGGTAAGGTAATTCTGTAATGAATGTTTGATTAAATGGTGATAATCCACAAGGATGGAGATGAATGAATTTAAAGGTGATGTGAATCTTAAAAGGAGCAGTTGATTTTGAATGAAATGCAAATTTAGTTTAATGTGGAATTTTTTATGGTTAATTAATGTTTAAAGAATTAATTAACATACAGTGGAGCTGATAAAATGAGAATGGAGTAATCTAATAAAACTCTTCAAACAGTTGTGTTCTTATCGGATACCTAGTCTTAAAAGTAGTAGCCTGGAGTCTGAGAGATGTTAGCTGCAGTTTTATCTAAGACTAGGTAATGCCCATAGTGTGGATGTGAGTTATATGTATATCCTGTACATTTTGTGTTTATATATGCTACTCCACCCTGTGGGTATGGGAAACTAACACCATGGGGATTCTAATACCTAGGGGGTGTTTTCCACAACATTCTGATGGGAGGTCGAATGGATGACTACCCCCTTTGGCCCCACTCTCTTCTCTTGGTAGATACATGTGACAACATGCACAATAGTTAGTTTCCCCATATATGTGTTTATAGGGCTCTAGTGTCTTGTGGTTATTTCACACACATATAATCTGGATATAGTATCCTATGGACTTCTATAGGTGTAACATGTATAGGTTGTGATAGTTTGAGGATCCCTACTCAGTTTATGAGCATTAATTCCTGATGTATGATACATGTTATGCGGGCTGTGGTGGATCCCGAATCTTACCTGGTTACTTTTGGTTGGGAGGATGGTGTGGTGCTTCGCCCAGGTTTCTGCGGGCAAGCCTTTTTGGTGTACGAGGTGCAGATTGTGGAGCTTTGCCTAGGTGTCTGCGAGCAAGCCTTTGGAGAGAGATGCATAGGAAGTATGTCATTGGGGAAAAGAGGCAACCCAGTGGGGAAGTAGTAGTAGGGTACCCTTGATATTCTTTACTATATGATATATTCTTGCATGCGTTACATGGTGAGAGTAGCCATGGTGAGGTTGGGAACATATTATAGCTGTTTAGGTGATGAGTCAGTTTCACTTGTTGTTCACTGGGCTTTTACATGCTTTCTTTACTTTTTCATAAGAGGCGTGGGGAGGATCCTACTGAGTATACTGTTATACTCCCCCTATGTATATATAAATTTTTTTTCAGGTCACTTGGAGCAGGTTGGAGATAAAACTGGTTACTACTAGCTTGTGGTTAGAGGGGGAGCTATTCGGGCTTGTGGTCGCTGCCGTTTTACTTTATTTTGGGTACTTTTAGTTTCCCCTTTCAGTTGTAGTACTTTTTCATGACATTTAATATATGTACATGGGTTTCTTTTATATTTCAGTTCTGAGTTGGAGTTGATTGGAGTCTATTCTATCTATCTCTTATGCATGTGTTCTCTTAGAGGGTAATACCTCCCATTTGTGTGTTTATTATACCCTCGGTGCTAGTCGCCAACCCCGGGCCTACTAGAGGCGTGACTCGGGGGTCATTATCTTCCTTCTCACATTGTTGGCCTAGGAGGGGTACACTTTGAGGGGAGGGGTTCATGACATCAACAATCCATATAGGATGCTCCTCAACTGATGCATCTGATTTGAGCTTAACCTCGTCAGGCTGAATGATATGAGATGGGTTTGGAAAGTAACATCGGTGCTAAGAAACATGGAAGACTTCATGTATATCTCGATACCTCTGAGGTACCTGCATCTGATAGGAAACCTGCCCAACCCTCTACAACACCTCAAACTGCCCAACGCATCTCAGCGAAAGCTTACCATGTCTCCTAATCCTCCTGTCCACTAACCTCGGTTCGACACCTAGGAAAACCTGATCCCAATCCTTGAACTCCAAAGGTCATCTCCACTGATCAGCATAAGACTTTTGACGAGACAACATGGAAGCCATCCTTTTGTGAATCAACTCTATCTGGTCTGTGGATTCCTAGCAAGATGAGGTTCCCACATAGCTGCCTCTCCTACCTCCAACCAACATATGAGTTATCGGCATGGCCTACCGTACAAAGCCTCGTAAGGTTCCATATGAATAGTTTCTTGAAAACTATTGTTGTAGGAAAACACCACAAGAGGAATATGCTTATTCCAAGAACCTCCAAAATCTAGAATGCAAGCTCGGAGCATATCCTCAAGCACCTGAATCGTCCGCTCGGACCGGCCATCTGTTTGGAGATGGTATGCTGTACTCAAAAGTACCTTTGTACCCAAAGCCTTCTGAAGCCCCTTCCCAACCTGAGAAGTAAAACATGAATCCCTTTATGATAAAACAAAGTGCAGAAAATCCATAGAGACGTACAATATCTAGAATGTACAACCATCCTAGCTTATCAACACTAAAGGTCTCCTTGATCGGCATTAAGTGAGAAAACTTTGTAAGCATATCGATTATAACCGAAACAACATCATTTCCTTGAGGTGACCATGGAAAACAAGTTACGAATTCCCTCAAGATGTCATTAAACTTCCACTCGAGAATGGGTAACTGCTGCAAAAGACACGATGATCATTGATGATCCAATTTCACCTGCTAAAAAGTGGAACATCTCATGAAAAAACCATCAAGATCTCTATTCATACCTGGCCACCAATTCTGGCAGTGTAGATCATGATACATCTTGGTGATTCTAGGATGAACTTCCCAAACTGAGGAATAAAAATCCTTCATCATCTCCTCTCATATATCTGCTGGCACCCATACGCATCCCTAGAAATGAAAGATCTCGTCCTCTCCAATGATCCATCTAGGAATAGGGTCCTCTTCTAACACACTCTCCCTTAGGACTAGGCCTTCAGAATTAGATAGCTGACTCATTCGTACTCAATCAAGATGTGTAGAGGTAACAACTAGATAAGATATAAAAGTTTTCCCCTGTCTTTTGTGAACCTCCAAATACATCTCAGAGAATAGATCCATAAGCTGCCACTCAATGCTGGCCTCCTAAACTGCCTATAATTGAGTCCTCCTGGTTAGTGCATCAGCCACAACATTGCCTTTCCCATGTGTGTAGGAAAGCATGAAATCAAAGGAATGAAGGTACTCAACCCACCTTCTCTGCCTCAAATATAAGTCGTGCTAAGTGAAAATATACTTGAGACTTTTGTGGTTGGTGAAAACCAAAAAATTATCTCCCAACAGATAATGCCTCCAACAATGTAAAGAATTAACAATAGCTACCAACTTCAGATCATGCATAGGGTAGTTCCTCTCATGTGGCCTCAACTGCCGAGACCCGTACACAACGACTCTATCTCCCTGCATATGCACATATCCCAACCTGATACCTAAAGCATCACAGTAAACAGTATAGCTCTTGCCCGACTCTATCAAGACTAGTATCAGTGCTGAAGTGAACCTCTCTTTCAGCTCTTAAAAGGATGGCTTGCAAGAATCTGACCATATGTACTTCATACCCTTCTTATTCAGACCCATCAGTGGTTCTTTTAAGCATGAAAAGTCATGAATAAAGAATTTGTAGTATCCATCCAGCCCTAGAAAACTTCACACCTCAAAGAAGTTCTTTGGATACTCCCAGGAAACTACGGCCCTAACTTTCTCTAGATCTATTAATACTCCTGTCTCTGAGATAACATGACCCAAGAAGTGAATTTGGTCTATCCAAAAGTGACACTTTGAGATCTTATCATATAGTTGATGCTTCCTCAGTGTATTAAAAACCTTCTAAATCTTGGTTTCATTGTCGTGTCAAGTGTGAGAGTACACCAAGATATTATCCATGAAATCCACCATGAAGAAATCCAAGTATGGATGGAACACTCTGTTCATCAATCCCATAAAGATTTCAGGCATGTTCTTGAGACCGAATGGCATAACCAAAGACTCGTATAGATCATACCTTCTCTGGAAGGCTATGAGAGGTATATCAAAATTTCTAACATGCAACTGATGATAACCGGACCTCATGTCAATCTTCGAGAATACCCAGGATCCTTGAAGCTGATCAATGAGGTCATCAATATTGGGATAGGGATATCAGCTCTTTACCATCAACTGGTTCGGATTTTGATAATCCACACTAAGCCTAATGGTACCATATGCCTTCTTTGCAAAAAGGACAGGTGAACCCTAAGGAGAAGTACTGGTTCAGATGAAATACTTCACCTGCAACTCCTCCAACTGTTTCTTGAGCTCATGCAACTCTGTTGTAGCAATCCTATAAGGAGGAATGGACATTGGTGCCTCTCCAGGAACAAGCTCAATAGAAAAGTCTACCTCACGCTCTAGAGGTAAACCTGAAAAGTCCTCTGGAGAGACATCTTTGAAATGATCGACCACTGGAGGAAAGTCTAACTGTGAAGTCCCCTGGTCATGTAGATATAGACTAGGAATATGGGTTGTGACTCCTCTTAACCCAAGATGCTTTGGACCTTCTATACTCTCCAGGACATCCCACTCACCCTTGTGAAGAAAATATCCACCCTTTGGTGATATGAAACTCACCCTACGACCATAGAAATCGACGACTTCCTGGAAGGAAACTAACCAGTACATCCTAAGAATGACATCATAACATGTCATCTCTAGTACATACTGGTCCCATAGAAAGTGACACCCACCAACCTATAGAGGTCACTCCTTGTAGTGACGTACACTAATCGTCCTAGTCCCCAACGGTGTGTCTAATGTCAAGATGTCGGAAGAAGAGAAGATGTGGAGACCAAGGCACTCCACAACAGAAACATATATAAAGTTATTTGAAGCCCCTATATTGAAAAGAGTTGACGTTAAAACTGATGCTACTAAGATCATACCTTGAACTATAGATGGGATAGGATCCGGCTGCCGATGGGTCTTCTCCACTACAAAGGTATGACCTACTCCATGACATTGTGACCCTGCCTGACCACTTAGAGCTTATCCACTCTGTTGTTGCTGGTATCCTGGTGATTGACCACCACGGCTGCGACCTCCACCTTGGTCCAAACGACTGGAAGAACTCCAGTTCCCATACTGGTGAGAAACAAGAGATTCTTCTCATGAATTCGGGGTCATAGAAGAACCCCTACCACCAGCTGCAGGTGAGAAGATCTAATAGAAATGCTAGAGATGGACCATCTATCCGCAATATCGGCACTCCATCAGGTATCTCTGGCACTGAGGCCTAGAATGCCCGCTCCTCCCGCATTGGTAGCATACTACCTAGATTCCTGAAGATACATCCTACCTATTCTGATTTCCTTGAGCAGACTCCCTGCGGCGCTTCCTACAATCAGTTGGAGGAACACTAACTCTGGATGTTGAACCGCCCTAGCTCACTACTCCATAATCCCTTAGATTTCACTAAGTGATCAGCGCCTGGTTGAAGATAGAGGATATAGAAGTCAACCTGATTATGTTCACCTGCGACTAGATATCATGCATTATACCCTCCTCGAACTTCTACGCAAGGAACATCTCATCACCTCTGAGAATTGGCATGAAACGATGGAGCTCAGTAAAGCGAGACGTGTACTCCATAACAGAAATAGAACCCTGCTCCAGACTCATAAACTCCCAGGCTCAATCATCCCAGAAGGTCTCCGGGTTGAAGTAATCATAGAAGATGCACTGAAACTAATCCCAAGTCATACTCTTCTGGTGCCCTGACTGTGAGATCACCTCCCACAACCACTTGGTGGAGTCTCAGAGAATATAAGTAGAGGGATTTACCCTATTCTCTGGAGGTATCTCCAGATGCTCAAATATTGTCAATGTGGCCTCTAGCCATGATTCTACAGCCTGGGGTCCTCCATCCCCTGATAAAGTAGGAGGATGCTGCTGCTGAAAAACCCACGTCAATTATTCCATCAACGGGGAAGGAGTTGGTGCCCCCTGAAAGGTCTTCATCATCCTCATAAATCCATCTCTGAACTGAGAATTTGTTCACATGTCAGATATAACGTCTTGTTCCAAGGCTGGAACAACAAGAGGATCTGTTGGAAGTCCTTGATGAGCCATATTCGATGACTAGACACCGTCTGGAAACTAGCGTACAACCGTAGGACGACTCGGTGGCATAATTCTAAAAGGTCAAACACACTCCTTAGATCAGGATTATCAAGGACTAATAACATAAGAGCACATGAAGGGAACAAGAGAAAGAAACATTCATGTTTTACAAAACAGGACTAAACGACATGTATAAACTGTACACGATGTGTTATTTTAATCCATTCACATGGGTGTGTACTTCTGCCACAATTGGTCATGTAACATCCCAAACACACGACATGTTGTCCCCACACACAGTGTGTAGTTGAACTCTATTCACCTTCTTGAGTCTCCTTACATAGCTAACCCACACAGTCCTATTTACCCAAGACTACACGACATGTTTGGTTCAGACACGACATGTACTAAGATGGTTTCAATGACTTGTGTTGTTATTTACAAGACCGACGACAGGGCTCTCCTATATCAAGACTACACGGTATGTTCGTTCCCAACACAGCGTGTACCACACAAACTTCCCCAACCCAGATTGTTAGTGACACGATCGAGTACCTAGGTTACACTGCATGACGTGTGAAATTAAGACACGTCGTGTATAGTTGAGGTTTCATCCATCAGTTTCATTAGTCACATGGGTAGACTCATGATTCTTACAACACAGAGTGTACGTACCATACACAGTGTGTTCTTACAAGATATTTCACAACTCCATGTCCCTTCCCACATAGTCAGTGACACTGTTTACATACTACACATCGTATATTCATAAAGTACATGCCATGTATTCTGGGTTTTTCTGGATAGTAGCCTCAAAACTACTCTGGAGCCCAGATAACATAGAAAAAAAGAATTAAGGTGACAAATTCTGATCCGTGAGAGCCCCTACTCCCCGCGAATCAAATCATGGCATCTTATACATGTCATATTGAAGGGAAACGAGTCAATGATCCACCAAGTTACGATTCATGAGGGCCCATAACACCTCAAGAATCAAAATTTGGCGTTAATTCAAAAAAGACCTTACATATAGAAATACCTATTGAATGCAGGTATTCTATAAAGAATATATCACAAAAGCATACATATGTACACAACATCTATCACAACAACATGCAATCAATAATTCACCCTAAATTGCATGGAAAAAATGCATGACATGTGATTTCTATCAAGTGCCTATATGATACATGGGATGGAATAACCTCATCTCATCGGGTTGCAATAGAAATAGAACCCCATTAATATCAATAGTAATAGCACAAAACATGTGATTCACACATCAGTGAAAATCAGATCAATCGTAAACATGAAAATCCATCATAAATTTCAATAAACGAGGTAGATTCGCTTTTCCATATACATGGGTTAGCTACTCTCAGGCACAACTTAATACCAAGTACCTATTTAGTCCTATCCCTGACTATATGCTCTATATAGTAAGTCAAGAGAAAAAAATTCCTCTGATGCCACTTTGTAACATCCCGGTTCTGGAAGCCACCCGTCGGCGTCCCATACCCGGTTGGTCACATAGCCTCTAGCACATTTTCCCAAACGCCAGAGGCTGCCGACTAGCAGCAAGGGCCTATGGTGTGAGAGTGGGGAAACTATGACCTCATTGATAGAGTACACAGTGGATGTAAACAATAGATAACAATAACAGAATTAGTAAACAACCAATAATAGTAAACTGTGAAAAAAATAGTGATAAAGAACCAGAGCACATATATAATTGATGTGTGATACATATTTCTAGGAAAGAAGCCAAAAAAAACCACAATGCTGGAATACAAATTACTAAACTAAAGTACATAGAAAATGATAAACATGTCCTTAGCATTGCAAGCCTAAGCTTGGTCCCTTTCTCTCTATCTCCAAAGCAAGTCAAGAACCTGATGTTGAAGGGAACTTTCCCTTATCTATACCTACAACAATATAATCTATTTGGACCCAAACAGAGTGTGAGACTAAATCCTAGAAGTAAAAAACCTAAATATCTGTGCCTAACAGTTAGTGAATATATGGTAGGTAAATGTATGAAAAGCAGTAAGCAGGAAAATACTCAGCAGTAAACAATCCACAGTTCCAATATCAAGCAACAACTAACAAGTAGCTAAACAAAAAAAGGTAACCCTTTGGGTAGTACTCACATCCATCCCCTCTGGTACTACGTAACAAGTACGAACCACCCTCTGGGTAGTGCACTCCGCCTAACCACTCTAGTTTGGTTATATGAAAATTATAATACTCTCTGAGGAAGCTCTCTCGGTCTATCCTCTTGTAGTCTATAACACTAGGTTCTCATGACCCCGTGTATATAAACGCATAGCAATGCTATAGAGGAAAATTAAACCTACATAACTACTTGGATAATCATTCTACATTATCTCACACATTTCAGAAAAACAACACTCCATTCTACGACCAAAAGGCATGGAAAACAGGTAAACAACCAGTAGGCTAAATAGGACCAAACGGTCATAAACAGAAAAATACATGATTAGAACATCCAAGGCATAACAATCAACCTAAAACATATGCAATTTTACCTCTACACAATAAAAACATTCATGGAAGGAAAAAAATGGGTAAAATGGTAAACACGCTATACCCCGTTCAAGGGTATTGGTGGAATTCACACACAATACTCAATGACATCAAATGGAAAGGCACGAACCACCTACCTCTAGGTTGGGAGATCAATATACTTGAACTATGTAGCTTGAATCTCCTTATAACATCATAGATCTATAAAAATGCATTAAACATTCAACCCACGATATCTTGAAAAAGAGAGGAAATCATGGAATGAAACTTAAGAAGAAGGAAGAGCTTACTACTGCGGTTCTAACTCAATCGACAGTGGTCTATTAGGTCAAAAGAAGAAGGCTTAGGGGATTATAGTAGTTTCAGCACCATATGGTTTCTCTCGGCTGAACATAACCTAGAAGAAGATGATTATGAGGGTTAGACACAACCCCAATTCTTTTAATTAAAAAAAGAAAGTAAACGACATGTTCTTTTATAGTACACGGTGTGTTCTTACTATTTTTGTAATCCGTTTTAGGCAGCCTCCACGTCACCCCACACAACCGTGTGTGTGTCCAGAACACGACCAGCACACGACCTCCTGCGGCAATGAAGTACACAACGTGTACTAATAAAGTACACATGTACTTCAAAAATTTCCAGAAAATCTTCTTTTCTCAAAAACTCTAGAAAATGGAAATACATTCCTGGAAAGAAGGTCCAAATTCTTACAATTGGAAATTTTTATTAGAGGTTTTGTTTACATGGTTTTTGCATGGATAGTAAAACTATGAACTATAACTGTGTAGTTCCCCCTAAGAATAACAAAGGGTTTACAATTGGCATATAGTTTGGCTAGCAATTTAACAAAAATGTTTGACCTAATATTTTGAGAAAAATGACCTAAATTCCGAGAAAAAAATTTATAACGTGAAACAAATTTTCATTCTCCTCTATTAGATTGATCCATTAGGTTCAGAGATCTCCATTGATGTTATTTCATTAATTTGGATCTCATAATGCCATCTAAACCCTGAATCAATTTTTTTCAGTATCATAGGATCCAGTAAATTGTGTTTTTCTTTCCACATTATTCTTTCATAATTATTTATTGTATCACCTACCCAATTTAGATTCATGTTAACATTTTTTATTTTTAATATTTTTATCCATTCATCATTTTACTATCCATCTAGACTGAATCATAGCTTAATACTGGTTGATCACCCCACTATGGACCAATGGTTGGTGGTCTCATTCATTTCTATTAATTTTAGTGTTATTATATATATATATGTGTGTGTGTGTGTGTGTGATTTTTTTGAACACATCATTTTAGTAGTGATGTCTATGAAATTTAATTTAATCCTTGATTTAGATGGATAGGTATAACCTATGTAATTATCAAGACCGATTGATAATTTGTTTAATAGTGGAGACCTAGAATTCAATATAACCATTGGGTGAGTTGTTTAATTAATTTCACCACCATTTTTGGAATATTAATTAATCATACATTAAGTGTTATATTTACCCCTTTACATGGGATGTTAAATGATGAATTATAAATATAATTAAAATAATTAAGATGGGGAAAGGAATTCATAGCCCTAGGCTATAGATATACTTTTCTTGTTTAATAATGAGTTTCAACTTATATTGATAATCCACATAATATTTTAATTAGGCTATGCTTTTTAATATTATCACCTCAATTTGATCCACCGAATGATGTGATGTAATTTTTCATTGGATATAGTGATAAAATTTAAATTAATTAAATGGAATTGATTAAATGATTTTTATAAGACATGGGTGACTCCTGGTTTCTTGTATGAATGGAATGAACTAGCTCATTTGGATAATACCTTAAATATATAAGAGTGACACTTGGAATCCCTTTTGGAAGGCCTAGATGGACTCATGGGGATGACTATTATACAGTAGAGTGATACTTAGACCCTTTATAGAATGTCAAGTATTGAATTAGATGGATGATTTTTTTATAAGATTGGCGTGAGACAGGGTCTCACATACTTCACATCAAAGGATGGAATCAAATGACATTGATATTATACCATACCAAGGGTGTCACCTTGGTTATGATAAGGATCACCTTCGATGATATTATATTGTGTTTGGTTTAGGATTTGTTGGGAGATATACATGGATTTGAAATAAATAATGTCATGGATGGGCTCACGTTCATATTTTATTAATTAATGAAATTATTTTTTAAATAACTATGTAATTTCTAAACAAAATGTTGGAATAGATCATATTCTTATACCATATCAATGTCCATGTTTGTATATTCTATATCAAACAAACATATGTGGGAATCTCGGCTACATAATAGGTCCCATGAATTTTTTAAAATGAGAATGGATTGAATGTTTACTTAGAGGAATCCCTGCTATGTTTGGAGTTGGTAGGAGAGGGTGAGTATCCATGAGAACCGAAACCATTATGGTTCATTTACATAAATCCCTCACTTTACATATTCTATAACTACATGCACACAATTATTATTATCTATTCACTAGATTCATGGAATTAAATAGCATTTGTAGTGGCATACAATGATTTTATCTCCAAACCCACTCAGGATACCTTTGTTACCTTATAAGAGTATATTAATATAAGTATGGGAAATGGAAAGAACCCTGATATATGTTTTTTATTACTGTATAGGGGAAGGAGACTATAGGAATGTCCTAGAGTTGTGATGCTAGCATGGATATTTATTGGTCTTTTTTGTATTTTGATTCGTGGATTTTAATGATTCTCTTATACCTATTTTGGACGCTTTATAGAGACATAAAATGATCATTATTTTATATGATATTACTTATTGTATCATATATATAACTACTATGGATTTTTATTTCATGTACTTTTGTTATTGACCTTCCACTATGGCAGGTTATAGGTCCATTACTCATAGTGTATGATTTGGTTATTCCAACTCATTACATATTATTATTGTATTTATCTTTCATTACAAAACCACATAATTCCACTCTAGTAATTATGAAATAATCATCCCACAAACACACCCTAAGACCTCTCTTTTAGTAAGTAGACTCTAGAATTTAGGAGATGCTGCTAAGGTCATATGATCCATTGGGTCGGGGTACCGTTTAGTTGAATCTGGACTGGGATGTTACAATGATGTTCAAGAGGATTTTTTCATTTTTATGTTAATATTTAGAAAATATATAAATGGGATTCTAAAGGTAATGGAATTTTGGTGATGATTTATGCTTGTGAGTAGATAACCCATGTATGGGAGAAACCAAAATTTCTATGAACAAAAAATATTATTCTCTAGAATTTGATAATTATATTTGATTTAATCGCACCATTTGGTGATGCACAAGAATTGTGATGGTATTATTGATTTGATTGGGGGATTCATTCCATTGCAACTTGATGAAATGAGGCTTTCCTATATCATACATCATTTTAGGAAATATGTAGTGTCCACATTTGATGCATTATTCTATGCCATATATGATGAATTTATTGATATCATGATGTTGTGAATGGTCCATGATACATATATCTACAGTTTGATAATTGATTGGGTAGTAAACTAGAAAGAATGGTTGGTATATAATGTTTCTGCTATTATATAAGAATTATTGTCACGACCCGTCCTTGGGGCCCGTGTCGTGACTAACCTAAGCCCACCTTCCATAGGCCAGGGGCTGGCGACTAGCAACAAAGGCGTAAATCCGGATAAATGGGAAGGAATTGAATTTATATAAGTAAAGAAACACAACAGAGTACACAAGATGTAGTAAACACTAAGTAAACTGAGTACTAAAGTAAGTACTGAAAAGTAAATGGGCCAGAATACAAACCCAACTGAAAGTACAATACAAATGAAAAGAAAGTAAAACATCAAAAAAGTAAAGAAGAAACCACTAAGTTGTCCTCAGGGTATCCCACCTGAAGGGTGGGTACAGATGGTCTCTTTGGCTCCTTGGGTCTGGCCGTCCGCTTCGTGTACGTCCTGCCTGATAGTCCACCTTCGGGTACCATCCTGCTCCACAAGCCTCAACCACGATCAGCGTTGTCCGTCGTCTGCAACCAACACGACGTAGTATGGGCATGGCCCGTGCAGGGGTTAGTATAAAATACTCAATAGGGACCATGAGACCCCCGAAGGTCTCACAGAATCCACAAAGGATAAACCACAAAGGAAGGATACAAACATGAAGTATCATCCAACTCTACTTAGGTATATGCCCATACATATACCAAAGTCATCATTTCCAGATCAGCTCCAACTCACGAGCCCAAGTAGAACCCAGTACACACAGGAAAACAGAACCAAATCCACGATGGAAAGAAAGTCAATCATATAGATGATAATTATTGAAAGTAATGACTCATCTCGCACAGGTATACTACTCACGAAGAGGGTGGAGATGATTAGATGTAGCCTTTGAATCATCTCCTCTACTAAACCCACGTAGGATCCAAGTACAGAAGTCATCGTGACCGAAACCACGTAGGATCCAAGTACAGTAACCATCGCTTCCAAACCCACGTAGTATGTAAGTATAGTCATCATCACTGCCGAACCCACGGAGGATCCAAGTACAATCGTCCTCGCTGCTGAACCCATGTAGGATCCATGTACAGTCGCCATCATCGTCGCAGTCACAGCCAGCTCTAGGGTTCCCACACACAGCACGCTCGATTCCGGGAGGGTCCTCTCCATGAGCCAAGGGGTTGATACATCAACTGTCACGAAGTACACAGTTGATGTATCACAATGTTCCGTCTCGTAAATAGGAACTCAATGTGATAGATGACGCGTCAGTCAGACGCCCGGTCTGAGAGATAATGAGTTTTCCGTTTCAGGGGCCCGGTTGGTTTTTAAGCTAAATCCAACCCGTCCGTACTCCCTCTGTGTCCAAACCTCATGTGGAGTAAGAAAAAATAAGCTTCTCACTAATAGGAATTCAATGTAACTGACAGCATGTCATTCGGGCATCTGGTCGTTAAGTTATAGGCGTTTCTGCTCCAAGGGCCCGGTTAGTTTCAGGTTCGAACCAACCCGGCCATACCCAAACTTCGCCGAAACCTAGAGTGTAATATAATGAAACGAACTTCTCGATCCAAGTATCCCAACACATCTGATGGTGCGTTTATTGGAGGTCCATAGCCCATGGTATGGGCGTTTGAACGAACCTGTCCGAAAAATAGGGGGTTTTGGCCCGGTCCGACCCGACCCAATACCCCCTGGGTCGGCCCGAATCGAGTCCGGCCCATGGCTGGCGTGGCCCGGCCCGCGGCCGGGCACGGCTTGTGGCCTGACTTAGAAGCCGGCCGCGGCTCGGCTCGTGATCGAGTGGGGTACGAAGGGGGCGTCACCCCCTTTGTTTCGGAAATGGTAGCCCCCTCCCGGTGGGGTCCGCCTTAGGCAAGTCCCGGGGGTTACGCCCCCTGGTTTCTTCGAAAGTGGCTGGACATAATGGCCAGCCGGTGTGAGCCACCGCGGGACCCGCAGGGGTCTCGCCTCCTGGAGAGCCGGCGGCCGGACGAGCCCGGCTGCCCCTGCTGGTGACCGTCGGGGCCTTAGGCCGCGGCTCCCGTCCGACCGGCGCGACGCGACGGCACCACACCCCTCTTCCACAAACCTCTCTAGTCATGGACTCCCATGGGTTCTCTGATTCCGCACGACGGTGCCGCACACCACCGCCATGGCCAGCCCCGACCGCGGTTCTTTCGGCCTCACCGGAGCGGTGCGACTACGCCGCGCACCACCACCGCGGCCCGCTCCGGCCGCGATTCCCTTCATTCCCACACTGTGTGACAACACTGCGTAACCATCATCTCATACTTCATTGTTGATAAACAATAAAACGAGGAGGCAAAATAGGTCATGTTAGTGCGGTCCGATCTCCTCCTGTTTCGTTGGAAACATTCGGCCAAATTAAACAACGAAGAACGTTAAATTGAACTTGAATGAAGATAACCCCTACCTTGATAAACTATGTCATTTTTCAGCGATGCAGAAGATGGCGTCGCGAGGCGAGGTTTTGAATATAGCGTCGGTGTATGTCCAAGGAAGGAACGACACCTCACACTAGCTACGAAGAGAAGATGAAATGGCACGTCGTCTCTCGTTGTGATGACGACGTTCTTCGTCGAAGGGAGTCATTCTTCATGGGAGGATGAAGTTCTTCAAAGAGACTTAGAGGTGTGTCCCAAAATCCTCACACAACAACCAAAAAAATAAAATAAGGTCTCCCCTTATTTTATTATTTTTCCATGCAATACAAAAACTCAAAATTCAAAAACAAACACAATTAATTAATAAAACATGAGTTGTCTAATTAATTGGGTGTTATGTTGGCATGTTTAATGAGGGAGAGAGAGAAGTTACTCACATAAAGGGGGGAGTTAGGGAGTTAGGGAATGTGAAGGGTTGGGCTTGTGTAGGCCCCACCTCACCTTTATCCTCTCATGGGTAGTTAGTATCTAGTGGATCCCACCCCAACTCCCACACCTAGGATCTAACCACTTAGAAAAAGAAATAAAATTGTAAGACGATTTTATTTTACTTTTTATTTAATCCAAATCTTTATCAACTCCTCCAGAGAAGACGCATCTTCAGTAAAGGTCCTCTTAAGAAATTACCAGCACTTCAGTTCCATCGGTGCCCTTGGATTTCAATTCCGAGCACTAGTTCAAAAGATAAAAAACATGCTCATTTGTTCACTGAACGTACCCGAGCTAAACTTCGAAAAATGATTCCCGGCAGACCGGGCCTCAGAATCAGGTGTCGTCAGAAACTGCGTACTCGTAAAAACACAAATAATTTAAGAAAAAATTTTCCTTCAAATTTACGAGTCTTTACATTACTCCCACCTCAGGGATTTACGTCCCCGTAAAGCTACATCATAAACTAGGGAAACAAATGAGGGTACTGTGCATGCATCTGAGCCTCCCACTCCCATGTGCTCTCTTGGAGGTTCCCGTGATGCCACATGATGTGCACTAGAGGAATAGATAGTACACATAGGACCTACCCCTGTCGATCCTCGATCTCCACCGGGACCTCCGTAAATGTCTCCCTGTCATCAATGTCCATCTCCCCTAGATCAATGATATGAATCGGGTAATGCACGTATCTCCTCAGGTGGGATACATGGAAGACATTGTGCACCCGATGCAACTGAGGTGGAAGATCTAGGCGATAAACCACCTTGCTTATCCTGCTGAGTACCTGAAATGGTCTGATGAAGAACGAAGATAACTTACCAACCCAGCCAAATCTTCGTAGTCCACATAGAGGTGAGACCCGTAAGAAAACGTGGTCGTTTTCCTCGAACTCTAGGGGTCTCTGCCTCCTGTCATTATAGGACTTTTTTCGGCTCTGATCAGCCCTCATCCATTCCTGGATGATCTGTACCTTCTCCGTCGTGTCCTGGACCGTCTCTGGTCCTACAAGTGTTGACTCCCCAGGGTCTGTCCAGCACAGAGGTGATCTGAAAGGTCAGACGTACAATGCCTTGTATGGTGCCATCCTGATGGTGGAGTGGTAACTGTTGTTGTATGAAATCTCCACCAAAGGTAGGTGATCCTACCATCTACGACCAAAGTCAAGGACACATGCACGGAACATTCCCTTGAGTGTCTGAATGGTCATCTCAGTCTGGCCATCCGTCTGTGGGTGAAAGGCGGTGCTCAAGCATAGCTGCGTCCCAAATGCCTCCTGCAACCCCTTCCAAAGCCAAGAAGTAAAATGAGCATCTTGATCTGAGATGATAGATGATAGAACACCATGAATCCTTACGATATCCTGAACATAGAGGCGTCCCAAGATCTCCACTTAGCCCTGATCTCTAATAGGTAAGAAGTGGGCCGACTTGGTGAGTCGGTCCATGATCACCCAGATGGAGTCATGTCCTCTGGAAGTATGTGGAAGTCCTATCAAGAAATCCATATATATCCCATCCCACTTCAACTCTGGGACCTCTAAGGGCTGTACCATGCCTGCTGGTACCTGGTGCTCCGCCTTCACCTGCTGGTAGGTGAGGCATCGTGAAATGAACTCTGCCACAACCTTCTTCATACCTGGCCACCAATGCTGTCGTTTGAGGTCTTGGTACATCTTCGCTACTCCAGGATGTACTGCTATAGGATAAGTGTGAAACTCTATCAGCACCTCCTCCAGTAATGCAGCTGGTACCATGGTATGTCCCCTGAAAAGGATGACATGCTCTCCTCCTATATAAAATCAATTAGGTGCCTTTCCTATGGATATCTGTGCACGTCGTGTCTCACATTCAACGTCCCCACGATGTGCCTATCTGAGCCACTGAAGTAGTGTAGGAGTGACTGTGAGTGACTGTAGAAAGTCTTCCCCATCTCTATCCATGAAGGATATTTGCAAAGCTGCTAACTGCTCTGTCGCCTCTCCAAGTAGCTGAATGCCCGACCTCCTGCTGAGAGCATCAGCTACTACGTTCCCCTTCCCAGGAGTATAGACTATCTCAAAGTTATAGTCCTAGAGGAACTCAAGCCATCACCGCTGTCTCAGGTTCATGTCCTTCTACGAGAATATGTATCTAAAACTCTGGTGGTCAAAGTAAACTGTAAAGTGCTCACCCATCAGATAGTGCCGCCACATCTTCAAGGCGAAGACCACTGCCGCTAACTTCAGATCATGGGTAGCATAGTTATACTCGTGCTGCCTCAACTGTCATGAAACATAGGTGATCACTGCCCGATACTGCATCAGGACACACCTGAGTTCATTCCCTAATACATCACAATAAACTATGTACCATACTCCCTCCTCCGGTAGCCTCAAGATGGGTGCACTGGTCAATCTCTGTCTCAGCTCCTGGAAGCTCTACTGACATCTATCTGCCCACACGAAGGGTTTCCCCTTCTTTTTCAAAGCTAAAAGTGGTGCTGCAACTCTGGATAAGTGTAACACCCCAAGCTTCTTTGGTACGCTTCACTTTGAATAATGCGATAGCGTGTGTTGTACGCAACATCGAGTTCTAACACCCCACAACCAATCAAACTAGCCGTTATGAATAGTAATACCTACTTTTTGAAATTTTATAAATTTTATCTCTCAAAATGGACTTCATTTTTGGATTCAGAATATCTAATTTATCCTAGGGTGAAATTTTGGAACTTTTCGGAAAACATTTATATTTTGATGAATAGTGAAAATTACTAAATTTTAATTAAAAAAACTTTTTTAATCGAAATAATATATATTGAAAAATTATAAATTTGAGTGGTTTTAAAGTATATTTAGAATATATTTTTACCATTTAATACAATTTTGGTCATTTTACATAATTTTATAATTAAACCGGACATAAACAAGTGTCAATCCTTTGATAGTTATTATCTCTTAAAAACACGTTTTTTATTTTAACAACGGGAATTAATTTGAAATTAATTTCTGCCACTTATGTGTTTTGAATTTGTAAAAATGGAATCAATATTTAGAATCAGGATGTTCATATTTTGTAAATAGGTAACTTTTATTTTTAGACATTTGGAATAATTACTTCGGAAAATATTTTATTTACCATGGTTAAGGGTAAATCCGGTAAATAAGGGTTAAAAAATAATATTATAATAAAAATAAATTATTTTAAAACGTGTCCTAACCTTATTGGTGGATACATGTCCGACCATGGGCATCTTTGGGTTGATTTTGGGACCCCATTGAGCCACTTGTAGGTGATAGGGACACTTTTTTTAATCAAGTTAAAATAAATACAAAAATGACATAATCATATATCTTTTAGCCAATTTTTTTTACATAGGGTTATATATGTTGGATTTTAGAATATAATTATTCATTAGAAAGATAAAAAGAGTTCCTACATAATGATAGTTTATTTATAATTTTTAGACATTATATAATTTAATTTATTTATGACACAATGGTGATGCAGTAATTACTAAATTAATAAACAATTAAAATAATTGATATTATAAACACACAAATAAATATAATTTCATACTTTTTATGATTTACACTTATTTTATGGGTGAATATGACATGTTAGGATTGAATTAATTAACTTTTTTTGAAGTAATAATTCTGTTATGATTTTCACTAAAATCAATTATTGAATAGTGTCAAAATTAACATAAAAGAGTTTTTAAAACAAATATTATATTATTAATTGATATTTAATTCCTAAAAATCTATGGTTCGGTCAATAGAGTTAAATAATGATATTTGTATAAATAATGGACCACTTGGGAGTGTCTTGTATGTATATAATATGTTTATTAACCATATAATATAAAAATACAAAGAGATATTGTAAAAGTGAAACTAATTAACTAAGAGTTAATACTTAAAGATAAGGTTAATATAGTAACCCAAACCTGTATAAATCCTATTGGTTGAGTGGTTTTCGACTTATCCCCACCTTAAACTTTAAATAATCTACTTTGGATCCATTATAAACCGAATATGAATTTATTATAAAATAATATTTCTAGCTTTTCCAAAGGTTCCCCTCACCCCTCTTATAAAAGGGCACTCCTCCTTCTCATTAATTCACACCTTCAAAGCCTTTTAGTTCAGCCAAACACTGCCCAAATACTCTATCAAATTCCCTCAATTCATCTGAGAGGCCCTAAATTAGTTAGAAAGCCATCCTAAGGAGACATTTTGATCAAATCAAAAAGAAGAACCTGAAGAAGAGGTAATGATTTCACCACCCCTTTTCAAGTTTCTTTCTTCATCCACTTCTTATTTCTTTATTATTACCATTCTAAAATAATAATTCAAATATATTATATATACTATGATGTTATTATAAATATGGTACAACCATATTCAGTATTCTATCCACCCTTTGAATAACATGTTACCATACGTGTGTATGTACGGCTTACCGTCTCCACGTCATGGTGTAATTGTTATTCAATATATTATTATTTGGATGGGTATAATAATAATTTATAATTCATGTAAATAATAAATATAACATGATAATTATTCTTTATATATGACATACCATCAAATTATATATTATTTTAATATCAAAATAATGATATTGTCGCTCGTGTGTACGTACGGACTAGCGTCTCCATGAACGCGATGAGATTCATTCTCCATCATATCCATTCAAGTATAATTATAATTTTATGATTTAAAAATAATTTTTAATGAATTGATATCATTCTGGATATGAATAAGATACAACCTATCAATGAAAAACATGTCTTACATAACAAAACATATAAAAAAATGTGTAAGTTAACACCCGAAACAACGATAATACTAAGATATTATTAACAAATCAATGTTAAAAGATCATATATGATATCATATTAATGTATAGGATTCTTGTATAATTTAATAACAATTATTTCAGAATTATACAGTAGGTTAACCTACCCCCAACCAAGAAAAAGTGTAAGGTAAGGGTCTACTTCACAATCACTTCACTATCTGAGGTTGTTTATATGTAATAATCTACTGGGAATTCTTTATCATCCACATCCATGATTCTTAAAAATGCATTTCAAAGCATTTTTACTATTTACTAGAATATGGATTAAAGTCATTTATACCCTTGTTGACTTTTATAAGTGGTTTATAAAGGAATCTTTCCATCATTTTCCAAACAAGGTCCTTTTTAACCTTTTTGACATAATTAAGGTAAGAATGTTTTTTTTACTTATACAGCGGGTGCGGCTATCTTCCACCGTTATAAAATCGTCAAATCTTCCCTTACAAGATTATAAGAATATGTTCAAAGAAATTTTTTTATTTTATATGACTCTTAAATGATTTCAAAATAAAAAGAGATATTTATCTAAAAAGAGTTTTGATTTCATCTATGTCAACATCCTTTGATGGATTTTAATCTTATTTGAAGCTGATTTATTATTAAACAAAACTTCCATATTGTATTGAAGGTTTTGTGATATGTTTGACTATGGATATGTTATTTTTATACCCTTCATGGTTTATAGTGAAAGTATTGACATTTTTTATGTTAGTTTTAATACGAATGTTTATGTTATGTTTAAAACTTTTCGTATGGGAATGCATTATACTTAATATGTGATGGGTGGACACTGCTATAGCTCCTCGATGTATCGGTAGGTCTCATGAGACAAAATAGTGTCTTGGCAGAAGGTCTTGACACAATATTATTTGTAGTCTTGACACAAGGCCTTGGCTATGTGGTTATGATAGTCTGGAATTATGCATTCCATCATTATGAAAGTGGTTATTGATATTGCATGTGATTATTTGACTAGTAGAATATCTATGTGAATAAGTAAATAGAATTATTTCATTTTATTTTTTCCATACTATGTTGAAGTTCAAGTTTAAAAGGACTTTTAATTAATTATACATTGCCTTAAATGTTTATTCTTATTTATGAAAGTTTCCTCTATATTGTTATCCTTACTGGGAATTTGATCTCACCCATTTTATATGTTTTATTTTTCCCAGGATTTGAAGAAGTAATTTATGAATGACCTGTAGGGATAATATGAGGGGACAAGAGTGTGGAATATGGAGACTATATTTTTGTAGTTTTCATTTTATGATGTAATTTAAACTTTATTAATATATCTAGTGTTACCAAGGCTACTAAAAGAATCGGTCTTTCGAGATTTGATCTTTCTTGTGATCATGCCAATGTTATGTAATAATGCACCGACACTAGGTAACTAGGTTCAGGGAGTTATAGTTGGTATCATAGGAAGTTTAGTAAAAACCTTGGAAGCCAGATTTAGATAAACTCTGATTAGTGCACATAGACCTAAGATGGACTTTGAGGATTAGTATAGAAGAACTTCTTAGAATTTTGGTATTGTATATATTTTGTGAGTTTTCCGAGGAATACATCCCTATCTGGATACGAGCAGGTAGAGGCGGCTCTGGCACAGATGTACCTAGGGGTAAAACCTAAAAACACCACTTTGAGGTAGACTCGAACGAGAACTGGTGCAAGACAATGGGCCTTGCTGTACTCTTGGTTATGATACTCCTGGGGGATATGCTTAGGATAACTCTCATTTTATTTACAAATCATTATGCAGAGTTTATGAGTATACACTTTCTCAAAGAAAACATTCTTATGATTATGGATTATATCAATAAATAGTTCAATTTATGTTACGTGTTTTATAAGTATGGAATTATGTATTTTGATTCATAAACTGATCTAGTTTATGCCATTGTTTAGAAATGGTTCCTAGTGGAAGAAAAGGAAACTGTATCAATGCACGCACTCCATGTAGGGATTGCCCTCCTGCTCAAGATAATTATAGTGGAGATGTTGATGAAACTGGTGCCGATCATATAATCACCATACTAGGACAACTCACTCAGGTTATGAATAATCACATTACCTATATGAAGCACCCTAATCCAAAGCGTGGAGGATAAATGTTAGATTGCTGCATGAGGGAAAAACACCAAATTTCAATGGGAGTAAAAATCCCTTAGTAGCTGAGCAATGGATAAATTCCCTAGAGAATATATTTCAATCTTTGGAGAGTAGTGAAAGGGAAAAAGTTATCATGGCAGTTTACCACCTCACTGGAGATGCTGATCAATGGCAGTCATTGATTCAAAACATGAAGGAAGATGATAAAGTATCAAATATGGAATAGAGGTAGTTAAAAGATCTATTTTTAGAAAAATACTTTCCTTGTGACCATCAGGACGATATGTAAAGAAAATTTCTGAGTCTAAGACAAAAGGAGGATGAGAATGTCACAAAGTATAAGTCTAACCTTACAAGGTTAGCAAGGTATGCTAAAGATTATATAAGTAACCCAAGAAGTAAGATTGATCATTTCTTTGATGGGTTAAAACCATTTCTCCATCGAGCATTAGTCTCACAATCCTTCTCACCGTACGAAGACATTGTCTCATGTTCTATTAAGACAGAAAAGGAATTCTCTAAGTATTATGACTTTAAAGCAAAGCAAGAGAAGAAGAGATCTGCTGATCAATCTGGGAATGGAAATAAGGGGAAGAAGTTAAAGGTTGAATATCCATCCTATGGTAAATCTGGGAAGAAACACCCCAGTACTTTCTTGAAGGGAATGGGTGTCTGTTACGAGTGTGGTGAAAAGGCCACCAAGCTCATGATTGCAAAGGGAAGAAGGAAGCTACCAATGTTCAGTGCTACAATTGTAGGGAGATGGGACATTATGCAAATGAATGTCCTAAGCGTCAGGGGAACTTACCTCAAAAAAGGCCAAGGGATCAAGGCCGAGATTATACTATCACTACTACTAAGGTAGAAGCTCTGAAAGACGTGGTGGTAGGTAATTTAATGGTTTCCTCAATTTTAGAAAATGCATTATTTGATTCTGGATCATTACATTGTTTCATATATTCCTAGTTTCCTATGAAAATTAGATATTTCCATTTTGATTTAACAAAGGAGTTGTCAATTAAAACTATTAAGGAAAGTATCATTGCAACAAAGTTTTGTGAATTAGTCCCCATTAGATCACATAAATGTTCTTTATTCACTGATCTCATCATCAAACCTGGGATTGAGTTTGATATAATCCTTGGTATGGACTGGCTTTCGGACCATGATGTGAAGATTTATTGTAAGAATAAGGAGGTTACGATTTTTGATGATGATGATAAGGAACACCATATCTTTAGAGAAGAATCGTCACCACCTAATTCTTATCTATATCCACCCATAGTAGCTCAACTAAATTCAATTATTGGGGAGGAAGAGAATGAAATGACTGTGGGTGAGGAAAGGAATGTTCAAATAGAGAATGTACCTGTTGTGAAAGAATATGTAGATGTATTTCCGAAAGATTTACACGGACATCCTACAGAACGAGAAGTTGAGTTTTACATTGATTTAATTCCTGGATCATGGCCTATATCGAAGACCCCTTATAGAATGGCCACTGTGGAATTAGTCGAACTAAATAAACAACTAGAGGAATTGAGTAATAAGGGATTTATTCGCCCTAGTATTTCTCCATGGGGTTCCCCTATTCTTTTTGTTAAAAAGAAAGATGAATATATGAGGTTATGTATCGACTACAGGGAGATCAATGCTATAACAATAAAGAACAAGTATCCCCTACCTCACATTGATGATTTATTTGACCAACATCATGGAGCTTAATACTTTTCAAAGATTGACCTTAGATCCGGATTCCATCAATTGTGTGTGAAGAAGGAAGACATTCTGAAGACAGCATTTCGAACCAGGTACGGGCATTACGAGTTTACATTAATGCCTTTTGTATTGACTAATGCACCCTTTGTATTCATGGATCTGATGAATAGAGTTTTCAAGGAATATCTCGATGAATTTGTTGTGGTATTTATTAATGATACCTTGGTATACTCCAAAAGCTACGAAGATCATGAAAATTACTTACTCATTATCCTGAAGACACTAAGAAGACATGAATTATATGGGAAGTTTAGAAAGTGTGAATTCTGGCTTCAGGAGATTTCTTTTCTTGGACATATTGTCTCTAAATATATAATCTCTATTGATCCTTCGAAGACCAAGGCAATCCAAGAATGGCCAGCACCGACGAGTATAACCGAGGTATGTAGTTTTATTGGTTTAGCAGGTTATTATCGACGTTTAGTCCATAATTTTGCCTGATTGGATAACCCATTAACAAAGATCGCACAAAAAGGGGTTAAATTTGTTTGGACAAAAGAGTGTGAAGTATGTTTCAAAGAACTGAAGAGAAGATTAGTCAATGATCCTATATTGAATCTACCATCGGGGAATGATGGGTTTGTTATTTATAGTGATGCATCGAAGAAAGGACTTGGTTGTGTCCTTATGCAGAATGATAGGGTTATTTCCTATGCATCACGACAGTTGAAAATTCATGAACATAACTATCCTACTCATTATCTCAAGTTAGTAGCTGTGATATTTGTTTTGAAGATATGGAGGCACTACCTCTATGGTGAAAAATGTGAGATTTATACTGCTCACAAGAGTTTGAAGTATATTTTCTCACAAAAATAACTCAACATGAGGTAAAGGAGATGGCTTGAATTACTCAATGATTATGATTGTACGATACACTACCACCTGGGGAAAGCAAACAAGGTGGAAAATGCTTTGAGCAGAAAAGACCATGGAGATTTGAATGTGATGAGAATTGAAAGGGATCCAATTTTCATAGATCTAGTGAAGATGGACATGGGAATAACCAGGGAAGGTGAAACATCAATGCTTTTTCAAATGGTTGCCAAACCATCTTTACTATAAAGGATTAAGAGTTCCCAAACCGATAATGAAGAATTTCAAAAGAAGATTAAAGCTGTGAATGATGGGAGATTGAGAGAGTTTGTGTATGAAGAAGAAATTTCGAAATTCGGGAAGAGACTTTGTGTTTCCAATATATTTGATCTAAAAAGGGAATTTCTGGATGATGCTCATAGTTCTAATTTCTCTATACATCCTAGGAGCCCCAAAATGTATAGATACTGGAAAGAAAATTTTTGGTGGGACAACATGAAGAGGGAGATTGCTGATTTTTGGTCAAGATGTATGGTTTTTCAACAAGTGAAAGCTGGAAGGCAACAACCTGGGGGATTCATGCAACCTCTTCCCATACTGAAGTGGAAATTGGACAATATTATGAAGGACTTTGTCATGGGGCTACCAAAGACTCCTAGAAAGAACGATGCAATATGGGTTATTGTTGATCGTCTTACCAAGTCAGCACTGTTTCTTGCTATAAGAGAAGATCTACCACTAGAACGTCTAGCAAGACTATATATTAATGAAGTTGTGAGACTTCATGGAGTACCCCTATCAATTGTTTCTGATCGTGATCCCCATTTTACTTCATGATTCTGGAAGAGTCTTTAGAAATCCCTAGATACTGAACTTCATTTGAGCACTACCTTCCACCCTCAAATAGAGGGACAATCAGAATGGACTATTCAAACCTTAGAAAACATGTTGAGATCTTGATCACTTGACTTTCAGGGAATGTGGGATCAATATTTAACTTTGGTAGAATTTTCCAATAATAATAGATTCCATTTGAGTATTCAGATGGCACCATATGAAGCGTTATACGTGAAGAGATGTCGCACACCAAACTGTTGGGATGACGTTGGTGAAAGAAAACTTGTAGGTCCAGAACTGGTGGAGGAAACAATAGAAAAGGTGAAGGTAATCCAAAATCACATCAAAGCAGCTCAACGTAGGCAGAAGAGCTATGCCAATAATCGATGAAAGGATTTGGAATTTCAAATCCGTGATCATGTTTTCTTGAAGGTATCTCCATGGAATGGAGTCAAACGTTCTGGTAAGAAAGGTAAATTGAGTCCCAGGTACATCGGTCCTTTCGAAATTCTAGACCGAATTGGGGCTGTAGCTTACCGATTGGCAATGCCGCAAAGTCTCTCCGAAGTTCACAATGTGTTCCACGTATCTCTATTGAGGAAATACATGCCTGACCCAACGCATGTACTCACTTATGAGAAATTAGAACTGGAACCTGATCTATCTTATTGTGAAGATCCCATCAGAATTCTTGATACGAGAGAACAATTCCTGATAAATCAAACGACGTGTCTGGTAAAGGTTTTGTGGAGAAACCATAAAATGGAAGAGGCAACGTTGGAACACGAGGAACTTATGATGAAGAACCACCCAATTATTTTCATGTGGTAGTATTCTAGAAATTTCTAGGATGAAATTATTTGAGGAAGGGGATAATGTAACACCCCAAGCTTCTACGATATGCTTCTCTTTGAATAATGTGATAGCATGTGTTGTACGCAACATCGAGTTCTGACACACCACAACCAATCAAACTAGCCGTTATGAATAGTAATACCTAATTTTTGAAAATTTATAAATTTTATCTCTCAAAATGGACTTCATTTTTGGATTCAAAATATCGAATTTATTCTAGGGTGAAATTTTGGAACTTTTCGGATAAAATTTATATTTTGATGAATAGTGAAAATTAATAAATTTTAATTAAAAACAACTTTTTTATTCGAAATAACTTGTATTGATAAATTATTAATTTGAGTGTTTTTAAAGTATATTTAGAATATATTTATAACATTTAATAAAATGTTGGTCATTGTACATAATTTTACAATTAAACCATACATAAACAAGTGTCAATATTTAGATAGTTATTATCTCTTAAAAACACGTTTTTAGTTTTAACAATGGGAATTAATTTTAAATTAATTTCTACCACTTCTGTGTTTTGAATTTGGAAAAATGGATTCCATATTTTGAATCAGAATTTTTATATTGCGTGAATAGGAAACTTTTATTTTTAGACATTTTGAATAATTACTTCGGTAAATATTTTATTTACCATGGTTAAGGGTAAATCCGGTAAATAAGGGATAACAAATAATCTTATAATAATACTAAATTACCATAAAATGTGTCCTAACCTAATTGGTAGATAAATTTCTGACCATGGGCATCTTTGGGTCGATTTTGGGACCCCATGGAGCCACTTGTAGGTGATAGGGACACTTTATTTTAATAATGTTAAAATAAATACAAAAATGACATAAGCATATATCTTTTAGCCAAACAATTTTTTCATAGGGTTATATTTGTTGGATTTTCGACTATAAGTATTCATTAAAAAGATAAAAATATTTCCTACATAATGATATTTTATTTATAATTTTCATACATTATATAATTTAATTTATTTATGACACAATGGTGATGCAGTAATTACTAAATTAATAAAAAATTAAAATAATTGATATTATAAACACCCAAATAAATATAATTTCATTATTTTTATGAATTAAACTAATTTTATAGGTGAATATGACATGTTATTATTGACTTAATTAACTTTTTTCGTAGTAATCATTCTTTATGATTTTTATAAAAATCAATTATTGAATAGTGTCAAAATTGACATAAAAGATTTTTAAAACAAATATTATATTATTAATTGATATTAAATTACTAAAAATCTAAGGTTCTGCCAAGAGACTTATATAATGATATTTTCATCATTAATTGAACACTTGGGGTCGCTTGGATGTATATAATAAGTTTATTAACCATATAATATAAAAATACAAAGCGACATTGTAAAAGTGAAACTAATTAACTAAGAGTTAATACTTAAAGATAAGGTTAATATAGTCACCCTAACATCTCTAAATCCTATTGGTTGTGTGGTTTTCGACTTATCCCCACCTTAAACTTTAAATAATCTAATTTGGAGCCATTAGAAACCTAATACGAATTTATTAGAAAATAATATTTCTAGCTTTTCCAAAGGTGCCCCTCACCCCTCTTATAAAAGGTCACTCCTCCTTCTCATTAATTAACACCTTCAAAGACTTTTGGTTCGGAAAACCCCTGTAAAAATACTCTCTCAACATCCCTCACTTCATCCTAGAGGCCCTCCTTTATCTAGAAATCCAACGTAAGGATCCCTTTTGATCAAATCAAAAGGAAGAACCTGAAGAAGAGGTAATGATTTCACCGCCCCTTTTCAAGTTCCTTTCTTCTTCCACTTCTTCTTTATTTGTTATTAACATTATAAAATAATAAATATAGTATCTTATATATACTGTGATGTTATTATATATATGGTACAACCATATTCAGTATTCTATCAACCCTTTTAATAACATGTCACCATACGTGCGTACGTACGACTTACCGTCTCCACGTCGTGGTGTAATTGTTATTAAATATATTATTATTTGGATGGGTATAATAATGATTTATAATTCATGTAAAAAATAAATATAAAATGATAATGATTCTTTATATATGATATAACATCCAATTACATATTATTTTAATATCGAAATAATTATATTGTTGCTCGTGCGTACGTACGGACTACCGTCTCCACGAAATAGATGATATTCATTCTCCATCGTATCCATTCAAGTATAATTATCATTTGATGATTTAAAAATAATGTTTAAGGACTTGATATCATTATGGATATGAATAGTATACAACCTATCTATGACAAACATGGCTTATATAACAAAACATATGAAAAAAATTAGTAAGTTAACACCCGAAACAACGATAATACTAAGATATTATTAACAAATCAATGTTAAAAGATCATATATGATATCATATTAATGTATATGATTATTGTATAATTTAATTACAATTATTTCACCATTATACAGTAGTTTAACCTACCTCCAACCAAGGAAAGGTACAAGGTAAGGTTTTACTTTGCAATCTCTTCATTATCCGAGGTTGTTTATACGTAATAATCTACTGGGACTTCATTATCATCCACATCCATGTTTCTTAGAAATGTATTTCAAAACATTTTTACTATTTACTAGAATATGGGTTAAATTTATTTATACCCCTGTTGACTTTTAGAAGTTGTTTATAAAGGAATCTTTCCATCATTTTCCAAACAAGGCCCTTTTTGACCTTTTCGACCGAATTAAGGTAAGAATGTTTTTTAACTTATATGGTGGGTGCATCTATCTTCTGCCATTATAAATTCATCAAAGCATACCTTACAAGCTTATAAGAATATTTTCAAAGAAAATGTTTTATTTTATATGACTCTTAAATGAATTAAAAATAAAAAGAGATATTTCACTAAAAAGAGTTTTGATTTCATTTATGTCAACATCCTTTGATGGATTTTAAGCTTATTTGAAGCTGATTTATTATGAAACAAAACTTACATATTGTATTGAAGGTTTTGTGATATGTTTGAATATGGATTTTTTATTTTTATATCCTTCATGATTTATGGTGAAATTATTGGCATTTCTTATGCTAGTTTTAATACGAATGTTTATGTTATATTTAAACCTTTTCATATGGGAATACAGTAGACTTAATATGGGATGGGTGGAGCCCGCTATAGCTCCTCGATGCATCGGTAGGTCTGATGAGACAAACTAGTTTCTTGGCACAAGGCCTTGAAAAAATATTATTTGTAGTCTTGGCACGA
Organism: Viscum album; assembly: GCA_963277665.1. Classification (NCBI taxonomy): domain Eukaryota; kingdom Viridiplantae; phylum Streptophyta; class Magnoliopsida; order Santalales; family Viscaceae; genus Viscum; species Viscum album. The sequence goes on from OY728145.1 coordinate 1,768,684,079, forward strand.
GGCCTTGGCTATGTTGTTATGATAGTCTGGCATTATGCATTCCATCATTATGAAAGTGGTTATTGATATTTCATATGATTATTCGATTATTAGAATATCCATGTGAATACATAAATGGAATTATTTCATTTTATTTCTTCCATACTATGTTGAAGTTCAAGTTTAAAAGGCTTTTGTTTTAGTTATATGTTGCCTTAAATGTTTATTCTTATTTATGAAATTTTCCACTATATTGTTATCCTTACTGGGAATTTGAGCTCACCCCTTTTCTATGTTTTATTTTTCCCAGGATGTGAAGAAGTAATTTATGAATGACCTGTAGGGATAATATGAGGGGATAAGAGTGTGGAATATGGAGACTATATTCTTGTACTTTTTATTTTATCAGCTAATGTAAAATTTATTAATATATCTAGTGTTACCAAGGCTACGAAACGAATCAGTCTTTCGAGATTTGATCTTTCTTTTGATCATGAAACTGTTACGTAATAATGCACCAACTCTGGGTAACTGGGGTTGGGGCATTAAAGTTGGTATCAGAGGAAGTGTAGTACAAAACTTGAAAGCTAGATTTCAATAAACTCTGATTAGAGAACGTAGGCCTAAGATGGACATTGAGGATTAGTATAGAAGAACTTCCAAGAATTTTGGTATTGTAGAGATTTTGTGAGTTTTCTGAGAAATACATCCCTGTCTGGATGTGAGCAGGTTGAGGCGGATCTGGCACAGATGTACCTAGGGGTAAAACCTGAAAACACCACATTGAGCTAGACTTGAATGGGAACTGGTGCACGAAAATGGGCCTTGCTGCACTCTTGGTTATGACACTCTCATGGGATATGCTATGGATAAATCTCATTTTCATTACAAATCATTATGAAGGGTTTATGAGTATATAATTCCTCAAATAAAACATTCGTATGATTATGGATTATATCCATAAATAGTTCAATTTATGTCATGTGTTTTATAAGTATGGAATTATGTATTTTGATTCATAAACTGATCTAGTTTATGCCATTATTTATAAATGGTGCCTAGTGGAAGAAATGGAAACTGTATCAATGCACACACTCAATGTAGGGATTTCCCTCCTGCTCAAGATAATTATAGTGGAGCTGGTGATGCAACCGGTGCCGATCAGCTAATCACCATAATGGGACAAATCACTCAGGTTATGAATAATAACCTTACCTGTATGGAGAACCCTGATCCGAATCATGGAGGATCAATGTTAGATTTCTTCATGAGGGAACAACCACCAACTTTCAATGGGAGTACTAATCCTTTAGTAGCTGATCAATGGATACATTCCCTAGAGAAAATATTTCATGCTTTGGGGAGTAGTGAAAGGGAAAAATTTATCATGACACTTTACCGCCTCACTGAAGATGCTGATCAATGGTGGTCATTGATTCCAAACTTGAAGGAAGATGATGAATTATCACATATGGAATGGAGGGATTTTAAAGATCTCTTTTTAGAAAAATACTTTCCTCGTGACCATCGAGCAGATATGGAAAGGCAATTTCTGAGTCTGAGACAAAAGGAGGATGAGAATGTTGCCAAGTATGAGGCTAACTTTACAAGGTTAGCAAGGTATGCTGAAGATTATATGCGTAACCCAAGAAGTAATATTGATCGTTCCTTAGATGGGATAAAACCATTTCTCTATCGAGCATTAGTCTCACAATCTTTATCATCGTATAAAGAGATTGTCTCATGTGCTATCAAAATAGAAAAGGAATTATCTATGTCTTATGACTTTAATGCAAATAAAGAGAAGAAGAGATCTGCTAATCAATATGGGAATGGAAATAAGGGGAAGAAGGGAAAGGTGGAATATCTATCCTGTGGTAAATGTGGTAAGAAACACCCCGGTAATTTCTTGAAGGGAATGGGTGTCTCTTACAAGTGTTATGAAAAAGGCCACCAAGCTCATGATTGAAAAGGGAATAAGGAAGCTACCAATGTTCAGTGCTACAATTTCATGGAGATTGGACATTTTACAAATGAATTTCCTAAGCGTCAGAGGAACTTACCTCAGAAAAGGCCAAGGGATCAAGGCCAAGATTATAATATCACTACTGCTGAGTTAGAAGCTCCAAAAGACGTGGTGGAAGGTAATTTAATGGTTTCCTCATGTTTAGAAAATGCATTATTTGATTCTGGATCATCGCATTGTTTCATATTTTCCCAGTTTGCTAAGAAAATTAGATATTTCCAATTTGTTTTAACAAAGGAGTTGTTAGTTAAAACTCCTAAGGGAAGTATCATTGCAAAAAAGTTTTGTGAATCAGTCCCCATTAGAGCACATAAATGTTCTTTATCCGCTGATCTCCTCGTCATACCTATGATTGAGTTTGATATAATCCTCAGAATGGATTGGCTTTCGGACCATGATACGAAGATTTATTGTAATAAGAAGGGGGTTACGATTTTTGATGATGATGATAAGGAACACCTTATCTTTAGAGTAGAATCGTCACCACCTAATTCTTATCTAGATCCACACCCAGTAGATCAACTAAATTAAATTATTTGGGAGGAAGAGAATGAAATGGTTTTGGGTGAGGAAAGGAATGTTCAAATAGAGGATACCTGTTGTGAAAGAATATGTAGATGTATTTCTGGAAGATTTACCTGGACATCCTCCAGAACGAGAAGTTGAGTTTTCCATTGATTTAATTCCTGGATCAAGGCCTATGTCGATGACCCCTTATAGAATGGCCACTGTGGAATTAGTCGAACTAAAGAAACAACTAGAGGAATTGAGTAATAATGGATTTATTCGCCCTAGTATTTCTCCATGGGGATCCCCGGTTATTTTGGTTAAAAATAATGATGGATATATAAGGTTATGTATCGACTACAGGGAGATCAATGCTATAACAATAAAGAAAAATTATCCCCTACCTCGCATTGATGATTTATTTGACCAACTGCATGGAGCTCAATAATTTTCAAAGATTGAACTTCGATCCAGATACCATCAGTTGTGTGTGATGAAGGAAGACATTTTGAAGAGAGCATTTCGAACCAGGTACAGGCATTATGAGTTTACAGTAATTCCTTTTCGATTGACTAATGAACCCTCTATATTCATTGATCTAATGAATATAGTTTTCAAGGAATATCTCGATGAATTTGTGGTGGTATTTATTTTTGATATCTTGGTATACTCCAAAATCGATGTAGATCATGAAAATCACTTGTGCATTATCTTGAAGAATCTGAGAAGACATGAATTATATGGGATGTTTAGCAAGTGTGAATTATGGCTTCAGGAGATTTCTTTTCTTGGCCATATTGTCTCTAAAGATGGAATCTCTGTTGATCCTTCTAAGACCAAGGCACTCCAATAATGGCCATCACTGACAAGTATAACTGTGGTATGTAGTTTTATTGGTTTAGCAGGTTATTATCGATGTTTCATCCAGAATTTTGCCTGATTGGCTAACCCATTAACAAAGCTCACATGTAAAGGGGTAAATTTAATTGGTCAAAAGTTTGTGAAGAATGTTTCGAAGAACTGAAGAGATGATTAGTCAATGCTCCTATATTAACTCTACAATCGGGGAATGATGGGTTTTTTATTTATAGTGATGCATCGAATAAAGGACTTGGTTGTGTCTTTATGCAAGATGATAGGGTTATTGCCTATGCATCACGATAGTTGAAAGTTCATGAAAAAAACTATCCTACTCATGATCTCGAGTTAGCAGCTATGATCTTTTCTTTGAAGATATGGAGGCACTACCTCTATGGTGAAAAATGTGAGATTTATACTGATCACAAGAGTTTGAAGTATATTTTCTCACAAAAAGAACTCAACATGAGGTAAATGAGATGGCTTGAATTACTCAAAGATTATTATTGTACGATACACTACCACCCAGGGAAATCAAACAACGTGGTAGATGATTTGAGAAGAAAATACCATGGAGTTTTGAATGTGATGAGAATTGAAAGGGATCCAATTTTCATGTATGTAGTCAAGATGGACAAGGGAATAACCAGGGAAGGTGAAACATCGATGCTTTTTCAAATGGCTGCCAAACCATCTTTACTAGAAAGGATTAAGAGTTCTCAGACCGATGATGAAGAATTTGAAAAGAAGATCAAAGCTGTGAATGATGGGAGATTGAGATACATTGTGTATGAATATGGAATTTTGAAATTCGGGAAGAAACATTGTGTTCCTAATATATGTGATCTAAAAAAGGGAATTTTTGGCTGATGCTCATAGTTCCAATTTCTCTATACACCCTTGGAGCACCAAAATGTATATATATTTGAAGGAACATTTTTGGTGGGACAACATGAAGAGGGAGATTGCTGATTTTTTTGTCAAGATTTATGATTTGTCAACAAGTGAAAGCTGGAAATAAATAACCTGGAGGAGTCATGCAACCTCTTCCTATACCAGAGTGGAAATGGGACAATATTACGATGGACTTTGTCATGGGGCTACCAAAGACTCCTAAAAGGAACGATGCAATATTGGTTATTGTTGATCGTCTTACCAAGTCAGCACATTTTCTTGCTATAAGAGAAGATCTACCACTAGAATGGAGTCAAACGTTTTGGTAAGAAAGGTAAATTGAGTCCCAGGTACATTGGACCTTTTGAAATTCTAGGACGAATTGGGGTTGTAGCTTACCGATTGGCAATGCTACCAAGTCTATCCAAAGATCAGGATGTGTTCTACGTATCTCTATGGAGGAAATACATGCCTGACCTAACGCATGTACTCACTTATGAGAAATTAGAACAGGAACCTGATCTATCTTATTGCGAAGATCCCATCAGAATTCCTGATATGAGAGAACAAGTCCTGAGAAATCGGATGACGCGTCTCATAAAAGTTTTGTGGAGAAACCATAAAATGGAAGAGGCAACGTTGGAACCTGAGGAACTTATGAAGAAGAACCACCCGAGTCTTTTCATACGGTAGTATTCTAGAAATTTCACGGAAGAAATTATTTGAAGTTGGGGAGAATGTAACACCCCAAGCTTCTATGGTACGCTTCTCTTTGAATAATGTGATAGCGTGTGTTGTACGCAACATCATGTTCTAACACACCACAACCAATCAAAATAGTTGTTATGAATAGAAATACCTACTATTTGAAATTATATAAATTTTATCTGTCAAAATGGACTTCATTTTTGGATTCGGAATATCTAATTTATCCTAGGGTGAAATTTTGGAAGTTTTTTATAACATTTATATTTTGATGAATAATGAAAATTACTAAATTTTAATTAATTTTTTTTTAATAAAAATAATTTATATTGATAAATTATGAATTTTTTTTGTTTTAAAGTATATTTAGAATATATTTTTACCATTTAATACAATGTTGGTCATTGTACATAATTTTACAATTAAACCGGACATAAACAAGTGTCAATCTATTGATAGTTATTATATCTTAAAAAGACGTTTTTTGTTTTAACAATAGAAAATAATATTAGATTAATTTCAGCCACTTCTGTGTTTTGAATTTGGAAAAATGGATTCCATATTTGAAATCAGGATTTTCATATTGTGTAAATAGTTAAATTTTATTTTTAGACATTTTGAATAATTATTTCGGTAAATATTTTATTTACCATGGTTAAGGGTAAATCCGGTAAATAAGGTTTAAAAAATAATATTATAATCATATAAATTACCCTAAAAGGTGTCCTAACCTTATTGGTGGATACATGTCCGACCATGGGCATCTTTGGGTCGATTTTGGGACCCCATGGAGCCACTTATAGGTGATTGGGACACTTTATTTTAATTAAGTTAAAATAAATACAAAAATGACATAAGTATATATCTTTTAGCCAAAGAATTTTTACATAGGGTTATGTATGTTAGATATTTGACTATAAATATTCATTAGAAAAATAAAAATATTTTCTACATAATGATATTTTATTTATAATTTTTAGACATTATATAATATAATTTATTTATGACACAATGGTGATGCAGTAATTACTAAATTAATAAAAAATTAAAATAATTCATATTATAAACACCCAAATAAATTTAATTTAATACTTTTTATGAATTAAACTAATTTTCTAGGTGAATATGACATATTAGGATTGACATAATTAACTTTGTTCGAAGTAATCTTTCTGTTATAATTTTCACAAAAATCAATAATTAAATAGTGTCAAAATTGACATAAAAGAGTTTTTAAAACTAATATTATTTTATTAATTGATATTAAATTTCTAAAAATCTAAGGTTCTGCCAAGAGACTTATATAATTATAGGTGTATCATTAATGGACCACTTGGGTGTCTCTTGGATGTATATAGGAAGTCTAATAACCATATAATATAAAAATACAAAGAGGTATTGTAAAAGTGAAACTAATTAACTAAGAGTTAATACTTAAAGATAAGGTTAATATAGTAACCCAAACCTGTCTAAATCCTATTTGTTGAGTGGTTTTAGACCTATCCCCACCTTAAACATTAAATAATCCACTTTGGAGCCATTATAAACTGAATATGAATTTATTATAAAATAATATTTCTAGTTTTTCCAAAGGTGCCCCTCACCCCTCTTATAAAAGGGCACTCCTCATTCTCATTAATTAACAACTTAAAATCCTTTTGGTTCGGCCAAACCCTGCCCAAATACTCTATAAACGTCCCTAAATTAATTCTAGGGGCCCTCATTTAGTCAGAAATCCAACCTAAGGAGCCCTTTTGATCAAATCAAAAGGAAGAACCCGAAGAAGAGGTAATGATTTCACCATCCCTTTTCATGTTCCTTTCTTCTTCCACTTCTTCTTTCTTTTTTATTACCATTATAAAATAATAACTCCAGTATCTTATATATACTGTTATGTTATTAGAAATATGGTACAACCATATTCATTATTCTATCCACCCTTTGAATAACATGTCACCATACGTGTGTACGTATGACTTACCGTCTCCACGTCGTGGTGTAATTGTTATTCAATATATTATTATTTGTATGGGTATAATAATGATTTATAATTCATGTAAATAATAAATATAACATGATAATGATTCTGTATATATGATATTCCATCCAATTATATATTATTTTAATATCAAAATAATGATATTGTCGCTCTTGCGTACCTACAGACGAACGTCTCCACGAATGCGTTGAGATTCATTCTACATCGTATCCATTCAAGTATAATTATCATTTGATGATTTAAAAATAATGTTTAAGGACTTTATATCATTCTGGATATGAATAAGATAAAACCTATCCATGAAAAACATGTCTTACGTAACAAAACATATAAAAAAAATGAGTAAGTTAACACCCGAAACAACGATAATACTAAGATATTATTAACAAATCAATGTTTAAAGATCATATATTATTTCATATTAATGTATATGATTCTTGTAAAATTTAATAACAGTTATTTCACCATTATACAGGAGGTTAACCTACCCCCAACCAAGGAAATGTACAAGTTAAGGGTTTACATACATAATAATCTACTGGGACTTCTTTATCATCCACATACATGTTTCTTAAAAATGTATTTCAAAACATTTTTACTATTTACTAGAATATGGGTTAAAGTCATTTATAGCCTTGTTGACTTTTATAAGTGGTTTATAAAGGAATATTTCCATCGTTTTCCAAACAAGGTCCTTTTTAACCTTTTCGATAGAATTAAGGTAAGAATGTTTTTTTAACTTATATGGCGGGTGCGGGTATCTTTCGCCGTTATAAAATCGTCAAAGCTTGTCTTACAAGGTTATAAGAATATTTTCAAAGAAAATGTTTATTTTATATGACTCTTAAATGATTTCAAAATAAGATGAGATATTTCTCTAAAAAGAGTTTTGATTTCATCTATGTGAGCATCCTTTGATGGATTTTAAGCTTATTTGAAGCTGATTTATTATGAAACAAAACTTCCATATTGTATTGAAGGTTTTGTGATATGTTTGACTATGGATATGTTATTTTTATACCCTTTATGGTTTATGGTGAATGTATTGACATTTCTTATGCTAGTTTTAATACGAATGTTTATGTTATGTTTAAACATTTTCATATGGGAATGCATTGGACTTAATATGTGATTGGTGGAGCCTTATATAGCTCCTCGATGCATCGGTAGGTCTCATGAGACAAACTAGTGTCTTGGAATAAGGCCTTGACAAAATATTATTTGTATTCTTGGCATGAGGCCTTGGCTATGTGGTTATGATAGTCTGGAATTATGCATTCCATCATTATGAAAGTGGTTATTGATATTGCATGTGATTATTCGATTAGTAGAATATCCATGTGAATAAGTAAATGGAATTATTTCATTTTATTTTTGTCATACTATGTTGAAGTTCAAGTTTAAAAGGCTTTTGTTTTAGTTATACATTGCCTTAAATGTTTATTCTTATTTATGAAAGTTTCTGCTATATTGTTATCCTTACTGGAAATTTGAGCTCACCCCTTTTCTTTGTTTCATTTTTCCCAGGATGTGAAGAAGTAATTTATGAATGACATGCAGGGATAATATGAGGGGATAAGAGTGTGGAATATGAAGACTATATTGTTTTAGTTTTCATTTTATGATGTAATGTAAACTTTAATAATATATCTAGTGTTACCAAGGCTACTAAACAAATCGGTCTTTCGAGATTTGATCTTTATTGTGATCATGCCAATGTTATTTAATAATGCACCAACTCTGGGTAACTGGGGTCGAGGTGTTACAATAATTCTATCACAAATCTCTGATTGTACCCAGCCAGACCTAGGAAACTCCACACCTCCGTCACGCTCCTGGGTGGCTCCCAAGCTAGGACTGCCTCGATCTTCGCAGGATCCACCACAACTCCTACCTCAGAGATGACGTGCCCTAAGAAGTGGACTTCTAGAATCCAGAACGACACTTAGAGAGATTACCATAAAGCTGGTTCTCTCAGAGCGTGTCCAGTACAACCCGCAAGTGGTAGGCATGCTCCTCCTCAGTAGTCAAGTAAATTAATATGTCGTCGATGAAGACTATGATAAATCGATCAAGGTAAGGCTGGAAAATCCTGTTCATGAGACTCATGAACACTGCTGGAGCATTGGTTATGCCGAAGGGCATAACCAAGAACTCATAATGGCCATACCGACACCTGAAGGCCATCTTCTGCACATCCTCGCATCGAACTCTGAGCTGATGATAGCCTAACCTGAGGTCTATCTTCGAGAACCATTGTGCTCCTTTGAGCTGATCGAAGAGTTCATCAATCCTCGGAAGTGGATACTTGTTCTTCATGGTCAACTGGTTCAAGGGATGGTAGTCGACCCACAGTCGCAAGCTCCTGTCTTCCTTCTTGGTGAACAAAATCGGTGAAGCCCAGGGTGAAACACTATGTCGAATGAATCCCTTGCCCTGCATGTCCTTCAGCTGTACCCGTAGATCTCAAAGATCAGTGGGAGAAATATGATATTCTGGAGTAGATATCAGAGCTGTCCTGGGGTATAGGTCAATATAGAAGTCTACCTCTCTGTGAGGAGGTAGTCCTGGAATGTCGTTAGTAAAAACGTCTTCATACTGATCCACTGCAATAGGAAAACTCAGGCTCTACACATCAACTTCTCCTAGGATGAGACTAGACAACTGATGGGTGATCAGCTGCGCTCTCCTCTGCGTAAGTCCATCCTGCGATGCAAAGGCTACCTTCTCACCGGTGAAGGTGAACCTGCTCCCATCTGTGTGGATACACCACACTTTGCGCCTAATACAGTCGATCTGGGCATGAACTGTAGATAACCAATTAATGCCCAAGATGACGTCGTAAGGCCTCTATGCTACTACAAGAAGATCCCAGCCAAAGCTCTTGCCTCCTAGAGTCATCTCACACTACCGGAACCAATGCCTAATCATTGAGTCTTCTCCCGTAGGAGTCTCTAGCCGTAAGGATTGAGCCAACGACTCCGTCAGAATGTCCGATCTCCAAACAAGGGTAGCGATAATGAAAGAATGACTCCATCCTGCGTCTATAAGAACTGTAGAAAGGGTGGAGTAGACACAGATAATACCTAGAATAATCTCAGGTGCTCCATGGTCGTAGGACTCTATTACCTGAAGCTGAGCATGCCTCTGCCCTCCAGCTCCCTATGGTCAGGGTGGACCTCCTGGTGGTGGTGGTGGTAGATCCACAAAGCGTCATCCACCACCAGCTGCTCGGCCAGCTCTTCTACCTCATCCGCCTACTCCCTACGGACTGCCACGGTCGAACATATGCATCTTCCTGGGTGGTCCCTCAACCGTCTGCTGCTCCTATGCGTGGTGGGTCAGGCAGTCACGATCCATGTGGCCCTGCCCACCGCATGCATAGCACTATCTGCCTCTCGAATGACTGGCTCTTCTGTGTGTTCCCCACACCTCCAAACTAGTATCCTGAGGTTTCCCACCTGATGGTCTGGTCCCCATGGACCTCTGCATCATCTTTCTACTACCGGCTGTAGAATACTCCGCTACGTTCCACCCTGCGGTAGGTCTCGCTACTAGTGAAGGCTTAGCAAGAATGCTCTCCATAAGAAGGGCTCGCTCCAGTACTCCTACCTGCGTCAAAATGACGAGGGAGATCATCTAAGCTCTGATCTCATTCCTTAGTCCCTAATCGAAGGTATGGTCATGGATGAATGGGTCTTGTACCATGTCCGTGGAGTAGCGCGAGAGATCATTAAATCTCGTTGAGTACTGGGATACTGTCATGCTGCCCTGCCACAGCTGTAGTAACTCATGGATGCGCACCACATAGAGGGTGGCTGGAATGAACTCCGAGTGGAAGAGGATCTCAATGTCTGTCCAAAGTAGAGATGCCTTGTCGTTCACCTAGAGAATCAGGCTCCACCATCTACCTGCTTTTGTGTGTAGGAGACTCACCTCAAGGATCACCATGAGGTCAGCTAGTGTCCCTACTAATCTGAAGACTCAAACAACAGCCTCCAGCTAATCCTCGGCTGCCTGAGGCTCTGTCTCCCAGCGGAACCTGGGCGGTCTCTAACACTTAAACTTGTGTAGTGCACTCAGGCGACGTGCACTCTCAGCTGCTGGGGTGGGTGGAATCGGTGGCTCGGTGGGTATAGGTACCACCGGTGCCTCCACTGTAATGGGGCCCTGTACCGAGGCCTCATCGCTTGGTGTATTTCCATCTCGCACAAAGCTCAGAACCCTAGCTGGCTTCCATCGTGGGGTTATCCTGAAAGGAAACATGTGCTCCACGGTTAATACAGTATACTTGGTGAGCTGATACAAAGTAATCACAACGAAAAATTTGAAACACACATGCAATCAGTGTTTTCGTCCACTGAGATGGAAATCAAAAGTCAGGGTCCTAGTGTATGGATACGTCGGCCGCCACACCAACACTAGACTCCCTAGACTGATAAGCACACTCAATACCCTTAACACTATTGCTTCACATAGAATAAATTATCAGAGTCTTGAGTTCTGTGGTAGAACTGACTCCTTTGATACCAATTTGTCACGACCCGTCCTCGGGGCCCATGCTGTGACTACCCCAAGCCTGCCTTCCATAAGCCAGGGGCTAGTGACTAGCACAAAAGGCATAAATCCAGATAAATGTGAAGGAATTTCATTTATATAAGTAAAGAAACACAATAGAGTACACAAGCAGTAGTAAACACTAAATAAACTAAGTACAAAACTAAGTGCTGAAAAGTAAATGGGCTAGAATACAAACCCAACTGAAAGTACAGTACAACTGAAAAGAATGTACAATAGCAGTAAAGTAAATCAGCAACCACTGAGTCATCCTCCAGCTATCCCACATGAAGGGTGGGTACATATGGTCTCCTCAGCTCCTCTAGTCCAGTCGTCTGCTCCGTGTACGTCCTGCCTGATTGTCTACCTACGGGTACCGTCCCGCTCCACAAGCCTCCACCACGATCAGTGTTGTCCATCCTCTGCAACCAACACAACGTAGTGCGGGCATGGCCCATGCAGGGGTGAGTATATGATACTCAGTACGGACCTTGAGACCCCCAAAGGTATCCCAGAATCCACAAAGGATAAGACACAAAGGAAGAATACAAACATGAAGTATCAACCAACTCTACTTAGGTATATTCCCATACATATACCTAAGTCATCATTTCCAGATCGGCTCCAACTCAGGAGACCAAGTACAACCCAGTCCACACAGGAAAACACAACCCAATCCACACAGGAAAGCAAGTCAAATATGTCGATAATAACGATTGAAAGTCAAGACTCAGATCACGCAGGTATACTACTCACGAAGAGGGGTGGAGATGATTAGATTTAGCCTCTGAATCATCTCCTCTACCGAACCCACGTAGGATCCAAGTACAAAAGTCGTCCCTGCCGAACCCACATAGGATCCAAGTACAGTAACCATCATTACCGAACCCATATAGGATCCAAGTACAGTCATCATCGCTGCCGAAACCACAGAGGATCCAAGTACAATCATCCTCGCTACCGAACCCACATATGATCCAAGTACAATCGCCATCGTCGTCGCAGTTGCAGCCAACTCAAGGGTTCCCGCACACAGCACGCTCGATTCTCGGAGGGTCCGCTCCACAAGCCAATGGGTCGATACATCAACTGTCACAAAGTCTAGAGTTGATTAATCACAATGTTCCGCCTCATCAATAGGAACTCAACGTGCCAGACGGCGCGTCAATCAGACGCTTGGTCTAAGAGATAATGGATTTTCTGTTCTAGGGGACCGGTTGGTTTTTAATATAAAACCAATGTGGTCATACTCTATCTATGTCAAAAAATCAAGTGGAGTAAGCTAAAATAACAATCTCACTAATAGTAATTCAACATAACTAACGGCACGTAATTCGAACATCCGGTCTTTAAGTTATAGGCGTTTTCGCATCAAGGGTCAGGTTGGTTTTGGTTTCGAACAAACTCGGCCATTCCCAAATTTTTCTGAAACATTAATTTTAATATACTGAAACGACTGTCTTGATCCAAGGTTCCCAACTCAACTTACTGTGCGTCAATCGGAGATCCGTAGCCCAAGGTATGGGCCTTTGAACGAACCTGTCTGAAAAATAGGGGGTTTGGGCCCGGTCAGGCCTGGCCCAATACCCCCTGGGTCGTCCCAAACCGGGTCGACCCGCCCTAGGTCCGGGTCCGGCCCGGCGTGGCCCGGCTGGGCGCAGCCCGACTTTGAAGCCGACTGCAGATCGGCTCGCGGTCGAGCGGGGTGCGAAGGGCGCGCGACTCCCTTTGTTTCAAACATGGAAACCCCTCCCAGTGGGGTTCTCCCTAGGCAAGTCTGGGGGTTATGCCCCCCGGTTTCTTCGGAAATGGCCGACCATAATGGTCGGCCGGTGTGAGCCGCCGTGGGACCCAAGGGGGTCCTGCCTCTTGGAGCGCCAGCGGCCGGTCGAGCCCGGCCGCCCCTGCCGGTTACCACCACGGCTCCCGTCCGACCGGCATGGCGCGACAGCACCGCGCCCCTCCACCGTGGCCTGCTCTAGCCGCCGCCTCCCTCGGGTTCTCTGGCACGGCGTGATGGTGCCGCACCCAACCTCCATGGCCCGCCTCGATCACGGTTCCTTCGGCCTCACTGACACGGCGCGACGACTCCGTGTACCACCACTGCGGCCCACTCTTGCCGCGATTCCCTTCATTCTCGTGCAGTGCGATGACACTACACCAGATTCACCTGATATGTCATTGTTGATAAACAATAAAACGGGGAGGAGAAATCAGCAGTGTTAGTGCGGTCCAATCTCCTCCCGTTACGTTGGTATCATTCGACCAAATTAAACCACGAAGAACGTTATATTAAACTTGAACTAAGATAACACCTACCTCGATAAATGATTTCATTTTATGGTGATGCAGAAGATGGCGTCGCGGGGTGAGATTTCGAAGATGGTGTTGGCATACGTCTAAGGAAGGAATGGCGCCTCACACTAGCTTCAAAGAGAAGATGAAATGGCATGCCGTCTCTCCTTGTGATGATGACATTCTTCGTCAAAGGGAGTCATTCTTCATGGGAGGATGAAGTTCTTCAAATGGACTTAGAGCTCTCTCCCAAAATACTCACACAACAACTAACAAAATAAAATAAGGCCTCCCCTTATTTTATTATTTTTCCATTCAATTCAAAAACTCAAAATTCAAAAACAAACTCTCTTAATTAATTAAACTTGAGTTATCAAATTAATTGGGTGTTATGTTAGAATGTTTAATGAGGGAGAGAGAGAAGTTACTCACATAAACGGGGGTGTTAGGGAGTTAGGGAATGTGAAGGGTTGGGATCGTGTGGGATTCACCTCACCTTTATCCTCTCATGGGTAGTTAGTATATAGTGGATCCCACCCCAACTCCAACACCTAGGATCTGACCACTTCGAAAAGGAAATAAAATTGTAACACAATTTTATTTTACTTTTTATTTAATCCTCATTTTTATCAAATCCTCCCGAGAAGGCGCATCTTTGGTAAAGGTCCTCTTAAGAAATTATCGGCGTTGTGGTTCCATCGCTGCCCTCGGATTTCAATTCCGAGCACCAGTTCAAAAGATAGAAAAACTCGCTCGTTCGTTCACTGAACATACCTGAGCTAATCTTATGAAAATTATTCCAGACACACCGGGTCTCATAATCAAGTTCCATCAGAAACTGCGTACTCGTAAAAACCCAATGAATTTAAGAAAAAATTTCCCTTGAAATTTACGTCTCCCTACAATTAATTTCTTTATTTGGATACAACCGACTTACTAAACAACCTATTTTTTGCTATTGATTCAGGGACAATGTGTTGAATGGACATGACTGTGTTACGGTTTTAATTAAGTGGAAACCATAATTGGGTTCATTTGGTGTGTGGGACATTATGTATTGGGAGGGGTGAACCATTTAGTTAAAAAATTTCAATAATAATATGAAATAATTGTTATATAATTCTTAAAAAATGACATTTAATTATTTATCGAAGAGAACATGACCCATAACGACCTTAGTAGTGGCTAGTAGGTAGTATAACATCCATTCATATGGCTTATATAATGCTCATACCTAAATATTAGATCAAGAAGGAAAGATTGATTCTTATAAGAAGTCTTGTTCCATTCCTATTTAAGAACTCTCCTTTTTAAAAGTTTCTCAATATTATTATGTGATGTGCGCTTGAAATTTGTAGAGGTATGCCACCATGAAATCCTATTGACGCATGATTGAAGGGTTGAAGAGACCATGCTCTAGAGGTGATAGTCCATGTGATAAAAGTAGATACTCATGTGGATCCATCTAAGGAACCAACTATAGTACTATTTAAGGGTGTCGATGCACAATTCTTTGAATACATCATGTGTTTCATGAAGACCATTTGGGGATCACCATGAACTTCCCCAACTATGGGAGAGTTGACATTTGAGTTCCACAAAAAAAATCTAATCAAATTTTTGGGGGATGGTCAACCACATTATGTAGAGTCATGAAAATAGAACACTTTTTCTATCTTTGAGCATCTCAAGAAACGTCCCTAGATGAGAATAAATCTCTAAACTTATATGTTGCAAAATTCTAAAAAGAGATTATTGGATTTTTCTACTCATATGGATCATCATAAGGAGATGTCTTGGATGGATTTTCTTACAACCTTATATGATAACTACTATAATGAGACATTATGAAATGAGGGATCCTATGAGTTCATATACTTGAATTAGGGAATGTTATTAGTTATATATTGTTTGGAATTTTTTATGGAGCTCTATCATTTAAAAAACAATTATGAAGGGGGAAAAGATATCAAAATCTAGGAAATTTGATGATGGTATTATGTGTTACATCTAATTTCATGTGAATATCTAAAGAGTAAATACCATTTTTGGAATTGAGAATCATACTATTATCATATAGTGTAACATATGATAGGATGGTGGTGCATTAGTAGCTAGAGAACATTCAAAGGTAAGACGGTGAGGTTCCCCTAGCATGGTATATCAAGACATATGATACCTTAGTGCATGAGGGACCCAGTAGAGTGTTGATTTTATGGAAGGATGGGACATATACAATGTTATTATTGAACTATTCCTTCGAAATCCTTTAAGAGAGGGTATGAACTAACACTACATGTATGAGAAGGTTCAATAACTCTTCATTACCCATCGAGCTGAAGTAATCCTGGAAGATTATACCAAAGTGTTGATCTACTAAGGGTATCCATGGTATATAATAGGGCCACTGACTAGACCAAGCGTTTATAGTGAAACCGAAACCTAAGGAAAAGAATCACACATATTCTTCTATGAGTGGTACTATTATAGTATCCATTACATTAGAATAATTTATTTTTTATATACGTGTTTCTTATAGAACTATACCTATACATGTTGTTGAGAGCCATGTGAACCTTTTTTAGGGTCTTGATGGTGTTATGATGCTTTATACTCTATTGGGGGTTCGAGAAGAGGATGTATATCAGTACATCGAGTGCCTCATTGATAATGATGAGTGTCACTTCATAAGGGAACTCTTTTTTATTTGAGATGAATGGTTTTTACATCATTCATTAGATGGAGTTTTTTGTTACCTTTCATTAATACATTTATTTGTATCTCCAAAGTGTGACTGTCACATCACTAGATGGTGGATAGTTTATTTCCATGGGTGAATGGGAAGTCCATGAGAGATGATATGGACCAATGAATCATGGGATGGTCATGATTACATGGTAGATTGGTTTTGAATATATTTATGATCATGGACCACATCAACAAAATATCCCTATAAGGGTTGATCATTTCAGAGTAATATTCCTATATGAATTTTTAGTTCTACATCAAGTGACAAATTTATAGTTCTCTATCGAACATTTACCAGGAGAAGCACAAAAATCCATTCCTCCTTTAATGATATATACTGCAGTTATACAAGAGATAAAGATGCATCTTGTGGATTTAGAGGAAAAGGGGTTTATCCAAACTATTACTTCTATGTGGTGTTAGCAGGACATTTTAGCTAACAAAGTAGATGGAACTCTTAGGATATGTGTGGAAGGAAAAAAATTGAACCAATTAATGGATATGAACTGATACCCACTACCATCAATATAAGATATCTTTGAATATCTCTAAAGAGCATATGTGTTCTTGAAGATTTATTTGAGATCAGGTTATTTTTAGGTGACTGTTAGACCATCTAAAATACCTTGCAAATATTTTCCAAACTAGCTTGGTCTATATGAGTATTTTTTTAGGTTTTTCAATCTTAGGAATTTTCATGCAGTTTTAATGGAACTGATGAACCTAGTTTTCCATCATTATCTGGATTTTTTGTTGTATTTATTGATGGTATACAGGTGTATTCTCAAAGTCAACACAATGATTCCAAACATCTTGATATTATATTGAATACACATATATAGAATCATTTATATTCTATTAACACAAATTTCCACTACTGGACGGATAGATTCACTTCTTAGGACACATTACCAAATTGATATGAGTATTAGTTCACTCATAGAAGGTAAGAGCTATAGTTTACTTAGATCGTCAAAATAATGTCATTGATATATAGATTTTCTTAGGGTTAGATGGTTATTATATGTGATTTACAAAGAACTTACCATTCATAGAAGCACCTATTTCATGCCTAAATGAGAAGTGTTTGAGGTTTTATTGTTTGCTAATTATGAGACTACCCTTTACAAGTTCAAAGGGAGACCAAGTTCAATGCTAATTCTGGGTTTTCAATCAATAGGAAGGAGTTACAATATTAATCATGAGAACATTATGTATTAGGATTTATGATTGTTTGATGCATGATGAGATTTTCAGGGCATATGAGTATCGTCAATTGAGGCCATGATAGATGAACTACACAACACCTGACCTAGAGCTTGCCGCATTTTTAATTTTCATTCACTGGGGGATAAATTATATATTAGGAGAGATATTTAGGGTATACCAAGACTAAAAATACCTCAAATATATCTTTACACAATATGAAATATATCTCATTTGACAAATGTTGGAGGAGTTCCAACATAATTTTGACATCGCGATTGCCTATATAGTTAGTAATTATATTATAATTACTGAAGTATGTAGAAAAATGACTCACATGAAAGTATTTCAGGAGTATAATAGTGAGTGGATTCTCATTATTTTGGTTTTAGAGTGGCACATGGTGGTTCAGGATGGTCAGGGGAAGACAATTATTTCTTGATTGGTTGTGGAATCCACTCTTTTAGATAATGAGTTAATGGGGCATATTTTAGATTATATGTTCTTGGTCCTTCTAGAGAGTGTGGTATGTGAGGACCCTACACCCATTTTGATCATAGGTGAAGAGGAGATTATGCATATACATGGTCGTGTATAGGTTTCAAAAAACATACACGAGGATATGTTTCACGAATTACATGGTTTATCTTTGGTAGTGCATCCTAGAATTACCAAAATGTACCTTGGTTCACATCACCAGTACAGGTGGTTAGGTGTCAAAATAGATGCAGCGGATTGTGTCATGAGTTGTTTCACCTATATTCTAGTAAATATGTAACACTAGCAACCAACTAGACATTTGTGGAATCAATCACATTCCAATTAGAAATGGGAAGATGATGCAATAGATTTCATGATTGGGTTACAAAGGTCACAACGAGGCACTGGCACCATTTGGTTTATTTTTTATAGGCTCATGAATGTTTATAATTCCCTGCTGATAAGGGAAAACTTCATTATAAATGATCTTGGAGGTTTTATATTTTTGAGATAGTGATCGTTCACAGGGTCCCTCATATAATATTTTTGGATTGGTATTCCCATTCACATCACCATTTTCATAAGGGTTGCAAAGGGAATGGGATATACAGGTTCATATTAGCACAACATACTACCCTCAGATCAATGACCATTCATAGTTCATGATTAAAATTTTTGAGGACATTCTCCGAGCATCTTTCCCTAGTTTTGGTGGCTCCTGGAAGAGGAATACACACACGGTTGAGTTCTCTTACAACAAAAACATTCAATATACTATATTGATGAATCCTTGTGGGGAATTTTATGATTGTTCAAGTCGATAACCACTATTTTGTTTAGAGGTAGTGGAAGTAGAGATTCTAGGACCTCATCTCATTCAGAAGACTACAGAGTAGGTTCAGTTGATTCAGAAGCAGAAGGGTGTAATACAATATCAAAAGAAAGCTTATGTCGATCACCATTGAAAACCTCTTAAGTTAGAGTTCATGGATCAGGTCGTTTTATGTGTATCATCATGGTCGACAAAAAGAAGGATGAGGAGATATGGTAATATTTCACAGGGGTATGTCATGTCATTGGATATTCTATGTAGAGTCATGTTGATAGCCTAGCAGTTATAGTTACCTCAATGGTATAGATCCATGTAGATCATCTTCTACATATCTTAGCTATAGAATTATCATTCAAAACAATCTCATTCATTTTGAAATGTGGAGGTTGATTTATAGGTAGATTCATTCTTTAAGAATCATCCAATTCACATTTTGTATCATTTCTCATTGGTTCTCCGAGGCTTGTCAGTTCATCAAGTATGGGTGTAATGGTAGCAAAACCATGAACATGATAAGACTAGGGAGCAGGGTATCAATGTATACTAAAATTATACATTTTTATTCATAGTTGATTTTTTATGACCTTTAGAAGTTAAATTGATGTATGCTTTTCTTTAATGGGGATGTTTTTTAGAACCCTATTCTATCTTTCGGTATGAAATATTTTACATTCCATCAGTTTTATTTTGTTTTTTAATGTCGAATATGAGTACCCTTTGAGGTCATGACATCATGAGTTCTTGGGGATTATTTGGTGCAAGGATCCACAGATTTTAAAAATATAGCATAATCCATATTTTTAGTATAAAATTTACAGGACATGATGAATGAATTTAATAACCCAGAAAGACATGGGAAAAGGGATGAAGGAGTCCACATTGGTTGAAGAGCCCATGAGGCATGGGGTGTACGACCGTGTAGGTTAACATATAATTTTTAATATTGGTGTTGTGAATAGTTCTTTCATGTTTAGGCAAACCAATCATGGTAACCATGTTAGTGACCCCTTAGAATAAAAAGGGGTTCATGGTTGGTGCATGGTTTGGACAACCAAGAAATCACACAATCTGTTAGATTATATAAACATAAAATGACGAATATTACCTTAATTTTTTTATAAACTATTTTTTAGTTCTCTTGTATTGGAATGAACATTCATCCTTAGAGCAATCCTTTGAATATAATTCATCCCTTATGATCTCATTCTTCCATAAAAACATAGAATCGATCTTCTTCTATCTCATTGGATCTATGATGGGTATTTCTTATTATCCCTTGATTATTTTTTCTATTATAATTATTATTTACTTTTCTATATTGATATTAGATAATATAACATATTTTTAATATGTTTATCATTTCATCATTTTTCTATCGATCTAGACTAAATTGGAACTTGATACCAGATGAGAACTCAACTACAAACCTATGTTTGATGGTCTCATTATTTTCCCTTAATGTATGAGATCTTATATATATATATATATATCATTATTCCTAAATCTATATTTTCATAGAATAGTCATTGAAATGGAATTTAATCCATGAATAAAATGGATAGGAATGACCTATGAAATTAATTAGACAGATTAATAAATTATTATTTGTTAAGGGTCTCACATTTAAACAACCACTTGGATGAGTAATTTAATAAATTTGAACAACATGTATGAATTATGAATTGATCATGTTTTAAGTGTTCCTTTTATCCTTTTAAATATGATGATTATTGATTAATTTTAATTATAAATGTGTAGATCAATAAAGGGAATGAAATACCAGGACTGTATGATTTGGCCATGATTTTTCTTATTTAATTATTAGATTCTTCTTATATTGAAATTAATATTTTAGATAAATAAAACTCTGATCCTTCTATGTTTCTACGTTAATTTGGGCCACCTTATTTTGTGAGTTATAATTTGAATGATCATGGTGATGACCATTTAAATAATTAAATGATATTGATTTAATGTTTGTCATATTCCTTGGGAGACTCATTGGTTATTTTCCAAATTCCATGGAAAGACTCATTTGGAAACATCCTTACATACGTCTGAGTGATAATTGTATTACCTAGTAGAAAACCCAGAAAAAACTCAGGGGGATGACCATTATACACCTGAGTGATACATTGACCCATTATGGAGATCTATAGATGCACTAAGAGGGATAATTACACTTAATGCCATGAGGGACACATGGGATCCCCTAGTGAAATGCCAATGATGGACTCAAACAGTGATAATGTTATACCACACATAGAGTGATACCTGGGTTTTGATGAGGGTCTCCATGCATTGGATTTTTGGGTGTTTGGATCATGTTATTCTTAGAGTGATACCAAGAGTCTAAACAAGTAATTACAAGGATGAGATCAATTTCTTAATTGATAAATTAATGAAATGATTTATCACTATGCCTTCTAATATACAATATATTATTAGATTTGGTAAATGTTTTGTACCATTAAGAAGGCATGTATATCCATATATAGATAGCATATGATTATTGGGAACACTAGGAAATATTCTAGGTCCCAATACTTATTTATTAGATGGAACAATATTGACATCTTATTTAGAGGCTTCCCAGCTAAAGCTAAAACAGGATGCAGAGGATAGTGTGTACATGAAACTAGACCTTTATGGGTTATTTACATACCCTATTTTTAACATATTATATTACTAGAAAAAAAATTATTATTTTATATTCACTGGATGGAAGGAATTAGACACTTTTGGAGATGGCATATTTGGATTTTAACTCACACCCCACTAGATCGGTTTGGTACCCGATAAGATAAAATGAATAATTTCATAAAAATTGGAAAATATCATCCCACAGAGTTTTTGATTACATATTTTGATTATAGAAACATAGGATAGTGCTAGTATTTTGATCATGGATATCATATTTCATTTTTACCTTTTAGATATTTTTATACATGTATTGTACTAGAGCTCACATACATGTTTCAGATGCATTGTCGAGAAATGACTTGACCATCGATGTATATGAGTTTAAATACTTCCATTTATATATATATATATATATATATATATAATATTTTATGATTATTTTATATTCATTTGTTATTGTGATTCCTCTATGTCGGGTTCCACATCTAGTGGTCAAAGTGTTTGATTATGTTTTTCAGTACTTTTACTTACACTTCCACTCTTTACCTGTCATTAGTTTTCCACTATATCCAACTCTTGTGTTGTGTGAATATTCATCCAATGAACACACCCTAGTAAATCACTAATAGAAATAAGTATTTGGAATTTAGTGGGATGATCTCAAGTCCATGTGATCCACCAGCCTAGTGCACCGTTTAGTGGCATCCATGCTAGGATATTAAAAAATTTCTCAAACATTTATACATCTCATTTTATAATTTAAAATTTCAAATACGATATTAAACAGATGACATATAATAATAAAAAAAATCACCATTAATTATTTCATACCACTCATCATACACTTTCAAAAAAATCATTTTTCCTTAATAATCATTTCTATTAAATATAATGTTTGCATATAGTTTTACAAAATGAATTTTATATCGGTGTGTCATTAATCACATCATAATAAAACAAATATTATAATATTCTTCTAAAAATAAATGTATTATTTATATTTGAAATATCATTAGTGAAATAAATGTCATCCTGACTAAGAAATTACATTGGCCAATGGTAGGCAACACACCCTTTTATCCATCCATTTATGGTTTCATGATCTACGACCTTTTCATATATGATGGTGTAAAGCCCCATGTTTCATGTAATTAACACTTTATTATGTATTTTATGTATGCAATGAGTTTGGGTGAAGTTTGGCTGAGTTTATATGTCTTTTGAAATTTTTTTGGGGGGGGGGGGTTTAATGGAGGTTCACATTTAGGGAATTATTAGTACAACCCGTGAAACTCCAACAGAAATATAATAAAAGTGATGGAGTTGTATTTAGGTAGGCACACTGTTAGGAACACTATTTTTCCAAATCATACAGCCACATATGGGAATCTATTCATTTGGTGAAATTTCATTTTCATGTTTATCAAATGATTTTATGAACCATTCAACCTAACCATGCATGAAAAAATCTATATCCAAAAATATTGGATCTAATTAGGTTATTCTACATAATGGTTTGTTTTCCCCTCGGACAACCATATCAATTAATCCTCTCTTCGCAAATAATTTAGAGACTAGTCTTGTTGATCAAAGATTAATACATTATAAAATATCATTATGTTGAAGTCTGTATTTCTTTGAAAGTCTCCATCTGTGGTAGTTTTCCCATAGATTCTTTTTCTTACCCCTTATGGAATGGTATATCCAATCCCATTGGGCTAGATTTATTTTTTTTTAATTTCAATAATTATTATATATATTTGTGATCATTTTAAGGATAAATATCTATGAATGTATTTTGGTGTTTTAATAAGATTTTATTGGTGTTTTTATACCTTTCTTCATTTTCTACTATGATTTCGAGGTAGGTGGCTTTACTATTGACTCCTCTTATTGTATGAGAAGGAATGTATTCAAATTATGTGAATTTATTAAAAATAATTGTGAAATATTTGTCAACATATTATTAGAAACCTTATTTATGACAATTAGTGAAATTGGTTAATTTTCTTGAATATTTTATTTTTGAATGATTTGAATCTGATTATCCTAAAATAGTTGTTCCGTTTGATTCATGGGAAAATGTTTTATATAATTGGTTTCAATAAAAATATTTTTAATCTATAGTTTTTGGTACTATTATTTTGGAAAGGGTTTTAGCATAATGGTTGTTATGTTTTCATGTGCATTATAAGGGATAAGGGTATGATGTTACCACCATAAAACGTTTGATGGATTTGGGTATGAATATTCTCCCATCTAAATTATTCATTGTTTGATTGTTTCTTGAAAGGATGGATCACCACTCAAGAGAATAGAGATGTCAATGGTTTCATACATGAGTGTATTTTTTCATCAATTTAATGTTAGGGATTATACCAAATGATAGTTCTAAATTTATTGTAATGTATTATTTAGTTTCATTCCATGGAAATTGCATTGGTTTGGGAAATATTTTTCAAAATGGATTTTTTTTAATATTATTATATATAATATTAAAATTTCTTTATAAAAATTATTATATATAACTATTCTAACATGTTCTATTCTATTCAAGTGAGTAGGGACTTCATTAGAGGAAAAATTATATATCTCATTATCCACCCCATACTTTGTAACTTTGGATTTTTTATAGATAAAAGTTATCTGGACATAGGTAATGTTAAAGAAACTCATTTCCCTAGGGATCTATAGAGATTATTTGGGTGTAGATTAAAGAGATGGAGACTGGAGTTTCATGGGTGTTACTAAGTTGGTGACATTGGATTAATTGTATAGTGTTGGTTTTATATTCTTCTATGTGGTTTGATATTGTTCTTGATTTTCCACTAGCCACTCAATTATAGTTTGTTTGGTTTGTCAGAATTTTGAATCATATACAATATGTTCATCCATCATTTAGTATTTTTTTATTCATTGTATACTTCCTTTGGTTATTTTATTTTCCATGTGAAGGCTATACCCCACTTATTTTGAATCTCTTAGCATTTATTTTCAGCATTTCGTGTCCTGGGGATGTCACCTATGGCCATTGTGAAATTCCACCTTATCTCAAGCCAATGATGGGGGGTGTATGTTACAAGTGGTATCTGTAGGATCGATTATTGGGTATCAATTTTCTTAGACTTGGAGATAAAATATCATTCTAGTATAATAATTAATTTTGGATGGTATCAAGGAGAAGGATTTCTATGACTAAAATATAGAGAATAAAAAGGTATATATTAGATATTTATTTTAATCTTTGGGTCACAAGGTGTGGAAAACATGGGGTTTTAAGGAACTTATAGATGTTCCAATATAATTATCATAGGGTTATCCAACAATATGATCATGAAATTCATTGTATAATTAATTCCTTATAAGGGTTCAAATTTAATTTTGAATAGTTATTTATGATTTGGTGGAAACCTATTAATTTTTGAAAATGATTGAAATTGTCTACAAATGTGTGATTTTGGAATGTTATGTTATTTTAGTTTTGTAAATTCTTACCTTTAAAAAACATGGTGTAATTTTAAAAAATAGTATTGGTATTATTTAAAATGGTATGATTTTAAAAATGATAGTAAATTTTTTGAAAATAACACAAATATTGACAAATAATTATTTCGGTAATTCCTTTTGGGATAGTTATGGAATGGTAAATTTGAAATTTTTATTCCTTATGTCATAATGAGTATCTAATATTGTGATTTATTATTGTATAAAACATCAATGGGTAGGCATCATAGAAACCAACTGAAGTAATCTAATGTTAATTTTTTTCAACCTGATCTATAGGTGAACCAATAGCTGGTGTAGTGTATAGTCTAATCATTTTAAGATTTTGATATAGGAAACATAAGGGATAAACAATGACATCTTGATCATTCCATTTGGTTCTAGATGAAGAATAAACTCATCCATTGGGATGACTCAGAATAAAATAATATATATGTGTGGATTAATAGGGTGAATCGATTATTTGATATTCTAGGAATAAAATATAAGATAAATTTCAAGATAACAACATATATACTGGATAAAATTTCACACTCGTGATCATAATTACAAGATCATGATAAATTAGACTAATTCATTACGTTGGATGATTTTTTGGAATTATTAAAAAAATTATATCTTCACAAATTCATAATTTCAAGAAAAATATAATTTTTTCATCCTAAAGATGGAGAATCTATCAATGATAATGTATGGGGAAAATTCATGAATCTAGTCAAATTTTCACCTAAATTTTCTTCTAGTGCATCCTTGAGGACAAGAATTTTTATAATATGTGATGAGGTAAAATATTTTCCCAAATATTTTTTTTGTATAATGGGTTATATTGATATGGTCAATAGAGCAGGGGTGAAAGAACAAACATCTCCGAATATTCTATTCGAGGATGTATGATGATACCTACAAGGAATTAAATGTTATCTAGTTTTAGGAATAAGTGGAATATGGACACATATTAATAATATTATCATATGAAATTGGAATAGATTATTGGATCTATGAATCTTCCTACAAAACCAATGATAAATCATGGATGTTTTCAAACAGTATCGTCTGAAAACCTTAAATGAGATTATACAAAACCACCAAGAGAATTCCAAAATTACAACCAGGTAGGGAATCTTCAACACTATTGTCATAGTTCTCTAGGGTTTCATGTTTGGGAAAAAATCATGCTTCACAAATTATGAATGACAATATTAGATGAGAGAAATATAATAACTCTTATAAATAGGACCCAACTATCCATATTGATTCTAGAAACACCATGACTACACAATAGGGTGTGACTCCACAGGTCCACAAAATCATAGTGAAATTATTAAATAGTAGAATATAAGATTATGTAATTATGTATGATCAATATATATTTTCAAAAGTGATAAATATGATTTTTTTTTCATGATGGAATCATTTTTGAAATAGAGGAATTCAGTTAATTTATTTCTTCCTGTACTATTGATAAACTATGATTTCATAGTGAGATAATGGATTTTGTTTTTGAAATAAAAATTTCACATGGACGAAGAAAATTTGGAGACATTTTACAAAAATCATGTTCTAATTAAATTTATGGAGTTGAGAAGATATGAGATTTATATATATTTCATATATTATTTATGATATAATCCCTGTTATGTTTTACAATACTACTTTTGAATCTCATGTCAACTATTTTACCCAATGGGTTAGTTTAAAGAATGATGAAGGAATCGAGCATCTCATTAGAGTTGACTAAAATATAAAAAAATGGTGCAGTAGTTTTGTTGTAACTAGAATTTATAATTATCTCCGAACATTTTTCTATGTTGACATTGGCATCAGTGTACGATATTAATAATAGATGTTTCCAATAATTTATATCACTTTCTTGATGTTATTCATAAAAATTTGTTAGGATTTCCCACTGAAAGGGAAGTGAACAATATGATTGGGATCTTTTTGGGGACTATTCCTCTCTCACATATATCTTATTAGATTGAACTAATATAATTAATGAAATTATAATCCTAGTTGGTAGAGTTTGAAAGAATATTTTTTATTTATTCTACAATGTCTTTGTGGGAAGCTCTAGTATTTTTGTGAAAAACACAGATGAAAATCATCGGCTATGCATAGAAAATTATATGATTAAACACGTTAAGATAATGAATAGGTATCCAATTACACATATTTATGATCCATTTGATAAATTTAGGGGATCACATTGGATATCTAAAATTAACTTGTAACCAAGACAACAACAATTTCAGGTTTTAGATGATATTTCGAAAACAACTTTTGAGAGTAAGAAATGACAATACAAGTATGTGGATATTACATTAAATGATATTAATACACCATTTTTCTTAATAAAATTAATGAATTAAAAATTTAAATGGTATATGGATTCATTTTTTGTGGTGTTTTTGGATGAAATAATGGTGTATTCATGAACAATGGATAAACATGATAACGACTTATCGAAATTGTTGGTTATCTTATGGGAACGTCATTTATTATAAATGTTGAAAGTTTTGTATTTGGATCCAATAGGTACATTTCTATGTCCATGTCATCTCTAAATGTGGTGATTCTATTGATCTGGAAAATATTGATTTTGTTAACTACTGGAATCCACCTAATAATTTCCTTTACATATTCAATTTCCTTGGATTTCTGGATGGTTAATAATACTTGTTTCATGATTTGTCATTACTAGCTTCACCAATGACATATTTGAGGAGGAAGAATGTTCCATTCCAAAAAATGAGAAATTTTAGAAGTGTTTTCAAAAGATAATGGTTTTCCTTACCTCAAAAATGATCTTGGTATTTCCAAAATTATGATAAGGCTAAGTAGTGTATTGTAATGCTTCAAGATCTAGGTTGTTATGTGTTCTCATGCAAGAATATCATGTTATTTATTTTGGAAATGGTAAATTATAGTTTCAATGGTATAAATACCCTACTAATTATTTGGAATTCACCATTGTAATATATTCTTTGAAAACAAGGTGTCATTTCCCTTTGGTGAGAAATTTATTGTGTTTACAGATTGTAAGAGATTAAAACACATTTTTTCACAAATGGACATGAACATTGAATAATGAATGGATATAGAGTATCTTCGAAAAAATTTCTTTTACATGATGTCTACGTTACGTAAAAAAATTATGTTCTTGAATCATGAATAATAATTTCATTTTGTATGTTATAAAAAGTGGTTTCATTTTAATGGGTGTATTTTTTAGTGATAGAAAAAAGACATTTGGTTAGTAAAGAAAAATGTAGTGTTTCACTTTTACTTTTGGTTTCTTTCTTTACTGATTTTTTTTAAATGGTTTAATAGGAAAAAACATATGATTTCGATTGCTTTTCAATATTGTCAAAGAACAATGGTATAGATAATATTAAGGGACGGAATAATTCTGGATGTTTAGTTTTTGTAGTTTAGAGATCAGATGGCCATACCTTTGGATTTTAAGTAAAAACTTTTTTATGCTTACAACCATTTGAGATGGTATTTTCATCCTAGAATACTTAATATGTACAAGGAATTTAAATAACATTTTTTTGGATTGGAATAAAAATAAAATTGGTTTTGTTTGTGATAAGATACCTAAATTGTCCTTAGGTTTGGTTAGAGCACCAATATTCAACATGTATGTTGCAGTATTTACTTATTCCTATATTGAAAAGAGTATATAGCATTGTATTTGGTGAAATGGATCTAAATAATTGTTCAGAAACGTGATTCCATATGACTGATAGTGGATGAACTCCTAGATATTAACCATTTCATCATTATCTGTGAATATAAAATTGTAGAGGAATTATAAAAAATCATGTTTTAAGAAGTGGTAATGAGGAATGGTGTACTAGTTTAAATATTATTTGGTAGAGACATGAGGGTTAAATAAAATTTCATTAAATCCTTAAAAAAATACATTAGAACACATTTGACTACGAGCACAACATATCATCCTCATATGGATTGAAAATATGAGATGATGATACAAACATTAGAGGACATGCTTTGGGCATTTGTAATGGTTTTTTATTTCTCATAGGAGGAGAACATACCATTAGTTGAATTATTATATGAAAATAGTTTCAAGGCCTCAATAAATATTTATCATTTTGAATCATTATACAGGAATCCATTCCATTCTCCAATTCGATGGGTGGAAATAGGTGAGGCTTAATTGGATGGACCAAGCTGTGCCCAAGAGAAAATGAAGAAGATTCAAGTAAATTAAATGAAAATGGATAAGTATTAGAGTCACCATAAAAAAAATGTGGACCATCATCGAAAACCATTTGCATTTTAGTTGAGTGATCATGTTCTATAGAGAATCTCCTAAAGTTCTAGGAATCATCACTTAGGAAAGTAGGTACAGTTATCTAAATGATACATAGGACCTTTTAGGATACATGAATGTGTTGGTGAGATGGAATATTAGTTGAATTTTTCACAAGGGATTATTTAAATTCATAATGTGTTTCATTTATCTTAGTTGAAAAGGTATTATACTAATCCTAACCATATGATTTGATGTGACCACATTGACCTAATTATAGATACATAGTTGGATCAAATGTTGTTATAGATTATAAATTGGAAAGAGATTGTATTTTGTAGGAAAATCATCGACTATGTGTGAATTTTTTTGTCAACACAGTTTGATTCAAGTAGAATCTTAGGAATGGGATAATGAAATTTCTAGGAAATGTCCCGAACTCTTCCTAAGAATAGTGGGTTTATACATTATACAAATGAAATGGATAATGGTTTATGGAATGTTGAGGCCCCAGTTTTATTAATTAATCTTCCTTTTATTTATTTTATATTTGTAAATTTATTGGGTTATTTTTTGGAGAGTTTAGAGGATTTTGGAATGTTTCTATGGATTTTATGGTGGTTCAAGGTATGAGAATGTTTAGTACCAAATTTGAAACTCTTATAAAAATGCCTACATAGCATGGTAGTGTGATACGGTTTGGAACACAGTTTAGAAACACTATGTGGCCACCTATTGAAGACATTCTATCTGTTGACAATGGATTATTTAGGTTTAGAAAAAGGTTTTTTAATTCATGTGCCCTAATCTAGAATGAACAAACTTATAAATTTTTTTTGATCTATTTAGTTTTTTCCTATTACTCTATTGTTTCTTCCTTGGTCAGAACTAACATGAATTCTTCTCTTCCCAAAGCCTATGGAGAGCTTTCCTCAGAACTTGATAGTGATCTGTTGGAAAATCATTGTGAGTTGAAATTTGATTTCCTTGTAATGTCTCCACTAAAAGTGATTTTCCTTAGTTTTTTCTTCTTCCCTATCTTAAAATCAATGATTCAATCCATTGGGTGTAGAAATATCATTTGAATTTATGATGATTATGTGATATGGTTGTGTTGATGTCAATGAACAAGGCCTATGGAAGGCTATTAGGGTTTAAAATATTGTTTAGTTTTCATTTTAGAGTTGTTATTCATTTTTACCTATGTTTGCAAGGTAGGTGGATACAATTTTGAATACTCTTATTAGAACATGTATTATTGGTTCCAAATTTTGTTATATTCTTTAAATTAGATGAAATTTTTTATACAATACATGGTAGAATCCTTCTTTACGTATGGTTTATAAAATTGTAGGATTATTGTGCAATGTTATTTGTCAAATTATTTTAAACTAGTGATTTTAAAATACATGATTATTATTACTCATGGAATTTTTTTTGTGGAATGGGTTTCAATTTAAACACAGTTTTATTGAAATGTATTGGAATACTTGGTTTGGAATGGGATTTAACTTAGTGGTTGGTGTGTGTTTATATGCATTAAAACAGATATGGTTATGAAGATTACCCCATCAAATGTGGTATGGATAATTGTATGAATTTTCTATGTCCAAATGGTTCACTAACTAACATATTAGTAAAAGGATGACTCACCACTAATGTGTATAGGGACATCCATTGTTTCATGAATGTATGGATGTGTGGTTTCGTGGAATAGAAGGAATTATGCCGAAATGGATGTTTTGAGATGGATTTAAAGAATTATCTTATTTCATTCTGTTGAAATGGAATTTTTGGTAAGATAGTTTTGATTTTGAAAATGTTTGATATTCTGATACAAACTGTTACAAATTGTTTTATATAATGTTTTTAATAAAATGTTGATAACATGTTTTTTCATAGATGCATGATTAGTGAAGTCAATTTGGTAAAAACATGTTGTGTTTCATTACTCGACACATTCTTGTGATCTTTGGTGCATTATTAAATATTGTTTATTGGTACATATGTAAAATAAATTTATCTCATTTCACTAGTGATGATTCATGATATTATCTGAACTTATTGTTGAGTTTTAATATAGAGATTATTGTGATTTGTTTATTTGGTGTGTTTAGAGTCCTTGAAATTGTTGATTATTTCTTCTTGTTTATGGTTTCATATTGGTCATGATATTCTTGTTGGTACTCTAATACAATTGGTTTGGGTTGTTATACATTTTAATTGCATTCAATATATTCATGAACCATTGGGGTTTTTTTCATTATGGTAAACGTGGTTTAGTAACTTTGGTTTCAATGGAAAATTCCCCCCCCCCAACTATTCAGAATCCATTTGAATTTATTTCCAACCTTTGGGGTCTTAGGTATGTCACTTAAGGTATAATACCAATTCCACCTCAACTAAATCCAATGAGGTGTGGGGTGATGTTACATATGGGTTTCCACACAACTTGTGGGTTGAGCATTTTTTAAACTATAACATTAAGAAAACAAAATATGATGATAATCCAAAAAAATAACATTTCCTATCACATAGGGTTTTTAATCACATTTTCTTTAAAAATGATATATTCCCAAAATTTAATATATACCATATCCAGATAACAAAATAATAACTCATAGTAAAAAACATATTAACATCTAACGTTATCAATAACTTTAAACTCATGTCCATAAAATATGAAATAAGTATTCCCCAAATAATTATTTCATTATAACATATACTAAACTAAAGCATTGTATTCATAGAAATGTCTCCAAAAATATAGCTAATCATGATTAAAAAATCAAATTAAACATCAAGAGGGTATAAATGATTATTTAATATGATCATATTTAGATTGATCTTCCTAAGACACATATGGTATATACCAATAGCGAACACATATTAATGGTTATCATTACATCAATAATCTGTTTTACAAAAATATTATCTTATCACTAAATCACCGTTATATGTTATCAATAAAGAGAATAAAATTTGTTTAAATAATTTATGAAAATAAATTATTGAAAAATTATTAGTTGTTTCATTATTCATAAATAAAGAATATTACAATAAATCAAATATATAATTCTCAAGTACTAATTCATATACACTTCAATCCTTACACCTCAGGGATTTTTGTAGAATAGTTTTTTCCTTAATCTATGATTTAACCATTGTATTAGGAAATTCACTTTTACCATTAACATATTATATACATATTATAAACTAATCAACAAATTCTGTCATATGATGTAATCTATTAGAATCTAACACAAAATTAATTTTTTATACAATTTAATAATTTAATCCCTTATTTTCCAAAAAAAATATTTTCCAAATAATTTCATACATTATATAATATTACATTCAAAATTTCATATATGAATGGAATTTTGCCTTTATTCTTCCATATTCTCTACTACCCAGGTTCTCATAAGAATCTTCCATTATCTTCTTCTATGTGATTAAGAGTATCTTAAGGATCATGTTTCTAATTATATATTATTATAATTTATTTGAAATAATAAAAATGTATTTAACTCCAATCACCAATTAATTTGACTGCTCATAATTACTACATTTTCCATCATATATGGTGTTAGCATATTTTCTGCTATATTTATCCATTATATAAAATAAAATATATTCGTATGAGGGAGAGAAATCATAGAGAGAAAACACATCATATCTACCCAATTCATGTGTTGGGTCTTATCATATACTTGGAAATATACTCATATTCAATCAGAGGGTTAGGTTCCATAATTTTAGTTTTCCTATTTCTTGTTTCTAAGGTTTCTTCTAAACTTCCTTTGATTTTTACTATAAAGAGCGTGATACTAGTATCCTAGAGCTGGTGGTTACATTATTACATTGTTATAAGATACATGGAATAAAATCTTAAAGGACAAAATATATTAGTAGACTTAAATTTCCCGATAAATACATAATTCCAATATTACATTATAAATATCATAATTAAAAAAAATATTGCATCCTCGATATTATTGATAAAGGAGTTCATTATGTCCCAAGGAAATAGAAAAAATAGAGTGATCTCATATACTTGTATGAAGACATTGGAAACTATCTTGAATAATAAAGCATACATATATTTCAATGAAAATAAATGAAACATATTCCATTAAAAATATAACTTTAGAATAATATGGAAAGAGTAATGGATGACCAAATAATTCATATAACTAATTTCATATTCTCAAAGATATTCCATGAATTTTCTTAGTAAAAAAACACATAGGTGTCAATAAATATTTTCATAATGTTGGATTACATAATTTTAGGAATCGAAAACATACAATCAAGGAATCAACCAAGATATCTAAAAATATTATGAATGCTATTTTCCATGAAATTTGAATAAATTTTATTGGAATTAGTAAAAATACAATTCAATTTATCTCATTATACATATTGATTCATCAAAAGGATATAGAATGCCCTGAATTTCACAAATTACATCAAATTAGATCATTATTTGAATAAATATTAAAATTCTATCAATATGTCATAAATATATATATAAATATCTATATTTGATGAACTAGTCATTCATAATATTTATAATATCCACTATCAATATTTTCATAAACTATTAATATAAATGTGATGAGTTGTATTATCAGAGTATATAATAAATATAATATTAAAAAATAATTTTTACATATGTAAAAATACATCAATGATATTACTGGAATATTTCATGCAGAAAAAATTAATTATTTATATTGATTTTTTTTATAAAAATATAAAAACAAAAAATGTTATAAAGAAATCATTTTCTAGAAAAACCGTGAAAAAATGTAATTTAAACGTAAATTCATTTTAGAATCATGATTACAAGAAATGTTGTTCATTCCACATAAAATAAAAAGTCATTACATCACATATTTGAATAAAATAATAAAGTTCCTTATTTAGAAAATAGTGGGATGATTCTATTAAAATTCGGTTTATAAAATTTAAAAAGCTATAAAAATGAATTTAAAAAAATCATTGTAGAACATTAAGAACATTTTTACAATAAATTAACCTTAATAAAATATATTAGTGTAGGGATTAGGGTAAAACTACAATAAAAAACACACATGAACACCAAAAACACACTATCCAGAAATTCAAGTCATATCCCCCCCTTGGATAACCCACCTAACCAGCTACTATTATTACATTTTAGTTTTATGGATAGAAGGCCCATTGTGATTTAATCTCATTAGAAGATTCGTAGGACCACCATTGGATGGCCTGAAGGCCCCACTTGCATCATGAATGCATCACCACCTACACATCATGAATGAGTCACTACCTCCTTGATGACCTGAAGGCCCAGTGGCCCAATGTCCCAATTGGGAGGAATGAAACTGATAATATAGTACCTTTTTACAGTCGTATCTAATTTACCATCATTGTTATAGTGCTACAGTTCCTGATACAACACTGCTACAGTGCTAGTGAAAACTCACTCCCACCAGGATTTTAGAAATTATAAAATGAAAGATTATGGGGATCCTTTACAAATTGAGTAATCCCCCACCTTCATGGAAGAAACATAAAATTATTTGATAAAACAAATTATATAATTGTGAATTTTTATGATTTTGAGAAATAAAATCATAACACTTTGGGTTATTTTGAATCATAATAACCATGATGTAAATAAATTGAAACAAGACACTGAATTCAATGGTAGAAAAATATAAAATATATAATATATCAATTGAGTATTATATACACTACACCAATGAAATAATTGGTAAATGTAGTATATATATCACATAATTAAAAGATACATGAGAAACCCTTACCTGAAGTCCCAATTTCCCTCATATGTGATTATTACCTTGCATATAATGTAATTATATTTTTAATAATTATATAATAATATTTAAATTTAATATTTTTTCATTTATATTGTTGTATTACACATTTTTTGAAGAGTTTTTACTACTATCATTATTTCTGGTGTTAACTTCATAGTATTTCATGTGTGTTTTGGTTTATTAGTTTCTATCTTTATATTATTATTAGACTTCCATTATATAAAAAATATTATTAACAGAATAAATTATATATATATATATATATATATATATTCAATATGTAGATAAATTGAATTAATCATTAATGATAGAGGAAGAGACATGAATTACAGAGTTCATTGATATGGTAGTCTATAAGTACACATGGACACTATTTTCATTTAATTATTGATGGAATTAATAAATGGTAAAGAATAATTAACTTATCCTGAATCCTTATTATGTTATATATATTTATCATATATATGATTTATGTTATTTTTTATATCTGTCAATTTAAATTGATGAGGAAAAACGAATTACATCACTACGTAGAGACAATATGTCGTACATACAAATGGGAGAAGTTTTAACTTTTTTTATGATGGAAATGAGAAGGAATATTTTCCTCCCATAATAATAATAACAAATTATTATATTTATGTAACATTATTTATTATTCCAGGATTGGTAAAAGAAATAAATAATATGAATAATAAGAATAAATATACATGAGAGAGTCAATATAGTTGATTACCTCATCTTTAGTGAATCCCAATAGATATCTTCTTAAGGGAGTTAGGATTTCTATTTTCGAGGACAAAGAACATGTTGATCATTGATAATGATTCTTATAAGAAGAATTTTTTGGAGTTAATTGATATAGATAGATCAATTTATTTTAATTAACTGATGTAAGGGGTTCCATTTTATAATTGATTGGAGGGGAATTCTTATAATTTTCAAAATATATTAAATTATTATAAAATAATTATCATTTTAAAACAGATCAAAATTGTCATAATTATAATAAATGTCTAATTTTAGTAAAATTAATTTAATATAATAATTTTTTTTTATTTTTTTTTGATATTTAATAACCTTTATCTTTTTTTAAGCCCATGTTAATTATTTTTAGAATTACCATATTATCCAAATTTTCTACTATTTTAGGGTCAATATTGATACAATAAAAAAAACAAATGACCCATAAATATAGCAAGGTAAATTTAATTTACCATAACCCATTAATATATCCAAATAATTTTTTTATTATATTTATTTAATTTGATTAAATATTATTTAATATAAAATATTGGCCTTGAAATTTTTTAAAAGTAATCATTAAGTTGAATTTAATTATATGAAGACAAAACATTGAATTATAATTTTTTAATTATATAACCATAATATAATTTTAATATATAAAATTCATGGATCAAATTTTTTATCTAAAATTATATTATATTAAATAGTTCATGTATAATTTATTTTATTTTATTCATTTAGCTGAATAATTACTACGTCATCATTGTGTTCACAATTATGGAAATTATTTCATCTCTAAAAATAAAAAAAATAACCATGACTAATATAAGTATATATATTTAGGAATTTTATTTATAATTGAATATATCCTTGGTAAAACTTCCGGTTAAACATAATATAATTTTTAAAAACAATACTTTCACATGATTTTATTTTCATGAAATAAAATACTACAGAGGTCAAACTCTCATAGAAATGGATATAAAATTCAATAGAATAGAATTATTTAATTATTTTTGATGAAATGTAATTAAAAAAATGCTATTAATTAATTTTATATAGACATTTTATACTCCTTATCATTTTATTTTTTATTTTAATTACCCAATTTATCATTTAACATGGTAAAAAATTACTAAGGTTTCTATGTTTTTTGAAAAAAATTAAAAGGGGCATATTTACTAAAATTTTAAATTATGTATCCAAATTTATATTATATTTTTTGAAATGAAAAACATATTATTGGATACATTAAATTTGAAAATAAACTTGTAAAATCAAATGAAACACAATTTTTATGAAAAAACTATGTTAAATCTTGTAATGTTTTTATAAAAAATTCATCCTTGAAACTAACTAAAATAAAATTAATTTTATTATTAATAATATGTTAAAACTAATTTAAATTTTAATACATTTTAAAATAGAATTATTATTTTATAATATTTATACGAAATATTTCATATTCAATAAAAATTCAGTATTTTTCAATATTCACTGGAAAGTATTTATTTTTTACAAAATGTAAAAAAATTTCCATAATATAATTTTGATAAGTTGGTTTAATTTTTTTTGATTTTACAAAAAATTTACTTATATAAATTAAAATATTTATTAAAATATTTATTCATGATAAATAATTTTGGAAGAAAACATATTTCAACTGAGAAAAATAAGATTCAGGATAATTGAGTCTTTAATTCAAAAGAACTATTCATTGAATGAATACTGAATAAGTAAATTATATATATTTTAAATTTCTGTTAATTTTATTCATACACCACAATTTTATGAATAGATTATGACTTCCATATTTAATTTTTATTCCTTCAATCGATTATGTTGGGGGTTTCAGGTTTTATCCTCCATCAAACATAGTGTTCAAATCATTGGATTCTATGCACCAAAAGAAATCAATTATATTAATGTTATTTAAAATGAAATATTTCATAGTTTCATGTGGTGGTAAAACTATTACCCAATAACATTATGAATGAATAGCGTATGAGTATCATTTAAAAAAATAGTTTCCTCTTCCTTGAACAATATTTCACATAATTTCAAACATAGTAAATTAAAATAATTCCAGAAAATATGATTTTTAAATTAAAAAATATATAATATAAAAAATATTTAACATAACGATTTTTATGTGTTATAAAATTATTCTTCCATCTATGATAAAAGTATGAAATTTAAATATTCATTTAATATGAATTAAATGTCTACGTGGGAATATATATTTTGTATCTATATCATGATATATATAAATAATAAAAAATAGTTTCTTTATATATTTTATTTCCCTTATTATTTCACTATATATTTGGTTATAAGAAGCTTCCCTTTAAATGTTTTTAATTCTTTAAATAAACCATAAATGGTTTATTCCATGTTACCTGTGTTTTTTTCCATATTCCCATATTATATATTATTATACTCCACATAAAATTATTATTATTCCATGTATAGTATTTATTACCTATCATTATCTTGGTATGTGAATTTTTTATTTGATCATGATTTATATTCTTCTATTTAGTTATATGTGATTAGGAATAATTTGAAAATAATATAGGATTAAATCATATGATGAAAAAATATAAAAAAACATCATATTTCAAAATATGGGGTTAAAATGCATGGAGTGTATCTTTGTTAAAAAAATAATTATTTCAATAATTAAAACAAAAATTAATTTTATGCAGAATATAATTTGATTATAAAAATACTAGAAATTACTCGTTTCATATTGATATCATATATAGGATACTTTCAAGCTTAATTCATGTAAACTAGTTCAATTAAATTATTACGTAGTTATGAATTTGGAAAATACTCATAGTATAATAATATAAACTATTGTTTCAATGTTCTAAAATTTATCACGCGAGAGAGAATATTCAATCACATAAAAATACATACATTTTAACAAAAAACCCGAATTATCATTGAAGGAGAAAGAATTATAGCACAATAAAATATTGATTCTATAGAATAGAAATTTATAAGTTAGTATAAATGATTTTTTGGACAACTTTGATTAT
Organism: Viscum album; assembly: GCA_963277665.1. Classification (NCBI taxonomy): domain Eukaryota; kingdom Viridiplantae; phylum Streptophyta; class Magnoliopsida; order Santalales; family Viscaceae; genus Viscum; species Viscum album. Next base: position 1,768,723,219 of record OY728145.1, read on the forward strand.
CATCATGAATTTGGTTTTGTGTATATCAGAATATTGTGAATGTATAATTTCAATTTTACAAAATTAAAGAGATTATTTATACAGTAAGAAAATGGTTAAACAATTATTGTTTTTTTTTCAAAAACCATATATTAAAAAATATTTCTGGATTAATATAATTATGATAATTCTTTAATATGGAAATCATATTGTGATATATATATATATATATATATATATATATATATATATATATTATTTTTTAATATTGTTAACAAAATAATTTAATGATCCATCACATGGTGTAGATAATACAATATTATCATTTGTATGTTTATCATAAGAATGTTTGGATAAATAATTTAATGTTGTGGAAAAATTGTGGATATTATGTAAATTTTCCAAGAGATAGAAATAGATAATCTCATGTTGCTATATAATTTTTACTTATTAATTTAAAATAATAAAATATTGTAGAGTCATTAATATTAATAAATTATAATAAGAATTATTCTATAATTTAGGATATCAAATAATGGTGATTTGATTACCATATGTCAACTATATTTAATATATCGTTTTAGAAATAAAATTAATGGGTGGTACATGAGACTGATTTTCTTAAATTCCTGATTAATGATTACTAGAGAGCGAGCTATATATATGGTGGTATTTTATTGTTTCTTATCATGGATAAATTACTAAAATAGATAAATATCATAATGTCTGATGATATAATTATCTAAATTAAATTGTCTGGAGTGAAATAATTATAAATCATCATTTAGTTGATTATCTTTGGAAATAATGACTGTAGTATGTAACATTGTTTGCAGATAATACTTAATATTTATATTGTCTTCCTAATGTTTAAAAACTATTAAAAATAAACCGGTAAATTAAATGTCGAGTGAAAATGTTTTTTTTTTGGTAAAAATGATTTTATTATGGCTAAGAAAACCCAAACTAAAATGTTGAAGGCTTGACTACAAAGATTTTATAGTTGTGTTCTCATTATAAATTATTTTTTTAATATATATTTAAAAAATTAAATATGATCTATATTTAGATTATTTATTTTATTGATTTATATTTTTTTGTTATAATACATACTTATCAATGTGTTGGAGACTCATGACTATATTTTGGGTATGAGGTACTGATTTTGATGTTGTTGATGGAATGAAGTTCTATTTATATTGATAATGATGGTGTTGGTTAACAGATAAAATTATTATATTAGTAAGAGATTCCTGATGAGATAATTTTCTTCATGTTATGTAACATTGGGTAAATTATGATGATATTATAGCATAGTTTTCTTGACATTTATTTTTTTTATTTACTTATTAATGGTTAGTAACATGATGTTTTTTTATGACCCGATTTAAATAGGTGGATGCTAATTGATTCTATGTACTATGAGTTAGTCTACTATGTGTTATCCTAGAACGAGTCATGGAGTACACCATAAATAATGAAATTATATTTAAATAATTACATTACCAGATTTTTTTTCTATGTTCACTTACAATTACGGAATATATGAGAATATAAGAAAATAATTAATTACTACATCTACAATTGTTGTGAATGAATACAATATTATTATGGGAATTATGATTTTTTATTATAAATTATTAGAAAATTAATTTATAAATATTTAACTTGATACTATCTTTAATATGTGATATAATGAATATAGAAATGATGGTTTAGGTACTTGTATGATAATTATGGAAGATGGGTATATGGAAATGTAGTTTACTATAGTTTGGTTGTGAGATATATATATTTTTGTTTCATTGTTTTGTAAGAATCACATCCATGCATCAAGTGAATCTTAAAAACACTAGTTTCATGGGGGGGGGGGGGTTCCAAGACATATAGGTTGGATTGTATATGGATGGCTAACTACCCCCTCTCCCCCACTACAACATTGATAATATTAATATTCTTGGGTGTGAATGAATGTGATTTCCCATAAATGTTTATTGCGGAAAATTTGTTCTTTATTTATTGTAAATTAATATATTTTGGATATATTATCTAAATGTTTATTATTTGTCTATTATGTACAATGAATTTGAATTGAGGTATATTATATGACACACATGTTGTAGAAGCTTCTCGAAAAAATCTTGATTCTATATATAGGATGTGGATATGATGATATGTTTTATAATGTGCATGATATATATGTTTTTCACAAAATATTTCAAGAATGATTTTTATATAATTGATGGAATCACATTAAGTATAAATTTAGGGAATGAGAGAAGAAACCTAATGGGGAAGTTGTTGTGGGGTACCCATATATATACACACACGTGTGTGTGGGTGTGGGTGTGAATGCATGTTCTCAATATTCTTACTATAAATTTGTTTGTTATGTGGTGACTGACCCACGATTAGAATGGTAAAACAATAAAATACATATTATTTTGGAAATTCAATTACAATATTTTACTCACTTTGATTATGTGTGAACCGTTCACGTTTTTCACTAGAGGGTTCAAGGAGGATCCTAGTGTGTATACATGTTATGCTCCCCAATTAATATACAGTCATTAGGATATTAATGTTGATTGAGATAGATATTGATTTTTTTACGATTTTTTTAATAGATATTAGAGCCTATTGGCATATTATAAGGAGTATATCTTAATATATTTTTTTCATTCATATCTAGTTATGTATAAAATTAAATCATATATTGGTATCGATATTTTATTTAATATGAGGATGAGTTTTTGTGTTTTTATTTTTCATGTTACCTCTTACATCATAAATATCTTGGAACGAAATTCCTCTAATTTTGTTACGTCGATACCCATGGTGATAATTTCTTACCCATTTCCTATTAGAAGTGGGATTCGATGATTATTATCAGTATTCCTTCATTTTCAGTATATGGGTGGTCACTTTGGAGTTAGGGGATCAGGATTGGTGGTTTTTTTGTGGTGATTCCACTAAAACTATCTAAATATAATGATGATTTCCATGTATCAATTTCAAATAAATACATTCATGGTCATTTACATGTACTTAATTAAGAGGATATACAATTGTATCATGATATTTATTTTAAGGAAATACTTGTAGATATTTTGGATCATATAGAGAAATTAATAAGTAAAAGTATACCCACCTCGTTAATGATTGTTAGGGGTATTAAAAGGTTTAGTCATCTATAAGGGAACCTAAGGATATGATGAGGTAGAAATATATTTTGTTGTTAGTGATAGAGTATCTAGGGTGAAATTCTAATAAGGGGAGTAGAATGTAACATTCCATGATTTTAAAATAAATTTCTCTTTAATAAATTAAAGAACAATATCTCATTTAAATATAATAACCCTAAAATAAATAGAATAATTAATGTACAATAAAAATATGAGGGACGCAATTTGATATTTATATGAAAAATATTTTCAAAAAATATTTCTAATTCAATTAAAAAATTGTATTGATCCAAATGAATTTTTATAATTTATTTAATATATTGAAATCGTATTAATAAAATAATTATTAATTAAAAATTAATTAAAATAATTAAAATATTCAAAATTATTTCAATACACATATTAGAAATTCATTAATGGCTATCGATTTGATAAAAATTAAAATAAAATATTTTTTTGTCAAATGAGTTGATTTTCTAAAAGAGTTTCTTTTTTAAATTAAATTATTCTAACTCAAGAAATTAAATTATTCACTATTTACTACTTATTTCAACGATATATATATATATATATGTATAATATGATATAATATTTCAACAATTCTTAGTGGTTTTACTATACAAAGAGTGAGAATAAATTCATTGTTATTCATAAAATTGAATTTTATAAAATCATTTTTATTGTGTTTTTCTTTCTTTTTATAAAAAGGATTTCAAAAAAATATATAAATGAGATTTAGAAAAAATATTTATATATATATATATATATTTTGAAAAAATCATAACATATCTATGACATAAATTTATTTTTTCATCATTAAGAATAGAACCTATGGAAAAAAATATTTTTCACATAATGGTTAAATTTGTTAATGAAGTGATAAACAAAATATTTCATAAAAGAAATATTCTAAAAAGATTCCTAGTTCATATTTTATTAAATTAATTCATCTTTATCACATCACTTCTTCTAAATTTACTATATTTTTTTAAACTCTAAAATGATTTTTTATTTATTGTATTTTAATGTTCTTAATATTTATAAACTTTCCAACCACCTCACTAGAAAAAGGGAACCACCTATCAATATTGTTTCACACTCCATGATTCATTTCTCTCAAGAATGTTCATCCCAAATACTCTCCCAAATTATTCATTCATTACCTTGAGGTTCTTGTTATCCCAAAATACCCATCCAAGAATTATGAAGGTTCGTTTCAAAAGAGTATACACAATGAAGAGGTATCTGTTCTCATAAATGTTTTTCAAAATAATCATTTTAAAATCCCATTCCTATTAAATTATATCTATATTCTTATGATTTCATGAACACATTGATAGAAATAATATTTTTTATGTAAATTATATATCCATCTTATGTTTCCTTCCTATATATCTGTAAATTATAACACCACTCATGCTTACGTATGGACCACAACCTACATGAAGCGATGTGTTTTTTGATCATATCCTCTATAAAAGGATGATCTTATGGATGCATTTAATTAATATGTATGATATATATTAGATAATAAGGATTATTTTAATGAAAATATTATTTACCATTCTTTTATTTCGTTTAATGGATAATGTAATCATTACTCATATATGTGTATGAAAAACTATCTTAGTGATGTGATGTAATACATTTTCGACACAAAAATATATGAATTTTTATAAAATATAATATAATGAAATAGTAATACACCTATAATATATTTATTTTCTAGATATGGGGAAATACTAATCTAGGATTAGGGACATGAACTGTAGATCTGGAACATGCTGAGAAAAGGGATTACTTTTCCTTCAAACTTGATTTTAATAAAAAAATATTTATAATAGGAATTTTGAAACTATAATTGTTTTTTATATTTTAATAAAATTTTGAATATATTACTTGTATATTTGAATTTAAAATATAAACTTATTATACAATAATATAGGAAAATGTTTAAAGAATGTCATGAACTATGGTATGGGTTATTTCAGAAATCCTTGTTTTTATTAGAATTATTTATGATTGAATTATGTTTTAGGGAATAAAAATATACAAATCTTTTAAAAACCATCTATGTTATTATCCTTTGTTTATTTCAAGTTTTTTCATTGTTCATTTAAATCTCCACTCAATGGTACATAAAATTAACAAGGAAATGTTTTTACAAAACAAAAATGTTATCTCATCTTTAGTCAGTGAACATTTAATTCTATGTTAATATTATATAAATTGATCTCTAGAATGATATATTTAGTTATATGATGATTATTCAAATTTCATTTGAACCGTAATTTATGTTATTTTTTATGTATTAAAAATGAATCTTTGAATGTGTTCTAACCCTATTATTTTTTACTTTTTATGAAAATTTGAAATGAAAATTTGTCTTATAATTTACCAAATGAATGAAAATTTCTACCATCCTGATCATTCCTTTATTTGAATCATCTATCACATGTTTCAATTTTTTTTCAATTAAAATCATATTATCCTATAATTTTAATATTTAATTCCAATGTAAATGAATATTTTTCTCTTATTTTCAATGAATGTATAACATCTTCTTATAAACATATTTTTCCTCTATGTTAACATCACTTTATTTTTATTAATAATAACTAGTGATATAATTTAATAATAAAATCTAAGTTCATATATCTATTTTTTGGGTTAATTTTATTGGAAATAATTTATAATGATTTTTTATTTTTCCCTTAGTTTTTTATAACGGAGTGATGCATGATTCTATGATAATGGAATTATTTTATATTTTTATCATTTTTTCCCATTTATTATGATATTTTATTATTCATAAGATATGCTATCCTGGATAATTATAAATAAATTATAATCCCTCCCTATTGTGTCTTGTGTATTTATAAATATAATTTTTTTCTTCCATTTCTAATGATTTATTATATACAATTTATAGGGAATAAATTAAATAAGTTATAATAATGATATCAAAAAATTATTCTTATATTATGGTGGCATATAATAATGGATTTATATATCCATTGTTTACTATTATAGTGCATCTGACTAAAATGTTTTTTTGTTTTCCCTCTATATTTAATGAATATTTTTATGTGGGATAAATTTAATAAGGGTATAATGGGAAAATGAAATTTTGAAATACATATTGATGATATTTCTTGAAATGAGTTCATTATGTGTAAATAATCCAACGACAGTAATCATTTTTAGTTTTACAGGGTGAATTATTTTTCAATATATAAATATTTAATCAAAATCGAAGTAATATTTAAGTATTTTATTTATTGGATGAATAGATTCTATACTTGTACTACTAATGATATTTGATCATTTCCAAATATACAAATCCAAGATTAATTAAGGGGGGATATGTGAAAGATAATGGATAGATAAATTCATTATAAAAATTAAATGCCAAAAAAATCATATAGGGCTAAATTAATATAATCTAATTTAAAAGGAAATACATTCAGTTACATTTATCATTACATTTATTTTTGTAATATCATATTTAAAACAAAATTTACATTTTTCTAAGAATAACCTATCCTTTGTAGTCTAGTAAAAAATGTTAAGTTTATGTGTGCAGGTGAAATTCTTGGATCCCCTACAAATTAATATTTCTTCTTCAGAAAACCTTAGAGTCATCATCACATATAAAATATTATTTTCAAGGATGTAAGTTTTTATAAATATAATAGTAATTTATATAGTGAAAAAAATTTCAATGTCATATTCATTTTCTGTTATTATTTTGTTGAAAATTTATTACTAATATGATTTCAATTATTTACTTTGATTTATATAAATTTTCATTTTTAGAATAATTTTTATTTTTCATGTTAGGACTAAATTTTATGTCATTTTTAATATAGAGTAACTGTATTAGGATACATGTATATTACATCATCCTAGATTAATATTCATTACATTACAGAAATACATTCTTGGGGACCATAATAGTTTAGTGTCTTTGGAAAAACAGAAAAAAAATCTTCTATCCTGGTGAAACATCTTCATCATCTCACATAAATATATACACCTTTGGTATATATACGTAAAAACCATTCTTCATAACCCATAGAAAGGAAATATAACAAATGGTTGATCTCAATTTCTCAACATTAGTTTATAAGGGAGATATGAAACCTTAATTAGGAGAATAAGGATAAGATAACATGATCATGAAAATAAAAGATCATACCCTGCATATCAAATATCAAATACCAGAATCATGTCATAAAGCATGGATCTTAATAATGCGTGAATCATAAGTGAGTAACGAACATAATAGAAAAAATTATAACATGGGAATAAAACATGGAACTGTGGTAGACAAATAAGAATATATAATGATTTCCATGGTTTTCAAGGAAATGTTATTAAGACTATATTAGTGGAAAAATATATTTATTGAACCGGGTTTACACCACATTCAATTCAGGTGTTACTAAACCGAGTTCACCCCTCGTTCCATCCCTTTGTTATTGAACCGAGTTCAGTACCAATTCCAACCCTTTATTACTAAACCTAGTTTATTTCTCATTCTATCAATGTATATCTCATGTGATATAAATATTTACCTAATGATTTGGGGGGATATATATGCCCCACCAATATCTTAATGAAATTATAAATAAATGTTCCAAATATTTATAAACAATATTACAATAACCCTTGAAATGAAATGGGTATCATAAACTTTTTATCAAATCTTAACATATTGAAAAAGATACAAGTTTCATAATCATTTCATAGAAACCATAAATTGTGAATGATAATAGGATTTCATAAACACAAAACCATTGAAAGCGAAATAGGTTTGATAAAAACTATAACATTAATCATAACCCATTCACTAAAATAATATTAGTGTAAATTTTAGATCATTTTCTATAAGGGAATGTGTGAAATTAAATGATGCCATCTTAGATTGAAAATAATATTGAAATATCATTCAAAAAAATATCTTCATTAAAATATCCTTTCATCTTTGAAAAATTATTTATAAATAATAAAATCATTTGAAAATAATTTTCATAAATGATACATTGAAAATTTATAAATAATAATTTAAATCACTTTGAAAAATACTTTTTCCTTGAAAAAATATAAAATAAGCATAAAAAAATGTAAAAAAAATTCTTTGACAAGACATTGAATAATTATAAGGGAATATTTAAAATGTTTTGAAACCCATTTATTTTAAAATACATTGAAAACTTATACATAATGTTTTAAAATGATTTCTAAACCGTTTTAAATAGAAAAATATAAAAGAGGCTTTAAAATGATTTGAGTGTCATTTCTCTAAAAGTGATTTGAAAACTAATCATGGCTACTTTAGAATTTTTTCAAAACCATTTTACATGAAAACATATGAATGAATCTAGAAATATTTTTAAAAACAATTTCTTTAAAAATATAGTTAAAACATATAAATAATGATTGAAAAAATTTTAAAGACAATTTTCCTTAGAAACATAAAAATTTTGGTTAAAAAAAATTTGAAATCAATTTTCAATGAAGTTACTTTTAAAAAAAATATATCAATTTAAAATTTTAGAAATTAAAAGGAAGCTTCAATGAAATAATGATGGGTAAATCCATATATGTCACACGATGTAAAAAACATTTACTTTAAATGGTAAATGGGTTACAAAATTTATTGGGAAAGTGAAAATAATATTCCACTGAAGAGTTTGGTAAAAGAAAAAAAGTGTAAAAAAATTTAATGATTAACTGATAATGATACATTATTATTGTATAAACTTTTCAGAAAATAATTTTATTGAGGAAGATAGATTTTTTTGCAAAATAGAGGGTAATTTTAGGCTTCCTTAAAAGAAAGTTATTAAATATATTATAAAAAATAAACTGGAATAAATTGTAACAATTGATGAATAAATCATTAATAAACCTAGTATAATAAACATGATAAATAATCATGAGATATGTATCATAAAATTTAATCAAAGGAATCATAAAGTGAAACAAACTTGAAAAGAAAAAATATTGTCTCAAAATAAACACTTATAAATTGGTAACATGGGATAATAATATCCATGAAATAAAAGTAAATTACATGAGGCATAAAATATCCATAAAAAAATTAAATTTATGATATAACATTTAAAATAAAAGTAAATACACCTCGAAAGATAATTTAGGTGCTTATCAAAACATGAGTCTCAAAGTAGGTAAATTGAGGAAAAACTATTACACCAATTTGGAATCTTTTGAAACTTATACCCCATGAAAGAAATATCAAAAAATTGATATGTGAATACCCATAAATATTTTTATATGTTATATATAATAAAATAATGGGTAGTAGATACATCAAATAAAAGGTATGAGTGGGAAACGTTTCATGTATATCACAGAAACACAATGTGTGATAGAATCCCCTTACGTTCTATCTTGAATATTTTATTAATCATTTAAACAACCTATATAATAAATATAAATTTGTTATACATATATTAAATAACAATATTATTATATCTAATAACATATATGGTTTTATTATGACTTTATATCAACTATTTTTTAATAATGTTATGTTAAGATCTCACTTCAGGTAGTATTCACTGTATTCATCATATGTGTCTTACATTGTCATATTTTTTTGTCCTTATACTTATATCTGGATTCCCAATAGTAAACTGTGATACATATATAATTTATCTACAGTATATTATTATTATAATAATCTATATAATATATAAGTATGAAATGGAATACACCATGCTTGGGGACGGTAGGTCGAACGTATAAATGAACACTGTTTCTGCATAAATTTTGCATTAAAATTATGTATATAATAGAAAAAGAAATATATATATATATATATATATATATATTAAATTATATTTAATAACTCATATATATCCCATATATTCACAAAAACCATCCTTAATAAAATCCACATAAAGTATGACAGAATCATGTTGCTTTGAGGGGACAGTAGTCCACAATTCCTCAAACGAAATTTTCATAATAAAACCAAAGTGAAAATAAAAAAATTATGTGTCTTTAAAGGAATAAAAAATCATAAATAAATAAAAAATATATTATATAACACATATAAAATTATTTTTCATCATAATTTTGACCATGATGTGTGGTATGGAAAATTGAACTGTAATATTTAGTGAGGATGTAGTTTGACGTACACAAAAATAGTATGTTCATTACACATTAGATGACAGTGTGTATAATTTTATGTCAAATAATTAGAATAAAAACATCCTAGTATATTTATGATACTTTTTATTATATAATTATATAATAAAGGCATAAGAGTGGATGAAAAAGGAAAATAAAATAAAGGACCTGAGAAATAACATTAACTCTTAATCGGGTAACTCATCTTGGTTTTTGCAAAAAAGATTTGTTGGATTTCCTTATACAAAAGGGAAGTATTATAGTAATTATTTAGGTTTGTTGAAATTTTATTGGGTACAACTTGGAAAAAACATACTAGTTTTATAGTTATGAGGTTGTGGTAGAGCTGGTGGCCTTTTATTTGGAAGGAAAAGGGCTCACATGGAATTTGTTAAAACAAGTTAGGTGTACACATAATCTTAACTAAAAATCATACCAAGCCAAAAAAAATGATTATCTTAAGTTTTGTGGACAAATTATTTCCCGGAAATGGGTTTTGGAATAGTGTCTATGTAATTTGGTCCCCTAATATTAATCTTTAGTCCCAAATTAAGTTTAATTTTACCTTAATCGATGTGATTAATTTTAATCGATTTTATTAACATTTTATTAAAATAATAAGTTGATATTATTTGACTATAAATATTAAACTGATTAAAACCATGTATGATGGTTTTATATATTCATTTCATAGAAGAATAAAACATAATATTAATTCTAATCTCATATATTGGAAGAAATAATCGGGTTTTTAAGTAGAAAGAAGTTCAAAAGTTTGCTACATTTTTTATATTCAATTTCAAGGTGAAATTGATTATAGCGATATATATTATATATTTATATGTATAATTTATCTAATGTGACCTTAATAAAATTTAAAATATAATTTATCATTAATAAATATTTAAAGGAAAAGGTAGTTTATAACTATGAAACTATATTTTTTTATTCATAAAAAATGATGTTTATTAGAAAAATCCAAAATAATCACAACAGACTAATTTATGCACAATATATTCAAATATAGAATTTATTTTAACAAATTAAATTAATTTTTTTTATAATTAATTTTATTATGTTTCTCATAAGAAACTTAATTGTAGTTCTTATAATTTTTAAACATACAATGGCATTAAAATAAATTATATATTTCATTATCAATATAATTTATGTCTATGAGAACATTATAAAAAATATTTGAAATGTAGTTATTAATATTAACATCACTAAGAATTATAGCTAGGTTATAGTTTTAGGATTTACATAAAACATTATAAATTGATTCTCCATAAAAACATAGTGTTGCATGTAACATATGCCATGTTAGTGTTACATGGAGTGCAAACCAAGTAAGTATTCCATGTAGTGTAAGCCATGTCGGTATTTCATGTTGAGCTAGAAAAGTAGGTTTTCAGTGAAATGAGTGTTTATCTTTGTTTTTTAATATATATATATATATAACTATTCATAGGGTCATGTGAAGTGAAAAATATCAATAAATTATTTAATTTCAAAAATAAAAATTCACAAAATCTAAGACTGTCAAATTATTCTCCCATTAAAAATAAATTCTACCGTGAAAATTTTATGTGTTATCAGGGGTTTAATAATTTCATGTTTCATTCATAGGATCCCAAATAATAAAAATTAATACAAAAAAACCCCTTAAGTGGAATAGTTGGGACCATAATGGTTACCCAATGTAAAATATAACTGGGTTTCTACATCAAATAACATAGGTTGTGAGTTATGATTTGACCTAGATAAAAAGAGTAAATATTTATAGTGACTGAATGAGGTAATAAATCAAAAAAAATTTGAATGATTAAAGAAAAGTTTATTGCCTCAAATTCATAAATCCTTGATGATTTAAAAGTCCATCGGTTCAGTAATATTATGTTATTTGGATATCAAATTTTTTATCATTATTCCAATATTGTGTAATTATTTTTTGAAAAAGAATATAGAGAAATATACTAAATTGATATATTTATATAAACAAGATTTATTTCATCAATTATAATTTTTTTCAATTTTTATTTCATCCATTACATTGTGTAATGGGTGTCTTAACGTGAACATACATTCCCGAAGTGCTAAAATACACAATTAGTAGATCTTACAGCTCATAAAAGAATGAAATGTGTTACTATTTATCTTGAACTATTCTTAAAAATCAATATGGTTAACACATTAATCTCTAAAAAAAATGTAACACTATTGTATAATTAGAAATAATTATTCGTCATAAATAATTATACATTAACTAGGGAATCGTGTAGGCCAGTAGTAGGCTTGAATCCCTTATTGTCCTTTGGTCATGTGTTCAAGACCTATGACCCTTCCAAACATGGTCGGTTGACATCTGACATAGATTACATCCTTTTATAAAAAACTATTAATATAATTTACAAAATATTATTGGCATCTCCAAAATAAAGCTAATGACTAAATATCCTTTTAAAAAAGGTTTTCAATATTACCTCAGTACATAAATAATTCCTTGGCAGAATAACATAATCAATTCATGAATGAATAACTTTATAACCCTTCTTGGAGATGAAATCAGAAACCATATAAATAACTGTAGAGACCCGAAGCTTAACGTACATGAACATTACATTACTTTTGCGGAATACTTAGTATATAAAAAAACACACACACAAGGATCATAATAGTTTTGTGTCTTTGGAAGCTCGGAATGTAATCTTCTAATCGTGGTGAAAGATCTTCAATATCTCCCATAAAGATCTCCCCTTTTTTTACCTAAATCCTTTCTTTATATCCTGGGGAAAAGAAAACAAAAAAGGGTGAGCTCAAATGCTCAGTAAGGGTAAACAAAATAAAAATCAATCACATCATATTCATAAGAACATAACTTTTGAAATCGTAACCTGAAAAAGATAGCATAATTTCATAACATGGGATAAATCATGGCAGTGAAATGTAATCACAATAATCATAAAATAAAAAATGAAACTTTGTGGCATAAACACATAATCATATAGAATCATTTCTTGTTAGTCAAGACTCATTGCCAAGACTATCTTAGTGGACAAAGTCCCTTTCTGAACCGAGTCACCCTCGTTCCAGTCCTGTTTCACTGAACCGGTATAACCTACCGTTCCAGCCATGTCTATCTCATGAGATATAAAATCTTTACCCAATGCATTGGAGGGATATATAGGTACCACCCATCTCATAATGAAAACATTCTTATGTGTGCCACAAAATCAGAAAACCATATATCATAGCATAACCCATGTAATAAAAATGAGAATCTTAAACATCGTGACATCATAAAACCATTCATATAAGATAAAGGAATTCATAAACATAATTCCATCACAACATATTCAAATCAATGTAAAAATATGGATAGAAACAGAATCCTTTATTATCTTAGATGGAAAATAATTTTGATAAAACACTTGAATTGAAATCTTGAGGAAAATATCCTTTCTTCTTCAAAATCAATTTGTTTTCACAAAACATCATGCAATTTTAAAAGAAAGAGATTTTATTGAAAATAGTCATGAAATATTTTGAAGGAATCTTCATGAAAATAAGGCTTTATAAAACCTTAAAAATCCATTCGTTCCGTATAAGTAAAAAAAACATTCTTCGTACTTTTGTCGGAAAAGTCAAAAAGTACCTCGTACGAAAAAAGAAAAAAGATTCCTTTCATATCTTTTACTAAAAACTCACCGAAGGGTAAAATTGGATTTAAACTATTGTATGTGGATAAAAATAATATTAAATATTGAGGAAACATGGATGTGGATGATAAAATACACCCCAGTAAATTACAAGGTATAAACAATCTTGGAGAGAAATGAGATTGTGATATTTCCCTTACCTTAGGTCCGATTTGCTTCGTAAGTGTCCGAACCTCCTGTATAATGATTTAAATAATGTCATTGACTTATTACAGAATCATATTCATTGTTATGATATCATATATGGTTCACTTATGACATTATTTTACCCGTTCTTTTGTAAATTCCATGTTAAAGAGCGTTTTGGGTAAAATTGTTTCATTTGTCGTCCGTGTTTTGACTTGTAATTATTCATATGATTACTTAGATCATGATTACTTAATTCCAGAATATAAAACATGATTTATTTATATATATATATATATTCATAATATAAATATATATAATAAATCAGTAAATGGAAAGAAATACACCGTTCATGGAGATGGTAGTCCGTACGTACGCATGAACGCTGTTTTCGTTTACTTATTGAATTGAATGGAATTAAGTAGATGAAATTCATATAAATATAAATAAATCCAGTATCATTATTATGTCATATATTTCATTAGTACTTATTATATATACTTTATAATCATTCATGAATGGTTAATCATTGAGAATGAATCTCATCGCGTCGTGGAGACGGTAGTCCGTACGTACGCACGAGCGATGATATCGTTCCCGGGGTCGTGGAATTGTGTTGATGTTTTTTTATAATATTTCATTATCAATATCACTTTATAATAATCATATATAGTTACTCATTACACCATTATACCCATCCAATTAAGGTGGTGGCGGAAAATAGATTACACTACGGCATGGAGACGGTATTCCGTACGTACGCGCGCGCGATGATTTCCTTTTTCCGTAGGATGGATAGAAGGTTAATTAGAGTTGTTTAATATTTATAATAACATATAAGTATATAAGAAATACTGATGTTATTACTTTATCATGAAACAACTAAATAAGAAGAAGTTGAAGAAGAAAGAAGTTGAAAAGATCGGTAATGGATATTACCTCTTCTTTGGAACGCCTCTTTGAATCCTCCACTTAGGAAACAAATAATGGTCTTTTAAGAAGACAAGGACCTATAGGATTATTATAGGGAAGTGGAGAAGAGATTTTGGCAGGGTTTGGACGAGCTTGAGTGCTCAAATTGGTGTGAGGAGGAGGGGAAGGAGGTGCCCTTTTATAATGGAGGAGAGGGGCACCTTAGGAATATCTCAAAATATTATTTTATATTAAAGTCAAAATCGGTTTATAATGGTTCCAAAGGGTCTTAATTCGAATAAAAAGTGGGGATGGGTCGAAATAATATCAACCAATAGGATTTAGACAAGTTTAGGTTATTATTTTTACCTTATCAATTAGATTTAACTCTAAGTTAAATAATTTAACTTTTACCGTGTCTTTTTGTTTTCTTACACTATATGGTTAATACACCTACTATAACATGCCAAACGAACCCCAAATTGTTTATTATTAATATCTATATCCTTATATAAGTAATTTGGTCGAACCTTAGATTTTTAGGAATAAAATAACAATTAATAATATAATATTTGATTTAAAAACTATTTTGTGTCAATTTTGACGCTATTTGATAGATGATTTTTGTGTATGTCATAACAGAATTATATTTTCGAACCAAGTTGATTATGTCAACACTAATATATCATAGTAACCTTGAAAATTAGTTGGATTCATAAAAAGTCTCAAATTACATTTATTTTGGTGTTTATAACATCAATTATGTCAATATTTCATTAATAAGATAATTACTGCATCATCATTGTGTCATAAATAAATTAAATTATTTAATGTCTAAAAATTATAAATAAAATACCATTATGTATTAAATCTTTTTATCTTTATAATGAATATTTATAGTCGAGTTTATCTTATATATAACCCCATATTAAAAATAATTTACTTATTAAACTTTGATTTTAACTATTTTAACCCTTCTTTAAATAAATTAATAATAAATGTCCTAATCTAATCCATGTGGGCCTAAATGATAATATTTTACACTTAAGGTTGTTTTTGGTCGAGATACACTTGTCCAATAGGATTAGGACATGTTTTAGGGTAATATTAATATCATTTGTACCCTTAATTACCCTATTTACTTTTAACCGTGGTAAATAAAAGTAAAAAGTTACTATTCACCAAAAATTATTTTCATCTCATTGAACCACATTTTACTTACTGACATCAACCGTGTCTCTCGGATTTTTGAAATTCCATTCACAGAAGCGGTAAAATTAAGATTTATGAAAAAATTATTTTTTTTAACTACCACATAGTAGTTTCACTATTTATTAAAAATTGAAGTTTTTCAGAAAAATTCCAAAATTTCACCCTAATCTATAATTGATATTCCGAATTCAAAAATTATTTCTATTTTATAAAATTCCCAACATATAAGTTGCATTAATTAATTTTATAATTAATTTCCGCTGTCACAACAAATAGCGTGTTTTTAAGAGATAATAACTATCAAAAGATTAACACTTGTTTATGTCTGGTGTAAATGTGAAATTACATCCAATGACCAACATTGTATTGAATTGTAAAAATATATTCTAAATATACCTTAAAACCACTTAAATTAATAATTTATCACTATTAATTATTTTGATTAAAAAAGGTAATTTTAATTAAAATTTAGTAATTTTCACTATTCATCAGAAAATAAAAGTTATCTGAAAAGTACCAAAATTTCACTCTAAGCTAATTTAGATATTATGAATCCAAAAATGAATTCCATTTTGAAAAATAAAATTACAAAATTTCAAAAAGTGGTTATTACTATTCATAACGGCTAGTTTTAATAATATTTTAAGAGCGTATTGTTGTTTAGTGAAACTCGTTATTGCGTACTACACACGCTATCGAGGAAGGTCGTGATTGCGTGTAATGCAAGGAAAATCAAGGATGTGTGTTGTGCAAGCTCCTTTTGGTGTAGCGTACAACACAAGACATTAGTGAAATTAAAAATAATATTTTTCATAAAATATCGGGGTGTTACATTCTACCCCCCTTAAAATGAATTTCACCCTCGAAATTCGTCGGGGTTATAAATGGTTTACTATTCAAAAGTTTCTTTAATTGAATCCCACATCGTAAAAAGGAATACCAAAACCAATCCTTAAAAACGAAAGTATGAAACGTAACGGTTACCCAAATAAACTAATCGCTGGGTTTCCACATAGGTAAAAATATGGATATGGAAGAGAAATCTAACCATCATGTTCTGGTGGAGAGTGGTAGAGAACATGGCTATGGAAAAGCCAGAAATCACAAAGCCATAAATTTGTGACGATCTAGGGTACCATCTGATTCATCGGATATAAGGGCACTAGGACAACATTTTTGGTTTTCAAGATCGTTTCCCTAAAGTTGAAGAGTTTGAATTAGAATAAATACTTACTTTATTTTGGTACAATCTCACTGTTGTTCATGCCTTGAACAATTTATACTTCATCTCTTAAATAAATGATGTTGAATTTGTTATTCATGAAGTGTTAGCAGATCATGTGATAGAATGACGGGTCATTCCATCTATCTCAAAAGGTTAGCAAAATTTATATACATAAGTCGATCTATAGTGAGATTAATCATATATGGTTCCTAAAAGGGACTTATACTTCATATATCATACTGCTTAATATAATAAAACTAGTTTCTACTAAATAGGGACTTCCTATAGGCCAGTGGTAGGCGATAAAGGCCTGTCGCACTTTGGTTGTGGGTTCGATTCCCACAGCCTTGTACGAAGCGATGGGCTGTCGCCCGTCCTGCAGGTTGTCCTTTTTTCTAAAACTAAATTACTATAACATCCCAACAATAATATCGAAAAAAACTTCTATCCTTAAACAATACTCACTTATGTCCAACATAATCATTTTCAATCTTTAGGCTTATCCATAATACTGCAGTCCACTCTCATAACATAGTGAAAACGATTACCAGATATTTAACACCATCGTCGATCCCCATATATCATAAGATATGTTTTGTTGGTCACATTCCAAACATGCAAAGGCCTTAATAATGTATTCTCTTGAATACCCATCGAACCTTAGTGAAAACATGAATGCAGTTAAAAGTTATCATTTTCCACATACCAAAATCCTCAGAATTCTATATACTCAAACCATGATATCACTTAGTCCTTATATCAATCATGAGCTCATGAATACTGTTAAACATTTCATTTCCTCGTTTTCCCTTAATTATGCGCATATCATCTTGTTTCCAAAAATATCTCAATCACTTTGAATACCACATTAGACCAATACATAAATATTCCAATACTCCATGATACAATATTATTTTGGAATCCCATTACATAAACACTTAATCATTCCACCACATCATTGTCATATTCATCATCGCTAATAGTGATCGCATGTGACTTCCCTTTGTCCTTTGCCTTCAGTGGTTGCTCATGTTGATCATCACTAACCCTTGGATTAGGGCATTTATTAGCATAATTCCCCATTTCCTTGCACTTGAAGCATTTAAGTGTTGGTGGTGTGTTCTCTACAGTGTTTGCTTTATTCACATCATTAGAAGCCCTTTTTCCATTACTTCGACACTCAGCTGCTCGATGACCTTCTTTTCCACACTTAAAACATTTTCGAGTCCCTTTAAGACAATCTCCACCATGCATCTTTCCACACTTTGAGCATAAGGAAACATTCATTTTCTTTTCACCATTATTCTGAGATTTCTCCTTGAACTCCATCTTTCGTTTCTTGTCAAAACCATGAGATGGATATGTAACAACAACATCCATTTCTACCTTGATAGCACAACGCACAATTTCTTCATAGCTACTAAAGTATCTTATAGCTAATGCCCTTCGAAGACTTCGTTTTAAGCCACTGAAAAATCGATCAACTTTACTTTTAGGTTGGATGATAATACCCGAAGCGTACCTTGCAAGTCTTGTAAAATTTGCTTCATAGGTACCAACAGATTCATCATCCCTTTGCTTCAGTTCAAGAAACTCTTTCTCCATCTTTGTTCGAAGAATACGAGGGAAGTACTTACTGAAAAACAAGTTCTTGAACTCGTCCCATTCCATGGACTCAATTTCATCTTTTTGCCTCGTATTCTTTAGAAGATTCCACCATTGATCAGCTTCACCTTCCAAACGATATAATGCTAAGATGACTTTATCATGTTCAGAACATTGAAGAACTGAAAATATCTTTTCAGTGGTACTGATTCATTGTTCAGTAACAAGTGGATCAGAAGACCCACTGAAAGAAGCTGGACGTTGCCTCATGAAGGACTCAATAGAATATTGTTCCCTTCTCTGCTCATTTGGAAGTCCAGAATGATTCATATCTTGTGTAAGTATAGCAATAAGATTTTTCACTCCATCTCCCATAACATTTGTTTGTTCAGGAGGACAATCATTGCATTGTCCATTGCATTGATCAACACGGTTCCTTCGGGTTCCAGCCATCATCTAAAACCCAAAAAGAATAGTGTGAGAGGCAAAAATCATGCTAGGGAAAACAACATTATAAAGGGGGAGTATCCTCAATATCTAACTTCTTAGGTTAAATTCTATGATCGTTACCATAGTTCTAGGACTGTATCTTATACGTATACTTATCCTTAGGGAAATCCCTAGACATACCTTAGAAATATCTCTAGGGATCTGACTAATGTTTTGGCATCCTACTTTCCAAAGGTTGACTAAACCTTTTCTCTGATACCAACTGTAGAGACCTGAAACTTAACGTACATGAACAATACATTACTTTTGCGGAATACTTAGTACATAAAAAAACACACACACAAGGATCGTAATAGTTTAGTGTCTTTGGAAACTCGGAACGTAATCTTCTAATCGTGGTGAAAGATCTTCAATATCTCCCATAAAGGTCTTCCCTTTTTTTAACTAAAACTTTTCTTTATATCCTGGGGAAAAGAAAACATAAAAGGGTGAGCTCAAATGCTCATTAAGGGTAAACAAAAGAAAAATCAATCACATCATATTAATAAGAACATAACTTTTAGAAATCTTAACCTGCAAAAGAGAGCATAATTTCATAACATGGGATAAATCATGGCAGTGAAATGTAATCACAATAATCATAACTTAAAACATGAAACTTTGTGGCATACACACATAATCATAGAGAATCATTTCCTGTTAGTCAAGACTCATTGCCAAGACTATCTTAGTGTACAAAGTCCCTTTTTGAACCGAGTCACCCTTGTTCCAGTCATGTTTCACTGAACCGGTATAACCTACTGTTCCAAACATGTCTATCTCATTAGAAATAAAATCTTTACCCAATGCATTGGAGGGAGATATAGGTCCCACCCATCTCCTAATGAAACCATTCTTATGTGTTCCACAAAATCAGAAAACCATACATCATAGCATAACCCATGTAATAAAAATGGGAATCTTAAACATCGTGACATCATAAAACCATTCATATAAGATAAAGGAATTCATAAACATAATTCCATCACAACATTGTCAAATCAATGTAAAAATATGGATAGAAACATAATCCTTTATTATCTTAGATGGAAAATAATTTTGATAAAACACTTGAATTGAATTCTTGTGGAAAATATCATCTCTTCTTCAAAATCAATTTCTTTTCACAAAACATCATCCAATTTTAAAAGAAAGAGATTTTATTGAAAATAGTCATGAAATCTTTTGTAGGAAGATTCATGAAAATAAGGCTTTATAAAACCATAAAAATCCATTCGTGCCGTATAAGTTAAAAAACATTCTTCGTACTTCTGTCGGAAAAGTAAAAAAGTACCTCGTACGAAAAACGACAAAAGATTCCTTTCATATTTTCACTAAAAACTCACCGAAGGGTAAAATTGGATTTAAAAAATTGTAGGTGGATAAAAATAATATTACATATTGAGGAAACATGTATGTGGATGATAAAATACACCCTAGTAAATTACAGGGTATAAACAATCTCGGATAGAAATGAGATTGTGATATTTCCCTTACCTTAGGTCCGATTTGCTTCGTAAGTGTCCGAACCTCCTGTATAATGATTTAAATAATGTCATTGACTTATTACAGAATCATATTCATTGTTATGATATCATATATGGTTCACTTATGACATTATATTACCCGTTCTTTTGTAAATTCCATGTTAAAGAGTGTTTGGGTAAAATTGTTTCATTTGTCGTCCGTGTTTTGAATTGTAATTATTCATATGATTACTTAGATCATGATTACTTAATTACAGAATATAAAACATGATATATATATATATATATATATATTCATAATATACATATATATAATAAATCAGTAAATGGAAAAAAATACACCGTTCATGGAGATGGTAGTCTGTACGTACGCATGAACGCTGTTTTCGTTTCCTTATTGAATTGAATGGAATTAAGTAGATGACATACATATAAATAAAAATAAATCCAGTATCATTATTATTTCATATATTTCATTAGTACTTATTATATATTCTTTATAATCATTCATGAATGGTTAATCATTGAGAATGAATCTCATCGCGTCGTGGAGACGGTAGTCCGTACGTACGCACAAGCGATGATATCGTTCCCATGGTCGTGGAATTGTGTTGAAGTGTTTGTATACTATTTCAGTATCAATATAACTTTATAATAATCATATATAGTTACTCATTACACCATTATACCCATCCAATTAAGGTGGTGGCGGAAAATAGATTACACCACGGCGTGGAGACGGTATTCCGTACGTACGCACGCACGGTGATTTCCTTTTTCCGTAGGACGGATAGAAGGTTATTTAGCATTTTCTCATATTTATAATAACATATCAGTATATAAGAAATACTGATGTTATTAATTTATCATGAAACAACGAAAGAAGAAGAAGATTAAGAAGAAAGAAGTTGAAAAGATCGGTAATTGATATTACCTCTTCTTTGGAACACCTCTTTGAATCCTCCACTTAGGAAACAAAGATTGGTCTTTAAAGAAGACCAGGAACTCTAGTATTATTCTAGTGAAGTGGAGAAGAGATATTGGCAGGGGTTGGCCGAGATTTAATGCTCAAATTGGTGTGAGGAGGAGGGGAAGGAGGTTCCCTTTTATAATGGAGGAGAGGGGCACCTTAGGAATATCTCAAAATATTATTTTATATTAAAGTCAAAATCAGTTTATAATGGTTCCACAGGGTCTTATTTCGAAGCTAAAGTGGGGATGGGTCAAAATCCTATCAACCAATAGGATTTAGACATGTTTAGGTTATTATTTTAACCTTATCAATTAGATTTAACTCTAAGTTAAATAATTTAACTTTTACCGTGTATTTTTGTTTTCTTACACTATATGGTTTATAGAATTACTATAACATGCCAAAAGAACCCCAAATTGTTTATTATTAATATATATATCCTTATCTAAGTCATTTGGCCGAACCTTAGATTTTTAGGAATAAAATAAAAATTAATAATATAATATTTGATTTAAAAACTATTTTGTGTCAATTTTGACACTATTTGATATATGATTTTTGTGAAAGTCAAGACAGAATTATATGTTCGAAAAAAGTTGATTAAATCAATACAAATATATCACAGTAACCTAGAAAATTAGTTGGATTCATAAAAAGTCTCAAATTACATTTATTTTGGTGTTTATAACATCAATTATGTCAATATTTCATTAATAAGATAATTACTGCATCATCCTTGTGTCATAAATAAATTACATTATTTAATGTCTAAAAATTATAAATAAAATACCATCATGTAGGAAAGATTTTTATATTTCTAATTAATATTTATATTCTAATCTATCTTATGTATAACCCCATATTAAAAATGATTTACTTATTAAACTTTGATTTTAACTATTTTAACCCTTCTTTAAATAAATTAATAATAAATGTCCTAATCTAATCCAAGTGAGCCTAAATGATAATAGATTACACTTAAGGTTGTTTTTGGCTGAGATAAACTTGTCCAATAGGATTAGGACATGTGTTAGGGTAATATTAATATCATTTGTACCCTTAATTACCCTATTTACTTTTAACCGTGGTAAATAAAAGTAAAAAGTTAATATTCACCAAAAATTATTTTCATCTCATTGAACCACATTTTACTTACTGACATCAACTCTGTATCTCGGATTTTTGAAATTCCATTCACAGAAGCGGTAAAATTAAGATTTATGAAAAAATTATTTCTTTTAACTACCACTTAGTAGTTTCACTATTCATTACAAAATTGAAGTTTTTCAGAAAAATGCCAAAATTTCACCCTAAGATATAATTGATATTCTGAATTCAAAAATGATTTCTATTTTAAAAAATTCCCAACATATAAGTTTCATTAATTAATTTTATAATTAATTTCCGCTGTCACAACAAATAGCGTGTTTTTAAGAGATAATAACTATCAAAAGATTAACATTTGTTTATGTCTGGTGTAAATGTGAAATTACATCCAATGACCAACATTGTATTGCATTGTAAAAATATATTCTAAATATACCTTAAAACCACTCAAATTTATAATTTATAACTATTAATTATTTCAATTAAAAATTTTGTTTTTAATTAAAATTTAGTAATTTTCACTATTCAACAGAAAATAAAAGTTATCCGAAAAGTACCAAAATTTCACTCTAAGCTAATTTCGATATTATGAATCCAAAAATGAATTCCATTTTGAAAAATAAAATTACAAAATTTCAAAAAGTGGTTATTACTATTCATAACGGCTAGTTTTAATAATATTTTAATAGCGTATTGTTGTTTAGTGAAACTCATTATTGCGTACTACACACGCTATCGAGGAAGGTCGTGATTGCGTGTAATGAAAGGCAAATCATGGATGCGTGTTGTGCAAGCTCCTTTTGGTGTAGCGTACAACACAAGACATTAGTGAAATTAAAAATAATATTTTTCATAAAATATCGGGGTGTTACAATAACATTTTGAAACTATCTTAACATTTATCCCACATATATCACAATATTGATCATGGTTTTCATATTCCAAACATGTGAATACTGTCATGGTAAATTCCCATAGAACATGGAGACCAACTAAATAACTATAAATCCGTTAAGAAAACAAGAATTATTTCTTATTCCATTTATTAATGGACATATTTTATAAATATGAGATGTTTTAATCTTCATTGATGAAATCATGATCTAATTTTCAATAATTACTCAATTTGTTCCAAGTTAATCATTGCCATCCATTTTGGTAATTCTTAAATGAATTATCATTACATAAGGAATGTATTCAGGGTTACCTACCAATGATGACATACCTGAGGGATAAAGGATCCTTCATTGCATAAGAATGACTCAGGATCAATTCCTAGCAAGCCCCCATTTTGGATTAATGATGTGGTAGTGATGCAAAAATAACATAGGAAGGCAATGACACATTAATGACATAGGGGAGCAGTGACGTAGGCATGATGGAGGTTAGGTGATGTAGGAAAGATGATGCATGCATGATGATGTAATGGGATATCAAGACATTGTATGGGCTTTAGGACCTCTATGACATTGTGCCATGTAATTAATAAATAAGGCCTTATGGGTGGGTTATCCTTATAGGTAGGGGGCTATGGGCTGCCTTTCCGACCCATTTTGGGTGTGTTTGTTTCAATGTAATTGTGCCTCCAAGAATCTAGTTTATTTATTAAGGGTTACCTTCCCTTAGTCAAAATATCACATTTCATTAAACAACATCTCAAGTCCATCAGGAACATTCTCCGTGAACGAAAAAATACTGAGAAAAACATTTAATTAGAATAGACCTTGTATATTTCATCATTCATATGACATAATTTTTTGTTCAAAAAACATAAAAACATTGATTATTACACTTAAGCCTTAAGATATTAACAAGGATACCTTATCCAATTACACAATACATTTTTCTATTCACATTTCATTTGTAGTCTCTCCATCCCCAATAAAGTAACCATTACTCACACACCTTGCCAGTTCCCTTCAGGATCTTCTATCTTGGGACATTACGTTTCATAATGTCCATTTACACTAAACCTAAAACACTCAATCATCAATGATGTCTTGGGGATGAAATCATTTTCATCCATTTCGTTGACCAAACTCTTCATTTTTTCCTTTCATTCACTTACTTTTTGTTCTTGTTTTTAATAGTAAAAAAATCATCATATTCTTATAAGACATTCACATAAGTGACTTTCCACTTTATTGACAGAAAGGAAATTGGATATTATTTCTTCCATGGCCTCAATTACCCATATTTTCAGTGAACTCCCTTTTCACATCCATGTTGAGTTTAAGGGATAGGTAAGGTGTATATTAGTAATCATATTCTGTGAAAATTGATTAGGCGTGATCAGAACATATTTCACTCCTGTGATTATCCCACTTGACTACTCATCAAAAAATTATCTATCACATTCAGTGTTAATTCAGTTCCTTCTAGTTCCAGCAATTGGCAAAAACTAGAAGCACAGTGTGATCATTAATTATCATAGTATAAAACCACATATTCATGGAAATAATTACATATAGGATGTATAAATAATGACACATTCCTTAATCAATGAAATTATAGTTTCATCCTAGGTTATTCATATCCAACATACCTATAAATAATTCCTTATGGATTAGGATATGTATTTGGATTCCCAACACATATATCCTGAGAATTTAAAACCCATCATGCAAAAATTCATGCAGTCATGTACCATATTACCGTAAGTCAGACCATGAACATCTTTTTAGTGTTATTACCCCTAGGTACATCTATACATGAGCCATATAAATTTTTACTATCCAGATAGGGTTATATTTCTATAAATCCACTCACTCTATCCTTTACCAAAATTAGAAGACATTTTCTTAAATGTAAACTCATCTGTATACATATTCTTAGTTAAATATTTATACATATCCATAAATAAGACATAAGGAAATAATAAAACCATTCTCATCATAGTATCAAGATGATGTCTAAAACTTTCCTTTCAAACCGAATATAGTGACCCATGATTAACATATGTGGATATGAAATCATCTTTGATTAATATTATATACAATAAAATAATGAAGTCACACATATCATAATAGTCTAGTGTGTTTGGATACATGGAAATAGAATATTTTATCCCAAGGAAAGATCTTCATCATTTTCGATAATGAGCTTCACCTTTAGCACTTCAACCTAAAATCATTCTTCATAACCTAGGGAAAGGAAACATAATAATGGGGTTAGTTAAAATTAATAGTAAAGGTATATAAGGGATATATATAAGATTAATTATGAGCATAAGGATACAATAACATGGTCAAGAAAATATAAGATCATAGACTTCCTATCAAAGATTATAAACATGAATCGTGGCATATAGAATGGGAGTTTATAAGACATGAATCATATGTTTGTAAAGAATAGAATCCATGAAATCATAACATCAGAATACAAAATTGAATTTTGGTAGACACAGATGAATATATATTTATATCAATAGTAGTCAATGCATTTCTACTAAGACAATATTAGTGGAAAATTCCTTAACTGGATCGAGTTCACACTAGCTTCCAGTGCTATATTACTGAACTGAGTTCACCCATCATTCCATTCAAGTATTACTGAACCGATTTCTTTTCCCATTCAATCCTTGAAATACTGAACCAATTAAATTTATTATTATAAAAATGTATATCATAGTAGATATAAATCATTACCCAATGTATTGGAGGGAGATATGGGTCCCACCCATCTCGTAATAAAATCCTATACACATGTTCTACTAATTCATAAACTAATATATCATAACCCATGAAATAAAATGGCTTTTGTAAACTTGTAATCATATCATAACATGTGTAAAAATATACTAGTTTCTTAATCATTTCTTCTAAATCATTACATAATAATCTTAAATGGATATCATTAACATATAATCTGTGTAAGAGTAATGGGTTTTGATAAAGACAATTAAATTAAGGAAAACTGATTCATAGAAAGAATATGAATGTACCCATTAGATCATTTATAATAAGGGAATGAGTAACATCTATAGATGCCTTATTAGATGAAAAATAATTGTAAATATCTTTCAAACAAGTTTCTTAGATAAAATATCATTTCTTCTTTGAAAATTATTTTGAATACATAAAACCATTTGAAAATTATTTTCTTATATAATAAATTGATAACTAAAAATTAAGAATTTAATTCATTTTGAAATCCTTTTACATTAAAAAATTATATAATAAGCTTCCAATGATTTTAAAACCCTTTTTATTTGAAAAAATCTTGAAAATGTGTAGTGTAAGATAGAAAAAGTTTTGAAAAGCATTTATTATGAAAACATATAAAAGAAACATGAAATTTTTTTGAAAACTATTTAATTTTGAAGACATTAAAAAATTATAAATAAATTATTAAAATGTTTTAAATAAATTTACTTGAAAACATATAAATGAAGATAGTAATTGTTTTTAAGACCATTTCATTAAAATTTATATGAAAACTTATAATGAAATATTGAAAATATTTTCAAAACATTTTTACTTTAAAACATAATAAATTAGATTGAAAATATCTTAAAAACCATACCATTAAAAATAAGATTAGAACTTATTAATAATAATTGTAAATATATTTATCACCATTTAATTGAAAATAATTTGAGAATTTATAAATAATTCAAGAAAATATTTTGATAATAATTTTACATAAAAACAATAAAATAATGTTGAATATTTTTTTGAGAATAATTATACAAGTAATACATTTTAAAAAAATCCATAAAGTTATCCTTTTAAAATAGAAAATTATACTTAATGAAATAACGGAGGGTAAATCTGGGCATTCCATGTGGGTAAAAAAGAATATTATTTTTTCACGATAAAATGGTGACCAAAATTCCTTGTTAAAAAGTAAAAAAAAATATTTTATTGAATATATTTATAAAATAAATAAAGGTAAAAATGTATTTTAATTATTTAAGGATAATGGTACCTTATTTTTGTAATCCTATTTTTTAATACATGGTTTTGTATGAACATTGTTTTCTAACCAAATAGTGGATAAAGTTGGGCTTCCTTAAAAAACATTCTTAAATTTCTTATGTACCAATGATTATAATAAATGGTACCAATATAATAATAATTCAATAATAATGATATTATAATATACTTAATGATGGTTCATGAGATATGGATCATAATATTTTATAAATGTATGCATAAACATAAACAGTCATGAAAAGCAACAAGATTGTCTCAATAAACACTGATAACATGGTAACGTGGGATCATACACTCCATGTAAGAAAAGGAAATTATAAGAATCTTAAAATATCATCAAAATAAGTTACATCATTCTATAACATATAAAATATAGGTATATAAATCTCTAAATTGAATTTAGTTTCCTAACAAAACATAAGTCTGAAGGAATGAATGTTAATACAAAAATATTTCAACGATTTGTTAAATTTTGAGAATTATTTTGCATGAAATAAATATTATAAAATGTATATGTGAAAACCCATTAAGTTAATTTTATGATACATATAATACATTTATTGGAATCACATAAAACACACAAATGGAAATAGTAGTGAACATAGCTTGTTTTTCATGGAAATAAAAAGTGAAATGAAATCCCCTAACCTTGTGTTTGAATCTCATCATACTCATTCAGAACACCTATATAATAAATTTATATTTATCATACATATTTTAAATAACCATATTATTATATATAATACTATATATATTTGGATTACAAATTTATATTACCATATTATTAACCATCATATGTTATGGATTCACTTTGGGTAATTTCCACTATGGTCGTCGTATGTGTCTAAATATGTTATATTGTTTGTCCTTATACATATATCATGATTTTATAATTTATACCAAGATAAAAATATCATTTATATCTTGTTTATTTGTATTAAAATAATCTATATATTATATAATTATGAAATGGAATACACAATCCTTGAAGACAGTAGGTAGTATGTAGGCATGACCATTATGTCCGTTTAATTCTTGTGTTTAGAAAAGGAAAGTTAAATAAATATGGGTATAAATATATCATTATTAAATAAGATATCTTATATCATATATATATATTTTATATTCACTAAAAACATACTTAATACAATCCATTTTTATTATGAATGAATCATATAAATTTGAGGGGGTGGTAGTCCGCACTTCCACAGACGTGATTATCATATTAACCACAAATAGAAAGTAAAAAAAATATATGTGTTAGAAAAGAAAAAATGAAGCTAAAAAAATATTAAATATAAAAAAAATATTCTTCATTATATTTTCCACCATGAGATAC
The DNA here is from genome assembly GCA_963277665.1 of Viscum album. Taxonomy (NCBI): domain Eukaryota; kingdom Viridiplantae; phylum Streptophyta; class Magnoliopsida; order Santalales; family Viscaceae; genus Viscum; species Viscum album. The sequence goes on from OY728145.1 coordinate 1,768,752,681, forward strand.
TATAAGTAAAATTTAACAATCTTTGTTTAGTGAAGGGGTAGTTCGCTGTACACATTTAGAGTATGTCTGTTAACCATTATATGGAGGTGTGTGTAAATATAGGTAAAAAAATTATAATAAAAACATAATAGTATATATTGGATACATTGTTTTATATAAAAATTTAATAAATACAATTTTGGGGGTGGAGAAAGAAAATAAATGAAATGGACTTCAGAGAATACATTACCTCTTAATCGGGTAACTACTTTTGGTTTGTGCAAAAAGGCTTATTTGGGATAACTTATACCCAATAGAAGGATTATAGGAATAAGGTATGTATTTTTGGATGTGTATTGGGTATATATTGTACAAATATATAAGATTTTAGAGTTTTTAGGATGTGATATATGTGTTTTCCTTTTACAAGGGAGAAAAAGGACACACATTAAATTTTTGACTACATGTTTGGTCGACACATTCTATTACCTAAAATAAAGTAATACCAAACCAACATAAATAAATAATGGATTAATATTTTGCCTAAATATTTCCATAAAATTGTTTTTGGACAAGTTGAAAGATCATTTTGGCCAGTAACATTAAGGTTTAGTTTCTAATTAAGCTTAATTTGACCTTAATCAACGTGATTAATTTTAATCACCTCTACATATATAATTAGTCAAATATTTAGTTCATATTATAGGAATATAAATATTACACTTTTTAAAATGGTTTATTTTTGTTTAATGAATTTCAATTCATATAATTGGAAAAAATAATTTTAATGTTAACCCCGCAGACAGGACAAAATTTAGGGTTTTTAAAGTAGAAAGAATTTTAAAAGTTTATTAAGTTTTTATATTCAATTTCGATGTGAAATTGATTATAATGACACAAATTTTATTAATATATTTATATTTTCTATAATGCAACCATAAAAAAATTAAAATATAATTTAACAATAGTAAATATGTAAACAAAAAGGAAGTTTTAAACTAAAGACCAATATTTTTCACAATTCATAAAAAATGATGTTTCTCTAAAAAATACCAAAAATTAAACCTAAAATAATTTTGGCATTATATATCCATAAAATGAATTATATTTTCAAAAAAGTCAATTTCTATATGTGTTTAAAATAAAATTTTGTTTTTCATAGAAGAACATGAAGTGTAGTTCATAATATTTTTTTAACATTTAAGGACTTTACCTAAAAATAAAATTTTCATTATCAATATTTTTTATTTCAATAAAATCATTTTAAAAAATAGTTTAAATTTTGTTATTCATATTCATATCACTAATATTAATGAATAAATTATACATATATCATCATCATTTCTATTTTTTATTAATAATGGAAGTAAACAGCTGAAACCCACCAAAAAACACATACATCATACATATAACATTTATAAAAAATTATAATAAAATGATGTTTCACAAAAACTCAATGTTGTATGTAACTATTGAAAAGTTTGTGGTGTTGGTAGCATAAACCAAGTGGGTATTTCCTGTAGCACAAGACAAGTATGCATTTTAAGTAGCACAAGCCATGTCAGTTCCATGTGAAAGGAATTTTTTACATAGTATTTTAATAAATATATTTACATATATAATTATATATATATGTATAATTTTTTTGAATGTCATCTGAAACAAAAAATATCAAAAAGATAACTACATTTGAGAAAAATAATTCAAAAAATATCATGGTGTTATATTTAATTCTCATTATCGCGAGGTATTTGAGACATTTTGAAATATACGTGCTCTTAATTATTTTTTACATAACTTGATATGTCTATAACTGCATGAACATTTTTTTGTGATGAAAAAATCATGGGTTTTAGATACTAAAACATTATTTATTCTATTAATTTAATTTTTTTGAATCCATTTGACCAAGATCCTACCCTATATCTATCCATTATGAAAACACTACAAAAAATTAAATGATTTTAATAGAATCCTTATTACAAAAATTTTATTCTTCCTAGTCCAATCGGTTCTATAAAATTGTATGATATTTAATTTCATCTTTTAAAGGAGAATATGGTTTCCTCATAGAGTTTTTAAATATGAACATTTATATTGGTAAATGGGTATTTGTTCACATTTTATTGGATAATTGGGTCAATATATTATAAATATTTTCTTATTATTCCCCTTAAATATCGAAAAATAAATAAATAAAATTAAATCTATATGTTTTGTTTCTTGGGTGTGAAAAAAAATCCATTAGATTAACAATTTTTTCATTATAAGTACTATAATTTGTTTAATGAGTATATCATGAAAGGTTTGTTAATGAATTTGGGAATCATCATAAAATTTACATTTGTGAAAAAAAGTTAAAAATATAAATTCAATATACAGAATAAATTAATAAGTCTATATATTCATGGTGTAGAGACCCTTATTATGATATCACTTGAAAGTTAGTGGATAAATTCCTCATACATGATATTGATAACAATACCAATTAAAATTATATTTATTGGTGGATTATTTTAATTCTAAAATTTTATGTCATGAATGTTATAGATATTATAAATAATGTTTCATTATGAGAGTAAAAAAAGAAAAAGTGTCATGAATTCAAAATTTATAATGAACTAAGACATTGATACACGTTTTTTTTTGTAACTATTCTCATTCAAAAAAAATATTATGTTATAAAATTATTTAATAATAATATTCATTAAAAAAATTATAATTTTTTTGATATTTGTGAGTAGATATATTAAATTTTATATAGGATGAGAAAATATTTATGTATGGGGTGTTTTATGAATAAAATTTATATATATTGTTTCATAACAACTTGAATATATGGATATAACCACACATGTATTTCCATGATTTAATAAACTGTGGAAATAGAGAAGTATTCCCCAATGGTTTTCATCTGAACCATGGTCACATCCCGCTACATAATTAGCTTAAACCTCCATACCTATTGTGATTATCTCTGCCTCTCGTGATCCACTCGTGATTGAAGCCTCTACCTGCCTCGCATGATCGATGCCTCTTCCTGCCTCATGTGATCGAAGTTGTCTCCGTACTTACTGCGATCAAAGTAGTGTCCCAGCCTGCCAAGATCAAATTCCTCCGAACGATCTAACCCCCACTACTCTCATGAATAACACTCTCTTAGACAATCTCTCCCTTCTCTCACGACATAGGTGCACACAAATAAATTCTACCCATTCCCTACTATCATGAAATTCTTCCCACTCTGGATTTTTTCAAAGGAACCCTACCTGCCCCAGCTTTTGCGAATGAACCATATTCACTCCATTCTATTGTGATTCACCCATTCTAGTAGGTGATCTTGTAAGGGTTACTATAAACCAGGATTACCCTAATTTAATCTTTTCCTATTTGATAAATTCTACCACTGGTTATTATTAGAGATTTATTCAATTTGAAATGTTGTTTTGGTTGATGGTTTACAGATTATGGTTTGAGGAAGATATTGTTTTATAATTTATGAGCAAAACGTGTTTAATATATTTAATTTATATGAGGGTATTGGTATTTTTTATAATAATTTTTTCACATAGAGATATAATTATAAAGAACATTATAACTATTTCAAGAAGTTTTGAACACATTCATTAATATTTTGATGTATTTTAGAGGATCTAAAAATATCTATAAAAATCTGGAAATTCTAGGTATCAGGATACTGATGAATTGAATAAGGAAATGATAGGTAATATATTACCTTGTTTTAGAACATTGGAAAAGGATATTACCAACTAAGATTACATCCATCAAAATTTCACAATCATTTAGAAACCTCACTACCACCAAGATGAATCCTACATCCATTTCTCTAGTAAAACTAAAGAGTCCTTAGAAATTTATCATTTAGAGTAAATTTTTATATTTTGAGAACATTCTTTAGAAATATTAATAATCTTAAACCTAAATAATACTTCATGGAATTCATGGTATCCTCAAAAATATTGGAAACCAGAACCCATTATACTTATACTATATTTAATGCTTCTATTCATTCTTTAATCTATTCACCCATGACCAATTAAGGCCTAATATTGTCACATTCTCTCATAAACTATTGTTTTTGTGAAAATATATTCAATATTCTACCATCAAACTATCTCCTATAACCCCAACACACTATATTCAAGAAATATTAAGATATAACGGTACTTTAGGTCAATGTGATTCATCCTCACATAAAACACTATCGTCTATGCCAAATGAATCACACTCGGATTACCAATGTAGAGTGGTTAATTTTTCTAGATGCTTTCAAGCACTACACATAGAAATTTACACTTGGTAGAAATATAATTCAAATCAAAGATAGATAAATCTTTACTAAAATTGACCTTCATTGTATATTTGGAATAAAACCTTCAAGTCATTAAAATATATCTACTTCAAATCTAGAAAATCCAATCAGAGGTGAATTTCTATCTAATTCTAACTAAAGGGGACTGGTTGAGATATGAACCACATTGAGTAGGGTTTGAATTAATTTTGGTGACTTTTAATTAACTTTTTTGTACTTTTAAATTTTTATCCCTTTTATATCTACCTTTATCACTATTAGGTGAATGGTTCATTTATTATAAATTTCATCCATTATTATTTATATCATAATCAAACACACACACACACACATGTGGCATATTAATTTCTCAAGTTCACCTCACTGTATGATATGTATAATCCTTAGTGAGATTTGGTAACACCTACTGTCACAAAACCCATTAGTAAATACCTATGAGCTTTAAAATATTGTCTCATGAAAGTATAAAGTTTTTCTACTACACACTTATTTTGTGTTTCCCACACTAAGGTACATCTCATAGTTTTACAATAAATATAGGTGTAACAACAAGATATTGTAACACTAATTTAGAATACATCATTATGTTTCATGTACCACTCCTTTCTTCTTCATCTTCCACTGCACAATAATAAGTCACTTATTTTATTTTTATACACACAACTATATAAAATATCTTCTTCTTCATAGTATCAAACTAATATTCTATAACTTATTTTTTATATCCCATCATGTATAAACTAAAATACACATAACTTTTCATCTATCTCCTTCTTTCATGTGTTAACTAGGGAAACATATCTCTTCTTCTTATAAACTTCTTGAACTACTTGGTTGCTTCTTCTTCTACCACTTCTCACTTTTTTCTATTCTTTTTTCAACACAAAAAGAATTAGATCTTCCACTTATATTTATCTTTGACACATTGTGGTTCTTCAGAATCAAAAATATTTTGTTTCATATAACTCTTTTAAATAGTGTATATAAATTCTTCTCTCTTGAATAATACTGGAAAGCTTCCACTTGTCTATATTTTGAACTGGTTAAATATATATCAAATATAGCATCACCAGTTTATTATTTTTTAGCATTCACTAAACCACATGAATAATTTGGATTCAAATCTCCTTGAATTAATGGGTCTAGAATTTCCAACTCCATATCTTTATAGCCATTTGTTTAGGGTATTATCACTCTTTGACATTGTTCATATAAATTATTATATCTTGAATAATAGTTTCAAAAATTCACATGTATCTATTTTGAACTGAATGAATATATATCCAATATAGAGCACTAATTTTTTTTTTCAACATTCACTAAACCACATTAATATTTTGGATTCAAATAACCCTGAATTATTGGATCTAGATTTTCCCACTCTATATCTTCATAACCATCTGATAAAAATATATTATAATATCAAAGCAGTTGGGTGGGTGTAGTGGGGGTGAAGGGGGGAGGTTATAGGAGTTGGGGTGAAGAGTGGGGGCATAGTGCAAGGTAGGGGGTGGGCAGTGGGGGTGGGGGTGGGGGTAGTTTGGGGGGTAGTGGGGACGAGGGGTAGTGGGGGTGCGAGGGGGGAGTGTGCTAGTGGGGAGGGGGGACATTGGTTGTGAAGGTGGGGGGGGGGGTGGGGTGAAGTGTGGTGGCAGTGAGGTTAAGGGGGTAGGGGATGAAGGGGGCTGGTTGGGGGGTAGTGTGTAGGGGTTGATAGATCCATGCATTTATTGGGTAAATATTATGTTAGTTTCTACCTGTATGTCCTAGATCCATGAATTTATTGAATGAACATGCTAAAACCGAATGTCGTTGCTCTGGTTCTCTTAATTCCACACATCTACCACCATAGTTTATGAAATCACAACAAGACTTACAAAAACACTATAAGTTTTATGAGATTACCATAAGTAGTCCTGAAATTTTTAGAACATAGCTAACTTTCATCTTCCTAATAAAATTTATAGATATCATTAATAAAACATAGAAATTTTTCAATACACCTCAAATCATCTCCAAATACTCCAAATCAACTTTTCTCCTCTCTCGCGATCAAACCCTGCCTCTCAGGATCAAACCCATTCCGCCTTCCCTTTTCCCTTCCTCTATCGCAATCGAACCCCTTCCCCTTTCCCTGCCTCTTTCATGATGGAACCCTCCCCCCTACCCAGCACCCCAACCTCGACCTCCGGCCCCCTCCCCCTAGCCCATACCATCCCCTCCCCCTCCACACTACCCCGACCTCCCCCATGCACATCCCCTCCCCCTCCCCCTCCCCCTACCTAGCTCCCCCACCCTCCCTGCACACCATACCCTCTATTATACATGTATTACAAACCGATATTCTTATAAAAACCATCCTTAATAAATAAACCCCATGATCAACTTTAATTCTGTCATTCTTATATGATTAATTGAACAAAAATCAAACATTTGATTCATTTTCCACTATATAAGTATCTTAGAATGATACCCTTTGTACATATTATTATATTTTTATTAAGATATAAAATTTTACCTCCCCTTGTATCTCATGTATTTTAGTATCTATTATATTTCAGTCGCTTATTTTTAGATAATGTAAATCACTAATGATTATGATTGATTCATTTAGAATTTTTTCCAACATCTAAAAATCTAGGAACCCTCTAGAAACCCTTGGTTTACCTGTCTTTGTGTAATAATTGATAGTAAGAGATTTCATTATGTATTCTCTTAAAATGACATAAATATTAATTAGTGGATATGGATATAGTTCTTATATGATTATGATTTAGAGATCTCATATACTTTAGTAAATGATAATGTTATACTTGATGAATTTAGCTTCAACATTTACTTCTGTTTCTCTAGATGCATGCATGGAATTTAAGCCTGTGGATGAGTCCATATATTACTTTTCATAAGAATGAATGAATATAAATGTTATTGTTTACAATATACAATTTTACTAACTGTTTGTTTATTCATATTAGAATGGATAGAAGCTGGATGTATAAAGTTGATCACATCACTGATGAGTTTCACGAGGAGTAAAAATATTTTTTTTGATTTTTCATTCTACAATGGTTCAGATGGTGGATTGATTCGATTCCCATGATTTGATTGCATTATAAGACCATGGTGAACATGTGAGGAAGTAAGTTACCACATCAATAAAAATGGTCTTCAAAAAGGATATCATGTTTGGTATCACAATGGAGAAAACGTTCAAATAGAGAATGACATTGATTCATCTGAAAGGATTAGAATGGAAAATTTGATTTCCAACCGGTTTCCATTTTCTTATCAAGCCAACACTTTATGTAGAGAAGTGGAAGGGGAAATGAATATGGGAACACAAGTTTCATATAATTATCATAATGATGATGTTGAGTGTGTTAGAAATTTGTTAGAAGACGTGAATACCCCAGTTTACTAGCCATGTGAATAAATGACCAAACTTGAGTTTTTAATGTGACTGTATCATGGGAAAACAATGTATGGATTTTGTAATATTGTGATTGACTATCTACATACATTTTTAAAGACTTTCTACCTGATGATGCAAGTATTTTTTAAAATGATTATACGGCATCAATATTGGTTAAAAAAATTGGATTTTCATGTATAGAAATCCATGCATGTCATAATGATATTTTTATATTTTGGAAGGATAATGTCGAGTTAAATGAGTGAAAACAATGTGGTTAATCAAGATGGAAGTCTAATAAAGATGTAAATCAATCATGTGTACCAAAAAAAGTGATGTGGCACTTTCCATTGATTCTTAGATGTCATAAAATTTTTATATCAGAACAAATGGAAAAGAATATGAGATGGCATTAAGATGAAATAAATAGGGGTAATGATGATATCGTTCATCATGCTGACAGGTTATCATGGAAAAAATTTGATAGGTTACATTTTGATTTTGTAGCCGACCCAGAGAATGTTAGATTGGGATTGTCATGTGATGGTTTCAACCCATTTAAGCAGATGCATACTACAAATAATAATTGGTCTATTTTCATTCATATTTATAAATTTCGTCATGGATGCATATGAAAAAGACAATTACAATCATGAGTATACTAGTTTCTAGACCCACTGATGCTGGAAATGATATCGACATATATTTTCAACTATTAATAGATGAGTTGAAGGATCTTTGGACTACTAGGGTGCAGACATACGATGCATTTAGAAAGGATTGCATTATGTGTCATGGATAATTTTTATGGTCAATTAATGATTTCCCTGCATATGGAAAGATTTTTTGTTGGAGTACTAAGTGGATATTATCTTTCCCTATATGTATGAAAAATACGCATTCTAGGACATTATTGTCTCGAAAAAAATTCAGATTCATTGGACATCGATGATTTCTACAAATAGATCATCCATACAGAAAAAATCTAAGAAAGTTTGATAATTCCATAGAGACAGATGAAATACATCTATGAATGTTGGGGGTGATATCCTTAAATAACATGATAGTTTGATTTTTTTTCTTGGAAAGGGATAGTTAAATTCCAACAATCAGATGAATGTTCTTTTGAATTATAACAATAATTTGAGAAAGAAAAGTATATTCTATGAGTTCCCATATTGGTCATTAAACTTGATGCATCAGTGCTTGGATGTAATGTAAATTGAGAAAAATTCTTGTGAAATGTTACTTGAAGTGATTTTAAATGTAATGTGAAATACAAAAGATGGTTTGTGCTCACATCATGATTTAATGGATTGGTGTATAAAACCAAAACTTCATACTGAGTTAATTGGTATGAATTAGTGGAAAGTCCCTTTTCCTTGGTTTTGGATGAAAAATCAAATTTAAAAACAATTTATTCAATTCTTGGATTGTTTAAATGTTCCAGATAGTTTTTTGAGTAACATTTCAAAACAAGTGAATAGACGAGATGTGAAACTAAAATCCCTCAAAACCTATGACTACCATGTCATGTTTCTTAAATTTATTCCTATAGACATTCGACAATTACTATCATATAATGTCAGGGTCACTATGATTAGATTATGTTACTTTTATTGAGATCTTTGTGATAAAATATTGAACAAATGTATTGTGAAAAAACTACCAAAATATGCACTGATCATTCTTTGCGACTTGGAGAAAATATTTCCCCCATCATTTTTTAAATATATGTTACATTTGATCATGAAGTTTCCAAAAGAAGTTATTATTGGTTGTCCCATTTCTAGTCACTGGATGTATCCAATAGAAATATTTAGGATTACATTGAAATATTTTGTGAGAAATAAGAATCCACCTGAAGGATCTATTATGAATTGATATTTAGCACATGAATGCATGGATTTTTATTCAATGTTTTTGCCTAATGTCACCATTAGATATAATTGGCCCATGAGAAATGAAGATGACCATTATGATCCCATTGAGCCAACATTTCTATCACTTCCTCAAACAAGAGGGATATATGGATCATACAAGTTGTGTACATTGAATATGGATGAGTGGGAAATGGCCCATTGTATGGTATTATTTAACTGTGGTGTGGTTGAAGATTACATCAAGTAAAATTATAAATAAATATATATTTTTTGGATATTTTTTTCATACTTCCTAATATCATTAAATTATTATATTTTAAGATAACATAGTGAAATTATAAAAAGAGAACAACGCTCTTTATATATTAAGAGGCCGGAGCAACTACAGAGTAAAGAATTTTCTTCTTTTTGATGTCAAAGGTAACAAATTATTTTGTTTCCATTACTAAATAATTGATAGTACTTAAATATTCGTTGTCAATATATTTCTAGTCCAATGTTCACTGATGGACGATGTATCTACTTAAATAAAGGCATTTTCATTTGGTCCAAACAATTTCGTTCGTGATTGTAAAGCAATGGTTGTCAATGGTTTTAAATTCATTATAAATATTTGTACAATAAAGGTGACAACACATCATGACGGTGTCACGATAAGCGCTACAATGTATTATTTTTCTAGTGCATCAGATAGACAACCTCGATTAGAAAATATGTCGTATCATGGGGTTGTTGAGAGAATTTTTTTATTAGATTACTATGCCCATGGTCGTGTCTCAATGATGAAATGCAAGTGGTTTGATTCAAAGACCCAAATAGTATTATATATAGATAGTTTCGTTTTTAGAGTGATTGATATGGAACATCAGCTATCAACTGATGGGGATTATATATTTTCATCACAAGCTTGACAATTATTTTATGTAAATAACCCTTTAAAATCGCAATTTGGTGTTATTTTTTATGTCATTCCCAAAAAAAAATAATTGATGAAGGATTATATGATGTTGATGTTTTAGATAAACCAGTTGGTATTCAGTCAAATATATCATTTGAGGATACATATGATTCAATTGCAAGAAATGATTGTGAACTAGAAATTATAACAGAGAATTCCTAGGATTACATGTTTCAAAGTATTCAGATTATATTATTCTGACCTAGTGTGTGTTTTTTTTAAACATTTAATGTGTCAACTTATTTTATTTTGTAATGTTTTCATTTATTGAGTAATGAACATAATGAAAAAAACATAATAGAATATTTTAAGTTTTGAAAACTAATATTACTTTTTGGTATCTTTACAGTTATTTAATGGTTTGTTTTATTTTTAAAATTTTCACATCACTTTTGGAATTTACATATTATTATGTTTTATGAGGAGGTTTAAAGAAAAAAATTGAGTAAAACGATCACCGATGTAATGAAGCTAGCCTGAAAAACATGATATTTCAAGTAATTTATTTATTTATTTATTTATCAATTATGTATATACTTTCCAAAAATCATATTTAATATGAACATGAATCATCAAGAAGCCAACTTGTGTTCACTGAATATGTTTCAGAAACTCCAGAGTATAGGACCGGCCCTACATGCATCCCCCCAACATGTACCGCCTCATAGTCTATGGCTCTGTAGTAACTAGGATGGTTTCCTCCCATCATAACCCCCACTTATATGCCTTATCCATACATGGGTGGTCATCCTTTTTATCCATTTCCTCTTCCTACCATGCAGGATAGTCCATCTCCTACTATATCTCAGCCTTTTTACCCTTATCCACCTTAATCTCTATAAGGTACACCTACATTGGTTATTCCCCCCGTATACCCATACCATCCTACCCAACCTCAATATCCACAGTCTACTATGGAGGGTGCACCTCCATTGGTTACGCTCCTGTATACCCATACCCTCCTACCCAACATCAGCATCCACAGTTTAATATGGAGGAAACTTCTCCAATTGCTGCCCCTCAGTATAGTGTGTATGATCGAGAAACAACAAATAGTTCTACTGGTAAATGTTTTAAAAGTAATGAAATTAATAAATTCTTATTAAATTTCAGTTATATATGTGTAAAATATTTGTTTCTATTTTCAAGACCATCTTATACTAAAATACTTGGTCGTACAAAGATTCCTAAAGTCGGGAATATACACACACAAATTATGGTTCAGTATAACATAGAAATGAAAATTATTGGATAAAATGGTAATGAATAGTAGAATATTATGGGGACACTCAGTAAACATAGTAATATTGTTTTGTTTCTACCAATATAGTGGAGAAAATTTGGAAAATAAATAAAAGACATGGCTTGGGTGGAAATTTGGGTAATATATTTTTTAAAATTAGTTTGTGATTTCTTTATTCAATATTACTGAAAATTTTTCTAGAATATTCAGCTTCGCTATAACTTCACAGATGGTCTCCATTTTAAGAGTTATAGGTTAATGGAGTTGGGAGAGATGTGGTAGGCCTACAATCATGACCTGCATGTTGGCTGGAAAAAAAGAAGAGGCACTCCAATTGAAAATGAACTAATCTTCAATTAATGCCCAATTTTACAATATAATGAATTAATTTAATATTGGATTTGTTCAAAACTGAAGGTAATTTACAGTATTAATGTTTTTAATAAATTTATTTTTTTCAATAATCATATTTTTTTAGGGGATGATTTTATTAGATGTGATTGTGTTCGGTTTTATTTTCCAAACATGGTTATTTCAGTTATTTCTTCAACTCATTGAGTAGTTAAATTGAAATGATGATTTTTATCCCTTTTTACTTATTGAATATCTGGTTAATTTTTTGTTTACTAATAAGATTCATCTTACATAAAGCTATGAAGTAAGGGAACTATGATATATAATCATACTCTTGGGCGACCTATACTACAAGATCATGAACTGTCACAGGTAATATATTATTTAACATTGAATATACATTTATTTTTTCATTGATTTATATTCAATTATAATGTAGAAATGAGATTTAAATTTTGAGGGATTTGTTCCCTAATCATTATTGTTTTGTTCTAGTAGGAAAAATAAAGATGGAAGTCATGTGAATCAGGCAACGTAGGAATTTTTTTTGAATGTCTTTAAATTTTTTTCTTTTAGTATAAAGTTTCATTCATTTAAAATTATATGAGTTGTGTTTTCCTCATAGGGAATGAGAATACTTTGAGTAAATTATATCACTTGTTCCTATGGTATTATATAGGACTACACGTTATCTACCACACTCTTTAGTATTCCTAATGTTAATTTATTAAGATTATTTCTTGATAAGGTTTAAAAACGAAATCTGAAATCCATTCAATTATTGATAAGGTTTAGACTCTAATAAAGGTCCATATCCACTAATAATATATCTGTAAACCCAAACATCATCCCAAGATACTTATATAAGTTATTCCAGCTCTTAAAAGTTGTGTAAAGAAAATAAAAGAACATATGATACTTATGTTTTGGTTGTGATTTCATCAAGAAAGGAGGTTGTTGACAATTTAATCATAGCACGTATAGGCATTTCAATGTAAATATAGTTTCACTTGTATATTTTTTGAATATCTATTAAAATGGTAATGCCCTTTTATAGGATACTCTACATGCTCTAATGGAAAAAGAACCCTAACACATTTGGACCAAATGATTATTTACATCAGGTTATTAGCAACGAACATAGTGGCAGAGTTTGTTTTAATCCCAGAAAGAAAATTGTGCTTCCAAAATATTGGTCATAATATATTGAATATTCTAGCAATATTTCAATAATGGTTACTGAAGAATAATTACAAGCATCCATTGAGACGCCAAATAAGGAAGTTAGACAAGAGTCTCCAAAGACACAGAAAAAAGAAAATGAACAATTTTTCATATTGATATTAGCTATATGCTCTTCACTTCCACCAAAGGGTGTAGAAATAGTGGATGGATGTTTATCAAGTTTGCGCTCGATGTGTGATGATGGAGATGATTGTGTAGTTGAATATACAGGTGAAGTGGCTGAAGGTGTTGTTGATGGTGGAGAGGCTGAAGGTGGTGGAGAGGCTGAATATTTTAATGATGGTGATGATGATGCTGCTGATGGTGGTACACACCTTGAAGCTTTTGATATCAGTATTGATGATGAGGATGATTCAGATGACATTTTGGAGTTACATTATTGACAATTTTCGTATCTATCATTTTTTTCATTTTTTATAAAATTTCAATTTTATATGTATTAGTTGTTTATTTGTGTTGAAATGTGATTTTGTAATGGTTTTTGGAATTTGTTGCAGGTGTATGTGTATGGTGAATTTGTACACTAAAGGTTTGTGATGGGGGGAGTGGTGGACTAGAAGGGGTGGGGGGGGGCGAGCAGGGGGTGGGTGGGGGACTGGAAGGTGTAGGGGAGGACTTGCAAGGGCTGGGGGACTGGCAGGGATGGGGGGGACTAACATGGGCATGGGGAAGCACATCTAAAAAATATATATGTTTAAAATAATTGGCTTCGATAGTTTGAGGTTTGGAATTGACTTTGATAGGTGATTTTTAGGGTTGTGTGTGTCTTACCTTTTTATATTTTCTATTTTTTGTAGGCTGAACCATACCACGGGGAGACCAGCCTTGCTGGTACACTAGAGAAATGTATTCTCACCCTCAAATCCCATTTTACATTTTTCAATGATGATTTTTTGGTATTTATGATGCTGTTTTCCTTGCAGTTTTATTGAAATTCAACCGAATCTGATGTTTTTGAGAGCTGCGTAGGAGACTCTCTAATGTGATGGACGATATCATCCAACATATTCCCTATCAGGGAATAATGTGCACCTTTCTAATATCCAAGAATCAATTTTAAATATTATATTCAACTTTTTTATTCCATGATAGTTACAATGAAAGAAAAAATCTTTTTTTTTGTAGTTCATGGTGCAAGGGGGGTAGGGGTGGGGGTGGGGGACTGGCAGGGGCAGGGGGTACAATGGGGAGGGCACTAGGGAGGGGGTGCAAGGGGAAGGTTAGGGGAGACTGGAAGGCATAGGGGGACTGGTAGTGGGGACTGGTAGGGGGACTGGAAGGGGACATGTGGACTAGCAAGGAGGGGTGTGCAAGTAGTGGGGGTGTAAGGGTGTGGGGCGGGGGTATAGGTGATTGGTAGGGGGAGGGGTTCAAGGGGGAGGTAAAGTGGGGACTAGAAGGGGCAGGGGGACTGGCAGGGGTGGGGGTTCAAGGGGTGGGGAGAACTAGCAGGGGTGGGGTTGCAAGGGGATGGGGGAAACTAGTAATGGGGGTGGGGAACTAAGGGGGGACTCATAGAGGCAGGGGGACTGGAAAATGTGAAATGGAATATTGAATTATGATCAAATTGTTTATTATGTTTGGTATTTGAAACTACCTGATGATGTTTACTTATCTCCATGCTTAACTTGTAGATATTATATTTGTTTGGAAGTAATGTTATGTTATTCTTGGAATGTGAATTCTTTATTCCATTTAGATATCATTTTCCTATTGAGGTGGACACATTACATGTTTTGTTTGTTGAAATTCGATTTGAATTTTAATTATTTATATTCATGTTCACTATCAAGCTAAATTATAATTTCTAGATCTTGAGTTTGTTGTTGGTTTCAACAATTTTATATATGGTAATAATAATCTAATAGGATGTTATTTCCTTGTATACAAGTGATTCAATTTTTATACTAGATTTTTTCAACAAATATAAAGAAGAAAGAGTCTTGGGATTGGAAGCTGTTACTTGAGGGAGTATTATACCACATTTACTTGTCTTCACTCTTCTTTCCACTTAAATTCATAATGCATGATGAGTTTATTTGTCATTGATTTCATGTGTTATTTTTATTCATTGTTTCCATATTCTTTTAATATGGTTTGTGTGTTTATAGAATATTTAAACTAAGTTTGAACCTATTTTCTTTAATAGATATTGGTTGATAATGGGCTTTGTCACCCACATTTTTTTCTTAATTCATTTGGTACTGTAGTTGATGAAGATGGATGTTTAAATTTTTTATCTAAAATAAATAAAAATTTTCTCTCTAGGGTGTCGGGGGTAAGGGGGCGTGGTGCAGTGTGTAGGGGTGAAGGTTGTAGGGGCAGTGTGTCAGGGGGTGAAGGGGGTAGGGTGGGGGTATTGTGTTTGTTGTAGTCAGGGTAAAGGGGACAGTGGGAAGTGTGTAGGGGGTAGGGAGGGGGGTGCAGGGAGAGGGGGTGGGATACTACAGGGGGTGGGGTGTAGTGGGTGAAAGGGGCTATCCAAGGGGGGCATGGGGGTGCAGGGTGAAGGGGGCATGAGTTTCATGGAATCTGAAACAATAACACACATGATTATATGTTATACTACTTTATGTGTCATTTAAGGTCATGATTCGAGTATCTAAATTATGCTTTCATGGATTTCATGGGTAGCATGGGTTTCATGAAACCTTTATCTTCCTTTCTTCTTCAGTGTATCATGAAAAGCTCATGAACTAAGAAATGTTATGTTATCTGTTTACTACCATCGTGTGACCCAAAGTGTGGATCCCCAAATTTCCTCGTATAAACTAACTAATTCTTAAAATGATATCAAGAACACTGTATGTAAGTTCTTTTTCAATCACTTTGTAAGATCTTGCTATTTGGAAGGTGTCTATTCAAGTGTTTCGTGAGACAAGGGGTGTCAACTCAACCCCTTCATGAGAAATGTATGGATTGCAAGTTGCCTTTCACATGAAATTGGGTGTGTCTGTGGTTGTCTCCACAAACACTGTTGTAAGATCAGAATATGTATTTCATAAATTTTATGCCTGACATATAGTGTGTATGTTATTTCTCCTTCACCTCTTCACAAAACCAGATGTCTTTCCGATTTCTCCATTCTGAGATAGCAGATATGTCTGCGGGAACACCATTGTGGGAATATTGTTTGTTAGTGGGCACCTCCTTCTTACCCTAGAGTAACCAAGATGGTTTTATGAGATCTTCTTATCGTGAATAAATCATACGAGCTCATTTTTTTCAAGAGTTACTATTGAGTTCTGAGAAAACCAACAACAACCAAGCTCTTGGTATTTACTTGGTTTATATAGGTGGTGTTCATTCTTTTTTTAAGGTGTGTCAAGGACCTCTTCAAACACCCAAGGATATCAGGATCTTATGAATGTAAATATTCTCATCATCTTCATGATTGCTGGAATGATGACTCAATCCATGTGATGACTAATTCTTCACATGATCACTCTGTTGATCATCTGATTCCACAGTCGACATCATCTCAAAAAATTAGAATAATACAAATGATAATTCATATAATGGAAGGGAGGGGTGGGGGGTATAGTGGGATGCCTAAGGGGGGCATGGGGGTGTGTCCAGGGGTGAAAGGGGGTTGTCTAGGGGGTGGAGGGGTGTAGTATGTAGGGGCAGGGAGGGGGGTGTAGGGGGACGTGGTGGGCTACTGTTGGGGGGTCGGGGGTGTAGGCGGGTGCAAGGGGGCAGTCATGGGGGGAATGGGGGTGCATGGGGGTTGCAAGTGGGATGTACAGGGGGCAGTGTAGGTGGTAGGGAGGGACATGGGTTCATGGAGGGTGTCCAGGGGGGCATGGGGCTGCAGGGGTCTCCAGTAGAGGTGCAAGGGGGCTGTCTAAGGAGGGTGAAAGGGGGAGGGTAAGGGAGTAGGGCAGGGGTAGGTGGACTGAAAAATGTGAAACAGAATATTGAATCATGATAAAATTGTAGATTATATTTGGTATTTTTAACTCCTTAATAATGATTACTATGATTAACTTGTAGATATTATATTTGTTTGAAATTTTTAATATAGTATTCTGGGAATGTGCATGCTTTATGCCATGTTGATATCATTTTCACGTTGTGATAGACACATTACATGTTGTTTTGGTTGAAATTTGATTTGAATTTTAATTAGTTCTATTCAAGTGCACTATCATGCTAAATTATAATTTCTAAATCCTGAGTTTTTTGTTGTTTTCGACTATTTTATATATGAGAATAAGGTTATAATAGGTTTCTATTTCATGTTTTACAAGTGATTCAATATTTATACCAGATTTGTTCTACAAATATAGAAGAGAGTTTCTTGGGATTGGAAGTTGTCACTCAGGGGAGTATTCTACCTCATTTACTTTTCTGCCCTCTTCTTTCTGCATGAATTCATAATCTATGCTAAGTTTATTTACCAGTGGATTTATATGTTATTTTGATCTTTTTGGGTGAATAGAATGCTGTTTTCAAATACTCAAAGTGAATTTTATATAAATAAAAATGAAATTTAATTTAATTATTATTCCATCTATTTCTGTAGGGGGTGTAAGGGGGCTGTCCAGGGGGTAATGGGGGGTGCACGACGTCTGTTCAGGGGCAGTGTTCACGGGGTATGTCCAAGGGGTGTTCAAGAGGGTGCAAGGGGTTTGTCCAAGGGGGTCATGGTAGTGCATGGGGGCTATCCGGGGGTCATGGGGGTGCCGGGGGTGTTTTGGGGGTGCAGGTTGGGTGCCCAGGGGGTCCAGGGGAGTGAAAGGGGATGTCTCACTATGGGACTGACTTTGGTTTTTTATACCATATGCATTATATCTCCATAGTTTTAACCATGGTAGTAGGGGCATATTTGCATTGTTTAACCGTGGAATTTGGAGGAATCTTGCAACAGTTTTAACCATCGAAGTAGGGCCCAACTACCACGGTTAAATCTGTGACCCTATCCACCCTAATGCCACGGTTAAATCTTGGCACTATGGCCCAAATTCCACGATTAAAAAAGTAGCGATTGGCCACTACCTCCACGGTTAAAACCGTGGAAATAGGTAAGCCCTACTTCCATGGTGAGAGCGGCCCCAGTTTTCTAAAACTGTGTCCACATGCTATAGCTACAGTTTTTGGGCCTACATCCACGGTTTGGAACCGTGGCTATACGAAAATTTTCTAGTTGTGATAATTAATCATAATAGTATAAATTAATGTTTATTCCTATTAATTCTTATTTTCATTGTTTATAGTATAAAAGTAATTTCATTTTTATGGAACTTCTGATTGTTCATATTGAAATGAAGTGTAATATTCAACAAAAAATTGGAATATAGAAATTAATTCACATTAATTAAATTTTTTTAATCATATATTGTAGAACTAATATCACTAACATGATGGAATGATGTTTAATTACATGTTAGAAAATTAACAGGGCATATTCAAGAAACTAGGATATATAAGAAAAATAATATATGATATGTTAATAGTTTATTGATGTGGTTTATTTATATGCACTGAAACATTTTAAAGAGAATTAGTATGAAGGAAAGTTTCATAATCTAGGATATAGATTCGGACCACTCTAATTTGGTAAATTAGGTTTTTTGATGCATGCATGAGAAATTAAATAATAGGGATGATTTTCATGAGTACGGAGAATATGTAGAAAGTGTTGTGGCCTCATTATCCATGTCATAGAGATTTCATTTGATTTCAAATGTATTATAGATGATGACATAAGAAATATTATTACACCATTTTCATTTTAGTTTCACCATATAAATTATTAATATATTATTTTATAGAGCATGTGAAATTTAGTTATAGGATTTCTATGATCTTGAGAAATATTGGTGAATTTCGTAGATCAATGGTTGATGAAGATGAGGGTTTTATAGAAGATGTTGTGACATGTGTACGGTCATTGTGAATTCATCAACAAATAAAAATATGAAATAACAAGTTTTTCTATAGTGGATATTTCATAAACATGGCTGTGATTTTGTAGCATAATCAAATACACAATGAACACATGGAAGTGCCTACTATAATATGGGGATTGAGAATGCACAATAATAAATACTAAAAGGGATACATTAAAGATGAATGAAGATAATGTGGACCTTTTGTAGTGTGGGGATCATCATAAAAGATTGAAATTCTCAATATTGAAGTGGTATGAGAACATAATATAAGTGGTCCATGTTGTATTATTTCTGTGTCAGGACATAAAGAGTTAATGGGGAAGGAAATATGTTCAAGTAGGTATATTTTATGGTTAGTGAATAATATAACATATTTAATATTTTAATATATTATATACCATGAATTATGAATCGAAATTTAGTAGGTGTTTTATACCAAAAGAGATTCACCATGAACTTTGGTTTTCATCATAATAATATATGTAAGGAAATAAGAGTTTTTTTTTCAAGACATACACTTCAAACAGAAAAACTGTTTTAGGTTATAATATTTAAAAATCAATCTATGTTATATTAGATGTTTTGGGGTAATTTTGAAGAAGTGGAGTTAGGATTAGTAAAATTATTTTTTATGAATTCCCCCTTAGAGAATAAATGAATAATAGAAAAGAAAACACTATAATTTAAGTGTCAATGTTTTGGAACATTATAGTTAACTTTTAAGAAGAGATTACATTTAAGGATTTTAATCAATGAGTTTCTACACATTTTGTTTAATTGTTATATTTTATCCAATTTTCCACAATAAAACACTTACAATGATTGTTAGTGATTTCCATGTATGATTTTCATCATCACTAAAAAACATTAGTTTGGAAATAAGATGTATTCCCTGATCTCTATTATTAGTTCGTCCATGGGTGATGAATTATAACATATGGGTGACTATGAAAAATTGGATATGGTATAATTGGTTAAATGAAATTTGTGCTACATGTGATTGAAATATTCCAATGATGGTGAGTGACTCTTATTTATTTAGTAGAAATTAAGATTAATTTTACCATATCAACTATGAACCTAAGTTTAACGGTGTATATTAGGAGATGAAATTAAATGTGAAAGAGAGAAGTGGGGGAGTGAGATACAACTAAACTCCAACTCTCACATTGGGATATAATTTAATTATCTTAGGTTAGTTCTAAATTATCTTAAATGAGGGATTTAATATCCTAGGTTGATTTAATTTTACATATAAGTTAGAACTAGATAATTTATATTGTATCATGAAAATTATTTATATCGAATTCTTGAGTGCAGAAGAATAATTATAGAATAATAAAAAAATATTCCTAATACCAATTCCCTTTATGTTATATTTCTAGGTTAATTAATGTTTTGATTAAGTATTGTTTTTTATTATTTAATTTATATAGGATAATTTCATTACTAATTTAGTGATTCAATTATGAATACAATACAATTGGATAGAAAAATAATTCAAGGATTCCATAAACCCATGGGTTCAAATTAGTATTTAAAATATGATAAAACATATTCATTTGTATTAATTTTTTTTAAAGACATAAATTAAAAACAATCACACCCATAGAAAATGAGTGATGGAAAAGGGAACATCATTAATCAATAGAAATCTCTAGTAATATTATATTATATTCATCACATGTTTATTCTTACTCCTAGTAACTATGTATTTTTTTTCATATTATAAATTTAATAAAAGATATGGGGAAATATATACTTTTGTCGTCTCTTTATCTTTTTTTGTCAATGGAGTCTATACCTGGTGTCTTCTTTATGATTGTTTGGGGTGAAACGTTTTTTACAGTAATGTATATAGTGTTTATTTTGTTTTTTATTTATAATTATTCAATAGTTTAGATATATTCATTAGTCATTCCATCATATTACAAGACAATGGGATTATTTTTGAATTCTAACTATGTTTTGAGTAGTTTTTTATTTTGGTTTTAATATGTTAATGTTGGTATCTATATTTTTCACACTAATTTTGTTATTGAATGTATTTTGATGATTTTTGGTGTTCTGAGGATGTAGTTGGAGAATGTGTATGGAATTGTGAAGAAAATACTTATGGTTGGTTCTTCTGACTCATATAAAACCTCTTTTAACATTCTTTACAGTCATATACAACAAATATTATTAAAAAAATAAATACATAACATCTCCTTCTCTAATTATGTAAACAAATAGTTCTAATGATCAACTTGATTGGGGATTAAAATTATTTATCTATGTCAACAAGGTTTAATACTCATAATTTATTATTGAATTACTTATTTTAATTATAAAATAATTTTTTAATTCCTTATAATTAATAAGTTTTTTATAATAAATGATTTGTGTTTTCTTATATTTTTTTGTTTTATAATAAACATAAATATATTTAATATCTTAATTAATTATTACTGAAATAATTCCCATTAATTTTCAATGCTATGACATGATGTGTTTTATTGTAGATATTTAACGTTATTAGAAAAATAAATTATGGTTTTTCTTGGGTTTCAAGATATTGAAATGAAAGTCATAATGATATTAAAATAACATAAATTCTTAATATTTTCATTGGAAATTGAAACTTATTTAAAAAAAATCATTTGATGAAATTATCATTAATATGACCCAAAATATATAGAATTTTTATGAGAATTATTATTTGTTAAATATAGTTGAACAACTAAAAATAAATTCATATCATAGAAATTTTCCTCTCTAAACCCATTTAAATCAATGTTGATTAGAAGGATATCATCTTTCATAGTGTAAATTGAGAAACAAATTAGTTAATCTTATTTTAGGAACAAAAAAACCATTATTGATGATATAAAATATAAAATTTATGATTTAATTTTTTTTAATATCTATAATTGGTGATTTATAATTCTATAATTAAGAGATATCACTTGTTAATAACTTCATCAGTGGAATGGTAATAGTTTGGGTTAATTTTTTTTCAAATAGTAACCAAAAATTTAAACATTATAATTTTATTATTTTGGCATTATAATTAAAATTAGGTATTTTATTTTTAAGTCATTCAATTTACCAACTTCCAAAATAGTTTATTATCCCTGATAGTGTTTAT
This sequence comes from Viscum album, assembly GCA_963277665.1. Lineage (NCBI taxonomy): Eukaryota > Viridiplantae > Streptophyta > Magnoliopsida > Santalales > Viscaceae > Viscum > Viscum album. The sequence goes on from OY728145.1 coordinate 1,768,775,115, forward strand.
AAAAAATGTTTTCTTTAAATTAATATTTCTTAAAATCACTTTCATTTTATATCATGCTTTATATAGCATTTCATAATTATGATGTTTAATTTAAAACAATTAATAACCATAGAACCCAATGGCTTATTTCCAATAAAATAATTATCAAAATATTAAAAAGAAACTATGAAGAACTACACATTAAAATAGATGATTAATTTTTTCATTTAAATATAATTTTTTTCAATTCAACCATGATTTATTAGATAGATATTGTTTATTTTAAAAAATATGAGGTTTATAAGACCTATTCACCCATTAATGTAAACTAGATACCATCCATGTTTTAGTTGGGTCCCTATTTATCATGGTTTTAATGAAATATGATTAACCATTAAATGATTTATTAGAAATGGGATAATTCATTTATAAAGTATCTATAAGAGGGTTGTAATATCTTGACCATTATGGGGATGTCTCCCTCCCATTTCTAGTATCATTTTACACTTCTATTGGTCATACATTGGTTTGTTTTTACGTTGGGGTTATTTCAAGATAATTTTTTTAAAAAAATATTGATTCCCTAGTGGTTGTGGATAGTTATTACAGTGATATGGAAATCCATGTGCTTTTCGACAAGAAAGAACATGGGTTTAACAATGAAACTGCTATCTCCATTTTGTGCCACAAGAAGGGGTGCATGGATTTACCAAACCATATGATCACAGGAAAAAACTATTCACATTTGAATTGAGTGTATTTTTCTGGTTGGTTCATGGTTTGGGAATGCATTTTTTCCACTTAGGAGTGACCATTCACCCATTATGTAGGGGAACATGGTTAGGGTCGACCATTTATCAAAAAGTGCGACACATCCAAAAAATAGTACATGTAGAAATTTAATCCCCAAAAAACATATCCACTTTTTTGAGACCCATTAATTATACCCTGAATCATCCCATCTCAACCAAAAATTAAATAATATTTGTTTTTAGTGCTCCCAAGAGTATTTAAAGACCCCATGAACATCTTCTATTATGAATTGAGGATCCATTGGAAAAAAGAAAATACTCTATATCATGTGATATGTTTCTTGTTATGATTTCTACATCACTCCCTCATTTCTCTCTTATTTGAGAGAGATTGATTCCTCGGTTTTCATAGGTTTATACCCAGTTTTTTATGTCTCTTGTATCTTTACAGATGAAACCAAGTTTTGGATCATAGATCTTCCTCCATATTGTGAATTTAGAGGTACTATATCAAAATGATGGTTATGGTTTGATGAGATTTCATCAATGTTATTGATGTAGTTGTCCAAATAAATATTCCATAGAGTAATGATTATGATCTTATTTATGTAATTGATTCAACACTTTTTCATTTTTGTAAATTGATATAAAATAAAAAATGTGAATTTCATTCTAATGTGATTGTGATACCCTTCAAAGATCCTATTAGAAACTTTATATATTTGGGGTTGTTCTTATTGAAACCCCATTGAGTGTTCCAATTACCATTAAATGATGTTAAATGGATTGTATAAGGTCACATATTAGTTTTATGAAATGTAAATTAATCCTTATTTTCAACATCATATTGTTGTATTTAAATGGTTTTTTGGATTAACCTTTAATGATTAATAATATGTGATAAATTGATGATAAATAGATTAATGGAGATTTTTTTATTTCATATTATTAATGTAAATAACCATGGTTTAGATTGAAAAATGGAATGGTGTACCATGATGTCAATGAATGGAAAGATTTTTAATGGTGTTGTACCTTGATATGTATGTGATAATTGTGAATAATTTTTCAAAATGTTCTTGGGTTAGGGGAAGATGCTATAAAAACCATTTTTTATCAGACTAAAACTCTAGGACCCAGATATATGCATGTGAAATAGGATTTTTGGATCAAGTACTGATGCTACAAATATCTATGGTGTTTGAAACTAAATTTCTAGGTCACCATGAAATAATAATTTGACTGATGGTCTTAGTGCCCATAAAGATGGTACATGGAATGATGCTCTAAGGTAATAAATGAAATTAGAATTTAACGTATAATGAAATATAATGAAATTGTAATTTTTGATATCACAGTGTTGTATGGATCATATTCCATATTTGGAAAATTCATGTATGATTGGTTCAGATGTCATCACGAACTAATTGGCCTATGTGGTTGATTAAAGAATAACCAATTTGTGACATGATTTTATTTATTATTTGATATTTATTATTTTTAAAAATGCATACATTATTATAGACTATATTTTTTTAGTCACCATTGGTGGTGGTGTATTTTGTTCTAATCACACCAAACTCAGGCTGCATGATTGGTACCCTAATTGACATAATATTTAAAGGATATAATAAGGGAAATAGAACTATTATAGATGATTTTGTTGGGATTTAGGATATTGAATTTATGAGGAAACCGAACTTTTTTTTAGGACCCACCTGGTATTTTTTAGTGTGTCCTTATTTTTTGTTACCATTATACCCTTGAATCATTTATGAAATGTCTTATTTACTACTTTGTTTTGTGCTTATTTTACCTATTATGAATTATTCTGTTGTATGCTGATCTTTATAAGTCACTATTATTATTATCATTTTGGTTTTTTTTCAATTTCTTTTGGTTTAATTCGTTGATAATGATGGTATAATCTTTGTAATGAACCAACCTTTTATCAATGAAATTTTATTCTTATAATTATGATTTATAGTATAATCACATTAACAATCTCAATGAGATATCGTGTTACTAAATACTATGTGGCCATTAAACATAATTTTTCTACTTATGTGTTTCGAATTTTGAAAATCATACATACACGGTTTCGTTCATTGTGATTTTTGGAGTATAATAGAAGAAACATAATTTTATGAATAGTAACATACCCTTATTAATAGTAATATTACCCTTATAAATAGTGGCATACCATTATGAATAGTAACTTAACCTAAGATAATATATATATATATATATATGATTTAATTGAAAGTATGATGTACCAATATTTTGGAATGAATAAATAAATGTTTTAAAAAACTGTATTTTTCAAGTAAATTATGATATAAGTTAAAAATTAACTTAATCCTATATAGAAAATTATTTTTTAAAATATGACTTCATATTTTTGATTTTACACCTTAAAAAATGGTAAGGGTGATTTTTTGGGATTTTTCTGAAATACTTGAATTTTATGAGTAGTGAAGTATGATAATTTACGATAAATGCTAAATAAATGAATTATGATGTCATATACTAATGTATGGCTGATTTAAATACAATATCTCGAATTTATATGCTCTTATTATCATTCATGTTCATCTAATAATCACTATTACTTGTCTTGTGTGGAAATAATAAATTAATTAATATAATATTAAGAAAACCCCACTCCCCTTCACTATAAATACTACCCTTCATACTGTCATTTCCTCAAACCTATCAAGCTTCAAGACATGTATAAACTCTTCCCAATAAACTTCCATAGTCCCTACCCCACATCTAATAGATTTTGGTCTCATCATAATACCAATCCAAGGTGCCTTGAGGATTCAAGAGGTAATTCCCCTCTCTCACTTTTCCCTTAATTTCCTTTTAATTTCAAGTCCTTTTCTTAATCTCTCCACACCTATCCTTGTCCAAATGGATTGGTAACTCTAATATCATAACTATAATTTAATGTTGTGATACTAATTGGATAATATATCTTCCAACCACCTTATCCTCTTTTTTTATTTTTTAAGGGATATCATTGTTCGTGAGGTGTTAATTAATCACCTTCAGGAAGACATGTTTTCAATTTATTTTACCACCTTCAGATATAGTTATAAAAAACTATTATACTTGAACAAAATTATGATATATTTTTATATACTATTTAATGTTATATAACTAAACTATGTACTTAATGCTAAATGATTAAACAAAATAATTTTGTTGTGGTTGAAAACCCGCCTGAATTAACCCAAATGATCATCATTAATTTCTTAACTAATGATTCATCCACATGGTATATAACATAGTTCAATATAAGATCATTTAAAATCATTTAATATCATTAAAAACATTTAATATCTGTTATGGATGTTTATCCATGTTTTACACAAACATCCATGTATGTGTATAAGTGAACTGTTCATGAAAACTAGGAAAAAGAACACTCTCAAAAACATGATTCAAACACTATAACTCATCCAAAGGACCATAAAAAAATAAATGAAACTAAAATGAACCATATTCATGAAAAAAATGATATGGAATTATTAATTAAGTAATCTAATGTTGTTATATAGGACATTTAAGTGAAGAAGTTGTTCTGATACAGGGTCCGAGGAAATTCTCGAACCGAACTTTCTTTCTTCGGGTTCTCCATTTTCCACTCCATTTTAAGTATGGTTACGCCATAAAAATAATTTATTCATAATTATATTAAATTAATTGTGATATACATGTTTTCTATTTAGGTTCACAAAATGCAAAATATTTTCCAAAATTACTTGTCTTTCGAATAAACACACTCCCAAAGATTGTTTCTTTTTCACTCAATATTGATTGTTTTATGTAAAGAATGTTAATACCTCTATATTTTGGGAACCAAATGTTTGTGAATTTATTCATTAGGATTTGAAACACATTAATTTCCATAGGTTATTTTATGTTCTTGTTTTACATATGTTCTATGTGGCATGCATCAAAATATAAATGTTATGGTTTGACAAGAGCACCCAGAATTATATAGCGCAATATGAATGTTTGGATGTGGGAGGTGATCCTAGAATTATAAAGTTCTCTAATTCATTGGATAAAGTAATGAATATCATTTGTTAAAGTAAAATTATGTGTGAACATGATGCTAGCATTTTTCACAACAATGTGTGGTAGTTAACCACTAAGACATGATGTTTTATTTTTTATGCATTGCCACATTCCTAGTGGTCTCTTAACTTTTCTTCTCATGATTTTAATCATATTCCACTGTTATGATGATATTGATTACTACCATCCCATGTTATGTTGTTTCATGTTCTTATTTATCCACTTTCTAGGCATTTATATCACCCCTTTTTTATGTATATACTCTGGTGAGTACATGTACTAAGGAGAGGTCAAGTTCAAATAAGAAGCAAGATAAGAATGGTGCAACCTGTCATTTGGCATGGAAAACAAAATATTTTAATCTATTGCAACACATAGGTAGAGTAGGATCATCTCACTTGAGGAGAATTATTAGTTTTCCAGCTAATTAATATATACCACCTACACTAATAATTGGTTTCTTATATATCATATCATAAGATAATTAAATTTAAATGTAATAAAAGTGAATTTAATTATTCACTAAGAGAAAGTAATTAAGGAAGAAATAACTTAGTCCTAGGGATGGATAACATGGGTTCATTCATTATTTATTTATTTTTTTAAATTCAATTTGATAATTCATTTATTTAGACCCCATTAATGAAATAATTTCCTTTAATTTATTTATTATTTAAATTTAGTATGCATTTAGTACACCACACCATACCTCCTCCAATAGTCAAATAGTGTAACACCTCAACTGATAATGATATCCCAAAAAAAACTCAGCTCCACCGTATTCCATTTAATACCATATAGAAATCAAAACTCTATAGTATGAAAGGTTTGCCTAAGAGAATAAATGGAAAATTAATTAATCACGTAAAAGAAAGGGATTTGGGAATAGTGTCCTAGTGGACGACCACCATACTCATGCAATATTTCCACCTCCACCACAAATAGATTTGAGAGATTTAGAATTGACTGTGTAATAATTCAGAACATCATGAATCATCCCTCAGGGTGAAGCCTCGGGTTACCCCCTAATTTTTTAGGATAATATGTCATGGTGGATAGAGGAAGTGAAAAATAGGATAATTATATTATGGTTGGAAGAGAAAGATAGATGGAAGAATATGAAAACAATTGAATTAAAAATATTCAAAAACATTACATGATTATTGAACACTACATTAAAAAGAAAAGAAAAGAAAATTATTAACTTATAAGAACTTCCCTAGTCTTCCTCCCTAATGGTGGCGTTGAACTCCACTTTCAGCATTGGTTAACTACTCCTTATATAGGCTAGGGGTTTCCATCCTTTGGTCTTCAAATTTAAGATCTTAAAAATATCTTATTGAGATTTCTTTTATATTCGGTCCAACTAATTTTTTATCATGGTAGAGAACTTTAGTGTCCAAATTTTGGAATATTTTATTCATTAATAATCTTAGAAAATTATTTTACACTTCATTACAAAATTTCATATTTATCCTTTCTGTGTTGTATGATATATGACCAATTTATTCTGAGATTTTATTTTAGAGGAAAGTTTCCTTTTTTTCTATCCCTAAATTGGAGCATCCATATTCCACCTTAATGAAGGAAAATTTTAATATTATTCAATATAGTAACTCCCAATTTAATGGTCTTGCCATCCAAATTGGAATCACCTAAATTTGATGTATTTATACCAATTTATGAATAATTCATTGAGGTTGTGTCCCTGAGGTCATACCGAATAATTTTTCAACATGAGTGAATTTTTCTAACCCTTGAATAGACTAATTAAATCCTAGTACAGAATACAAATATTAAGAAACTAAATATAAGAATACAATAAAAAATTAATCACATAAATTAAATTTAAAATTTAAAAGGTATTCTTGAATTAACAAAGTTATTAAAATCTGTTAACTTTCCAAAAATAAGCAACATTCCAATTTTAGCCCAAAACACATCATAAATCCAAAATTAATGAAAATAAGTTCAAATTGATAAATTTATAAAGAGTGAATCATTGATATACAAATAAAAAAGGATGAAAATGTTATCTATATCAATTACCCCAAACATAATATATGATTTCCCTCAAGCATAAAATCTCAACATTGAATTCAAAGGGAACCATTGTTTGAAAGATATAACCTCCAATGTAATAAAATCAAACTATTATCAATGTACAATAAAATTATAATGTTCCAAAAAAAATACCAATTTAGTTTACCATTTTTCAATGAAATAATCAATTCATGCATGCTATTTTCCCCTTTAAAAAACGATTGAGCTTCTCTATTCATTAATTCAAGATTATATTTTTATTATTATTAAACAGGACAAATCATGATCTACCTCTCTTTTGAATATTTTATCTCATTAGTCATGATAATATTTTAGTAGAGTTATTATCATATCATGCGAACATGATCCTTATCTATAGACTTGTAAAGGAACTACTTTCTCTACTTTGTATGGACAAAAATCAAATAAAATCATGAGAACTAGAAATAATGATTAAAATGACTCTATGGATTAAGTTTGGTGGGTAAATAATTGAAATAATTTAAGGCTTGATGTATGAGGTTTGACTCTTAAGAACAATTAATGATTAATCAAGTGAAAACCCAGGATGAACCTCACTCAAATCCCCTTGAGAATATGAAACACAACACCACCCACTTTTTATAAAATGGAACATGAGTCAATAAATGATTATGAATAATGATATCATCAATGTTCTCCCCCTTATATATATATATATATTGTAATGCTCATGAAAGGAACAAATTTATTTTTTTCTATATTTATGATTCATATAGGCATAACTTTATTTGCAATTTTTTTCATTTTTAAGGATAACCGGATGAAATGAATGAAGCATAATGAAATGATGACTCATGACCAATTTTCTAAAAATTCATTACCAAAAATGATGACACACACCTCACACCACTAAAAAATTATATACATCCCAATGAATGTACATGAAAGGGCCTTCCCACACACTCAAACTTTGAATATCCACGAAATAATACTAAAAGTATTGGTAGGTAAGGAAATATCAGCTTGTAATGTGGCTTAATCATATATGAAAATTCATGGATTCTATGAACTAATGAAGGATAAATGTAAGGTTGGGTATTAGGTAAATATTTTTCTAGGCAAAGTAGTGTCTCAATAATTTTAAATGTGTTTTTTCACAATCATTGTTTTGAAAAGCTTCAATACATGTTCTAGAAGGTGGCATGTCCAAATATCACTCAAGAAATATGCTCAAGATAAAATATAAAATATTGTGTCTAGAAATCCTCTCTAGAATGTGAATATGATATTGGAAAATCACTCATGGTATGATTAATAATAAAAAATTATTTTAAAATGAATTTCAGAAATTCAAAGCATGAACGATGGTTGGAATATTTCATTTACATGAAATAATTAATTCCGTCAAATCATGAGTCCTTGTTTCAATATCCATACATCACTTTAATCATAAAATTATTGAAATTACCAATTTAATATCATTCACATTGAAATCTAAAACTTGACATAACTAGATTTCTAAGAAACTGATGTCTCCTAAATATGTCAAGTAAAACATAATTACAATGTTGGAATTAAATTATTATCGTTAAATCTCAAAAAATATGAGGAGTTTCAATGTTAAAAATTAAAATTGAAATCCCTTTTGAAATGAATCTTGGTTTTTTTTGGGGGGTTACCTTCTTCCATCATGAACCTACAAAAGATAATTACTCAATTAGGTGAATGGATCAAGTCATTAATGATCTAAAATATATGAAGTAGTGGAAATCATGCTATGCTACTTATATGAAACGAATTAGAATATAAATTACTAGAATTAAAGTAAAGATTAGTCTTTTTTTGATCCCCCAAGTGGGCCATAGATTATTTCACTGCCACCAGAGGGCAGTACCATCCATTATCCAAAATCCAATGGTGGGTAGATATTTTTGGACATGAACCACAACATGTTGATTTTCATAGAATGGATTTATTCTTTCTTGTTTAGGATGACTAAATGTATATAGTACAACATATCCTTACACTTCACTATTAGATAACGCTTACATGGTGTGGGTAGGATGGAGTATGGTTCCTCCTCTTCATTTGCTACTTGGGCAACATCTTCTTCAAAATCTGGTGGTTTATCTATATATGTTGCATGAAAATAATAATCAATGGGAGATTCAATGTATGTATTTAATGTATTAATTTTAAAATATTACCTTTTAAGGTAGTAAACTTATAGATTTGGTTCTTCAATAATAGAAACTTGTAACTCTTGATGGGCTTCCTCAAGTATACGATCAATGTCCTCAGGGAGCTCTAAGTGTTACTAAATTGGTGCAATTTCATCATCATCAACTTCCTCTAGGGTGATGCATGGATTGACAAAATATGAAAATTCAAAATCATAATGAGTGACACTTAAATCAGATTGATTGAAATCACAAAAGAGAGAGTTCAAGAAAAGATCATCTCCCTGGTCTGCTTTTGGTTCAATAGCTTCTTCTATGATAAGTTCTTCTTGGTGTCAATGTTCACATGATATTAGTAGATAGTTAGGAAACTCTATTATTTCTTTGAATTCTACCACTTGGGTGGTTTCTTCATCTTCCAAGTCTAGAGAGTGGTATAAATCTGGTTTCTCTTCTACATTTTTAAGGAATTAAGAGACCATGTCACATTTCCATTTCTACCCATTCACTCCAAAATTTATCCAAATTAAAATTATCATCATCTTGTAAATCATTAGAATATGAAATTTAATCTATCTCCTCCAGCATTGGTTGAGAGTGGTCAAATTGATCTTTAAAAACATCCACTTTTACCCCCCTGTTCTTCAACATCAAAAACTAGTAAGGAAATTTCTCCTACAGCTTGCTAATGATATTACTCCGGTTTAGGCTCGAGTTGCTCAATTTGTGCTTGATCACAGTCAAATTTTATTTTCATTTTTCTCCCCAAGTCATCCATAGTATTTTTAATCCTATCCCCTCAAGCATTTATATATCTATAATGCACTTCTGCATCTTCAAATTGCTCCGACGAGTAGTAATCCCATACATTATAATTTGAATACATCATAGAAAAGGTTTTTTAGATTAAAAAAACAATCTAAAATTTAAAAATAGAAAATTTCAAGTAAGAAATGATTATCTCCATATCAATGACTCCATTATTGACGCACACCTATCATAGGGCATGAAAAACATAATATATTTTCCAAATGCAGAATGGAGGCTGACTAGGGTCATCTCACTTGAGAATATTTATCAGTTGTTCACCTATATAATCTATATCAACTAAACTAATTATTGGTTTCTTTTATTTATTAAAGTAAAATAAATAAATTTTAAGAAAAAAAAAAGATAAAACTATCATGCTGTCACAAAAATGTAATTAAAGAAGAAAGAACTTGGTCTTAGGGTTGGATAACATGGGTTTATTCATTATTTATTTCTTAGTTAAAATAAAATTTGATAATTCATTTATTGAAACAATATTAATGAATTTATTTGCCTTGATTTATTTAGTGTGTGATTTTAGTATGAGTCCAGCACACCAAACCACACCTCCTATAATAGTCAAAGAGGGTAACACCTCAACCAAGAATGCAATCCCAAAAAGACCTGGCTCTAAAGTATGTCATTTCATCCCTTATAGAAACAAAAACTCCAACATATGAATGGTTTTTCTAAGATAAGGGAGAAAAAAATAATTAAAAAATAAATGGATTTGGGAATAGTGTCGTGGATGAAGACCGCTGCACCCTTGTAATATTTCCACCTCCAACACAAATAGATTTAAAACCTTTTTAATGGAATGTTCAATAATGTTGAACAAATTGAAACCTCTGCTAGGGAAAATGCTCAGGTTAACACCTCATTTTTTAGGATCATAGGTCACGGTGGATAGACAAAGGAAAAAATAAGATAATTAGACTGGGGTTGGAATAAAATGAGAGATAGAAGAATATAGAAACACCTAGAAAAAAAATATAAAAATGCATTACATGAGAAAATAATACTACATTAAAAATAAAAGAAAATAAAATTATTATGTTAGTAGCACGTTCCAAGGCCTACTCTCTATTTTTGTTTTGTATGTCCCCTTTCATCATGGGTTAACTCTTCTTATATTGGCCAAGGGTTTCCATCCTTAAATCATTAAATTTAAGTTATTCAAAATCTCTCTTTAAGATTTCCTGCAGATTCTATCCACCAAATGATTGATCATGGTAGAGAAATTTATGGTAGAATTTTGGAATAGTTTATTCTTGATTGATCTTTCAATATTTTGTTTACATTTCATTATAAATATTCATATTTATCCTTTATGTTTAGTACCAGATATGTCCAATTAATTATGATATTTTATTTCGGGGGATTGTTTTCTTTTTTTTACCCCAAAATATGATCATGCATGTGCCATCTTAATGAAGGAAAATAATCATAATCATCAACAGGTCAATGGTCCATATAAATTTATTTCCATTAAAATGTATATCACCCCAAATTCGTTTATATAGGCCAATTAAGGATTAATTCATTTATCTGAGGTCCACACAGTCGTCCAAAATAATTTTTCATCATTATTGAATTGTTTAGACCATTATGATTCTGAATTAAATACTAGTATAGAATAAAAATATAAAGAAAATACTTATAAGAATCCAATAAGAAATTAATCACATAAATTTTATTTATATTTTAAAATATATTCTCAAATTACCAAAGTTATTAAAATATGTTAACTTTCTAGAATTAAGCAGCTTTCCAATTTTAGCGAAAACACATCATAAATCCAAAATTAATGAAAATAAGCTCAAATTGATAAAATTACATGGATTAAATCATTGAATTACATATAAAAAATAATGATAATATTATCTCAATCAAACAATGAATTAAATAAACTGTTATGTTTCATGTTGTAAATGTTATGTTTGATCCTAGTTTTCCTATGACACTAACCTTCTGGATCCTCATTGTTTAATACTAATATGTTTTTTATCGTTATAATGATGTAATAGTAATGTATGAATAGGTAGGGTGACTATATTTTGTATCTGTTAAATGGTTTAGTAAATTTTTGAATTAGGATTAGTTAACCCTAGAGAAAACCTCTAGTATGAGACTAAGTACAAAATACCCACAATAATGTTTACGTATGGATACCCTATGCTATGCATTTAGTGTAAATTTTACAAATGAATAAGTAATTTATTCATAACTTGTTGACTTATGTTTTGTTCTAAAATTTTCTATGTTATAAAATGGTGGGAACTTGGAGAAACTAGGCCAACAACTCATGTGAGGGCCAATGAAATGATTTCCAGAATCACAACCCTAATGCTATGGGAGGTTGAGTTAAAAATTTCATGGAAATTCTTACCCCAATATCTTAGCTTATGAATAATAACTAGAATAATGAGGAATTTCCTCCTTCACCAAAGAGGGAGTAATTGGAAATCTAATGTTTTATGTGTTAACAAACACAAACATTTAGTGGGTTTTCATATCTACTCATTGAGGAAGAATGGGTCAAATCCCTAGATAATATCTTTTTTGTGCTTCAAAATTATGAGAATGAAAATGTGACATTATCAATTTTTCATCTAGAGGGAGAGGCCAAAAAATGATGGGACATTATTAAGAATACAAATCCAAGAGGTTAAATTCAATAGACATAATGGGAAGACATTAATATCAAGTTTCATAACAAGTATTTACTACAAAAACATTGTACAAATATAGAGAGAGAATTTATAGAGATCAAGGAAAAAGAAGTAGAATCTATCACAACCTACGAAGCGGATTTCACAATGCTTGTAAGGTACGCTTCAGGTTTAGTTATCAACAACGATAAAAAAATTGATAGATTCTTTAGTTGATTAAAACAACACCTTCAAAATTCTCATGTAATTCAGGACATTGGAAGTTAAGAAGAAGTTGTTTGATGTTCTCTCAAAGTGAAGATGGGGTTTAGATAATGGTCCCATGGCTATATTGATATGAAACGAATGATGGAGTTTCAAGCTGGAGGATCAATTGATAAAGGTGGTAGGAGAACTCAACATCCCACATGCCAAAAATATTGGAATTTTCAACATGGGAACTACCTAAAATTATAGGGAAATTCTTCCAATGTGGGAAAGAAGGCCACTACTATCTACAATGTAAAAAATACCTAAGATGGAAGGAGAATGTGGTGGATGAAAGGAGAGAACCACCCATGGTCAAATGCTACAGCTTTAGGAAGTAAGAACACTATGTACGCTTGTGTACTAAACATTAGGTCCTCGAGGGTAATTAGCATTAATAGCCCCAAAATCCAAAAGAAAAAGTGAAGGATTATTCCATCACTACTGTGGAAGTAGTGAAAGATAATTATGTCATACAAGGTACAATTCTTATTCACTTGGGAATGGAAAATGTATTATTTGATTCTAGTTTTACGCATTCCTTTATATCTTTCATGTTTTCTAGATATATATAATTGATACCCCAAATCATTTAAGTATACATATCTATTAAAACACCATGTGATGAAATCATTACAACCCAAGTGTTTTACTCTTCTACTATTTGCGTGTGTGGGAATATTATTCCAGCGAATCTCGTTATACCACCCTTGGTTGAATTTCACTCTATAATGGGAATGGATTAGCCATCATTATATAGATAACATATCAACTATCGGGAAACAAAAATATATTTTCATATTCCAAACTATTCCATTCTTATCTACAAATGAAAGAAAGATCCTGAATCTCTTTTGAAAAATACTTTAATAGGGTGGGTGTTAATTCACTATGAAGAGGCATACCTCTACCAAATTTCTGAGTCAAAATAAAGTTGAAACCTTACATGAAATTACCATCATTTTGGGATATGGTTATTTATTTCATGAAGAGTTACCCAGACTCCCCTCTGATTGTGAGGTAGGGTCCTCAATTGAACTCATACTCGGAGATACTCCACTCTCAATGTGTTCCTATAGGATGAATCCTATCAAAATGGAGGAGTTAAAGCAGAAAATTCAAGAGAATTTTGAAAAAGGTTTCACACGCACTGGTGCATCACCTTTGGGTGTGCCAGTGCTATTTGTAATGAAAAAGAATGGATCATTGTGGTTGTGTATTAATTATCAGAAATTCATCATGATCACCATAATAAAAAAGTGTCATCTTCCAAGGATTGAAGTATTGTTTGATCTGTTAAGAGGATATGAATACTTCTCAAAGGTGGAACTTCATTTTTGATATCATCAGCAAAAGTTTAAGAAGGAATATATTAAGACAAATAGCTTCCATACAAGGTATTGGCACAATGAGATTCTTGTGATAACTTTTGGACATACTAATGCCCCTATAATCTTCATACACATTATAAATAGTGTCTTTATACTTTACCTCGACAAATCTTTGGTATTGTCTATTGATGATAATCTCAAATTCTCCATGAGAAAGGAGGTATATGAAGAACATAAAAGACATTTTCTGGAGACATTGAGAAAGGAGAAATTGTAAGTCATGTTCAGCATGTGTGACTTTTGGAGGAATCAAGTAATGTTCATGGGACATGTGATCACATGTGAGGGAATTTCTGTGGACCCTTAAAAAACTAAAGAGATTGAATAATGGCCCAGACCCTCTAGTGTCAATGAAATCCATAGTTTTCTTTGATTAGCTGGGTACTATCAATGTTTTGTGATAAATTTATTATGATTTTCAAGACTGCTATCTAAGATAACATGGAAGGGGGTAATGTATGTATAGATGGAAGAATGTGAGGGAAGCTACAAGGAGCTAAAAAGAAGGCTAACCACTTCACCTGTAATCACATAACCAAAAAGTGGATAATTATTTGTGATATATAGTGATGCTTCAATGAAATGATTGGTTTGTGTACTTAGGAAAAATGATCATGTGATAGACTACAACTCATGACAGTTGAAGATCCATGGGTATAACTACCCAACCCATGATCTAGAGCTACCAGCTATGATTTTTTCCATGAAAATCTAGCAGCACTACAATTATGGTGAAAAGTGTGACATATATATTCATCACAAGAGCCTAATGTATATATTCACTCAAAAAGAGATCAACATGCATCAAAGGAGATGGTTAGAGCTAATTAATAACTAATATTTCTCAAATCAGTATCATCCTTGAAATGTGAACAAGGTAGATGATTCTATAAGAAAAAAGGAAGCTGCTACTCTATCCATGTTACAAATTGAAAAATACACTATCTCATTGGATACACAAAGGATAGATTTTGAAATCAAAAAGGTAGGGGATACATCCATATTTTTCAAAATGGTTGCTCATCTATATATCAAAGAGATGATTAAGGAGGGAAAAGGGATGACATGCAGTTACCGACGAAGGAGAATGTAGTAAAGGAAGAGCAGCTGCAAAAGTTTCATATCGATGAATGTGGTGTGATTCAGTTTGGAATGCGGATTTGTGTGCCTTCATCACCTGAGATAAATAAGAAGCTATTGGTAAATGCACATAGATTAACATTCTCAATCCATTATGGTAGCACCAAGATGTATCGAGATCTCCGAGAACACATCTGGTGGGATAACATGAAGATGGAGATTGTGGAATATATATCAAGGTGCTTGGTATGTCAGTATGATAAATTCAAGTGACAAAAGTCCAAATGGATTATGTAACCATTTCTTATACCCATGTGGAAAAGGGAGAATGACACTATGGAATTTTTCTTGGATCTCACGAAGACATCAAAGGGAAATATTGTGATATAGATTTTGGATGACCGCCTCACCAATACTGAACATTTTATCTCTATTAGGAAAGATCTATCCCTTGAACAACTTGAAAAGAGATATGTGAAGGAAGTGTTAAGACTGCATAGTGTTCCAATAACTATTTTCTATGATCATGATCCTAGATTCACATCTAAATTCTAGAGAGGTCTCCAACATTCCTTGAGTACTAAATTGAATTTCAGCACGACCTATCACCTGAAACTGATGGCCAATCTGAAAATACTATTCATATGCTCAATGATATGATCAGAGCCTACTTTTTTGAATTAAATGATGGATGGGATAAAAATATCCCATTGGTTGAGTTCTCATATGAAAATAGCTTCCAAATGAATATTTAGATGGATCCATATGCTTCTCTGTATAGAAATGGATTTATATCTGAAACCATTTGGGATGAAGTTGTAGAAAGAAATCTACTTGGACCTAATGTTGTGAAAGAGATGATAGAGAAGGTTCAAGTCATCCAGAAACAAATGAAAGTTACCCAGATTCATAGAAAGAGATATGATTACATCCATTGAAGGGAACTAGAGTTCTACATTGGAGATATATTTTTCCATAGAAAATCACCATGAAAAAGATCCATGCAATTTTGTAACACCCTGAGATTTTATGAAAAATATTCTCTTTAATTTCATTAATGTCTTACGTTGTACGCTACAACAAAAGGAGATTTCACAACACACATCCTTGACTTACCTTGAATTACATGAAATCACGACCTTCCTCGATAGCGTGTGTAGTACGCAATAATGAGTTTAACTAAACAACGATATGCTATTAAAATATTATTAAAACTAGCTGTTGTGAATAGTAATAACCAATTTTTGAAATTTTTTAAATTTTAGTTTTCAAAATTGACTTCATTTTTGGATTCGGAATATCAAAATTAGCTTAGGGTGAAATTTTGGTACTTTTCGGATAACTTTCAATTTCTGATGAATAGTGAAAATTACTAAATTTTAATTAAAACAACCTTTTTAATTGAAATAATTAATAGTGATAAATTATTAATTTTAGTGGTTTTAAAGTATATTTAGAATATATTTTTACAATTTAATACAATTTTGGTCAATGGATGTAATTTCACATTTAAACCAGACATAAACAACTGTCAATCTTTTGATAGTTATTATCTCTTAAGAACACGCTGTTTGTTTTGACGACGAGAATTAATTTTTAAATTAATTAATGAAAATGATATGTTTTGAATATGGTAAAATGGACATCATTTTTGAGTTCATAATATCAAATATAGCTTAGGCTTAATTTTTGGTATTTTTCTGGAAACTTTCATTTTTTGATGAATAGCTAAACCACTAAGTGGTAGTTAAAAAATGAATTTTTCATAAAACTTAATTTTACCGATTCAGTGAGTGGAATTTCAAAAATCTGAGAGACACGGTTGATATTAGTAAGTAAAAGGTGGTTCAATGAGATGAATATAATTTTTGGTGAATAGTAACTTTTTACTTTTTTTACCACGGTTAAAAGTAAATAGGGTAATTAAGTGTAAAAATGATATTATTATTACCCTAACACATTCCATAATTCTATTGGATAAGTGTAATTCGACCAAAAAAACCTTAGGAATAAAATATTACAATTTAGGCCCACTTGGATTAGATTAGGGCATTTATTATTAATTTATTTAAAGAAGGGTTAAAATAGTTAAAATCAATGTTTAATAAGTATATAATTTTTAATATAGGGTTATACATAATATAAATTAGACTATAAATATTCATTAGAAAGCTAAAAAGATTGCCTACATAATGGTAATTTATTTGTAATTTTTAGAAATTAAATAATTTAATTTATTTATGACACAAATATGATACAGTAATTATCTTATTAATGAAATATTGACATAATTGATGTTATAAATACCAAAACTAAATGTAATTTGAGACTTTTTATGAATAACACTAAATTTTTAGGTTAATATTACATGTTATTAGTGATATAAGTAACTTTTTTAAAACTAATCAGTCTGTTTTGAGTTTCACAAAAATCAATTACTAAATAGTGTCAAAAGTGACATAAAATAGGTTTTAAAAGAAATATTATATTATTAATTTTTTTTTATTCCTAAAAATACAAGGTTCATACAAATGACTTAGATAAGGTTGTGTATATTAATAATTAACAACTTGGGGTTATTTTGGCTTCTAATAGTAAGTTTATTAACCTTATAGGGTAAGAACACAAAAAGACACGATAAAAGTAAAATTATCTAACATAAAGTTAAATATAAATTATAAGGTTAAAATAGGAACATAAATTTGTCTAAATTCTATTGTATGAGATTATTTCGACCCATAACCACCTTATCTTCAAAATAAATCAATTTTGAGCTATTTAAAACCGAATTTGGCTTTATAATAAAATAATATTTTTAGTTTTTCCAAAAGAGCCCCTCTCCTCCCTTATAAAAGGGCACCTCCTCCCTCTCTTCCTCACACCAATTTGATTCTTCAAGCTCGGCCAAAACCTGCCAAATTATCTTATCCACTTCACTAGTAACATCCTAGAGGTCCTGGTATTCTTCAAAGACCAATTTTAGTGCCCTAAGAGGAGGGCTCAAAGAGGCGCTTCAAAGAAGAGGTAATGTCCATTACCGATTCTTTCAACTTTATTTCTTCTTCCACTTCTTCTTCATAGGTTGTTTCATTATGAAGTAATAACATAAGTATCACTAATCTACTGATATGTTATTATAATTATTAAAAAACCCTATTTCACCATCTATCCATCCTACGTAAAACGAAATCACCACGCGTGCGTACGTACGGAATACCGTCTCCACGTCGTGGTGTAATCTATTTTCCACCACCACCTTACTTGGATGGGTATAATGGTGTACATAATAACTATATATGATTATTTTAAATTGATATTTATTCTGAAATATTATACATACACTCCAATACAATTCCACGATCATGAGAGCGATATCATCGCTCGTGCGTATGTACTGAATACCATCTCCACAACTCGATGAGATTCATTCTCCACATTAACCATTCATGAATGATTATAAATTATATATAATAAGTAATCATGAAATATATGACATAATAATGATACTGGATTTATGTGTATATATATGTATGTCGTCTACTTAATTCCATTCAACTCAATAAGGAAACGAAAACAGCGTTCAAGCGTACGTACGACCTACCGTCTCCATGAACGGTGTATTTCTTTCCCTTTACTGATCTATTATATATATGTATATTCTGAATATATATTACATATAAATCATGTTTTATATTCTATAATTAAGTAATCATGATCTAAGTAATCATATGAATAATTACAAGTCAAAACAGGGAAGACAAATGTAACAATTTTACCCAAAACACTCTTTAACATGTCATTTACAAAAGAACGGGTAATATAAAGTCATAAGTGAACCATATATGATATCATAACAATGAGTATGATTCTGGAATAAGTCAATGACATTATTTAAATCATTATATAGGAGGTTCGGACACTTACAAAGCAAATCGGAACTAAGGTAAGGGATAATTTTGCAAATCTCAATTTTATCCGAGATTGCTTATTCGTACGTATTTACTGTGGTTATTTCTATCATCCGTGTCCATGTTTTATAAAAGTTTTTTCATGTATGTTTAAAGTCATTTTTACCCGTTTTTTGACTTTTACTACATGGTATGTAAGGAATCTTTCTTTTATTTACGTTATGAGGTACTTTTTTGACTATTCTGGCAAAAGTATGAGAAGAATGTTTTTTTAACTTATACGGCGTGAACTGATTTTTACGGTTTCATAAAACCTCGTTTTCAAGAAGCTTCCTCTACAAGATTGCATGATTATTTTCAACAAAACCCTTATCTTTTAAAATTTCATGGAATTTTGTGAAAAGAAAATGATTTTAAAGAAGAAAGGATATTTTCCTCAAGAATTCATTTCAAGTGTTTTGTCATAACTATTTTCCATCTAGGATGACATTATTTCATATGTGTATGTTTCAAGTAAAATGTCTCTATGATTTAAATGGTTTCAATTTTATTATGATGAAATTATATCAATTGTTTATGGATTATGATATGATGACATGATGTTTAAGAATCCCATTTTATTTTATGGGTTATGCTACGATGTATGATTTATGATTTTGTGGCACATGAAAGAATGATTACATTATGAGATGGGTGGGACCTATATCTCCCTCCAATGCATTGGGTAAATATTTATATCTCACAAGATAGACATGGCTGTAACGGAAAGTTAAACCGGTTCAGTAATACAGGACTGGAACGAGGAGTGAACTCGATTCAGAAAGGGACTTTGTCCACTAAGATTGTCTTGGCAGAAATGCCTTGGATACTATGGAAATCATATCATGTTTTTAATGGTTTCCATAACTAAATGTTTTATTCCCATGATATTTTATCATTCTTAATGTTTCTTTATGATTTATTCCTTACGTACTTCCATGTTTTGTGTCATTTCTCAAGCTTTTGATGTTTAAACATTATGTTCATGTTTTTAAATTCAAATGTATATGGTATGTTTTATTTTATTCATGCTTACCCTTAATGAGAATTTGAGCTCACCCTTTTTATGTTTTCTTTTCCCCAGGATATAAAGAAAGGTTTTAGGTAAGAAAAAAAGGGAAGATCTTTATGGGAGATGTTGAATATCTTTCACCACGATTAGAAGATTACGTTCTAAGTTTCCAAAGACACTAAACTATTACGGTCCTTATGTGTCTGGTTTTGTTATTTATTAAGTATTCCGCTAAAGTAATGTAATGTCCATGTATGTCAAGATTCGGGACTTTACATTTGGTATCAGAGAAGGAACCCAGCCTTAAGTTCGGTGCACTACATGGGTTGAGATGTAGGGCCCACAATGAGGGCGTTGTGCTCTAAATGGGGGGTGATTGTAACATCCCTAAATGATAAAGGGTCAAATGACTAAATGATATGACTCATGTCAACAAGGTGTACCTTCCATTTCGGGAGCCTACCTGGTTAGAACTCCACAGTTAAGCGTGTTTGGCCTGGAGTAGTGATCAGGATGGGTGACCTCCTGGGAAGTTTCTCAGGGTGTGTGTGAGTGAGGACAAAGCACACTGGAAAGGACAAGTGTTGGCCTGTGGGGACTGTCATTAGTTAGATGACCCGTTCAGGCATGTGGGTGGACCCTGGGGTGGGCCCCACATATCTGCGGGGCAACTGGTGGTACCTGGTGGGCCAGGACCCGACTGCGATGTTAAGGCGGGGTGGCTGTGCTATCACTGGGGCCCGGTTGTCACAGTTGGTATCAGAGGAAAAGGAGGTAGGAATGTATCCGATCCTTGGGAACTCTCACATGTGAGCGTTGGACGAAGCATGTCTCTCTTCCCAAGGGCTTCATGAGGAAATGGTTACCACTGGGGATGGTGGTGTGTCCCACCCAGGGGGTGTAGCAGCCCATGGAGTTCCTTGATAGGTATCAATTATAGTCCACTGGAGGTAATTCCAGACCGTTATAGTTGGTATCAGAGGAAAGGTTTATTCAACCTTTGGAAACTAGGATGCGGGAACGTTAGTGAGATGAATTTAACCTAAGATGTTAGATATTGTGGGTACACCCCATTTACTATGTCGTTTTCCCTAGCATGATTTTTTCCTCTCATAGAATTCTTTTTGTGTTTTTGTCAATGGAGGGAACCAGAAGGAATTCGGTTAACATTGAATCCAATGGACAAATTGGTGACTATGAGAAAAAAAAATTGTGTAATGCCTAGAGAGAAAGATATTGTGATTATTCCTAATTAGTCATCGCGATATATGATTGACAAGGTGAAATTTAGTGGTATGCCTAATTCATCAAATAAGAGGAAGATAGACTTTTATGCATATTCACATGTTGAGGAGCATAAAGAAAGGAAGATTGAGATTTCTAAAGAAGGGAAGAAGAACCTTGAGGAATAAATCAAATGGAGGGACTGATGTTATCTGTGTGGAGAAAAGGGTCATAGAGTGACAGACTATTATAGAGTTCAATGTCTTATTTGTGGAGAACATGGGCATTACCCAACTCAATGCCCGGACCTAAAAAGTTACTACTAAATCAAGGAAGGAATTATTCCAGGAAAATCATTGAAAAGGATGGATTGAAGTGTTTATGTATTGGTATTAATGAATAATGTTGTTGAGGTACTTTTATGGTGTATTAGAATACTTTGGTATTAGTCTGTTGTGGTTTTCAATAATTTTATGGTACCGGTAACCATGAAAAGTGATTAAAATATTTTGGAAAGAAGATGATATGTGCATAATGAAGGGATAAGAAGATAATGTGATGTTTGATTGTATTCATGAGCTCGTGATTGATATAAAGACTATGTGATATCATGGTTTGAGTATAAAGAATTTTGAGGAATTTGGTTTGTGGAAAGTGTTAACTTTTATCTGCATTCATGTTTTCATTAAGGTTCAATGGGTATTCATTCTTCAAGAGAATACATGATTAAGGTATTCACATGTTTGTAATTTGATCAACAAGATATATCTTATGATATATGGGGGATAAATGATGGCATTCACGTGATTGTTATGTGACATTTCAAGTAATCATTTTCTTTATACTATGAGCTTGGACCGAAGTATTTTAGATAAGCCTAAAGATTGGAATGGATTATGTTGGACATAAGTTAGTATTGTTTAAGTATAGAAGTTTTTTTCGATATTATTTATGGGATGTTATTGTAATGTAGTTTTAGAAAAAGGACAACCTGCAGGATGGGTGACAGCCCATTGCGTCGGACAAGGCTGTGGGAATCAAACCCACAACCGAAGTGCGACTGGCCTTTATCGCCTACCACTGGCCTACAGGAAGTCCCTTTTTAGTAGAAACTAGTTTTATTATATTAAGCAGTATGATATATGAAGTATAAGTCCATTTTAGGAAGTATATATGATTAATCTCACTATAGATGGACTTATGTAAGTTTTGATAACTTTTCTAACCTTTTGTTTGAGACAGATGGAATGACCCATCATTCTATCCCATGATCTGCTAACACATCATGAATGACAAATTCAACTTCATTTCTTTAAGAGATGAAGTGGAAATTGTCCAAAGAACGACCAACAGTGAGACTATACCAAAATCACGAAAGTATTTCTTCTAATTCCAATTTCATCAACTTTAGGGAAATGATCTTGAAAACCAAAAATGTTGTCCTAGTGCTCTTATATTTGATGAATCAGATGGTACCTTATATCGTCACAAATTTATGGCTTTGTGATTGCTGGCTTTTCCATAGCCATGTTCTCTACCACTCTCCATCAGAACATGATGGTTAGATTTTTCTTCCATATCCATATTTTAACCTATTTTCTCCTACGTGGAAACCCATTTATGAGTTAATTTGGGTAACCGTTACGTTTCATACTTTAGTTATTAAATCCATGTTTTGGTATTCCTTTTTACGATGTGGGTTTCTATTAAAGAAACTTTCGAGTAGTAAACCATTTATAACCCCGAAGAATTTCGAGGGCGAAATTCATTTTATGCGGGGTAGAATGTAACACCCCGAGATTTTATGAAAAATATTCTTTTTAATTTCATTAATGTCTTCTGTTCTATGCTACGCCAAAGGGAGCTTGCACAACACACATCCTTGAATTTCCTTGCATTACACGCAATCGCGACCTTCCTTGATAGCGTGTGTAGTACGCAATAATGAGTTTCACTAAACAACGATATGCTATTAAAATATTATTAAAACTAGCCGTTATGAATAGTAATAACCTCTTTTTGAATTTTTTTAAATTTTAGTTTTCAAAATGGACTTCATTTTTGGATTCGGAATATAGAAATTAGTATAGGGTGAAATTTTTGTACTTTTTGGATAACTTTCATTTTCTGATGAGTAGTGAAAATTACTAAATTTTAATTAAAAACACCCTTTTTAATCGAAATAATTAATAGTGATAAATTATTAATTTTAGTGGTTTTAAATTATATTTAGAATATATTTTTACAATTTAATACATTGTTGGTCATTGGATTTAATTTCACATTTAAACCAGACATAAAGAACTGTCAGTCTTTTGATACTTATTATCTCTTAAGAACACGCTATTTGTTTTGACGACAAGAATTAATTTTTAAATTAATTAATGAAATTGAAATGTTTTGAATTTGGTAAAATAGAAATCATTTTTTATTTCATAATATCAAATATATCTTAGGCTTAATTTTTGGTATTTTTCTGGAAACTTTCATTTTTTGATGAATAGTGAAACCACTAAGTGGTAGTTAAAAAAATGAATTTTTCATAAAACTTAA
The DNA here is from genome assembly GCA_963277665.1 of Viscum album. Taxonomy (NCBI): domain Eukaryota; kingdom Viridiplantae; phylum Streptophyta; class Magnoliopsida; order Santalales; family Viscaceae; genus Viscum; species Viscum album. Next base: position 1,768,799,075 of record OY728145.1, read on the forward strand.
TTTTACCGCTTTTGTGAGTGGAATTTCAAAAATCTGAGAGACACGGTTGATGTCAGTAAGTAATATGTGGTTCAATGAGATGAAAATAATTTTTGGTGAATAATAACTTTTTACTTTTTTTTACCACGGTTAAAAGTAAATAGGGTAATTAAGGGTAAAATGATATTATTATTACCCTAACACATGTCCTAATTCTAATGGATAAGTGTAATTAGACCAAAAACAACCTTAGGAATAAAATATGACAATTTAGGCCCACATGGATTAGATTAGGACATTTATTATTAATTTATTTAAAGAAGGGTTAAAATAGTTAAAATCAATGTTTAATAAGTATATCATTTTTAACGTAGGGTTATACATAAGATAAATTAGACTATAAATATTCATTAGAAAGATAAAAAGAGTTCCTATATATTTGTATTTTATTTGTAAATTTTAGACATTAAATAATTTAATTTATTTATGACACCAAGATGATGCAGTAATTATCTTATTAATGAAATATTGACATAAATGATGTTATAAATACCAAAATAAATGTAATCTAAGACTTTTTATGAATTACACTAATTTTCTAAGTTAATATGACATGTTATTATTGATATAATTAAATTTTTTAGAACTAATCAGTCTATGTTGAGTTTCACAGAAATCAATTACTAAATAGTGTCAAAATTGACATAAAATAGTTTTTAAAACAAATATTATATTATTAATTGTTATTTTATTCCTAAAAATCTATGGTTCAGCAAACTGACTTAGCTAAGGTTATATATATTAATAATAAACAACTTGGGGTCCGTTTGGCTTCTTATAGTATGTTTATTAACCTTATATTGTAAGAACACTAAAAGACACGGTAAAAGTAAAATTATCTAAATTAAAGTTAAATATAAATGATAAGGTTAAAATAGGAACCTAAACTTGTCTAAATTCTATTTTATGAGAGAAATTCGACCCATACCCACCTTAGCTTCGAAATAAATCAATTAGGAGCTATTTAAAACCGAATTTGCCTTTATAGTAAAATAATATTTTTAGTTTTTCCAAAAGAGCCCCTCTCCTCCCTTATAAAAGGGCACATCCTCCCTCTCCTCCTCACACCACTTTGAGCCTTCACGCTCGGCCAACCCCTACCAAATTATCTTCTTCACTTCTCTAGAAACATCCTAGAGGACCTGGTATTCTTCAATGACTAATTGTAGTGCCCTAAGAGGAGGACTCAAAGAGGTGCTTCAAAGAAGAGGTAATGTCCGTTACCGATTACTTCAACTTTATTTCTTCTTCCACCTCTTCTTATTAGGTTGTTTCATTATGAAGTAATAACATCAGTATCACTAATCTACTGATATGTTATTATAAGTATGAAAAAACCCTATTTCACCATATATCCATTCTACGAAAAACGAAATCACCAAGCGTGAGTACGTACGGAATACCGTCTCCACGCCGTGGTGTAATCTATTTTCCACCACCACCTTACCTGGATGGATATAATGGTGTACATAATAACTATATATAATTATTGCAAAGTGATATTTATTCTGAAATAGTATACATACACTCAAATATAATTCCACGATCATGAGAACGATATCATCGCTCGTGCGTACGTACGGAATACCGTCTCCACGACGCGATGAGATTCATTCTCCACATTAACCATTCATGAATGATTATAAAGTATATATAATAAGTAATCATGAAATATATGACATAATAATGATACTAGATTTATGTGTATATATATGTATGTCGTCTACTAAATTCCATTCAACTCAATATGGAAACGAAAACAGCGTTCATGCGTACATACGACCTACCATCTCCATGAACGGTGTATTTCTTTCCATTTACTGATCTATTATATATATGTATGTTCTGAATATATATTATATATAAATAATGTTTTATATTCTGGAATTAATTAATCATGATCTAAGTAATCATATGAATAATTACAAGTCAAAACACATGCGACAAATGAAACGATTTTACCCAAAACGCTCTTTAACATGGAATTTACAAAAGAATGGGTAATATAAAGTCAGAAGTGAACCATATATGATATCATAACAATGGGTATGATTCTGGAAAAAGTCAATGACATTATTTAGATCATTATACAGGAGGTTCGTACACTTATTAAGAAAATCGGACCTATCGTAAGGGATAATTTTGCAAATCTCATTTTTATCTGAGATTGCTTATTCGTACGTATTTACTGGGGTTATTTCTATCATCCATGTCCATTTTTTATAAAAGTGTTTTCATATATGTTTAAAGTCATTTTTACCCATTTTTGACTTTTACTACATGGTATGTAAGGAATCTTTCTTTTTTTTACGTTACGATGTACTTTTTTGACTTTTCCGGCAAAAGTACGAGAAGAATGTTTTTTAACTTATACGGAGTGAACGGATTTTTACTATTTCATAACACCTCATTTTAAAGAATATTCCTCTACAAGATTGCATGATTATTTTCAACAAAACCCTTATCTTTTAAAATTTCATGGAATTTTGTGAAAAGAAAATGATTTTAATGAAGAAATCATATTTTCCTCAAGAATTCATTTCAAGTGTTTTGTTAAAACTATTTTCTATCTAAGATGACATTATTTCATATATGTATGTTTCAAGTAAATTGTCTCTATTATTTAAATGGTTTCAATTTTCCTATGATGAAATGATATCAATTGTTTATATATTATGTTATGATGGCATGATGTTTAAGAATCCTAATTTATTTCATGGGTTATGCTATGATGTATGATTTATGATTTTGTGGAACACGAAAGAATGATTTCATTATGAGATGGGTGGGAAATATATCTCCCTCCAATGCATTGGGTAAAGGTTTATATATCATGAGATAGACATGGCTGGAACAGAAAGTTAAACCGGTTCAGTAATACATGACTAGAACGAGGAGTGAACTCGATTCAGAAAGGGACTTTATCCACTAAGATGGTATTGGCAGAAATGCCTTGGATACTATGGAAATCATATCATGTGTTTAATGGTTTCCATAACTACATATTTTATTCCCATGATATTTTATCATTCTTTATGTTTCTTTATGATCTATGCGTTACGTACTTCCATGTTGTGTGTCATTTCTCAAGCTTTTGATGTTTAAACATTATGTTCATGTTTTTAAATTCAAATATATATGGTATGTTTGATTTTATCCATGCTTACCCTTAATGAGCATTTGAGCTCACCATTTTTATGTTTTCTTTTCCCCAGGATATAATGAAAGGTTTTAGGTAAGAAAAAAAGGGAAGATCTTTATGGGAGATGTTGGAGATCTTTCACCATGATTAGAAGATTACGCTCAAAGTTTCCAAAGACACTAAACTATTACGGTACTTGTGTGTCTGTTTTTGTTATGTATTAAGTATTTCGCTAATGTAATGTAATGTCCATGTACGTCAAGATTCGGGTCTCTACAAATTTGGGAAGAAAGGGATGCTAAGACAAAGGTACAATTTCACCTTTGAGATCGTTATCGAATATGTGTCATGGCCCATCATCTTGAACTTCCATTGAATATGGATCATGTTCACGATGATTTTTACATATCACCCCAGAGGAAGTATATAGTAGATCCCTCACATGCAATGAACATAGAGGTGGTATAACTAGAAGATGATCTCTCATATGAGGAGAATCCAATAATGATTCTGGACACGAGAGATAAGGTTCTTTCCAAAAATACAACCACAATTGTCAATGTGTTGTGGAGGACCCATAAGATTGAAGATAAAACATGGGATCTAGAGGAGGCATTGAATGAGAAATTCCCTCACCTGTTTATGTAAGCTGGAATTTTGATGGAAAAAGTACATACGGGGGAAGAGTATAATGATCGAACGTTTTATCAATGAAATTAACTTATTTTCATTATCCCTTATAATATAATCACATTGGAAATCTCAATGAAATATCATGATACAAAATACTATGTTACCATTAAACATGATTTTCCCACATCTGTGTTTTGAATTTTGAAAATCTATGGTTGCGTTCATGGTGTTTTTTAAAGTTTAATATGACACACGTAATTTTTGGTGAATAGTATCAAACCTTTTTGAATAGAAATGATACACTTATTTTTTGTGACATACCCTTAGGAATAGTAACATCTCATTTGATAGTGTATATATATAGGATTTACGTGAATCTTTAATGTACCAATGTTGCGGAACAAGATAAAAAATGTTTTAAAAAGAACAATATTTTTCATATAAATTATGATTTAAATTAAAAATTAAATTATTCATATTTAGAAAACTATTTTTGAAAAAAATACATAACTATTTTTATTCTACACTTCAAATAATAGTTAGGGTGAATTTTTTTGTTTTTTTTTGAAATACATGATTCTTCGAAGAATAGTAAAATACAATAATTTACGATAAATGCTAAGGACCTGAATTATGATGTAATACACTAATTTTTGGATGATTTAAGGCCATTATATTGATATCACATACACTTATGACTATTCTTTTTCATGGAATTATCACTATTACTTTTTTTGAAGAGAAATAATAAATTAATTAATAAAATATTGACAAAACCCATGTCCCTTTCACTATAAATACCACCCAACACACCCTCATTTCCTTACACCTATAAAACTTCAAGATTTTATAATCTCTGAAGAAAAATATTCCCTAGTCCCTCCCCCATGTCCAAGATCTTCTGGTCTCATCCAAAGATCAATCCATGGACTCTTAAGAATGACTGAAGAGGTAATTCACGCTCTTTATTTTCCTTTAATTTCCTTTAAATTTCATGTCATTTTCATAGTCTCTCCCCACCTGTCCTCATCCACATGGTATGGTAACTCTAGTATCTAACATATAATATAATAGTATGATACCAATATGATAATATATCATACAAACCCCTTCTCCTATTCTCATTATTTCAGAATGGAAAATGTTGTTAGGGAGGTGTTAATTTATCACCTTCAAGAACAACATGTTTTCATTTTTATTTACCGCATTCATATATGGTCATGAAGCCATTTTTATGGTTGAAATAGATTATGTTATATGTTTTATGTCCTATTAAATTATCTGGAAATAAGATATGAAAATATTACTAAACGATTATACCAAACGAGTTTGTTGTGGTCAAAAAACTGCCCGAATTCAACCGAACGACCATAATTAAATTCTTAACTAATGATTCCCCCACATGATATATAAAATAATTTAGTAAAATATCATTTAAAATCCTATAATATTATTTAGAAAATTTTATATCTCTTCTGGATGATTATCCTTGTTATACAGAAACATCCATTTATGTGTACAAGTGAACCATTCATGAAAACTAAGAAAAAGAAGACTATGAAACAATGGATTTAAACTCTATAACTCATCAAAACGCCCATAAAATAACTTATTCAAACCATAATGATCCATATTAAATTACACGAGGTTCCAGGATAGTTAATTAATGAATATAATGTGATTATACAGGACATTAAAGTGATGAAAGTGTTCAGATACAAGGTAAGGGGAGATTCTCGAACCGAACATTATTGTTTCTAGTTCTCCCTCTTTCACTCTATTTTCGGTATGGTTACACCATAAAAATTATTTATTCATCATTATATTAAATTTTATAGGATATTAATGTTTTCTACTTATGTTCATGACAAAACCTATGTTTTCCAAAAGATCTCTTCTTTCGAATAAACACACTCTCAAAGATTATTTCTTATTCAGTCATTGTTGATTGATTTATGTCAAGAAAGTTATTCCCTCTATATTTTGGGAAACAAATTTTTTTGAATGTATTATTTATTATGTTAAACCTATTTCATTTGATAGGTTATTTTATTTTCATTTTTGAAATATGTTCTATGTAGAATGCATGATAATGTAAATGTTATGGTGTGATGGGTGCACCCAAAATTTTATAGTGAAATATTAATGTTTTGATGTGACGGGTGTACCAATAATTATAAAAATCTCCATTGAATTTGGTAAAGTGATGAATATCTTGAGCTAAATTTAAATAATATGTGAACATGATTCTAGCATTTTTTTCACAACAATTTGTGGTAGTTAACCACTTATACATGATGTATCACAGTTTATGACTTGCCACATTCCAAGTCTTATCTTAATGATTTCTATTATTATTAATATCACATGCCTATTTTATGATGATAATGATTATTCCCATACCATGTTATGATGTTTCAGGTTATTATTTATCCACTTAATATGATTTTAGCTCACCACTTTTTCATGTATATCCTAAGGTGACTATATGTACTAAGGAGAGGTCAAGTGCCAATAAGAATGTAGAGATGATGGGATTAAATAATTGTTTATATTTTATGTTTTAAATTTTATGTTTGGTCCTAGTTTTCCAATGAGACTAATGCTATAGATCATCTTGGTGTAGTAAAATTATGTTTTCAATCAGTATAATGATGTAATTGTAATGTCTGAAAAGGTAGGGTCGTGATAATCTCCCCTTGTTATATATTATACCCTCATTGCTAGTAAACAGCCTCTGACATATGGGGTAGTGCTCAGGAGAAAACATAATGATCCATCTCTTGGAACTTGAGTCTAGATTTTACAATACCGTATCTGAGGTGATTTACATTTTTTATAATTTATCTTTATAATAGAATTGTAGGACGTATACTCTAATGATTCAGTCCTTTGTCATGATCTCAATCATGGTTGTATCTAGCAAAAGTGTCGAGGAGAAACCAAGTTCCCATGGTGGGATTGTTGTTTATGATGATTTTAGTTTTTTTTATTATTTCACCTTGGGTGTTTTAGTTATTGTGTGATGTTATTGATTTCTCATATTTAACTCATGGAACAGTCAGGAATGGGAGTTATGTATACACGAATCATTATGGGAACTCAAGATTTTATGTGACATGTAAAATTTTAGTCATTAATGAAAAACAATGTTATGACTAGGGTTTATGAAATGAATAATGATTTTATTTATTTTAGTGTTTTAAAATCAAATGGTACATGTTTTTGATTCTTTGTCTATGGGACTCATCATTTGTAAGGATGCGCGGATTGGTACCCTGCATTCCTTCTTACCAATGGAGAGTGACATTATTCACTTATTCAGTGATGTTTTCTCCTTGAATGATACATGATGATGGGATGCCGATGATTCCTTATGTGGATTCATCCACATAAATTTTCACCTAGTTCGGTTTTCCCATAATGATTATGACATTTTACTTGAAACTCTTCCCGATGCCATATCATTTTGGACACCAGTTAATTACACTGATTATGATAGGACATTCCAAGGGGTCCAGATAGGGAATCAAAATTCAGTTATAGGAGTAGTCATGTATAGAATCACTAGTGTCTCTGGACACACAAACACTGGTACACCTATATTTTCTCTTATGATAGACCTTCACGAGTGTTTGGATGCTCGATGCATCCCACATCAATTAAATGGAATTATATGATAGAGGAATGTCTCTAAGTTTTTTCCTCAGCTTCCCATGATTAACACAATGTAAGCCAAGAGTTTAACGTCTAGTAGAGACAGATTAGACTGATATAAACACATATAATAGTGGATCAGATGGGTACATCCTAAGGATGGAGAACATAGAAATTGTATTGGATAAATGGGTTAGAACTCCCCAGAAAGGGGTGTACCTAGGGTGTTATGTCCCAGAAATGTAATATATCACACCGAGAGGGTTGATCTGGACACCTCAAGAAGCATATCAAGATGGTGGACCCTAGGGAGGGGAACACCATGTCTTACCATTGTCTAGGATTGAACACCATTAAGGATTTCAACATACCTTGTATAGAATAAAAGTATCAAAACCAAAATAGTTCGATTTGGTGGGGAATGAAATCAGGGTTTAAGTAAAGTTAAACTACCAAAAATCATGCCAGGGCTTACACATGGTTAGCAGACCAAATAGATGGAATGATTTCACTAGGATGTGGCAGCCTGTGTAAAATCAAGATTGACATGGATGATGTGTTAAAGGATTGAATGAATGGGAATGGAATTGAAAATTAGTGTGAAGGTGAAGATACTAGTTTTTAACTTAAGGGAGGTTTCCAATGTATCCCTATGGCAGGGGAATAAAGTCTATGTTGTTCTAGGAATAGGGTGAAGGGTCAACTTAGGAGGTGTCTCATGATAATGGATTCATGGATGGGACTTTAAATAAGTTTAACAGATAGATTAGGGAATGATATTCCCAATAAAATATGGTTTGAGGGAGATACAATGATTGGAAATGGGTGATGGGCTTGAACCTTCAAAGAGCATTCCAATGTACCCAATGTTAAATGTAGGGATAAAAGTACACATAGTTCTACAATGGGGCATTGAATCTGGGTGTATACAAAGGATTGAAACCCAATTAATGGTTGGGTATTATGCATGGTTAGTTTTCCATCATAAGAGGGACACTCTAGGTTGGGTTCTTTCAGATTGTGTGAGGCTTATGCATGGTTAGCTTCCTGGGAGGTGGGGGATTCGAAAGAGATTGGGAAGCATATCCAAGAGATGCATCCTAAAAAGGAAATATATCACATTATGAGGGTAAATTCATATGATGTAGCACCATGTTTAACCATTTTTTGGATTGAACCTTGAAGAGGCTTCCTACATACCTAAAAGGGATAAAAACCCACATAGTTCTTAGATACATTTTAGTATCTTGTGCGAAAAAATGAACTTACAATTTAATATCAAGAAGGGAAAAAGGGGAATATAGTTTAACATCATGTGTGATGAGGGTGAACTAACATGAAGTGGTCAGGAATGATGGGTAATGGGCTTTATCCTTAGAGATGTTTTATATGTACCTTTCTTGAAAAAGGAAAATATCAAAGTCCAAGCAGTTTTATGAATGGTGTGATGAGTCACCTAAGGATGTGGATCATGAGCTATAGATGCATGGATTAGAACTAAAGGATGAAGAACCCCCAGATTAAGGCATGATCTTTTTGAGAAACCAAGGATCAAGGGAGAGACTAGGAAGAGAAATGATCAATGGGCTTGAACCATCAATGATGTTTCCTGCATACCCTATGTTAGATGGATGAATCAATGTCGATGTAGTTCAGGAATAGGGCACATATTATAGGTGTACTAAAAAGATAGAAACATGAAAAAAAATTTACTGATTACACATGGTTAGTATCCCAACGCCAGAGGGAATATCTTGGTTTGGTGGTTGAAAATTGTGTGGGGGCTTACTCATGGTTAACTGCTGGGGGGATCAGAACACCTCAAGGAGGCAGTTCTAGGTGCTTCATCCCAAAAAGGGAATATATCAAATCAAGAGGCTACATAACTAAGAGGGAGAACCATATACGACGATTGTTTGTGATTGAACATTGATGTGGTTTACGATATACCTGAATGGGATAAATCCCCATGTGTTTCAAATATACACATTAGCATCATTCAAGGTGAATGGAGTGTACAGTTTAATGTCATTCAGGATGAATGGGGAATATATATTAACGTCATGTGGGACAAAAGGGGTATAACATTCATCTTCAGGATAAACAAGGGTGAACTAGTTTGAAGTCTTCAGGAATGAGGGGTTATGGGATTGAACCTCAAGGATTCTTCTTATATACCTTGCTTGAAAATGGAAATAATCAATGTCCACATGGATAGGTGTAGAGGGGGATAATACATATAAGCTATGGAACCCTAAATAGGATGTGATGGTCAATGCATACTCGATGACCATGTCAGTCATGAAAGGTTGGAGAAATAAGCTCATTCAACAAAATTGAATATTTTGTAAAAATACGTGCTTCTGGTAGGGATGGTGTGGGGAATGCACATGTATAGAATATCAACAAGGATACCGGGGATTACTCCAAGAGGGAATCCCATGGAGGATGTCTAGATGTACGATGATTATATGGTCTTCATACAAGGATAACCCTATCATGTTGGGATGAGGTATACACAGAGACTTCTTGGGGTCATATGGTTACAAGCGATGAGGGAGAGGGTGAGTGAGAGGGAACTTGTGCACATTCCCTTCACGGTCCTCTGGTTTCTTGTCACTTATGTGGGGATTATAGTTTATCATCATGTGCATAGGACATAGGTTCTTTGTATTTTAACATCCTATAGATCGCACAATGAGGATTTTCTCTTCACCCCTAGGACAGACATAATTGGCGCAAATTAAACATTTTTTAAGGGAAGGAACCACAAATGTCATTTGATAATGGGGTTGTGATGGAATCTATTGAGGGTTTCATGTTTTCATGGATACAAAATGGAGAAATATATATTAGCATGCCTATTTGTTAAAGTATTAATCATGACATCAAAGCACAGAACACCGATAAATGGAAAAAGGAAAGCAATACACCTAATCTAGGAAGGTTTTATGATGAACATGCACGCATGATAAGTGTTTTTCTTGATGGATGGGCTCAAAGATGATGCCTTTTTGTAAGTATAACACATGGGGTATATAAAAAGTGGTGCACACTAGCTTTAAAGGAAACATGAAATATTAATACCCACACACAAGATGGATGGCCACGAGTAATATTTGGGATTGTGTGCATGATGGGAGACTTGACTGCAAGATGAAGGGTTTGGGGTGAAAGAGACACTAGAAAAAATAAAATCATGCTCAATATAGGTATTATTTGTGCGTAATTTCTATAGAGTAAAAGGAAATAAATGAGGATCAAGGCATTATGGGCCCCCTAAAGGAGGATCCCTGGGAGACCTATCATGCTTGTTCCAGTGCCTTGAGGCCATATCGTTCATGTAGTCATAGAAAGGGTTGGCTTTTTCACATGGGGTTGATGGTTTTTCTTCTACAACAGTACCCTGAAATTATAGGCTATTTTATATTTATAGATGAAAAATTCAGTGGTGGTGATCAAGGTTTCATGAATGGAGGAATAATTTGATTTCACATTAGGCATGAGTGTTCTTGGGTGTGGTCCCTCCGTATACGCACCCGTCCATTTTTTAGTATCTCTACCATGGTTGTTTTTTATAGGGATTCCATAAATGAATCCATATGCCATAACATTGGGTGTGAAATATCATGTGTGTAATTTCCATTACTTTTTTCTGACATTGGACCTTGTTTCCATCTCTCTTAGGTGTCTCAGTATTTTATGTTGATTCAATATAAGCTTTGGTTTACTAAAAAATGTTCATTCACATCCAAAATCTAAATTCAAGAACAAAAAATGGCCCCCCTTATAATATGAGTTGATAGGGGGTCTAAAGGACATATTCTGAGTTAACCATTGTAAAGTCGAGTGATTGACAGTTGGTGCATGAAAAAATTCCCATTTGGTAGGAAAACCACTTTTGTGTGCATTAAAGAGTAGTTATATGCTTATATATATGCATGGGAAAGGATCTATACATTGAAATTCCCATGTTATAGGTGACTTTCGTCTCATGTGTGAAATATCATCCTTTACTCATGAATGATCCTAAATTTTCTTGGTGCATTGCGCACATGCGTAGATTATTTCGCACTCCTTAAAAATATTTCACACACATAAATTGGATGAATTTTCCATAGCTAACACACATATTATGTGCAACTGTCTATCTTACAGGATGAATCCCTATTCTTTCACACATTCCAGTTTGTAAATTCTGAGGTCCAACAGGAATGGCTACTAAATAGACTAACACTAAGAGAGATGTTGCTTCTGCAGGAAGGAGGACCTATATGATCACAAATAAGTTGATTATTCATACAATAAAAGTCATGTTTGATAATCAGATCCTTTTTGGAATGACAATGTAAGAATAAATGTATTATGTTTTAAGTGACAACCTACCGATATAGAACTTCAGTGTTCATGAAGATGTGTTCATGCTAGGCTACGAGACTGAGATTCCATGGTCATGGTTAACACACAACAATAAAAATCCATATAAAAACATCACAAAAAGTGGTCACCCAACTATGGAAACACAAAACATGGTTGCTTACGTCTAGAATCGGAAGACCACAATTGTTGTGGGGAGTGATCGAGCTATTGAGAAATATCCAACTCACTATGTGAGAACCTTCGAAGGTAGAATTACTGATGATACCAATGGTTGGAAGGAATGGGGGTTTAGGTCCATGGGGAACATTATGATTGAATGTTCAAGGGCTTAATGGGAATGCTATACATGAAAAGAGTTTGGGGTAGAGCTATTTTCTATTGGTTTGTTGGGATGTATATGGAAATCTCAATTCTATTTCTACTATTAGCAAGAGCCGAAACCAAATCTATTCAATCACTGGTCCCCTGAATCAAATACCTTTCATATCTATTATTGGGAATTCATAATAAATCTTGGGGACATCCATTACATTCTGGGAATACCCTAGATGGGAACTAGTATAATGTGTTCCTTCTAATAAAGAATGTTTGGGATGACAAGATGTGCACCCCCAATTTGAGATGTCATCTATTGGATATGGATAAAGAGAAAATGAAAATCATGTACATCCTAAAGGATATATCATATTTCATATGTTTTAGTCTATTTTTTATATAGGAAGTGGAATTAAAGATGCCAGGACGTGGGAAGAAATGCCCAGATACTTCCTGAAGGGGAAGGTGGGATTATACCAAAAGGTCTTGGAGGCAGGTTGGTACTGATCATGGGGGGATTCATTATAAATGAATGTGGGGACCTGAATTTTCGATATGACATATTTAATGTATCATTCTTCAGTGGTTGTCTTATTCTAGTAGGGGATATGAGGAAGGGGGTTCGTCCAGGGAGTTGGGGATGGCTGGAATTATGGAATCCATGAATAAGGTCGATTTGGGAGTGCCTCTATGGGCTATGATGTATAATATTTTGGGGAGGATCTGCAGAGTTGGTATAATAATGAGAATAGGTAGACCATTCCATATTTTTCATTGATGGGATCCAACTCATTCTGTTGGGTATGAAATCCTAAATTCCATCCATCCTCAAGGTGATGGTCTACGACCATCCCTATTAAATATTGCGGGAATTTGGACCATAATTCTCAATGAAGAGAGAATCAAACTCTAGATCTATAAATTTGAAAACATCAATATTCACCCATTTAAAAACCCAACTATCCAGATGGTAGATGATAGGTGAGGCCTATTGGAGTCGATGGAATACCTACAATGAATCAGGGCTGATGTTCTTGTAGACCATATTGATGACAAAATTTTTTGTGAAACCTATGTGGTAATGATGTTTTCCAGGAAATTATAGTGAATTCACCTGATTCCAATGGTAGTTTATACATCGGTTCAAGAAGAGAGAAATCCCTATATCCTTTTCCCACTATGGCTCATTTTCACGACATCATGTTTTGGTGAATTCATCACCCCTCTCCTACTGATATTAATGATTACCTATCAATGGAGTACATTGACCATTGGATAACATCGTAATCAGAAGTAATTCTATGGAAACACATTCAAAAAATCAAAGAGGCCTATAGGGTCGCCAGAAAAAATTATGAAAATGAGGTAGTGATGGGAAGGTAATACCAGAAATAAGCTAGGAAGTTAAAATGGTGTGGGATGTATCTTCATCAAAAAGAGTGTTACAATGTGAGAATGTGCCTCAACCTTCTGAAGAGTGGTGGTCCCATGGGTGGACTCATGGACAACTAGGGAAATACATTGGATGATACTAAGAAATCTTCTAAAAAGGACCACTGATGACATTTTCATATCACTATGTTCATCCTGAATGATTTTGTGAAAATCTATGTCCATTGAAGATCTATGGCGGAGACTCATACACACCAGGTGTGGCCATCTATATGTAGGGAACATTCAGGTGGTGGATAGGGTGGACATTCATCACTGACATGTGTACCTGATATCTATGGATATTTATGTATTCTTATGGAGTTGGTATAAATAATTTCAATTTCTTGTCAATTTGATGCTCTTATAAGACCACGAATCGGAAAATTGACATATGGGGATGATGGTGACGAGGAAGAAGAATAATAATGGAAGGAAGAGGAGGATGAAGAAGAAGATTTATATGTATAATATGGAGAAAAGGATGTTGGAATTGAGTGATCTAATGGGACAGAATCCTTCTAGGGAATACTATGTTAGAGTTGTAAAATCGTAGGCACTGACACGGAATGGTCCGAAGAAATAGAGGCGAATCTCAACCTTTATCTTCAACAGTCATTATCTTTTTATGATTCTAATACAATGAATTTTTTTGATCTATTTAGAAACACATCCATGATGATATCAAGTAAGTTCCCTTTGCATGGGATGAAAATGTACCCATTGATGTGGAAAGGCATCCCCATGAATCTACATCTTCAATCGAGCTTGACAGAGGACCGACCACCACTACAATTTGTGATGGGCCAGTAACAGTTGATTTGGTCAATGAAAATCTAACTTGAGGGGAAAAATGAAAACCTCAGAGTCTCAGGCTATTCCCAACATTCAGACGGAGCTAGCATCGATCATTGAAAAAACAAGCAATGAGGGATATCTTGTGGTGGAAGATCCTCAGTGACTCGGGAACTGGACCCAAATTTTCATGGATCTTGTATGTTTCTACCATTTTAGGATGAAATATTTTATTAGAGAACTCAGCTGATCAAGATATCAATTCCCAATGTTGTGATCACAAAATTGGATTCTTGAAAAATGGTTGAGTATAAAACATTAGTGGGAGATCTATCAGTGATTTCACCAGCTTGCGTAGAACCAATCATTCAAACTGATTCTGCCCTGGAACCCTTTGATTAAGGAGATGCAATCATGCATGTTGAAACAACCATCGTAGAGATATAGGATGGCAGGCAAGATGTCAGTGAAGAACAAAGGATGTCATAAGAGGACCCTACCCTAGAATTCCAATATATTGTTCCAGCATACAGAGCTGTAGATCCTATGGTTATGGATGAATCTGATCTGGACCCAGCTAAGGAGAGTCACATATTGTGACACTATGCATGGAATGGAATCAAACACATCCTTAGTCAATTAGAGGCAGAATGGATGAGTTAGATGTGGTCACTATGTACATGGTTATGTTTCCACTACACTCAAGGTGTGGATTCCCACTATCTTTATATTATAATCTTTGATTATATGGATGAAAAAATAAAATAGAGTATCCAATGCTCCAATATTTCTAGGTGTGGGGAGAAATCATTGAATATCTAGAAGATTCTTGATTCTGAGTAGGAAGTATGACACCTTGAAGTGCATTCAAACGAAGGAGATACATTTATCACAAACCAATATGAGCACATTGAACTTTTTCAAGCCGTACATTTGGTTTTCTTGGATAAAGAAATTTAGGATTTACATCAAATTACTGAACTCCAAGATGGGTGGGAACGAATGAAATATAGGGATAATGAGATTTTCTCTACTGTGGTTGGTGAAGAAAGGGAGATCAGGGAGCGGGAAACGATTTTGGAGGTAACTAGTTAGACGGTGGTAGTACTGGAGTAGTGCATTAAAGGGGTTGATCCATAAGGGTCGTGTTTTTTCCAGACTAATGAAAAAAATTTCCTTCTCTATTTGCCCATATCAAACAACATGTATGGATATACGGTTTTATTTCAAGTTTTAATTAGTTCATATCAATCATGACAGTGTATTGACTAGAGATCAATCTCTAAGACCTTGTGGGTCATACCCTGTGTGAGAGACAAGGGAGGACTACATAATCCTCCACATTATATATGAGAGTTCCAACTAAACATGAAATAGTCTTGGTATTTTTTTGTTAACTAATAGCTCGAATTATATGGGTGGATAGATGTCATGACTTGAAGGTAAGGTTCCAAGTGTAGTCAAATTGTCTTTATCAATGCAAACTATTGCATGAGTGGGGTAATTCCACGGTCATTTGGATCAATCTGAATAATTAGTAATGAAGTGTGTATCTCATAATACCCAATATATGGAAAAAAATGAGGGTAGCATAATGACAAAGGGTAACTGTTGAACATATTCAACACAAAACATCCATATCAAGTAAGCATGGAATGGGGACAAAAAAAATGAGGTCCAACCAATGACCGTAATTGAAAACACATGGCCTAACATGAAATTTCATTTCATGCCTAAGGAAACGTTGTCCCATGATGGCATGTGTGCCAAAATGGCATGAGAAAAAACCTCTAGGGGGTTCTATTAGATGTGAAAGAAGACAAGGATCCAAATAAAGGGTACACACATCATGAATAAGGTGTGATGATCTATTTGAATGGAGTTAATCACTCTTGAAACCAGACCTCTATGATGAAAGAACAATGGGTGAATGTATCGACCTGAATTAGGATCAAACATATATCTAGACGAGACCTCTCCAGGGAATTACTAGAATACCTTACAGTTTTGCATCATTCCACAGAGGATGGGAATGTCTTAGTTTAAAGGTCAATGATTTTGTACCGTTTGGTTGCAGGACCATGAGGTAACGTACCCATGTGTCACTACATATCTCATAGGGGTGAGAATAAAGCCACATGTACATTTGTAACATCGCATGGAAGTGGGACAATGCCAAGGGGGGAATGTATTCTCAATAGAAGACATTATGTGACTGGGTAGTTTATCAATCCACATCCTAGATGTAGACGGCGTAGTTTAACATCATATTTTTTTTGAAATCAACGATGTTAGTTTATGGAAATAGAGATCGGACTAAAAAGAGATGATTTCCAAAGTGGAAATCTATATTGTGGTGCAACAAAAAACCCTATGTTAATGGGGATAACTTAGTATGCACTGTATTACAAATTTCCAAGAGAAAGAACACTATATAATTTCATGATGCCTCAATAAAGGGATCAGACCTCTTTGTTTAAGGTCATAGAGTTCAGACAAAAAGGTAGTGTTACTCTTCTATGAAGGTAAAATCCTTACCCAAACTCCTAATCCCAAATGATCCATGCTCGGTGTGAAAAACACATTTGGATAAGAACATTACAAAACATATAATCACAGAGTAGGGAATGAAGGTGTGGAGTCAAGGGTGACCCCATGACATTGGTTCAACCTCTCAGCCTGAAACGGTGGACAGAAGGATAACACTAAGGGTGTTATGTTCAATATGAACATGAGAAGATGGAATGGGATGTGAATCATGAGACCAATATTTAGGGTACAATGGGGTAAATTTAATGATGGAGGATATCTTTTGACCATATTCAATGATCAAAATCCATATCTTGTGGCTTGAAATGGGAACTAACATCCAAGGGTCAGCCATTGACCATTTCCCAAATACAAGACCTGTCTCAAAATTTCATTATAAAGCCTCCATGATGTCGACTCAAAATTGTAGGATAGTGTCAAGGATGAGAATCCATACCTTTTGTGGGTCCTTTTGTATGTCAATGGTGATGGAAACCAATATAATGGGGGTGTTTAAGCATAAAACGTGTTGATAGAATGTCTATGCAGATCCCAACACTATAAGCAATAATCCATAGTGCATATAAGCATGTTGATGAGCCATAATAGAAGATGAGATGTCTATACAGGGATAGAGGACCCGAGGATATGAGTGGAGTTAAGGGGGTAAATGGGATGATGATCCTTGGGTAAGACCCAAGAACAAAATGTCTGATAGTTCATACGAATCCCATAAGGATGGGAAACAAACCACACATAGTAGTGAAATTAAATATAGTTTATCTTAATGTTATAAGGATGATGGTGAAATGGGATGTACTTCTATGAGAGGTATATTGTGTGGCTACTTTAAACCTAATTTGTATAGGGACAAGAGAAGTCTCCATCAAGCCACATGAATCCAAAAGGAATTTTAGCCTATGAGATTGAAAATGGAGAACTTGGGGCTGGGCCTGAAGACAAATTGTTTTTGAATTCATATGTATCCCATAAGTAATGGAATCATGCCATATATTGTTCTTGAATGTCATGTAGTTTAACATCCTATAGGAAGGAAGCGACGGAAAGGAGGATGTTATAGAGGGAGGGGTACATGGTGCTTCTATTGTGAAACTAATGTGGATGAGGACCAATGAAGTCCACACCACACCATATGAATCTATCTAAGATAACTTAACACTAAGGTGGGGAACCTATGTGATAGAGATATTTTTTGAGACGGTCCCAAAGACACAATGTATGGGAATTCTTATGTATCCCATAAGGATTAGAATGAAGCCACATATTATTCTGAAATTCAATATTTTTTACTGTCATGTGGTAATGTCATGTGGAAAGGGTGTCTCAAAGGTATGTTTGTGGTGTGGAAAAGTAAAACCGATGTGAACATGGATAGAAGACCCAATAACACATCATATTATACCAAGAGATATCTTTGTCCTAGGGGCCAAAAAGGTCGAGGGACCTAAGCCTGGGCCACAAAAAAATCTGGTTGTCACTATGTATCCCATAAGAATGGGAATCAAGGCATATGTAGTTCTTTAAATGTCATGTAGTTTAACATCATGTGACAATGAAATAAAATATCTTAGTTTATGTTCATAGATATTAGACCATATATTCCCAATTTATTTTCGTGTGTGTGGGATAGAAAGGTACAAAAGGGAGACTCACGAAGCTCAATATTTGGAAGACCATATGCATAGTGATTATGATAGAGGAAAAATATTGAACATTTTCATAATACAATACCTATTTCATGTGACCTGGAAAGGGAAAAAACAAGTGAGGGTTGTCAGTTGACCATATTCATAATGTAGGACCCCTATCAAACATCATTGAACATTATCTCGGACATTGGCCCAGAAAGGTAAGTAAACTAAGGTGGCAAGAGACCAAACCTCTAGGGGGTCCTTTCAGATGTGAAAGGTTTTGGTGACACAAATGAGGGGAATTCCTGAAGCATGGATGTACCTATATAGTTTAACATATTTTGGAAAGGATAAAAGATATCTTATTTTAATGTCGTGGAGCTCAGACCAAAAATGATGTTTTCTGCTTGTAGTTTAGCATTATTTTGGACAAAAGGGTCCTTAGTTTAATGTCATAGAACTCAGACCATATACATTTTAATGCCATGTGGGATGAGAGGGATCTAATTATGTGAAGTACTGTTTGAGGAATTTTAGATTTATGGGAGGTGTGATGTGCTCACCATCCATAGTGACCAGAGTGTACACACCATTAGGATAAACCTTGTGAATTATATGAGGTCCCTCCCCTTTGGGTTCCATCATTGGTGGATTATTATCAAGTATCATTGGAATTATTAGTTTCAATACCATGTCACCACGAATTAATGAATAGAGACATATTTTTATATTGAATTCCCTTGATATATTTCTCTAATGCCTCTCAAAATTTTGTGAGGAACAAAGACTATTCTAATCATGGGATTCTAATTCATATAGATAGACATATTCTAATATGCCTTATGTCTATTGATGGTCGAAGGTTGTGAGAAGTGATGTTAACTGAATCAATATAGATAGGACAAACTTTATTCCATACAACAATGAATATAGAGTCACATGGGTGGAATATTGTGTTTTTGTCTGCTAAGACCAGAGAGGGTGTGAGAGCTTTTTCGGCCAACTATTCTTATTCTAACCAATAATCTTCTTGCAAGTTGATAGATAGTGTTTTGTGTAATACCTTGATCATCCCATTTTATTTCATATTATAGCGAAAGGTATTATTAGAATGGATGTTGTACTAGGCATACAATTTCATCAGCTCAGTTTCCTGGAGGTTTGTTTCATTATCAGTTAGGAATAAGTGAGGGACTCTAAATTTGTGGATGATATTGGAGCTCATGAAATCAATGATGGAACATTCCTTGAATTCGTTGAGTGGAATTGCCTCTGCCCACATGGAAAAGAAATATACTATACTCAAGACTGACCAGTACTAGAGAGATATCAATAATAGATGTGGTCCTATGACATCATGCCCTTAGACCGCCAAGGTCCAAGAGTATATTGTAGAATAGAGAGGCTCTAGAAGCTGATTCAAAAAATTAGAATGTATCTAGTATGTGTGTAGCCTTTTGAAAAACTTGTTACTATTATAGGTCATGGTATTCTAAATATATACTGACCTTCATATCTGATGATAGAGTTTTAGCCCATCATAATGCGCTCCATAGGAATCAACATGAACTTCCTACATGACCTGAAGTTTATCATCACCTTGAGTGCAGTTGAGGAGAAATCCATCAAACCCACATTATTAGAGGATTCATTCAAAACTGGGACCACTACATAGGGTGAAATGCACTTTAAACTGATAGACTCACTCATTTTTAGCTCAGTCTGATGGGATATTTTCATGTGAGAGCTACTCGATAAAGGAATTTGTCTAACTAGGGGTTCTTTATATTACTGTTGTAGATGGTCATGATATCTCTATTTGGATTCACCAGTGGAGAGATGGCATAACTGTTGGCTATCTCTATCATTCAGGATGATTGGAGTAATAAATATTTGATTTCCTACATGGATAATCATGTCATCCTAGTCAGGGTCTATAAGAGATGTAGCAAGGATATCCAAGACATTAGCTTGACCATTCTGCCACTAAGTAGCATGAGTAACATCTAGGTTACAAGGTAATTTTTCCATCATTTTCCAAGCGTGCTCTATAAAAGGTATGAGCTCTAAATTCCTAACAATATAGTAACCATTGATCTCTTTGTGGAACAGTTCAGTGTTCCCCTTAACATGTCGGTAGGGAACATCGACATTGAGTGCTAGCTCAAGGCCAGTAATAAGGGACTGATACTCTACCTCATTGTTCATCCATCCTTCTAACAACATCAATGAATAGGGAAAACAGCCTGTGTTGGTGTGGTGAATTAGAATCCCAAGCCTACCTTGTTAACCCCTAGATCATTGAGTCTCCTGCTATTAAGGTTTCATGAAACACCATCGAAGTGAATCTTCCAACATAGAACAACATGATTGTCCATGAGGATTGCCTCATCCACGAAATCATGATATGACGGTTAATTTATAGGGGCCAGATGGGTGGAATCAATGTCTATCATTGTCCACCCCTTGATATCCTTATGGGAAAAAACCTGATGTCAAACTGTTGAAGATTCACTACACGCTGATCTAGATGCCCTATCAACATGGGGTGGTTTAGAATGTACTTCAGGGAATCCACATGGGATATCAGCTCTATCTCATCGTGTTGCAATTAATTTCAGAATTTAATCACTGTGAATACTAGTGCGAGATTTATCCTCTCAATAGAGGAATATAGAGTCTCTTTATCAAGGGGAACATGGTTAATATAGTATAAACAATTTTTTATTCCCTCATTGTTATTTTTAGTGAGAATGGAACCATGAGACCATTACAGGGTTGTCACAATGAGGTCCAATGCCTTTCCAGAAATTAGAGCAATCAAAACTAGAGGTTATAGAAGGTACTTATTTATCACTTTAATGGTATCCTAACAATATAAATCTCACTGGTATTCAGGACCATTCTTCATGAGTTAGGTAAAGGTCTTACACATTCCAACTAGATTTGCAATGAATTGGTTCATATTGTCTATGTGTCTTTGAAAACCTCATACCTCTCAATGGTTTCCCCATGAAGGCATCTATTGTATATTCATGATATTCTCTAGATTGATCTTAATGCCTATATACATAATTATGAAGCCAAGCAACCTTCTAGAGGTAACCCCTAAGGCACACTTCAAGGGGTTCATCTTTAGATTCTAGGAGTTGAAGAAGCTGAACATTTTCTCAAGATCCATAATAGGTTCATGATTCTGGACAGATATACCAACATATCTTCCACCTAGCATTGAACCAACATTTTAATTATCATATTGAATATGTGGTGCATTGAACATAGATAGGTGGCTCTCAAATTTATTAGAATCAAAGGAGTTGCATTTTAGTATAAGGTACCTTTCATTACTCTCAAGGAAGTGGATTTTTCATCTTCAAGAACCATTCCAATATGATTATATTCAGAATACCCATCCATGAAGGAGAGAGAATGGAACTCAATAGTGGAATCAATCAATGGTTCAATCATGAGTAGGGAAAAATCATCCATTGGATAGTGATGATTGAGATGCATGCAGATGATGCACAATCTAATACTCCCATTCTACTTTCTGAGGAGAACAATGTTAATTACCAACTCATCAATGGAAGTGTAGAAACCTTGTTTATATGTGGTAGGGGTGTTCTCCAAATCACCTTCATCATTCACAACAGTAAGATCATCAGTAGGGGCATTTATTTTGAGTTTCCTGAACATGAACGAATGATGGTGCCAGCCTGAGTAGAAATTGAATCTTTATTGGAGGGATCATATTCTATTGAAACAATGTTGATGAAATTTTTCGATCTGATTCAATTAGGCCTTTGACCCAATGGGCTACACATATTTAAATTAATTCAATAGTGGCATTTCATTATGATTTGATTCTACATGGACCAAAAAACAAGCATGTATGATGTATTATTGTTTCCATGTGGTGAACATTTAAATAACTAATAGAGGTAAGGGGATTAGGTATCACTATGGATACTCAAGAATTATATGACTGATGTTCCTATGTATGGGAAAAACTCCATATTCTCCCAAGAATGATATGATGGACTGACACTATGGATTATCAAATTCTACAGTATGGAAGGCCTCTGGGGCTAATACTTCTTCCTCAAACTAGAGAGATCTTCTTAATTGTTTTGTAAGGGCTTTATGCATATCTGCTAACAAGAGGAAACCTATAGAATCGATAGACTTATAATAATTCTGTTATTTTGCATCTTCACATCATACATTCATGCTAGATGCACATTTCTACTGATAGGAGGTTGTTTAGTAGAAGAAGGCATGACATGTGCTACTGGTCGAAATGGCATATCATGGGTGGTGTTGTGAATGTCCCACTACTCACTTGTAAAACCATGTACAGTGACCACTAACTAATATACAGATTCATGAAATATATCCCCAATTCAATGTGGTTGGTCTTGGCATGGATTTGGTGACTTTGCCTGATCTAGAAATACAAATGGTATTTGGGGTGAGTCTGATGAAATAGGATGAGAAGGTTGTTCGTGTTGGGCCCTACACTGGGCCTACTGTCTGGTCTTAGTGGTGTGCACGATCAACTTAGAAGCACTAGAAATTCATTCTAACTTTTCACAGACCTATGGTTTTATTGGAACTAGTGTCATATATGGAAATTAGAAGGGCCATCCTAACATTACTCATCATTGGGGACAATGTATGGGTTCACTAACTCAACGGTGTTCATCAAGGAATACTTCTGATTATTTTATGAAGATTCATCCTTTGTTGGGTTAACTCTAGGGGAAATATACATCTATAGGGTCATGATTTCTCCAAATGTATGGGATAAAGTTGGCACCATTGGGTGGATATTATTACCTTGGCACCGTCGACACTTTCCCTCCTGAGAGAATGAAGGTTGTAATGTTGACATGGAAGAAGTCACTGAAGGTAGTACAGTGACATCGAAATGTTTAAGCTAGTTTATATAGGCACAAATAATACCATGGGAGCATGAAACAACCTTGTGTTCCATCCGGTCATAACAAATTTGAGACCTGTGGCAAGATATGTGTTGACATTCACTCTCTCTCTAACTTTCAGGCTTTATAAACACTAATGACACATATTCCAAGACTGGACCCAATCTGACTATGCTATTATCGACCTGGTGTTGAAGCTAGTCATAGAACACATATCACTACTAGAGGTTATGTCCATGAATGTGGTGATAAAGACAATAGTTATGGAGATATATTAGAATATAATCATTATGTCACTAACGTTTCGGTAACTGATGGATCCCATGATCCAAGGCACTTAGGAAATAGTCATGGACCTGAGCCTCATTGATCAAATAATTCTAGTTTATCTTATTCATGATAGGGACTCTCAGAACCTATCCCAGATGAGTATATGGTTCATGTCAAGGTGTTAGATCCTAGTTGTCTTGCCTAAGTGGTAGTGGTGTATTATGCAGAATTTCCTGTTCATTATGGGGTAGGAAATTATATGCCAGAGGTGGATCCTGAGGTGGTGGCCCTCATAAGGGCTACATAGGTCACTCTACTGGTAATAATTCCAACTATATAGGGGCTTCTACCTACTCAACAACATCAATTTTAGTTTTGGAGGCTCTTACATTGGGAGTCGTAGGAGGAAATGAGCATGCTGGTTTGATTGAAGTAAGGAATCCTCTAGACATTGAGATTTGATAGAGAAATATCATAATCTTACTAGAATATTCTGAGTGATGAGATAAGGTACTAGATCAGTCTTTACATTCCCCATCCACATAATTAGAAGTTTCTCCTGAGTCAGTGACATATCAAGGGAATATGTGAGGCCCTTCCACCTGGTAATTCATTTTTGACTGCCTCATCTAGAATTTGATTCCACATGAAGAGGATAGTCATTATAGTTTTGAGGGAGGTGGAATTGAATTGGAAAAGAAACTGCCTCTATAGATCCTCCCAAATAGGTATAGAACCAAAGGGTAACTGGCTGTTCTAGAAAAATGAAGGCCCTTTCATGGTTTGTACGAAATGATGATTTTAGAAGCCTCCAGTTTTGTTGGAGTTCCAAACATGGGTAAAAAAATTAAAATAAAGTTGGACAGGTGTAGTAATAGATCACCCATACCATTGAAGGAGGACAAGGTAAAATTATCATCACTCAAGGGTACTATAATATCAACCACCAATGCCAGATGTCTATTCCATTAGGTGGGAATGTCACTGGTCAAGGTTCCATAGCCTCGAGGTGAGAAATAAGAGCTACCATTAGATCATCCTAGTGAGGATTCCTATACTAAACAGGGCCCCTGAACACAAATTCATTGGATTTATCTTCAACATGGAAAGTGGGATTAGTAGCTCATGGAGTGACTGACATAATTAACCAAGGAGTAAGGTGAATAACATGTTGGGAATCTGGAGGAACCTGAGGAGCGGCTAGTGGATCCTGTGGAGTGGCCGATGAGACATGATATTGGTCTTGAGTAAGGTCATTAAGTAGCTCAGTTGGATTTGGTGACACATATCATGACTGTTTTCCATAAACACAAACCTTAACCTATCTAGATGGGAAGGGTTATCAAGTTCACCTGGGGGAAATTCATTGTAGGGAAGCAGTTATGACCCTTGCTGCCCCAGTCTAGGATAACCATAATTGAGCCTCCATTCCTTGGTGGATTCGGCGAGGATCTCATCAACCATCCTTCTCTCTTCAATGATATATTAACACATTTTCACCTTATCAGTATCATCCTCTGTCTTATCCACTGAGCAAGATGGTTTGAGGGGTTTGACAATCCTAGATTTCTCTTTAACATTGCTGGTTTCTTCACCAAGAGGTAATGACTCAGAAGGTGCAGGAATGCGAAGAAAAGTTCTTTATTGGTGATTATAGAAACCTATAGGGTCTGCTGGGTGTTGTACTTATCCAGTGGTCTATTCCTCTTCTCTAGGCCATGTTTTAGAGAATATTTATGGTTATATCTCATTAATGACTATGTTTACGGTTACAAATTCCTAAATAAATATCCTCAATATCACTAGGTAAACCAGGTTGGCGTAGGATAATATTGAAATATATGGTAGTTTACTCCACCCAGCCACATATCTTAGCATCTAGGGAAGCCTCCTTAATAACTCGATGAAGCAGTTTATTGCTCTAAATTCATTTTTGAGGGGGGTCTGATGATTACTATGTGATGTAGGGTGTTGAGTGATAGAGAGTGAAGCCAACACAACTAGGTTCCACTGTTGGCCAATGTCGATGGTGTGTTATTAGATTTTGGGTTAAGCTATATATTGATGATGGAGATAGAAATTCCTCATCCATATGGGTTTATTGTAGAACAAACCCACATCCTGGGTGAGGGACTCTGGAATACTAAATCTTCTGGTTGCAATTAGCTGGAACATCATGGGGAAATGGTCTGCTACTAGAATTTCCCACAAACATCAGGGATCAGACTCGAGAACTATTCCTTGAATGCCCCATTCACTAAATGTGAGCGTGTGAGGGACCTATATTAGAAATCACATAGACTATTAGGATGGTAGACTTATCGGTGGAGAGTACCATGCACGAGCTAACAAACTGCTGCATCTTGGGCTGCTTACTGGGGATTCTTTTGAACAAATCACCACATCCTTTTATGAAGGGGTAATGACCACTACTTCTCGAACAGGGGAAATGGTCATTGGAGACATATCAGGATGGTTCTCATCATTGACATGTCCTCATTATAGTTCTCTGCGATCTATTGTTTATGTAATGAAGGTTCCTAATGATGATAGAGAGGATTGTACAACCAATCCCTAGAAATGAGCCTAATCTTCCTACTACAATATGTTTCCATAGAGGGATTTTTGGATCTTATGCATCTCTCTTTCCAAGAGGATGAAGTTAATATGCTAGGATCTGGACCCAGTCCCCAACATATAGTATCGGGGTGAAGGCTCTATCATAGAATCACATTGTGCTTCAGAGTCTGATTATAGGACAATCTTGATTAAGATCTAATACTTCATAGAGCTATTTCCCTAGAGGTTATGACCCTACCTTCTACCACAGAACTCCTCTTTAGAGCATGTAAGATTTATGAACTAGGGGGGACATTCATGTAGGTTGGTGCTAGAGCAAGAAAAAACTATGCTTGGATGAGTATGGGTGTGAGGAGCACCTAGGAATATGTCGAATGGAACGCGGGGAGGACCTCCATGGTTGAGAATATTAGATTAGGGAGGACCTTTGTTTTTTTTTATTCTACCATAGGGATGGCCTCTACTCAATATGGTGATTACACAAAGACAATAATCACATTGATAGCCTAAAACATGGGGCGAACCTCTATACATGAGACCATGGGATTAAAGATAACCTTCGGATCAGGTGTCAAAATGTCAGGGAGAAACTTCGCCTAGAATAATGATGGATGGATGGGGAGGAAGTCCACACTAAACATGTGAGTGGGGGGACCTCCACTCTAGATGATGATGGTACGTGGAGGACCTTTGTAATGAATTTCATCGGTATCGGTCACCGACGAATGGAAGTTTCGACCCAACCTAACCAGGTGTTTTTAGGGTCTCAATCCTACTCGTGCGCAGTGGTTCCCATGCTCTGAAGTAACATAGAGAATGTAACACACATTAGGGGTGTCTGGAGCCATTGGATCCATAGCAGATGATGTCCTATGGTGAGAACACTGTTGATCAATTCCCAATGTTGGTGGTGGTTTAGAAGAACTAGGTCCATCTACACATGGTTATAGAAAACCAAATACTCAGTCTTAATGACTGATTGATGACACTGAAATGACCTAGTGGGATTCTTCTTGAGCCGTACCACGGTCGTACCCATGGTTATGAGGAATTAGACACACCTTACTTCATCAGCGTAATGGAGTGAGTCATAAGATCCTTTCATGGAGAGAATCCTAAAATGGTTTAATGATGGATTAGGGAAGAGTGTCTCCCTACGCATCCCTTGGGGGTTTCAACAATGAAGAGGCGCAAAATCCTCCAAATATTGAAAGACCGTATCTCTTGTTGGGATTACCACTCCTATTACTACTGTTGAATTAGAGTATCAATCACCCACCAATGAATGAATTTGTTGCATGATATGGGGAGTGGATTCCCATTAGTTGTGGTTGTGGGAGTCATTGTAAAAGAGGTGATGCCATGTGGGATAGTCAAATCTTTATTTCCCCTGTCCATACGTCTGTGGGAGGGATGTGATCAGTTTTCTATGGCTGTAGCTAGGGTCTTGAAATGTAGGAGGACTAGAAAATCAGTACAGATAGTAATAAATAGATTACCATTTCCACAACACCATTCAGTCTTATAACTCTGGATTGAATGATCCATAATGACAACATCAAAAACTATGATGCTCAATGATTAACTTCCCTATATCTTAGTGAGTTTAATGCAAGGATGACTATTTTCATAGTGGTACCTAGTGTCAGGTAGCTAGATCTTGGGACACGCTTATCGTCTAATGTCTCAAACCCTACCTATCTACATTTTGAGGAGAATAAATTCCAGATGATTTCACCATTCCTATTTCTGAGGCTTTCTCCACAACACACATTTTCTTTGAGGACACACTAATTATTTCCCTACATTCCTTCTCTCCAAAGGCAGGTGGAACACCTCACTTATTAATATATTTTTTCCACTTGATCAAAATGGGATAATGGGGTGTCATTCTCTCCTTCCATGGATTCCTCTACAAACATTTTCACATACTCTAGGTCTCCCATAAATATTAAGACATTATTCTTGAGACTCTTCCCATTTCCATATCCTTTTGGACTCCAATTAATTACATTTCCTCTATCAATACATTCTAAAGGGCCATCTCAGGGAAACAACCTTTGGTCAGGGGAGCTACCACGTTGAGCATCACTTGTGTGTCTGGAAACTGAAACACATTAACACATACATTTTCTATAATAAAAGAGTTTCTAGAGGGTGATGATTCCTAATGAATAAAAAATATAATGCATGAATTTTTATTTTGTAGGAATGTATTAATCTTTTTTCTAATCATCCCATGCATATAATGGGATATGCCATGAGTTTAACGTATACTTGAGATAGATCAGGCAGATCAGAACAATGATGAGAAAGGATCAAATGGGAACATCCAGAGGAGGGATCACCTAGATATATTATAGGGTGGATGGGTCAGAACAACCCATGAATGGGTGTACCTAGGGCAATGTGTCCCAAAATAAGATGATGTAACACCATGAGGGTTGATCTGGACACCATTGAGGGAAGATCAAGATAGTGCACCCCAGAGTAGGGAACAACAAGGCTTACCATTCAATGGTATTGAAGCTCAGGAAGGCTTCCTATATTCCTTTTATAGAATACCATGATAAAAAAACATTTAGTTTGAAGAGTCCATGCTTGGAATTAGGGTGTACACAATGGTAAACAACACAAAAACATGATGGTCCTTACGCATGATTAGAACCCCATATGGATGGAATGATTTTACTAGAATGTGGAGGACTGAGTAAAATCAGGATGTTTATGGATGAAGTTTCTAAAGATATAATTAATTAAGGTTATACCAAAAACTAGTGTCAAGGTGACAATATTGGAATTTAACCTCAGTGAGGATTCCTACATATCCACATGGTGTGGAATCAATGTCTACTCATTATTGAGAATGGGTGGATGAGTCACCTGAGGAGGCATCTCATGAGAATAGATGCATGGATGAGACCCGAATGGAGTAGAACACCTGAATTAAGGAATGATCTTCCTGATACATGAAGGCATGAGGGAGAGACCATGATGAGAAATGGGTGATGTGATTGAACCTTCAATGTGGTTTCCTGCATACCCTATGTTAAAAACATTGATCAAATTTCATGTAGTTATGGAATGGGGCACAAAATATCAGTGTACACAAAGGATAGAAACATGTAGAAATGTTTGTTCTTACCAATGGTTCTATTCCCATCATAATAGGGGAACTATGGATTTTGTTGTTGTAGATTGTGTGGGTATTATGCACAGTATGCTTCTGGGGGGGATCAGAACACCTCAGTGAGGTGGATCGAGGAGATGAATCACAAATAGTTCATATATCACATCAGGAGGGTACATTTATAGGAGCGAGAACTGGAGTTTACAATTTTGAAAGGGGAGTACAATTTAACATCATGCAGGATATAGGTGAACTAAAATGAAGTGCTCAAGACTGGTGGGTGATGGGCTTGAAACTCATAGATGGTTTCTACATACATTTTGTGAAAAGGGAAAGGATTGAAGTCCACATATTTTGGTAAATAGGGGTATGGGGAAAAAATGTGGATGCATCCCAAAGAGGATTTCATGGTTTTTTCTTACTATATGACTATGTGAGTCATTCTTAGTGTGGGAAACAAGTGGTAACAATATACTTGACAATCACATCAAAAAAGGTGTGTCTGTGAAGGGTGGTTTGGTGCTTACACATGGCTAGTAGCCTAGAGAGGATACATGGGCTTACTATGAGAGGTAATCCTGAAGAGTATGTACAAAATAATGAGAAGTATGTGGTATTCATACAAGGATAACCCTATCATGTGGGCTCATGGATTATGCAGAGACTAACTGAGGTTCCCATGGAAACAATGTGTAGAAGGTTAAAAGGATTGAGAAGGCACCAGTGTGATTCCTCTTCTTGGTTATATTGGGGATTTTCACATATGATGTTTATCATAGTTTAACATTGTGTGTCGGGGATGTGGTTTCGTTGCAATTTAATGACTTACATCTCGGATGATGAGGATTTTCTCCTTACCTATAGGACAAACATAACTGGAACACTTTATCCCTCAGTGATGGGATGGTACCAACAATGTCATTAGTTAATGGGATTGTGGAGTGATCCATTAAAGGGTCCATATTAATGTGGCTATGTGAAGGAGAAATAGTTGTTATCATTAATATGTGAAGAAGCATTTGGAAGGGTGTTTCCACAGGAACACCACTTGAGGGACATGGAAATCACTATGTGTAGTCTTTGAAGGCCACACATAGAAAGTGCATAAAAGGCAAGGGTGTTTCAAATAATAGGGGCTCATACATGGTTCCATGGGGTAATGACAACACATGGAACATAAATAAAGTAATTCCCTTAGGTTTTAAATGTTTCAGACAAGATAAATTCCAACACACAAGATAGACTCTTGCATGCATCATTTGGGACTGGGCGTATGGTGTGGGGTTAGGGGAGAAATGGGCTTTGGAAAAAGATAATTATGGTATTTAAGATGGATTATTTGTCTGCAATTGACTTGGAGTAAATAGAAAAAGGGTGGATATTTTCCCCTAAGGGGAATACCAGAAGAAGGATGTCTGGGAGACCTATCATGCAAGATCAAGTACCTTGAGGCCATTTATTTCACACCGTTGTAGAAGGGGTTGTAATTTTCATGAGAAATCGATGGTTAATCTTCTATAATTGTACCCAAAAATGTGGGGTTCTATTTTTATTTATAGAATAAAACTTTATTGGAAGCGTGCAAGATGGCATGTACGATAGTGGGATTTTGATGTCGCATTGGTTAGAAAAACTCTTATGCACTGTCCCTCTGCTTGCGCGCCAACCGATTTATTTACCACCTATAACATGTTAATTTCTAGAGGGATGTTGCTGAAGAATCCATTTGACATCTCATTTGTAACACAAGATCTTGCTCAAAATTTTAAATCTTACGCGCCGACCCCGTATCTTACACACACATCCCTTGGGTGTCTTGAGACTGTTCACTGATTCGAAATACACCTTTGGTTTTCTCAAATATGTCCACTCATGACATAAAGAAAAATTTGGTGATAAAATACCTAATAATAAAATCTTAATTGTAAATGTTTTTTATGTTTTTAAATTTATCTACATAATGAAATTTTGTTTAATGAGAAAGTTAAAAAAAGTGTGATTAACCTATTTTTTTATGACCCATGTTAAGAATGGTTAATGGTAGTAATAATATGGTAATTTTTTCCACAAGTTAGCGTATGCGGGTTTACTTTTATGTCATTATGTGAATACCTATAATATTATCAGCTAAATGATGTGTTATGTGTCCAATGATCTGCTCTTAACAAGGTAGATACATGCCTCTTTGATGACATTTTTTGGTTGGGAAACAGGAGGACATGGTTGGAAATGTGCGTCCAATAGTGGGAAAGATGTCGTGTTAGTTCCAAATGAAGGAATGGGAGTGTATTACTTTGAGAAAATTACTCTCTTTATGTAGTTAATGGATAGATACCTAGGGTACACAATTAAAAATATGTCTAATCATAAATAGAAGGTCGAATTTCAAAACCCACTAATATTTACTAGTGATGGTGGAATTGATTTAGATGAATTCAGTATTGAGTCAATATAGAAATATATTGAAAATTTAGTGGCTTTTATGGG
Organism: Viscum album; assembly: GCA_963277665.1. Classification (NCBI taxonomy): domain Eukaryota; kingdom Viridiplantae; phylum Streptophyta; class Magnoliopsida; order Santalales; family Viscaceae; genus Viscum; species Viscum album. Next base: position 1,768,831,058 of record OY728145.1, read on the forward strand.
GATAAGATCCATGTTATATGCTTATATTTGTAAGTATTAGTGATGTTCATGTTGGATAATTAGGCTTGGGATGAGTTTTTAAAGTGAATGGTATGAAAATTCATTCTAGAGAAATTCATATAAAACATATATCTATAAATTCTATAGAATGATAATTTTGAATAGTTTATCTTTTTTGACATAGAAAGACATATTAGTGATGGACTATGCTAGACGATTCACTTATTTTCTGCATTTTTTCCAAACACAAGTATGATTTGGGGAAACCGTAGTTTGAGATATTAAGGATGGAATTAAATATGAGATTATGTCTTAGGTTAATATCACATGGTTAACCTTTTTTTGAGGAGGTGAAATAGGCTCTCATTTCTGAGGTGAATTTGATAGAGGATTTTAGTATAGTACATGTGGTTTATAATAGATTACTATGAGGCTCGTATTCTGACGGTAAGAATCATCACTATGATAATGTTAGACAATGAAATAGTGACTAGTGTATCCAGAAATAAGGATGATTAAATCATGGAAATAATCATGTTCTTTTCCATCATTGTAGTAGGTCTATTCACATTCGTAACATATGTATTTGACCACTTCTTGAGTGAAGATATATTTGGATGATGTCACATCTACAGTGGTTCTACAAGAATTCAATACTGTTGGGTACTGATGCAAGATCAAGAATGAACCATAATACAATAAGAGGGTCCCATACCCTTTATCAGACTAGTAGATGGAGTTCTAAAAACATTTATTGTATGGTAGGAATAAATGGTACTTTAGGTCATGATTTCCCATTTCAATAGGGTTGTGAAGCTCAAGGGACTCATATTAGGGCATAAGAAAGTGGTGGATGTCATTTTTATATAGTTCATTGAGGACCTGTGGATCGTGAGGTTGGGTTATCGAGAGTCAGATGAACTATTATTTTAGGTTCTATTTTATTTAGAACATTACATGATACATGTGCCTCACATTTTTTTATAATTGATCAAATTGATAATGGTTCATATAGGGAAGTGGATTTTTAGAGTGGTGTTATGATGACTGACACAACACTAGGTGTACTATAAATGTTAATATACCTATGCATGGGTTGTTCCATTAATGTTGGTGAGTATTGCTTCCTTTTAGAATTTTTCATGAATGGAAATTGTGGTTTTGAAGTTATTTTGGCTATATATTGGTTCATATAATATTCATCCCATATTAGTTGTTTCAATATGTGAATAAAATTTAAATATCCAAGGGAAATAGTTATGTTCATCATGGATAATGGGATATCGAGGTAGGTCATTCAGGGAGAGTACATCAACAATTGGGTGAGCTCACTACCCATCTTCTAAGTCAAATATTGAATGAAGAGAGTGTGGAGAAAAGTGTATTCCACTTATAGAGGACCTTTTTAAGTATGTTCTTCCTAAGGAATTATCTAGGCTTTCTATATAGAGATAAAATGATTTAATAATTTGTGTCATGTCAGGAGTATAGCTAGTTTCTATTCCACCTTACTAAATAGCACCAATAGAAAATCAAGAACTCAATAATAAATTATAGGAGTTTATTTACATGGAATTTTTTATTCCTAGCATGGTGCCTTGATACTATATGTTTTTTTTATATGATGTATGATGGGATGTTGAGTTTCTATTGATTATTAGAAGTTCAAAAAGATGATAGTTATGAACTGGTATCCTCTCACACACATCGATGATAATTTTTCAAATTGATGGGTTCTTGGAGTTCTCTAATATTTACATGAAATTTATGTATCATTAGTTTAGAGTTATATCTCATGATATATCAAATATTTAATTCATGAGAATGTTTGATCTTCCAGAGTTCATCATGATTCCATTCATGATGACGAATATTATAGCAATGTTTATGGAATTGATGAACAAAATCTTTAACTTTCACTTGGATTAGTTTGTGGTAGATTTTGTCTATGAAATCCTTGTGTAATCCAAAATTAGTAAAATGATTCATAATACATTTAAATTATCTTATGTACAATATGATTTAATAGTATATTTTAAAATCAATCAAATTTCCAATTCTATATTTAGAGTTTACATTTGATGTTTCACATTATCTGCAAAGAGGGTGTGTCAGTTGACCTCGAAAAATTTTAGGTAGTTGTTTCATGGGATAACCCCAAGAATTTTTTTAATATTTCATTAGTTTTTGGATAATATATATATTATATAATATTTATCCATGACATTTTCCATTTATATTTGTTAATTTCAAGCCTAACAATGAAGGGTATCATGTTTTAGTGGTATGTATAATATGAGACTGCCTCATAGGTGTTGGTGATGAATTTTACTACTTCACCAATTCTGATCCTGCTCAATATGTGGGAGTATAATACCATGATTTTTTATTAGTCCAAAATCAAAATTTTCTATACTGTTGATAATGGGAGATAATGTCACAATATATATATCATGGCAGTTGGGGCCACACAATTAGAATATCATACTAACATTTTTTTGTTGGATAGTGTTTTTTCAGAAAGTGGTGGAGGACTTACCTATTAGGTTAAAGTATTATTATGTAGACCAACCACAAAATCATATATTATATCTTTACAAAATTTGAATTAAATCTCAAGAAACAAATATTTATTGAGTAGAAGAATTTTTTTGATAATGATATATCTTATATGACCATAAAGGGAAATGCTATTGATGAAAATTTCAGTTGAATGGCATATATTCAGGTAGTCTATGAGTCTAACAAAGAGTTGATGATGATGAATTTATTTTTTTATGCATATATGGGTTCATAAAATCTAAGAGAATATAAAAATAATATCCATATCAGTATATTATACACATAATATCTTGATCTATTAAATTTATTTTGGGGATTTTCAGTGCTTGGCCCTAAGAGAAAGCCTTGGTGGGTGAGATTCAGCATCATATAAGACTATATATGACGATGATATTTTATATGTTTTGGTTCATATTGTAGTTTTTTTGTGTATGTGGGGTGAGATGATTCATGATTTCCATGCCACAAAATGGGAATCACATCATGGATTGACTATGATGTACTGTGATCTTCAGAGATCGTATTGGTAGCCAGTATTGAAAAGAGATATTGCAGGATTGGTGACATGATTTTATAGGATTCATTAGGTGAAGGAAAAACATCAATGACTATGTGTGTTATTATAGTCATTTCACATTTAGTAATTTAAGTAGAATACATTTACCCAAGAATTTACGGTATATTAATTTAGGATTTCTTTGATGGCTGATAATTTATTGTTGTTTACAAAGTGTTGGATAAGAGATATACATTTATTTCATATCTTTTAACATTCACAATTGATTAGTTGGGGATATTTATGTATGTTATATGGTCCATTATCACTTGGTTCCATATTACATTGTTTATTTTCCATTCATGATTTACTTTTCACTTTAATCAACTCTTCAAAAAGGTCCTTGGTACTTACATACTTCTAGGTACATAAATTCACCAAAAATAAATAGGAAATTTGAGAGTAATATTAATGTGATAGAGGAAAAGATGAGGGCATTCATCCTAGACTTTGGTTCATCATGTGAGATATATATTTTAGATGTTGAGATTTTCTATAAAAATGGTTATCTAGTTAATATTATGATGGAACCATATGAGTCAATTTGTTGAAGGCCATGAAGATCACCTATATTTTGGTTAGTGGTCAGTACATCCAAGTTATCCTAGATGAGTCTCATATAGGAGATTTGGGAACATGATTAGTTGCTTCTGAAATAAATGGATGTAGTCCAGAGTAGGAAGAATTTGCATGATGATCAGCATCATTGACATCTTGATTTTATAGTGGGAGATCAGGTGTTATTTATTGTGTAACCATGATTGGGAAACCATCATATTCAGATGTAGAGAATGTTGGTTCCCATGTTTGTTGAACCATTTTAGATTTTAGAGAAGACCAGATTGGTAGTGTATCGGTTAGCCTTTCCACTAAGGTATACTGATGTGAAAGATGATTTTCATGTTTGAATGCTTCAGTATTGTAACCTTGACCCATATCATATGATATATTTTGATGATGTTGAGTGTGAGGATAATGCGCCCTTGGAGGATCATTTGAATCTGGATGTGGATTATAGTGAGAATGTGTTGTTAGGAAAGAATTTTTCATAGGACTGTGGGTTATGGCTATGTGGTCCTTTTTAAGAGAAATAATGGTATATAGAAGGATACATTAAACGAAATTATCATAACCATTTCAACATAGTAACATAGTGATGCATGGTGGTTCATCTTGAGGATAGTTTGTTATAATGTGGGAATATTCCAAAATCCTGAAATTTCTAAATATAAATCATTCTTGTTTTCAAGTATTGTTTTATAATTTTTTTATCATTCCATGGTTGGGAATTTCAATGGTTTTTTTGATGAATTTAGACATTTCTATAAGCCCTTGGGGTTGTTCACAGATGGAGAATGGTTAGGGAACACCATTTAGTTTTTCATGGGAAATTTTTCACCTGTTTTTGAGCAACAGGAAGAGGGAACACAATTGGGAAAAACTGTGTTGCCACCTACCCCAAACCCTACTATATTTAACAAATAGTATTTTCATATTGGGTGCACAGTTTTGAAAATAATGGACCCCCCTAGGAGTAACCGTTCACCCAAGAAGTAGGGGTTCATAGTTAGGGCACACAGTTTTTCGAACCATTAGGATAGCCCAGGAAACAATGTTTGTGATATTTTAAACCTCAAAGATTTTATTTAAATATCTTAATCCCCCATTTATTATCCCATATCATCCAGACATGACGTAAAATGAGTTCCCTTTCTTTTGGTGGCTCTCAAGAGGATTTAACGTCTACATGAATCTCTTCAGATGTGAATCAAAGATCAAGTGGTAGAAATTAAACACTTTATGGTATGCGATATGTTCCTCATTTATATTTCTCTCTCTCTCTCTCTCTCTCTTAATTTAATCCCATTTTAGAGGTATTAATTATTATATTGTGGATGTTCTACATATATTTTTTGATTTATCGAGTTTAGTAGGGATATGATCCTAGTGTTTTATCCTATATCATCCATGTCATTGTTAATTAAACTTGTTATATATCAAATTTAGGCTTACAATTTGGAAATCATTCTCAATTTTTTTAAAGGTTGGGGCCGAAGCCTCAATTTAATATTTAAAGCAAAGACCACTTTAGAATTTGGGTAGAGGGTGACCCATTACATAGCCCGAAGTCCCAAGACCAAGTGGCCTGAATACAAGGCTTGAAAGCCCATTTTTTGGCCGAAAGTACCCCTCAGTGAATAGTACTGCTACAGTACCCGCGCTGCTACAGTCCCTACTACAGTAACCGCCACCGCTACAGTACCTACTACAGTCCCTCCGCCGCTATAGTGTCACTGCTGATATAGTTCCATGGCTACTATAGTACTGCTACAGTGCCCTGCTACAGTACTGCTACAGTCCCCTACTACAGTGCCGGAAATTCACCCCTGCCCGGATTTGATCCCGGGTCTTTTGGATGCCAATAAGGAGCTTGTACCACTAGGGTACAAGCTCATTAGCGAACATGTATAAGGGTAACGCTCGTCTCCCACTGGGGCCCCACCATGCCAGAGCACACCGCACGTTCCCCGACTAGGAAAATGGCTTTGAATCGCCCCGTGCATAATACGCACAGTGTCCGAGTCTAGCGGGACTCGAGCCTGGGTCAGTTCCCACGGAGAGCGAGGGGTAAATTATTGTGATACCCTTCATGTTTCCCAATGGACCTATTAAGGATATGAGGATGGTATTATTAGAATCCCATGGGTTGGTCCAACTACATTAAAATGATGATAACTAAATTTCATATGGGGAAATTATTGATTTATTAAATGAAAATAAAAAATTATTTTCAATCCATGAAAAAATTATTTAATGGGTTTTTGGAAATAAAAATTAAGGGTTAATTAGTGGTGATTTATTAATAATTTTTGGATTAATGGTTAATTTTTCATGCTATTTAATGTAACAAAATTATATAACTAAGGTTGTGATTGGTAAACGGTATGGTGTATCATGGTTAGAATGACTTCGATCGATTTGTTTTTGGATTGTGGGATCTTCACAAATGTGTGGTGGTCGGCTTGATAGACAATAATAAATTTATGATCAGGTTTGAATCAGAGGAAGATCTCATCCAGGCTTGGGTGAGGTCTCCTCACAACTTTAATGGAACTCGATTTATGCTTCTGTGGTGGTCCTTTGATCTTCATATGAACCAACACTCTTATAAATACCTATAAATTTCATTGATATTGTTTTCGTAAATTATTTGGGATTTTACTATTACGCAGTTTCTGACGGCACCTGATTCCAAGGCCCGATGTGCCCGGAATCAATTTCCGAAGTTTAGATCAGGTACGTTTAGTGAATAAACTAGCGGGTTTTTCTATCCTTTGAACCAGGGCTCAAAATTAAAATCTGAGGGCACCGATGAAACTGCAGCGCTGGTAATTGCTTAAGAGGGCCTTCCCTGAAGATGCATTTTCTTTAGAAGAGTTGTTAAAAAATGTGGATTAAATAAAAAGTGAATAAAATTGTGTACAATTTTATTTATAATTCTAAGGTGGTTTTATCCTACATGGGGGAGTTAGGGTGGGACCCACTAACATCCTAACTACCCATGTGAGGATAAATGTGAGGTGGGGCCCACACGAGCCCCAACCCTTCACATTCATTAAACCCCCCATTAAACCCTTGTATTTAATTGGGTAACTCCCCAGTCTCCCACATTAATTCATGCCAACACACACTTAATCAATTAATTGAATTAAGTGTTTAAATTTTGTAATTGGAATTCAGGGAATGTTTTAATAAAATAAGGGGAGACTTATTTTATTTGTGGGTTGGATTGTTGTGTTGAGGATTGGAGGAGAGAGCTCTAGTTCCATATGAAGAACTTCATCTCCTTTGTTAAGAATGCCAAGACTCCGACGAAGAACATTGACTCGGTGACCCCATATTCTTATTCCTTTTCCTCCTCCGCGGCAAGGAAGGAAACAACAACGTGAGAATTCACCAACGACGCCATCATCTGAGGCGCTTGACATTCACGAACTTCCTTCGAGGTAGGGGTTATCTTCGTTCAAGTTTTATTTATCGATCTTTGTTGCTTAAAGATTGCCCGCTTGTTATCATCATAATGGGAGGAGATCAGACCACGCAAACACGACCGATCATCCTCCCTTTTTTCTTGTTGATCAACATTGATGTTCGAGGAGAAGGCGGCGTGGTTCCGTTGCACCGTGCGGGGATGAAGAGGACCATGTTCGGAGTGGGCTGCGGTGGTGGTGCGCGGTGCCGTCGCACTGTGCCGGTGAGGTCGAAGGAGGCTGCGACCAAGAGTGGGCCATGGCGGTGGTGCGCGACGCCATCGCACGGCGCCAGTGAGGCCTAAGGAGGTCGCAGCTAGAAGTGGGCCATGGCGCCGGTGAGTCCAAAAGGACCACGATCGGATTGGGCCGTGGCACCGTCGTGCCGTGTCGGTCAGAAAAGAGCCACGACAGACACCCAAGGGGCGCCCGGCTGTGCCGGCCGCCGGTGCCACCTGGAGGCGGGACCCGAGGGGGTCCTGTGGTTACACGATGTCCGGCCATTACGGCCGGCCGATTCAAGAAAACTAGGGGGTGTAACCCACTCGACATATTTTTAGGGTGGACCCCACGGGTCTGCCATTTCGGAAACAAGGGGGCGACGCCCCCCCTTTGCGGCTCGGTCGGTCAGCACCGAGCCGCGATCGACTTCCGAGCCGGGCCACTGGCCGCATGGGCTGGGCCAAGCCACGCCAGCCACAGGCTGAGCCGCGCCATCCGGGCCGGGCCACGCCCAATCAGGAAGAACTCGGGCCCGAGTCGGGTCGACCCAGGGGGTATTGGACCGGGTCGGTCCGGGCCCAGACCCCCTACTTTCGGACCAGGTTCGTTCAAACATCCATATCTTGGGTTACAGAACTCTGATCGATGCACCGTTAGTTGCGTAGGGATCCATGGATCGAGAAGGTCATTCCATTATATTACACTCAAGGTTTCAGCGAATTTTGGGTATGTCCTGGTTGGTTTGAACCCGAAACCAACCGGGCCCTTGGAGCAGAAACATTTATAACTTAACGACCGGACATCCGAATGATGTGCCATCAATTATGTTGAATTCATATTAGTGAGATAGTTCTTTTGGATTAATCCACTCAAGTTTTGGACGTAGCTGGAATATGGTCAGGTTGGTTTAGCTTAAAATCCAACAGGGCCCCTAGGACGGAAAATCCAATAAATCTCATACCGGGCATCCGATTGACGCGATGTATGTCGCGTTGAGTTCCTATTGACGAGAAAAAACTTTTTGATACATGAACTATGGAATTCATGATAGTTGATGTATCGAACCCCCTTGGCTCGTGGAGCGGACCCTCCTGGAATCGAGCGTGCTGTGTGCGGGAACCCTAGAGATGGCTGCGACTTTGATGACAACGATGACTGTACTTGGATCCTACGTGGGTTCAGTAGTAAGGAAGACTGTACATGGATCCTCTATGGGTTCGGCAGTGATGACGACTGTACTTGGATCCTACATGGGTTTCATAGTGATGGTTACTGTACATGGATTCTACGTCGGTTCGGCAGCGACGACTTCTGTACTTGGATCCTATGTGGGTTCGATAGAGGAGATGATTCAAAGGCTACATCTAATCACCTCAACCCCTCTTCATGAGTAGTGTACCTGTGTGAGCTGAGTCTTGACTTTCAATCATTATCTTCTATAAGATTTTCCTGCTTTCCTGTGTAGACTGAGTTGTGTTTTCCTATGTGGACTAGGTTGTACTTGGGCTCGTGATTTGGAGTCGAACTAGAATTAATGACTTATGTATATGTATGGGAATATACCTAAGTAGAGTTGGTTGATACTTCATGATTGTATCTATCCTTTTTGGTTTATCCTTTGTGGTTATGGGAGGCCTTTGGGGGTCTCGGGGTCCCTACAGAGTATTGTATACTCACCGCTACATGGGCTATGCCCACACTAAGTTATGTTGGTTGCAAACGACGAACATCGCTGATCGTGGTTGAGGCTTGTGGAGCGGGACGATACCTGGAGGTTGACTATCAGGCGAAACGTACACAGAGCAGAAGGATGGATTCAAGGAGCCGAGGAGACCATCTGTACCCACCCTTCAGGTGGGGATTCTGGAGGACATCTTGGTGGTTGCTGTTTATTTTTCATCTATTGTAATTTACTTTTGTCAGTTGTACAATACTTTCAGTTGGGTTTGTATACTGGCCCATTTACTTTCCAGCACATACTTTTTTACTCAGTTTACTTATTGTTTACTTCAGTTTTTGTACTCTATTGTGTTTTTTTAATTATATGAAGGCAATTACTTCCCTTTTATCTAGATTTACACCTTTGGTGCTAGTTTCCATCCCCTTTCCTATGGAAGGCAGGCATGGGGTAGTCATGGCACGAGACCCGAGGACAGGTCGTGACAAATTGGTATCAGAGGAGTTAGTTCTACCACAGAACATAGGACTCTGATAATTTTTTCTATGTGAAGCAGTAGTTTTAATGGTATTGAGTGTGGTTATCAGTCCAGGGAGTCTAGTGTTGGTGCGGTGACCAACGTATCCATACACCAGGACCCTGACTTTTGATTTCCGACTCAGTGCACGAAAACATTGATTGCATGTGTGTTTCAAAGGTTTTCTTTGTGATTAATTTGTGTCATCTCACTAGGTATACTGTATTAACCATGGCATACCTGTTTATTTCCAGGATGGCCCCACGATGGCAGCCAACTAGGGTTCCGAGATTTGTGCGAGATGGAAGCCCACGGAGCTACGAGGCCTCGATGTAGGGCCCCATTACAGTGGAGGCACCGGCGGTACCTCTACCCATCGAGCCTATGATTCCACCAGCCCCAGCAGCTGAGAGTGCACGTCGCCTGAGTTCACTTCATGAGTTTTAGCATTAGAGGCTGCCCAGGTTCCATGGATAGATGGAACCTTAGACAGTCGAGGATTGGATGGAGGCTATTGTTCAAGTATTTAGATTTGTAGGGACACCAGCAGATCTTATGGTGATCCTTTCGGTGAGTCTCCTACACACGGCAGCAGGTAGATGGTGGAGCCTGATGCTCTAGGTGTACGAAGAGGCATAACTTATTTGGATGGATTTTGAGAGTCTTTTCCACTTGGAGTTCATTCTAGCCACCCTCCATGCGGTTTGAATTTAGGAGTTACTACAGCTACGGCAGGGCAGCATGATAGTAGCCCAGTACTCAGCGAGATTTACTGATCTCTCACGCTACTCCACGGACATGGTACGAGACCCATTCTTTCGGGACCGGACCTTCGAGCAGGGACTGAGGCATGAGATCAGGACATTGATGATCTCCCTCAGTATTCAGATGTAGGAAGGAGTACTGGAGAGAGCCCTTCTTGTGGAGATATTTCTTGCTGAGTCTACACCAGTAGTGAGAGATACCGCAGGGTGACATGTAGGAAAATCTTCTGTAGCCGATGGTAGACAGATGTCACAGAGGTCCAAGCAGACCAGACCATCAGGTGGGCGACCTCTGGATACTGGTTCGGAGGTGCGGGGCACACGTAGCAGAGCCGGTCATATGAGAGGCAGGCATTGCTATGCATGCAGCGGGCAGGGCCACATGGCTCGTGACTGCCCGACCCTCCATGCAGAGGAGCAGTTGACGGTTGAGGGACCACCCAGGAAGAGGTATAGGTTCAACTGTGGCGGTTCACAGGGAGCAGGAAGATGAGGTAGAGGAGTTGGCTGAGCAGCAGGTGGTGGACGACGCTTCAGGGCTCTACTGCCACCACCACCAAGAGGTCCATCCCGACCACAGGGAGCTGGTGGATAGTGGCAAGCTCAACATCAGTTAGTGGAGTCTTACGGCCACAGGTCACCTGAGATGGTTCGAGGTACTCTCTACTCCACCCTTGATGCAGTTCTTATAGACACATGAGTGAGTCATTCTTTCATTGCCGCTTCTCTTGTTCGAAGATCAGAGATTCCAACAGAGCTCTTGGCTCGATTCTTACAGCTAGAGACTCTTACAGGGGCAGACTCGATGATTATGCACTAGGGACTCCAGTGCGAGCTTACTCTAGGAGGAGAGAGCTTCAGCTGGGATCTTCTTGTAGTGGCATCAAGGCCTTACGACATCATCTTGGGAATGGATTGGTTATCTACGGTCCATGATCAGATTGACTGTATTAGGAACATGGTGAGGTGTGTCCGCACCAATGGGAGTAGGTTCACCTTCACCAGAGAAAAGGGAGCCTTTGTAGCGTAGGATGGACTTACACAGAGGAGAGGGCAGCTGATCACCCATCAGTTGGCTAGACTCATCCTAGGAGCAGTTGATGTGAGGAGTCCGATTTTTACTATTGTGGTGGATCAGTATGCAGACATTTTTCCTGACGATGTTCTAGTACTACCTCCTCATAGATAGGTAGACTTCTATATTGACATGTACCCAAAGATAGCCCCGATATGTACTCCAGCATATCGGATGGCTCTCGCTGAGCTTCGAGAGCCACGGGTACAGCTGGAGGACTTGCAGGGCAAGGGATTCATCTAACCCAATGTTTCACCCTGGGTTTCCCCAATTTTGTTTGCCAAGAAGGTGGACGGGAGTGATAGAGCGCTGTCGTGGGCGCCCTCAAATGATTAGTATGATTTTGGGGTACTTAGGTGCAGCAGAGTGGCTGACCAAGGTCGTCTCTCAAAGGAGGAAGTGAATTTAACTACTTATTAGAGGTATTCTAAAAAATAAAATAAAATAGAATAGAATAAAAACACTACTTTAAAGGATTGGGGTTTGTTGTAGTTTATGAATCTAGAAGAAGTTTGCTGGAAGAAGATTGTATAATTTTTTTTTTGTTTTTAGTTTTGAAATGAATTTCAATTTAAATGACACAACAAGAAGATGTTTTTTTAGAAATCTATTTAAAAAGTGTAATCGATCTAACTCTACCTCTTCACTTTATTATTAATCATTATCATTTAAATTAACATTCACTTAATTATGATCCCTTAATTTGTTAAATCCCGAACCCTACGAGAATTAACGTTACCACAAAGATGATGTGAATTTAAACCTAGGCTAACTTTGGAACGTGCAATCGCAGCACCCTGCTTTGATTGATGTTTTAAGATTAGCTTATGATCAGTGGTAAATTAAGGCACATATCCATTCTGAAAATGAGGATGAATTGTGTTTAGGGATTATATTTGAACTCTATAAATTTATCCTGTGTGGTCTTGTATTACCAATTAAGATCGCGCTCTCACAATTTACACAAAATCCCAACCTCGCGTGTTTTTGTGTTAATTGTTCAATTTCTTGCTTAGTTTCTTACAATTTAAAAACACAATTCATGGATCATATTAAATGAATTACAGTAGCTCATTGATTCAAAATAATTAAATGAAGAGGGTAGAAGATAGATCGATTACTAAAAGACTACTCTTCCATGGGTGGCGTAATCATCGTAGAAGCGTTTTGCATGTGCAAAGGTTTAAAATGGGTATAACCCAATAACGCTTCTACTCAAGAATTCCAGCCCAATTAGGAAGATTAAGAGAAGTAGAAATTTAAACAAAACATAAGAAAAGAGAAGAAATATAAGAAGAGCAATGAAGTTTATTACACAAATGAAAACATTACAAAATGAAGAAGAGAAGGAGGCTTCGATGAGGGGATCCTTACTTCAAGAGATACCCCTCTTACAATGGTTGGAGAATTTGGGTGAAACAAATTCTCCTCAGCCTCCAATCTCCCAATGCACTTCCCAACCCCTCCAAATAAGAAAAACTCCAATTTATAGAGGGGAGGGGAGGAGAGGTTACAAGTGGTTTCAAGTGTGAATGTGGAAATTCGGCCAAATATTTTATGCCAACTTGCACCGCCCATTTGACCACCAACACGCGTGAATTGGCCGGCCTTCCGGAAGGATGATTTGTGCCACATCATCTCCCCGAGCTTTCAGAAACATTTGGGCTCAATCCAAGCCCGTATGTAGAATATATGACCCAAATACAGAACCTTCTCCATTCTGCCGAGCCCAGCCCAACTTTGACTTCATGGCCCAATATCAACAACCAAATGAACTCTTTAGCTTTAGTGTCATGAATAAAAGTTGTAGATAATTACGTTAGGAACACTGTTAAAAAATTTCATATTCAAATAATAAACATAAAAATATTTAGCTTCGAAATACTACATTGCACTATTAAGGGTAAAACTGGAATTTTCACCAAATTTTCAAATGAATGATCAAATCCCAAATATTTTATAAATAAACATATTTAACACAATGTGAGGAAATTATATCATTTATTATCAATAAAATATTCAATAAAATAGTGTTTTATCAACTTCCCCACACTTACCCTTTTGCACACCTGGGCAAAACCTCATATCAAGTAAACATCAATATCAAATAAAAACCAATTTTAAAACACATATCCTTAAGATCAATCAATTTCACACCAAGAATCAAAAGATATCATGCCTCATAAAAAACCTTATTTCAAGTTCTCCATTTATATCATTCAATATATTTCCACTTCATTTATCCGCCCATGCACAAAACACTTACCTCGCTTGAATTTTCCCTCATCACTCAAATATCAATTTTTTTTTCAATGTCTTTCTCATCCAAACTCATACAAGGGTCACCATAGGCTTGATAGATTCCTACATCTCTACCCGATGTGAGTCAAGGACATATGTTTATCATGAGGACTTTTCAGGGTTGTTCTGTGGCTTTCGGTTGGTAGGATTAAGATGTGAAAAACTCTGAGGCTGAATGAGGAGGGCTTGACTCTTTTGAAGCAAAATTGCATTAATCTAATTTTCACTTAAATATGGTCTTCTCTTCAATCCCAATAGTATCAATTCAGCTCCATCATCATGAAAAGTCATGAAATGTTTACAACATTCATCATTTCAGCATAAAAAATGTCAATCTTCTCAAACATGATTTTCGTGAAAGCTCCAGATGGGCACAACTTTCCACCTCAATTAGAAGCTCCAGAAAAGGCACGGCTTCACTTGTCATGAAAGCTCCAGAAAAGGAACAGCTTTCAATATAATGACTTTCTTTAGCAGCAAACACATCTCTTCAGAATTTAATTTTCCACCCAAAGTATCACATAATGTGGTGGCACAACACAAGACAGCTTCCCCCACACTTAAGCTCAACTAGATTATGCAATTTCACTTCAAGAGTTGGTTGGATAGGGAAAATTGGCTTGTAATGTGGCTTAACCTAACAGGCTGTGCATGGCTTCTAAGGGCTACAAGGATTAAATATTCAAGGTAGACCATTATAAAAAAGGATTCATTGAAATAGGGGTTTTAATACCAAACAAATGCCTCAATCATTTAAACACAAGTACCTCAAACCCTCAAGTTTTGACAGGAATAGATCAAATTCTGGTTAAATCAAGTATGGTTTGGTTCTCTCAAGAAGTGAGGTGAATGTAAAGAATATGAAAATAATGGTTTAGAAGCCTCACAGGAAAGTGATTTCAAATATAAAGACAGTGAGATTGGCATGGGATTCAAAATTCAGCGTACTTTGCATGAAATTACTAAATATTTGAACTTGAAACAAAGTCATTTCAGCATTCATTTAAGCTTAGTTTCAAGGGGTAAATTGTTTCACTTATTGATATGGATTTAAAAATGGTGATGAGAATCATTTCAGCTCAAAAGTTTCAAAAACACACAGAAAATTGTAAAATAAACACACAAATTTTGAAAAACACACATTTTTTTTGGTTTTTTTTAACAGGAAAACAATTGAAATTACTAAACTAAAAGGTTCCCTCCACCACACTTAAAATATTGCATTGTCCTCAATGTGAACCCATGAGATGATATATGCACATGAAATGCAGAATTTTTAAATAGGACAAATAATATAAAAGTGAAAGGGTTAGGAACAGCCTGATGTGATCTAGTGATGATGGGGTCATGCAGTGTGATAAAATCCACTGCATCAGAAGGATGTCCCTCAATGTATCTATTCAAACGTTTCCCATTGACTGTAAAGCTCCTTCTAGTGTCCTTTTGTGTGATCTCCACTGCACCATAAGGAAAAATATTAGACACAATATAAGGACCTAACCATCTGGAATGCAACTTACCAGGCATCAACTTCAGTCGTGAACTATAGAGAAGGACTTTCTCTCCAACATGAATCTCCCTTTTTTGGATCATTTTTTCATGAGCTGCATTTGATCTTTCCTTGTAGAGCCTTGAGTTCTCATATGATGACAGGCGAATCTCCTCAAGCTCTTGAATTTGCAACTTCCTTTGAATTCCAGCTTGGGCCAAATCCATGTTACATTTCTTTATAGCCCAATATGCCCGATGCTCGACTTCCACGGGGAGATGACACGCTTTCCCAAAAACAATCCGAAATGGGGACATACCAATGGGGGTCTTGTATGCTGTCCTATAAGCCCACAATGCATCATCCAAGCGCTTTCTCCAATCCTTCCTATTTGGCTGCACGATTTTCTCCAAGATTTGTTTCAACTCACGATTTGAAACCTCAGCCTGGCCATTTGTTTGGGGGTGGTATGGTGTTGATGTTTTCTGTGTCACCCCATACTTTCGAAGGAGGGAAGGAAAATTCCTATTGCAAAAGTGTGTCCCTTGGTCACTGATGATGGCCTTTGGTACTCCAAACCTGCAAAAAATTTGTGCTTTGACAAAGTCCACAACAACATGAGAATCGTCAGTCCTGGTGGCCTTGGCCTCCACCCATTTACTCACATAATCAACAGCAACCAAAATGTACAAAAATCCAAATGAACTAGGAAAAGGACCCATAAAGTCGATGCCCCATACATAAAAAATCTCACAAAATAGTATGGGTTGTTGGGGCATCTCATGTCTCCTAGAAATGTTCCCAGTGTGTTGGCAACGAGAGCATGACTTACAAAACACATGGGCATCATGGAACAAGCTAGGCCAATATAATCCAGAGTCTAAAACCTTACTAGCTGTTCGTTGGGGTCCAAAGTGTCCACAACATGCAAGTGTATGACAGAATTGCAAAACAGACTCAAACTCATGATCAGGAATACACCTCCTAATGACTTGGTCACTACACATGCGCCAGAGGTACGGATCATCCCACACATAATACCTAGACTCACTTTTTAATTTTTGGACTTGATGCTTCTTCAAATTTACTGGGATTTCAGATCCAACAATGTAATTAACTAAATCAGCATACCAAGGATGCTTACCTGAGATGGTATAGAGATGCTCATCGGGGAAAGTGTCCCGAAGTGGTACCTGATACAAGGTGTCATCCTCTAGTGTGCGAGTAAGCCTACTCATGTGGTCCGCCACCAAATTCTCTTATCCCTTCTTGTCCTTTATCTCAATATCAAATTCTTGAAGAAGGAGCCTCCAACGGATAAGTCGTGGCTTTGCATCTGGCTTCTTTAGGAGGTACCTCAAAGCTGCATGGTCAGAAAAAACAACTACTTTAGAGCCCAATAAATATGAACAAAATTTATCTAAAGCAAATATGACAGCAAGAAACTCTTTTTCTGTGGTAGTGTAGTTTGATTGGGCTGAATCTAGCGTCCTCGATGCATAGGCGATCACATGTGAACGTCCCTCCACCCTCTGAGATAAGACAGCTCCAACCGAGAAGTTGGAGGCGTCACACATAAGCTCAAATGGAAGGTCCCACCGTGGGGGCTGTATGATTGGTGGAGTGGTCAGACACTTCTTCAGCTCATCAAATGATACCCTGTATGAATCATCAAAATTGAAGTCAATATCTTTTTAAAGCAATCGAGATAAGGGTAGAGCGATCTTACTAAAATCTCTGATGAAGCGTCGATAAAATCCAGCATGCCCAAGGAATGATCGAACATCACGCACACATGTAGGATATGGGAGGGATGAAATAATGTCTACCTTAGATTTATCAACTTCAATTCCATTTTGTGAGACTATATGACCTAAGACAATTCCCTTTTCGACCATGAAATGACATTTTTCAAAATTTAAGACCAGATTCTTCTCAATACAACGATGCAACACATCACCCAAACTAGAGAAACATTCATCAAATGAGGACCCATAAACTATAAAATCATCCATAAATACCTCCATGAAGGTCTCAATGAAATCTGAGAAAATACTCACCATGCATCTCTGGAAGGTACCTGGGGCATTGCAAAGTCCAAATGGCATCCTTCGGTAAGCAAAGGTACCGAATGGGCAGGTGAATGTTGTCTTCTCCTGGTCCTCTGTTGCAATGGGAACCTGAAAATAGCCAGAAAATCCATCCAAGAAACAATAGTGTGTCTTCCCACCTAGTCTCTCAAGCATCTGGTCAATGAATGGAAGTGGGAAATGGTCCTTACGAGTGGATTGATTTAGTTTCCTATAATCGATACACACTCGCCAACTGTATTGTACTCTCACAGGAACTAACTCATCATTTTCATTTTTTATAACAGTGAAACCAGTTTTCTTTGGTACAACCTGAACAGGGCTAACCCATTGTGAGTCAGAAATAGGGTAAATGATACTTTCCTCAAGTAATTTTTCAACTTCTTTCTTAACAACTTCTAGGAGGGTGGGATTAAGTCTCCTTTGTGGTTGTCTCACCGGTTTAGCCCCATCCCCCAAGAGAATCCTATGCATACAAATGGAGGGGATAATACCGGATATGTCTGCCAATGTCCAACCAATTGCCCTAATGTTATATCTCAAAATATTCAAAAGGTTTTATTCATGTTCAAAAGAGTGATTGTTAGCAATTATGACAGGTAATCTATCACCACTGAGCAAGTATGCATATTTGAGATTTGGGGGCAATGGCTTGAGTTCCAATGTAGGTGGGTGATGTATGGATGGAGAAATTGATGCAACAGACATATCTGCACAATGAACATCAGTATCAGAATAAAAATCATCACAATTAGAGAATAAAGCACCAAATCCATCAGCATACTCAATAGCCATGTCATAATCAGAGTTCACATGATCAAAATCAGAATATGATTCCATTTCAAAATCAAATCTTAGAGAGTCTTGTTCCTTAAAAATGGGTGTAGAAGTATTCTTAGACATCAAACTAGAACCAATACTCATAATCTCCCTAAGCATAGGACAATCAAATTCTATGGAGTTTTTATTTGGTGGTTCAAAATGGGAGATAACAAAAGCAGAATGGTCCTCTGAGGGGTACTTCATGGAATCCATAACATTAAATATCACAACTGCATCTCCAAGCTCCATGGAAAGTGTACCCTCATTGAAATTTATGATAGTTTTTGTAGTTTTGAGGAAGGGTCTACCTAGGATAATGGGGGCATGAGAACTTACCTGATCATCCTCCATGTTAAGCACATAGAAGTCTGCTGGAAAGATCATGTCTCTTACCCGGACAAGTACATCCTCAAGAACTCCCGCTGGATATGCCGTAGCTCTATTCGCCAATTGCACCACTACTCTTGTTGGCTTCAACTCACCAACCTGTAAGGAAGAGAATACAGAGTGAGGCATCACATTTATTGAAGCTCCTAAATCACAAAGAGCATCAGAGAAGTGCAACTCCCCTATGGTACATGGGATGGTGAATGTCCCAGGATCCTTGAACTTTGTTGGCATTGCTAGAGTTGGTGTAATGAGTGTCGAGACATTCCTTCCAAGGTTGATCCTCTCATTCCCCTTGAGCCCTCTTCGATTGGTACAAAGTTCTTTTAAGAATTTCACATACCTTGGAATTTGCTTAATGGCTTCAAGTAGAGGAATGTTGATCTCCACACGCTTGAATGTGTCCAAAACCTCCTTTTTCTTTGCTTCTTCAGCCATCTTCTTGGTTTGAACAACCCTATTTGGAAAAGGAAGGGGTTTAGGAGGAACATCATCAATCTTTTTCTTACCTTTATCTTTCTCCTTGGATTGCTCATCAGTTGGTTTGGAATGCGGCTTCTCTGGAGTTGAGGTGAATCCAGGTGGAATGGTAGGTGCAGATGTATCGTTCATTTGCTTCCCACTTCTCAATGTGATGGCACTAACATTCCCCTTTGGATTTGGAGTGGGTTGGGAAGTTAGATTTCCAGAATTCTTACTCACAAGTTCATGGAGGGCGGTGGCAATCTGACTCATTTGAGTCTTCAACTCTCTCAGCTCTGAACTTTGACTCTTCAGCTCATTCTGTTGATTAAGAACAATTTGTTTCAAAAGATCATCAGTGTTAGAGTCTACCTTGTGTTGGATATTCCCTTGTTGCTGACTCGTTGATGTTTGAGCTTCGAATCTCCTTTGGGGTTGTTGGAAACCCTGTTGGTAAGGCGGAGGCTGCTGGAAGTTTTGTTGAAAAGGGGGCCTTTGTTGTTGTCCAGAGCCATACCTCATGTCCGATAGCTCCTTCCACCCTTGGTTTTATGTTGGATCAAACTTCTTTTGGGTATATGGTTGTTGTTGTTGCTGCTGAAATGGTCTCCCAGGGAACACTGCTGCACAATCTTTTGTTTCTTGGAGTTGTGGGCAACAGTCAGTCGGGTGGCTTGTCTCAGTGAAAATACCACAAGGCCTTAAAGGAGGGGGTTGGGATGTCTTTTGAGCCAATGCAATCTGCCTCACCATAGTTTTCAATTCTTCTAACTTAGTATCAATCAAATGACTTTCAAGAGAAGAAGGACTTACCTGATGTACTCCCCTGCCATGTGGTGTACCTCTATCACCAAATTGTTGGGAGTTTTGGGCCATCTTGTCGATCAACGCACGTGCAGCTACAGGTGTCTTGTCCACCAATGCTCCTCCAGCCGCAGTATCTACCATGCTTCTCTCCATAGGTGTGAGTCCTTCATAGAAGTACTGAATGAGTAGTTGCTCACTGATTTGGTGATGTGGGCAGCTTGCACACAGCTTCTTGAATCTCTCCCAATACTCATACATTGACTCCCCTTGGGCTTTCTTGATCCCCGATATCTCCTTTCGAATGGATGTGGTCCTTGATGCTGGAAAAAATATCTGCAAGAAAAGACGTTTCAAATCGTTCCAACAAGTTACATCTTCGGGTTGTAAATAATACATCCAATCTTTCGCAGCTCCATCAAGTGAGAATGGGAATGCTCTTAGTTTGATTTGATCTTCAGAGACATTTCTAGGTTTTAGGGTTGAGCAAACCACATTAAATTCTTTCAAATGTTTATTGGGATCCTCACCAGAGAGGACATGAAACTTTGGAAGTAAGTGAATTAACCCAGATTTCAGTTCGAAGTCCGATTCGAGATTTGGGTATGCAATACAATTTGGTTGATAGTTAATATCAGGTGCAGCCAATTCTCGAATGGTTCTATTAAGTTCATTTCCATTGTTTCCAGCCATTGGTTCTTGTTTTATGGTTGAATTTGAATTGCTTCCAATTTCAATGTTCTGATATTGGAGTAATTCTCCAACTGGTTGAATGTTGAAACTTCCCGTAGACTGAGAATGTCTGATTCGTGCCCTACGGCTACGTTCAATCTTAGGGTCAAGATCTAAGAGATCTTCGGGATTATTTCGTGTCATCAATCAATGAAAGATTAAAATAAGGAATGTGAAACATAGTAAAATAAAAATTTGAAGTTTGAGTTGATGGTCCAAAAAGAAGTAGAAAGAGATAAAAGAAGAAGAAAAAAAATCAGATTGGGTAAAGACGGAAGAAAAAAGAGAGGAAGAGAATTAAAATGTAAAATAAAATAAATACCTCTAATTGGTTGAAATAATTACTTGCCTCCCCGGAAACGGCGCCAATTTGATAGAGCGCTGTCGTGGGCGCCCTCAAATGATTAGTATGATTTTGGGGTACTTAGGTGCAGCAGAGTGGCTGACCAAGGTCATCTCTCAAAGGAGGAAGTGAATTTAACTACTTATTAGAGGTATTCTAAAAAATAAAATAAAATAGAATAGAATAAAAACACTACTTTAAAGGATTGGGGTTTGTTGTAGTTTATGAATCTAGAAGAAGTCTGCTGGAAGAAGATTTTATAATTTTTTTTTGTTTTTAGTTTTGAAATGAATTTCAATTTAAATGACACAACAAGAAGATGTTTTTATAGAAATCTATTTAAAAAGAGTAATCGATCTAACTCTACCTCTTCACTTTATTATTAATCATTATCATTTAAATTAACATTCACTTAATTATGATCCCTTAATTTGTTAAATCCCGAACCCTACGAGAATTAACGTTACCACAAAGATGATGTGAATTTAAACCTAGGCTAACTTTGGAACGTGCAATCGCAGCACCCTGCTTTGATTGATGTTCTAAGATTAGCTTATGATCAGTGGTAAATTAAGGCACATATCCATTCTGGAAATGAGGATGAATTGTGTTTAGGTATTATATTTTAACTCTACAAATTTATCCCGTGTGGTCTTGTATTACCAATTAAGATCGCGCTCTCACAATTTACACAAAATCCCGACCTCGCGTGTTTTTGTGTTAATTGTTCAATTTCTTGCTTAGTTTCTTACAATTTAAAAACACAATTCATGGATCATATTAAGTGAATTACAGTAGCTCATTGATTCAAAATAATTAAATGAAGAGGGTAGAAGATAGATCGATTACTAAAAGACTACTCTTCCATGGGTGGCGTAATCATCGTAGAAGCGTTTTGCATGTGCAAAGGTTTAAAATGGGTATAACCCAATAACGCTTCTACTCAAGAATTCCAGCCCAATTAGGAAGATTAAGAGAAGAAGAAATTTAAACAAAACATAAGAAAAGAGAAGAAATATAAGAAGAGCAATGAAGTTTATTACACAAATGAAAACATTACAAAATGAAGAAGAGAAGGAGGCTTCGATGAGGGGATTCTTGCTTCAAGAGATACCCCTCTTACAATGGTTGGAGAATTTGGGTGAAACAAATTCTCCTCTGCCTCCAATCTCCCAATGCACGTCCCAACCCCTCCAAATGAGAAAAACTCCAATTTATAGAGGGGAGGGGAGGAGAGGTTACAAGTGGTTTCAAGTGTGAATGTAGAAATTCGGCCAAATATTTTATGCCAACTTGAACCGCCCATTTGACCACCAAAACGCTTGAATTGGCCGGCCTTCCAAAAGGATGATTTGTGCCATATCATGTCCCCGAGCTTTCAGAAAAATTTGGGCTCAATCCAATCCCGTATTTAGAATATATGACCCAAATACAATACCTTTTCCATTCTGCCGAGCCCAGCCCAACTTTGATTTGATGTCCCAATTTCAACAACCAAATGAACTCTTTAGCTTTAGTGTCCTGAATAAAAGTTGTAGATAATTAAGTTAGGAACACTGTTAAAAACTTTCAAATTCAAATAATAAACATAAAAATATTTAGCTTCGAAATACTACAGTGAACTATTAAGGGTAAAACTGGAATTTTCACCAAATTTTCAAATGAATGATCAAATCCAAAATATTTTATAAATAAACATATTTAACACAATGTGAGGAAATTATATCATTTATTATCAATAAAATATTCAATAAAATAGTGTTTTATCAGGGAGCATGCGACTGTGTGTCGAATAACGTCTCATGAACCAGGGGACCATGAAGAAAAAGTATCCACTTCTGAGGATATATGATCTTTTCGATCAGCTCAAGGGAGCATGATGGTTCTCGAAGATAGACCTCATGTCAAGCTATCATCATCTCAGAGTTCGAGATGAGGATGTCCATAAGACGGCCTTCAGATGTCAGTATGGCCACTATGAGTTCTTGGTTATGCCTCTCGGCATAACCAACACTTCAGCAGTGTTCATGAGTCTCATGAATAAGATCATGCAGCCTTATCTAGATCGATTTGTCATAGTCTTCTGTGACGACATACTGATTTACTCGACTACTGAGAAGTAGCATGCCTACCACTTATCAGTTGTACTGTACACACTCTGAGAGCACCAAATTTATGGTAAACTCTCAAAGTGTCAGTTCTGGATTCGATAGGTCCAATTCTTAGGGCACATCATCTCTGAGGCGGGAGTTGCAGTTGATCCTGCGAAGATCGAGGCATTACTATCTTGGGATCTACCCAGGACCGTGATGGAGGTGCGGAGTTTCCTATGTCTGGCTGGGTACTATCGGAGATTTGTGACAGAATTTTCCAGAGTTTCAGAACCGCTTTTAGCTTTGATGAAGAAGGGGAAACCCTTCGTGTGGTCATATAGATGTCAGCAAAGCTTCTAGGAGCTGAGACATAGATTGATTCGTGCACCCATCTTGAGGCTACCGGAGGAGGGAATATGGTACGTAGTTTACTGCGATGCATTAGGGAATAGACTCCGGTGTGTCCTGATGCAGGAGAGGGTAGTGATCGCTTATGGTTCATGATAGTTGAGGTAACACGAGCAGAATTATGCTACCCATGACCTGGAGTTAGCATTAATGGTCTTCTCCTTGAAGATATGGTGGCACTATCTGATGGGCAAGCGCTTTACAGTCTACTTTGACCACCAGAGTCTCAGGTACATCTTCTCGTAAATGGAACTGAACCTGAGACAGTAGAAATGGCTCGAGTTCCTCTAGGACTATGACTTTGATATAGTATATACTATTGGGAAGGGGAATATGGTAGATGATGCTCTCAGCAGGAGGTCGGGCATTCAGCTAATTGGAGAGGCGATAGAGAAGTTATACGCTTTGCAGATATCCTTCATGGATAGAGATGGGGCAGCCATTCTACAGTCGCTCACAGTCACTCCTTCAATACATCAGTGGTTTAAAGAGGCTCATCATGGGGATGTTGACTGTGAGACACGACATGCAAAGATATCCACAGGACAAGCACCTGTTGGATTTTATGTAGGAGGAGAGCACATCATCCTCTTCAGGGGATGCACCATGGTACCACATCCTTTATGTATATCTTGGCAAGCTAATCCAGAGAGAAATCTTCCCAAATAGAGATAAAATGGGTTGTCTTGGTGAGACGGTCCACAATAACCCATATCGCATTGTTTCCTTTGGATGTTTTTGGGAGAACAGTTACAAAGTCCATAGTGATATTATCCCACTTCCATAATGGTATGGGTAGCGGTTGTAATAACCCCTTAGGAAGTTATATTTCTGCCTTTACTTGCTGACACACCAGGAACCTTGTAGAGTAATCAGCAATCTCCCTCTTCATGTTATCCCACCAATAATGATCAAGAAGGTCTCTATACATCTTAGTGCTTCCCAGATGTATAGAGAAAGTAGAGCTATGAGCTTCATCCATCAGTTCTTTCTTTATCTCCGGAATACATGGAACACATAGTCTTGTACGAAATTTCAATACACCTTCTTGATCAATATTGAAATCAGGGAACTTCCCATCTTTTATAGCCTCCAACTTCTCATGCAGCAAAGGATCTTCTTTTTGATCCTTCTTGATCTTCTCTAGTAATGAAGGTTGAGAAATCATTTGGGATAGTGTTGATGATATCCCTTTCCTTATAATTCCAATGTCCAGTTTTACTAGATCTTTAATCAAGGGATCTCCTAGGATCCTCTTTGTTGCCAGAACAACAGGGTCTTTCCTACTTAAAGCATCTATGACTTTATTTGCTCTTCCAGGGTGATAATGAATTGAACAATCATAGTCTTTAATAATTTCCAACCATCTCCTTCGTCTCATGTTCAATTATTTTTGTGTGAAAATATTCTTTAGGCTTTGGTGGTCAGTGTATATATCAAATTTCTCCCCATAAAGATAGTGCCTCTATATCTTCTGAGCAAAAACAACTGCCGCCAGCTCTAGATCATGCGTAGGATAATTCTGCTCATGAATCTTCAACTGTCGAGATGCATAAGAAATTACCTTATCATTTTGAATGAGGACGCACCCAAGCCCCTTCATAGATGCATCACTAAAAATAACGAATCCTTCTCCGATAGAGGGTAGTGTTAACACAGGTGCAGTAACCAATCTCTTCTTTAGCTCTTGGAAACTTTCCTCGCATTCCCTTGTCTAGATGAACTTAACCCCTTTTTGAGTCAACTTGGTTAGTGGATTAAAATATGTCAAAAGTTTTTCACAAAGCTCCTATAATATCCTTCTAAACCAAGGAAACTACGAATCTTAGATACTGTTGTGGGTTGAGGCCACTCCTCCACAACCATTGTCTTTGCAGGGTCAACCGAGATTCCTTCATTGGTTACGATGTTCCCCAAGAAAGCCACATGTTGTAACCAAAACTCACACTTAATGAACTTTCCAAAGAGCCTCTCCTTCCGTAGAGTTTTCAAAATAACCCTCAGATGATCTTCATGCTCCTCACGACTTTTTGAATATATCAAAATATCATCAATTAAAACTACAAAAAAGTTATCAAGGTAGTCCTTAAAGATCTATTCATCAAATCTGTGAAAATAGCAGGAGCATTAGTCAAGACGAAGGGAATAACAGTAAACTCATAATGCCCATATCTTGATTGGAAGGAAGTCTTTGGAATATCTTCCTTCTTCACCCTCAGTTGATGATAACCAGATCAAAGGTCAATCTTAGATAATAATTGAGCCCCACGAAGTTCGTCAAATAAATAATCAATTCTTGGAAGAGGATATATGTTCTTCACTGTGATCCCATTAAGATCTCTATAATCAATGCATATCCGCATAGATCCATCCTTCTTCTTGACAAAGAGAACTGGTGCCCCCCAAGGAGACACACTTGGTCGGATAAACCCCTTCTCCAACAAGTCTTGGAGTTATTTCTTTAACTCTTCTAGCTCCACATTTTCCATTCTATACGGGGTCTTTGATATCGGTTGAGATCCAGGTACGAGTTCAATGGAGAACTCTACCTCTCTTTCTGGGTGAGGTCCAGGTAACTCCTCGGGAAATACATCCATGTATTACTAAACAATTGGAACATCACATATTGGTATGATCCCTTTTCCTTCTTCATCATCACTGATGAACTCCATAAAGAAAGATATAGGAGGTGCTTCTAGATAGGGATCAGTTCGGGATATCTATCCTTGGAAGATAACTATAGGTTGTTTATTCAAGACTACTAAGATTTCCTTACTTCTGCGTTTGATCTTAGCATTATACTTTGAGAGCCAGTCCATCCCTAGTATAACGTCGAATTCCAACATGGGAATGACTACTAGATTTGTGATAAGATTTTGCTCACTAAAGTAAACACTAGAGTCTCTAAACATTGTTGATGCATGGATAATCCCACTTGGAGTCTTGACTGAAAACTCTACCCCAAGCAATTATGGGATTGATTCTATATTTTTTTCAAACTTGGAATAAATAATGGAATGCGTAGAACCAGAATCAAAAAAAGTAGTTGCTAGTTTTGAGAGGACAACAAGAGTACCTGCTACCACGTCATTCGAAGCTTCAACATCAGTTGTCGTGATAGAAAAATCACGACCTTGCTCTCCTGGCCTTTGCTGAGGTTGATGGTGATTCCCCTCCACTGCCCTTGGATTTGGACAGAGATTCGCATAGTGATCAAGCTGTCCACACTTGAAGCGATGGACTTAGGGTAAGGCCATAACCATCTTTCCTCTGTCTTTAGTGTTGGGGAGTTCAGGCTTCACCTCACTACGAAAATTCCGAGCAATATGGCCTCCTCTTCCACACTTGTAGAACTTTCCACTTCCAACCAAGTAGTTCCCCGGATGCTTCTTCCCACATTTATTGCATGTGGTAAGTTTCATTTTCTTTCTGCCTCTTCCCTAATCAAAAGTCTTCCCTAAACTGGGCTCAAACAATCTCTTATTTTCATTTGATTTATGAGACCGCTGCATCTTACCAAACTCCAGCTCGACTTTGATTGCACTCCGCACGATCTCCTCGTAGCTATCATAGTCCCAGTTGGCTAAATTATTCCACAGATGAGGTCTCATCCCACCGAAAAATCTATCAACCTTCCCACTTGGATCCATGACAAAGCTAGAGGTATATCGTGAAAGTCGGGTGAAGTTCATCTCATAGCTTCCGGCAGATTTGTTCTCCTTCTGCTTCAGCTCGAGAAACTCTTTCTCCAATATTGTTCTCATAGAACAAGGGAAATACTTGTTAAAGAATATTCCCTGGAATTCTTCCCACTCCATAGCTTCCATATCTCCTCTAGGCTTCGTGTTTTTGACTAGTGACCACCACTGATCAGCTTCTCCCTCTAGGTGATAAACAGCAAGGGTAAATTTTTCTTGTTCCGAACAAAGGAGTACAGAAAAGATCTTTTCAATGGAGCTTATCCATTTTTCAGAAACCAAAGGGTCCATAGATCCACCGAATGATGGTGGTCGTTAATGCATGAAGGACTCAACAGAATGTTGTTCCCTTCGTGGTGAGATCAGCCTCTCAGCTTGATTGAAGTTATTACACATAAGTTGAGTCATTTGGTTCATCATTCGCATGATTGTTTCCATTCCTGCTTCCATCGGAGGGTTGTCAACACATGGTGTACTGTGGTGACCATCTGCACGGTTCCTCCTATTGCCCGCCATTTTCTAAAATAATAAAACTTTAGTGAGAAACTTATTTCATTTATGAATCTTTTAACTAAGACTTCATTATTAGACAATTACACTTCTCTATAATTCCTTTATAATGATTCATAAAAAGCTTATGATTAACCAAACATATCCCCTAGGAGTGTCGTAACCAAGAGTGCAGTAAGGCCTGTTATTGTGCACCAGTTCCCATTCGAGTCTATATCAAAGCGGTGTTTTCGGGTTTTACCACTATGTACATCTGTGCCAGAGCCGCCTCTACCTGCTCGTATCCAGACATGGATGTATTCGTTTGATAAACCACTTACTCAATACTTACCAAAATACCAGGAAGTTTTCCTATATTTAAAATTTTCTATAGGGTTCTTCCAAAAGTTTATATATCCTAATTTCCACAAATAACTAAACCATCCTATGATACCAACTATAGCATCCCGTCTTTTTATAACATAAGCTTTCATTTCATTACACGGAACTGAGGATCTTTAAGGTTTAGTGTCATGGAAACAAGGAACATAATACATGAAAACAACATAAAACATTATTCTTAAACACTTGAAAGGCTTCTCCCTAAGTTCATCCTAGGTTCATTACTGCATCTCATAACCTGGGGACATACATCAAAAGAAAGGGTGAGCAGAAGGCCCAGTAAGGGAAATAAGAGAAACATTTTACATATGAACTTGATATACTTCAATAAGGACATGACAAGAACTTTAAGGAATAAGAAAGAAATCATGAGATATATTATAATAAAAATAACATTTTTCATAACTTGAATATGTGGCTACAACATTTAATATTGACAATCATTTCTTTTCACTAAGGTCCATCCCCAAGGTGTCATTAAAAATTACCAAGGTTATTCACCAAGGTATTAGTCTAAAAAGTCATCTCTAGAGATTAAGTCTCTACCAAATGCATTAGAGCGCTATCTGGGCGCACCCTTAACATGTCTTCATTATCATGTGATCCACATATATCATCATCAATCATTTTATAAACAACCCATATAGCAAAAAATAAATGGGATTCATTTCATAATCATAACGTTTTAAAAACCGCTTTAAATACATGATCGTTATGTCACTTTAAACCCACGGAAAGGGAAAGCGGGATTCATGTATGTAAATCCCAGAATTTAAAATATAAAATTTTGATATATATGTGAATAACCCTATAGAAATATGAGCTTTGAGTATTCACTTAATTACATAAAATAATTTTGAGAAAGAGAGAGGCATTTTGGGACAAAATTCTGCAGCATAACGGCTACGTTACAAGGTTTTAGAAAACGTTGAAAAGAGAGGGGACATGGGTAAAACACTCATAAATGATCTATAAAAATGTTATAGGGACAGAATATAAGGGATTTGAATAATGGTAATAAAATTTTAAGGACATACAATTTGAAATGAAAAACATGGAAGTGAGACAAAAATAAGATTCCTCTTATAAAAATTCGGCAGCCTAACGGCGTCACTTAAAATTCAATAAAAAATGATTTGGCAAGATCAAAAAGGGTCTCTCATCATATGATCATAACAGATCAGTATGATAGATATAGATATAATACCCCAACATAATAAAAAAGGAACTTGAAAGACTTGACATGAAAATCGAACTTGAAAAATGAGAAGGGTGAAAGATTTCCTTAAAAATTCGGCAGCCTAACGACATCACTTAAACTTTCATAAAACGAAATGATGAGAGTAAGAGGGGATATATCATCATATAAACATGAAAAGGGTAGTAAGAGGAATATAAGGGAAAATCCTCTAACATAAGAACATGGAGCATAAAAGGAATGACATAAAAGAGATTTCATGAAAAGAAAGAGAGAGGTCGGATCCCTTACCTTAAACGTAACTCTTAAACTCAAAGGTTGGGACCTTGAGAGGCTTGGGGGCACCTTGGGAGGACTACTTAGGAGGTAAGAAGACCAGAACATTGTTGAGGAATGTTTTTGAGTCGAAAGGATGAGAGGAGGACTTGGTATTTATAGGGAAAGTGAGGGGACAAGGCATTAATGGCCAAGGGACACCTCATTAGTGGTTTTGGCAAAACCATGGGCTTGCCCATTGTATTTGCCAATGGTATTTGCCACTTGGGACACCTCACACAATAATTCAACCCCTTTAGTCGACCATCCCTTAAAATATCTCATGACATCATCATGACACAGTTATGATGTCATTAAACACACTGAAACCCTAAAACTGTATTTTTACTATTCACTGAAAATTCATCTTTCTGAGAAAAATGCCAAAATTTCACATTAACCAAATATCAATGCTCTGATTTCAAAAATAAACTCCATTTTATAAAAAAAAATTTCTAAATATTTTTAATTTGATTTTTAAATAAATTCACTATTCACCGAAAATTCATTTTTTTCAGAAAAAACCCCAAAAATTACCTTAACATAATATCGATGCTCTGAGTTCAAAAATAAAGTCCATTTTATAAAAATAATTTTCTTAATATTTTTAATTTAATTTTTAATTAAAAACAATATTCACCCGAAAAAATTAATACTGGAATAATAATTTATAAAACCGTAATTTAACCATTTTATTGAATCACATTACTTAATCAAGGTGCCTAGATTATTTTAAACCTTTCTTTAAGTGAGATTAATAATCCATTTGGTCACATTACTAATCCTAAGCATAAAATCACTATTCATAATTTACTATTCATCAAAAATTAAGTTGATCTTATTAGACTCCAAATTTTTTACTGAACACTTTTGCAGAAGACCATTTTTAGAAAATTATTACACATCATTAATTATTTATGGTTTACATAAATATTTTAAAATATCCCTTTTTCAAAAATTCATCAATAAAATATATCCTAAAATTATCCAGACAAAAGAAATTTCACAAACATCACTAAAGGAAGAAATCTCAATTTATTCATCCCAAAGGATTACACAAGGAAGCTAGGGTCTCGTCACATAGCCCCTTATAACACCAGCATAAGACCTAAGTGTAAGGTGTGCTATGGTGAGAAAATCTGAGGGAGGTTCAGATAACATTGCCCTAGTAGTAATCTCTACTAACTTGAACTTCTCCCATAGGAATTTCCATTCAAGCTTGACACGCTGGAGTTCGTCTTGGGCTTGGTCCAAAGCGAAGCCCAAAGATGCCCCTCCTTCCCAAGCTCTGATAAGTGGGCTTCATAAGGTTCGAGTCTACTGGATGAATCCATTGACTCCTCTTTCTGCATTAACCATTAACATCTCTATTAAATCGTTAAGAGTAAGTTAATATAATATTTAAAAAGTTTGGTTCATTACAATTCAATGACGAGGTAATAAATTCTTTAAGATCACTCCTTAAATTCTTTATTTAAGAAATCACTTATGATTATTATAAAATGTAAAATTATTTAATCCATTTACTTTCTTTGGTTAATTATTATGATGTTTCTTAATATTGAATTAATTCTGTGGATCACATATGCATATATATAACATGAATTTGATGTGTGGTCCTATAAATATATAGACCTCCAAGGAATTTATTTCTATATTAGTCTCACAAGGCATCGTGTATGGGATTGGAGAGTGAAACTAATCCATTACAGGACTCTTGCCACCATGTGTCATTTACTTAGAGGTCATCCATGAATTATTTTTATGTCATGTTTTAAATTCCTACCACATTTCAAGTGATTCAATTAACTTATGAAACCATTATAATTACATAATGTTTCCTTGTTATTACACATGTTCCATCTCTTCTAATATATCATTTACAACATTGAATCACATATTATACTTCCTTATCATGATTTTTTCCTTATATGGTGTTCTAGATAACTCATTTCTTATATATATTGTCTAGATTTTTTCATTTACTTCAAGGATTCCAAAATTATTTAAGAGCTAAATATAGAAAAATAAATGAGATTAGTGTACCATGTTTTCATTTGTTTTGAATTTTAAGTTCCTATTATTCCAGAAATAATTTTAATCATGATCGTTGGGTTTTTATTTAGGGATATTTATGATAAAAATAATTTTATAGTATATGTAAGATTTTATGGATCATTAAAGTTATTATTAGAGAAATTGATTAGTCTAATTGTGTAAACTATGATGAAGAGACCATAGTGATGATCACCTAAATAAGTGTATGAATGATTATAAGGGTAATAATAAGTATAGAAAAACATCCTATAATCTTGATGAACTATAGAGAAAGTTGTTTCTAAAAAATTACATCCTTGTTTAGGTAATAAATGTTGACTTAGATATTAAATATTTGTACCTAAGGGTAATAATTATAAAAAATATATCTTGTCCTTGACTCAAACATTACCTAGTAAATGAAAATGGTCATTTATATGCACATATATTGAAACTCTTGGATCTATGTTACATAAATTCACAAAATAAATGGAAACAATTATAAAGGGTAAAATGAACTTATGGTTTTACATTATTATATAGATACTATATATCATAGGTTAAAATTGTAATAAATATATATAATTTATGTGTTATAAAGATATGTTTCACTGTTTTCCATGTATTTTTCTATATTTTAGAAATAATCATCCCTATTTCTTTTTTTATTAAGTCGTATAGATGTAAATATGAGTAATCGAGATAACATCCATTATGTGGGGAAATGTGTTGACTAACAAAATGATATTTCTAATATAATTAGAGAATGAATTGGGACAACCATAAAAATATATTCTCATATGAGAAATGTTTTGAACATAAAAAATAAAAAGGGGGAATGTCTAAATCCTTGAAACATAGAGAAGGTTGAAATTTAAATATTTATATTACAAAGGCCCCTAAATTTTGCAGAATATTTTTATCATTAAATAATGGACCAATGTATAAACTCCATTGAAAATTTATTCTTTATCCATCAATGCATTATGAATGAAAATTTTAGGTTTTATATTTATCATATATAGTTACAATGTGGTCAATAGTGGATGTTGATTAAAAATATAAATCATGTAGATGAAATCAAATAGGTGGAGTAGTAAGAATTATGAAAAATGTTTTCTGAGACATTTTTTTCCTGAACTCTCCAATATAAAATGAATAGGGATATCCCTAGCCTCAAACTAATTTATTACAAATATGATATTTAGTATGAATGAAACCACACAATAATTTCACAATATATTTTTTTGTCAGTCATCTCATTCAAAAGTAATATTTACTGCTTCTTTAGTGTGATAATCTCATGTATGTGAGTTTATTTTTAATTTTGAGATTTTTAAAGCTAGGTGGAAATTTTTCCTAAAAATATAAATTTTAATCTATGAATATCTAGGATCTAAAAATGATAAGTACCATAAAATTCAGTATAAATCTGGTGGAATGATGGAGAAATATAATACTAAAACAAAAGTCTAGCATCCCACTCGTGAAAAGATTTAGAAGAAGACTCATGGAATTGTTTGAAGGGAACTAGGAAGAGATATAAATTCATGATAGAAGAGATCCTTTATATTTCTA
Source organism: Viscum album (assembly GCA_963277665.1). Taxonomy (NCBI): domain Eukaryota; kingdom Viridiplantae; phylum Streptophyta; class Magnoliopsida; order Santalales; family Viscaceae; genus Viscum; species Viscum album. The sequence goes on from OY728145.1 coordinate 1,768,864,111, forward strand.
AAGACATGATAAAGTGAAAAATGATATGGATGAAATGAATCATTTGGCTTAACCTCAGTCTATTTTCTTACGATAAAACTATAAGTAATAGGTATAATATGAGAAATAATTCATGAATCCAAGGGTTGTAAATGATAACTGATAAAAATTATGTCCATGTCCTTTAGAGAAAGGGGATACTATTTTCCTTCACATCTATATAGAGATATTCTGAAAATTATATGATTATAGATTCACCAGTTATTATTTCAAAAATATAGAATTTATGTATTAATTATGGATCTACTAATTATTTCATATAATTCATATATAGTATAATAATTCATGTACCACATAAAAATTCTGATTTTGAGTTATCAGTTACGATGGTGATGGGGTCAATTATAGAATTCCAAGAGAACAACACCTCCCCTATCCATATTTTTGTGCTGAAATTATAGTAAAACTATGTGATTCTTAAAATATTATAATTTGATAAAATTATTTCCATGGATGGGTTCTCCTTCTATAGAGAAAAAATAAAATGCCAAGAGAATGAAATCATACAATAAATCATTAATTGACCAAATATTACATACAATTTAAATTAGTATTATGAATCATATTTGGTATCATCATTTAATTAAATGATATTTTTATCTTCTGAGAAATACTACCTTGTTCACATGATTGGGATAATGGAAAACATCATGCTTAATATCATGAACATTATTATGTATTACACAAATGTATTCACATATGAGATTCAAAGACTTATTAATAGATGATAAATTGAATTTTCAATTAATGTTATTCTCAGATCATTTCCAATATTTAATAATCTGTATATAATGGCCATTTATGAACATGAGGAGAAAATAAGAAATTATTAGGGAAGTTGGATAAATGGTTTATTTGGAAAAGTGCTTCATTGTGGTGTCTATAAGTCATTTTATTCATAATTAATGTTGAGTAAATTCTCCTCTACATTAATTACCATAAAATAAGAAAATGATAATGAATAAGAATATCTTACTAAGGAAAGAACGATTTGTTTGATCAACTACACGGGTCTTAGTGATTCTCTATATGGGGCCTCTAGTTAGGGTACTGTCAAATTATAGTGATGAAGGATAATACTACGAATACTAGCAGTTGAAAATTTAAAGAATCCATGAGTTCATGGTGATGGATTTCAGACTCACTAGTTCTCTAGTAATAATTAATAACATAATTAATATATATGTTAGTGATTAACCCAACAATGTTGTTATTTTATTTATAGATTATATCTTGATTTACTCCAATTGAAAGGAGGATCATGATGTTCATTTAGATACTATGGTAAAGAAATTATGAAAGGAGAAGATATAGGGAATGTATTGAATATGTGAGTTCTAGATGAGGGATGTATCATTATAGGGGAATTTTGTCACTAGAATAGCTATATTTTTTTACAATTATAAGATAATAGAGATCAAGGGTTGTCATTGAAAAACATCAATAATATAGCTACATAGAATCCTTGTAAATTTTTGGTATTATCTAGTATTTATGGACAATAGTCAATGATTCTCAAACACATTAACAAATAAAAAATTTAATGGAGTAATGTATTTCTATAAAATTAATGTTAGTTAACATTTAAGGAGAAAAAAATATATATAATTTCATAAGTAATTACACTTCCCCCACGTAGGGTACATTTTTTATGTATGTAGTTATCCCTCAAAGAAGGTTTTGTTATATTTACTATTTAATAATGATAAATTGAAAAAAAAATCTCCATGTTAGTTAAATTTTTATTAGAGGATCTTTCCAACACATGATATTATGTTGGTTTTCGGGAACGTTTTGTTGAGGTTCTAGTGATATTATCTTAATGAGGATAACTGTTAAATTTATATGAAACAAAATAGAAATAAATATGTATTTACATAGAAGGAAAATAACATGATCCATTAATGATGAATATAGTTGATCAAGGTCTATGATGCGTCAATACATTACCAACTTGGGGACACATACAAATTGGAAGAGCCTCTATATAGAGAGGATCCATCGATTTTATCAATTATGAGAATTGAGAAGGATCCAATAAAAAATGAATTGAAATGGATGGATAAGATAAATTTACAAGATTATTCACACTAAATTTCAAGAATAAATGATCAACTATACATTATTGAGAGGGTCAAGGAGGACTAATAATATGATAAGGTTCTAAAAAAATGGAATCAAATATTAGTGTGTTCAATTTTTCTAAAAATGTGATAATAAGGTTTTAAACCAATATATATGCTCAATTAACACCATAACAATAAAGGTATTATATGGATTATGTAGCTGTCATATGTATGTGTATTAATCCAAGATGTTTTAATTTATACATAGATATGTGGAAATAATTTACATTGGGAAATCTGAAGAAGGAGATTATGGAATTGGTAACATAATGATTTGTATGACAACATGTTAAGGATATATGAAAACTTATTAAGGGTATGGTAAAATAATTTCTTATACCAAATTAAAAATGGGAAAACATAAAAGCGTATTTTGTAATAGGAATCCCAATGAAACCTACAAGAAATAATTCTATATGGGTTGTAGTTTATCTCCTTACAAATTTATCACATTTCACTATTATCAGGGAACATTAATCTCTTAACGAACATTATAAGATATACCTAAGGGATTTTTAACATTTTATGGGGTCAAAATATATACTTAATATAATTAATATCCCTGAAATAACTCTAGTTTATGAAGAACATGTCAAGAAGAATTGGATATTGAATTCATTTTTAGTACTTTTTATAACACTAAGATTTTTTTTAGTCTAAGAGAACCATCCAAAATCTAGAAGATATATTGAGATATATTCAATGGATTTACAAAAATGTTGGGATCATTACATGATCTGGTGGACATATCATTGAAAAATAATTTAAATTATAAAATTAAAATGGAACTATATGAGTCACTCTATAGGAAGTAGTTTTGGACTTCAAAATGTTTGGGTGAAGTTGGAGTGTAGAATTTGACAAGACTTGAAATTTTCAAAATGATGATAGATAATGTTCAAAAAGATGATAGATAATGTTCAAATATGACAAAGTATAATGAAATCCATTAAAATTTAATTGAAATGAAATGGATACAATCATCGATGAGAATGTGAGTTTTAGGTTAGAGATAAGGTTTTCCTTCATGCTACACCATGGATGATTTTCATGAGATTTTATATGAATTGAATGCATATTCCAAGTAATAACAGCCCCTTTTAGATCATTTATTTCAAAAGAGTGGTGTCCTATCAACTATAACTCCCACCAAACCTATTTCTAGTACATGATATTTTTCATGTATCTCTCTTGAGGAATTATTTACTATACCGTCATAGGTATTCAATACATAGGTGGTAGCACCTTTAAAATAGCTTCTGTAAGATGCGTATCTAGAAAAGATATTACATTTTAGAGAGAATGTTCTATAAAATATGATAAATCAATTGGCCAAAGTGTTGTTGAAAAACCAAAACATCAAGGAAGAAACTTGAGAACTTGAATAGGTGATAAATTAGATGACACCACATCAGTTTTAACCATACATTATTATGTAAAATTTCATAGGAGAATGTATCTAATTTGAATTTTTTTTAACAATCTAGGATTCTTGAAAAATGTAATATTATTATAGATAGTGTATGTGATATGAAACACTAATCCCAAACGATGCATCATTATTTAAAGAATGTTATAACCCAACAATTATATATGAGGGTATGAATATTAGTACATATAGTTTGAAATTTATGTATATTTGATACTTAAAATGAATTTTTTTATAAATAATTATTAATGAATCACTCAATTTTAATGAAAAATATTTTTATTTAACAAATATATTTTTCTTTAAAAAATTAATTACTTTATATGACAAAATATTATTATTATTAATTTTCTTTTAGAAAAATTTCTACATATTATGTAATTTATTTGAATCAAAAATTTTAATATTAATATAGGGTGATTTATTTTTTAGAGAATTGTCTAAAATAAAAAATTTTATAATTTTTTTATTTCATTCAAATAAAATAATCACCCTTTGTATTTTAATTTGAATTTAAATTTGAAAAATAATTATTTATTTTTTATTTAGTCATTTTTATTCCATTTTAATCATTTATAAACTAGATTATACTATAAGATTATCTGTACTCAATAAAGCAATTGTTTTCTCTAAAAACTTTTAAATGTCAATAATGTCCCTCAATTTTAAATAATTAAAATAGACAATAATCATGAATTATTTTAATTAAATTTATAATATATATATATATATATATAAATCTACATTGAAATACATTTAATTGTTATATTTTTTTGTATATATAATATGTCATCATCTTTTCCTTAAAAATTCATTTTTTGAAAAACTAGTTTTTCGATGCTTCTAGGGTTTAATTAAAAATTAAATTATTCTAATTATATGAGATAAATTTATAAAAATGATTCCTTATTTAAAATTTTAATAGTTTTTTTATGTAATATGTTCAACAAAATTTTTCCCCATACTGAATAGTTAATATAGTAAAAACTATTAACCATTGTTAATGTAAATATGAGTTTTCTCGGGGGATAAACTAAAAATATAATGGTTAAAAATTAAAAAAACTTGTATAATTACTATTTTGTGGATATATAAAGACCTTAACTCTTCCAATTTTCATGAATTTTCCATTTTGGAAACTTATTTCAAACAATTCCATGTGGCCTTAGTGAAAAAATTGAAAATTTAAATGTGTGCCCATCACCTCAATTATAAAATCCACCCACTATCCACCTACCTTCATGCATAAAAAACTTTTTTTAGCATCTAAAACCTATTAAATTTACTTCATAACTTCATTATCCTTGTATTTGTTTCCATTTTTTGATCTAATATTCAATTTAGGAAGGCGTTTGGTGAAAAAAATGATGTTTCTGAAAGAATTGGTAACATCCGTAACATTTCATTTTATTTAATTTATTATGAAACATACATAAAATATTATTAAAAATTTCATTATAAAATACTGATTATCATAAATATAATGATATATTTTTGTGTTATTTGTATGACATAAAATCACCTCTCCTTCCTCAAAATGAAAATGAAATCATTGAATGTGTGTACAATAGACTTCTTCCTCGCAAACCGATAGAAATCGATTTAAATCACTACATCACATAGATTGATATAGTGACATATTATTTCCTTATATATTATATTTATTATTTAATTATATTTATATAATTATTATATCAAATACATCTTTTTAATATTTATCCCTTATATAATACAATAACGTCTCTCTTGTGTATGTTGAACTAATGCATCACAAAGCGATGTGATTCATTTTTTCCCTATGATTTACATGGATGAAAAAATGACTAATTTACTTCATATTTATGATAATAATGAAATATTAATATTTCTATAAATTAAATATATTATATATATTCTTACCTCAAATCCCATTTATGAAATGATTATGTCGTTCATGTGTTATGTGGACTACCGACTCATGAAGGGTTGAAATATTATTATAGCATCACATGGATAATATATGAAACTGTATTTAAATAAATTATATAATATTTTAATCTTAATATTTTCCTAGAATGATGAAATAAAACAAATCTTCTTTGCATCATGATTGTTACTACAAGGAAATGTAACTCATGTAGATGTACAAACCACTGTCTCCCTGATTGTAACGTAGTTCATTTTTCATAACCATATACTAATTTTGGTTTTAAATCATTAATTTTTTACTAAAACCTTAATTATGTACTAAATAAAATTCTATATACGATCAAATTATAATAACTTTATCCTTAGTCAACTTACCAAAGATATTTTGACATAGTTTGTCATTTATCATTAAAATGGCCAAAGTGAAATTAATTAGTTTTATAATTGAATATGGAAGGGTAAAAAAATAATATAAAAGGAATAAAATACTAAAACTGGTTCTTACATACTATGTAACTACAATATGTATCTTATTTAAGATGATAAGGAACAAACCTGATGATTCTAGCTAAAAGTATGGGTTTCCAGCTCAGAATATCCTCTTTTGAGATGCATGCCCTTTTCTATTAAATATTTCTTTTATTGTGTATATGAAATCCATTTTCTTATTATATAATTAATAAATCCAACATAATTTTGTTCTAAATTAAAATTCAATTACCTGATTCTTCGGGGTAATATTTAAAATGTTACCAAAGTATTAAGGGTTTAAACATCAATATAGATTTAATCATGATAGCTTATAGATTAATTTCCATTGAATGATATGATAAAAAAAATTTATAATAAACACATTTTAAATTTATATCCTCCAGTTATGAATGATATATTCATGTGCTGGTAAAATTTAACAATCATCAATAAATAATATTATAGAGAATTATTTTGAAGAAAATCCAACATCACTTTCCTCTTCATTCAAAATTATTTTTTCCTTAAAAATAAATACTTTCAAAAAAAATTTAGATGTGGTTTTTAATATTTTCAAATTCTTCATAAAAATAAATTATTACCCATTTTATAAATAAAAATTAGTTTTAATGAAATCTTTCCATGATTTTCAGAACAAGGGATCTAGTAACGTTTATTACAAAATATGTATTGAAAGATTTGTAAATTTATATACTATGTAAAAAATTAAATTCATAAATTTTCATTAAAGATTCATCTATATTTTTCTATATATTTTTTCATTGAAAATGATTCCCATAATATATTATGATTTTTTGTTTTTCGAATGTGATCTTGAAAGAGGTGAGATTATTTTCCTCATGGGTATTTTTTTAATCATGTTAAATGTATTTCAATTAATCAACTATTTTTTATATAATTATTCTAATTACTCTATATATTTTAGTTATATATATATACTTCTCTTAATATTAATGTCAATGATTGGGTAATACATTCCTTATGATCACTCACCAAATTCCTTCAACAAGAAGTCTATTTAGATTATGATATGAGGATATATAATATAACCCATTTTATTTCCATAGGTAATTATTATTCTATGAATTATGATTGATTTCCCTATATGGGACACATATGCATGTACAAGGAATGAATGTTAGGATTGGTGCATGAATTTTATATACCTCCAATACATTGGGTAATGTTTTAGTCTAATAGGATGTCTTGTATTAGATTAGGTATTGAACCTAATACATTAAAAAACCATTTCAACGATGGGATATTTTCTCAAAAGTTAGCAATGATTTTTTTATGTCATGTTTTATATTTCAGCGACATTTTATATAATTCCATGATCCAAGGATACCATTTTCATTATGTTAATTTTAAATCTTACTACTCATTTTTCCTCTATTTGATGATATAATGTTATACCATTGAATTAAATTTAATTCTTCTAATCATGTTAATTTTTTTACTCGGCTTCAAAGATCACCCATTTATTCTATGTATTCCCAGTTCAATTTAAATTGTTTTAGGAGCTCAAATTAATTAAATATATAACTATGGAAGATAAAAAAATTAGGATTCCGTGTTTTAGATTCATTCTATGTATTATGATAATGGTAATCCAAATATAATAGGCCTCATAATCATTGTGTTCTAATTAATGGATATTTATGTTTAAAATAATTTAATAATTTGTGTAATATTCTTGGGGTGCTTTATTTATAGAATTAATAATATTTTTATAGGTTATAATAATTATATAAGGATGTATGCATTTCAGTTTTTTCAGTATATGTTATTGATCTAGTACGTATTATTATATATGATGATTAACAGATAAGCATGTAATTCTAGGTCTTTTTACACGTGTTCCAATATTCCTTCAAAATAAATTATACCAAAAATTTATACAAACCATTTCCTTAACATGGGGCGGTCCTAGACCCTAACTTTAGAGGTGAAATAGTATATGATGGGTTAAAATATTACCCTACACTTATACTAAATAGGTTTGGAAACATTATTTTCTTACACTTATCATAACATCATTATTATTCTCTCATAATGTAGGTAAACCCATGTGTGTTCTTTAATGGATCCTTATAACATAGGGAGTTATCTTCTTATATCATTTCACTCATAATTCTATTTTTATGTGCATAAATTGAATAAATTAAAAATTATTTTTTTAAAATTAATTTATTCTTATATTTACAAAATCAAGATAAAAATTTTCAAACATACACTTGAGAGTATTTAATAGGTGCTAGAACCTTGGTGCATTACTACAATTTTTTTATTCGCACAACAGTTTTGTAAACTTTTTTGGAAATTAAATTTCAATATATAATTAAATGTATCTAAAATTTACAAAAATTTTAATGATTTTTTCTACAATACATTTTTTTAGAGAATATGACAATTTCTACATGGTGTTGGATATAATTACTAATGTAATTCTTAGTACTTTTCCTGGTATTTATAATATCATTTATAGTTGTTAAACATTATGTTGGATGTCTTTCTATGATTCTTGAATTGAGAATCAATAATGTATTATTGTATTCCATTATTTATATTTCACTGTCATTAGCATCAATTCCACTCGCCATTGTTACATTGAGATACTAGTTGTTATTCCTTAGAAATTATAGAGAGCATTTAAGGTTATATGGTGAATTAAATTGGGAACCATTTCTGTGATTCCAATAGTTATTATAAGATAGATATCATGAAATTAAATGATACCTATGTAAAATAATAATCCAAATATAATACTCAGAAAAATAAAACAATGATACATGAGTATAGTACTTTATTTATCACTGGTTACTACAGATGAGACTTTATGATCATGTATCATTCGATCAATTGAAGTCATTTCTGATGAAATTGGCTAGTGAAATGAGATATTGAGTTGTGTAACATGGGATTACTTTTAGCATTTTTATAAGAAATGTCTTTATTAAAATTAAATATGGGAATAGAGTCCATGTTAATGATAAAAGTAATAATAAATGTATCATTTTTCATGTTATAATGCCTCATTTTGGGTAAATATTTTTATGTGACATAACAAAAACATTATCATGGATTCTCATTGAACATGTTCTTAGTAATGTGTATATTATGATAATAAACTCGATTATATAACTATATATAGTTTTATTATTCACAAAAACATGGAAATTTTATAGAAATTTTTATGTATGGGATCTGATGTAACTAATGATAGGGTCTATCACTATATAGAATTTTATGAATAGTAGATTATTTTTTCCCACATATAGATATTCTATAAAATATTATCTATATTTGTTTCTCCAAAATAACTAATAAATATAATTCGATTGATGATCCACATGATTTGCATCTTTTATGAAAAATAACATTTTTACAATGAAGAAAACATGGATTCCAAAAATATTTGGGAGAGATATGTGGTGTAATAATCATATAAGAATACATAAATATCAAGAACCAAAACTGAGTAATCATATAGAAACCAAAACAATAACCAATCATCAATGGAAGAAAAACAATTTGGAAGGCAAGGCATAAATAAGTTGTGGATGGTTTCATTTATCAACTCTGCAATATGTGTCCATATTAGTGTCATATTGGCTGTTTGGAGTTCTTTTGACATTTCTACCTCTATGAAAAATGATAAACAGTTATTTTGATGTCTTAATTGAAATGTGGAGTCAGATTAAATTGAAATATAACCCTTAAATTCTATATCAAAATCCAAAAAAATAGTCATAACTAATCTATACATAAGATATACATAACTATATAATTATTTTATCCAAACATCGCCCACTATCATTAATGTAATATAATAGTAATAATCCAATTTATATGTATTCAATAAATATATCAGTCGAATTATATATAATAGTATGTATATGTAATAATACACACACACACACACACACACATATATATATATATATATTATATCCCCATGGTTGATAAATGTGATGTATAATAAATATAATACAATTTCAACTAACATATAACATAATATAATATCATGCCAAACAATCAACCTCTATAAAAATAGTCATCTTGATTCATAATTTTAACAACATTATTAAAAATGAACATGTTTAAGTACTAATTTATTCCAACCATCAACAAAATTCATACCATATATACATATAAGGGCATGTGAAATAACATAGTGAATTACCCTAACTACCAAAAACTAACAATTTTATAGTGAATAACATAATATTAGATCATGCATGAGCTGAGTGCCACTAGAACCACCCCAAAAATATATCCCCTAAAATTTCAATAAAACACATCTATCCCACTTTTCATCATGAAATAGAATATTTTCCCACAAACACGTATGTAAAATTCATAATCCATGCCTAACCCCTTGGTTATGAAGGATGTGTAATAGCCCATTTTCCACACAGGGAATATAGTAAATACACATCATTTTCAAATTATTAGTCATCAATGGATAGAATCTCACTTCTATAAATGATTGATGTCATGTACTAATTTGAATAATATATAACACATTTTTCATATCACTAATCATTAAAAAAATGAAATCCTAATTATACTATTATATAATAACATCTACAATAAATCCATATAATGTAAATTATAGTGAGTATTACTTTCTTAAGAATAAATTTAAATAATAATAAAAAATCATGACAAATTGGGGCCATCAAATACTTTAATCTATAAAATATAACCCCACAACAAAAAATTGGTAAACAATTAGGCTCCATCCATTGGTAAAATTACAATGAAACCATTTTCACCCATTTTATAATCATTTTCAATTCTTCCTTATTGATTAAATCCTTCACAGACTCCCCAAATATATTTTCATTCCCTATATGACATATCACTCATGATCATTGTGGTCTTCTTTAACAACATGATAACATAATAAAATGAATATATATTTATTCCTTATATCGTAACATAAAAACATAAATATCATTATCCCATATTCTATAAACATGGTCATTTTATTAGTAGATAAATAGGGATGTTTTATCCCATATTATCAATGTAATATTATCTAATAATATAGGATTTCATCAAGTTGTTATATTACTAAATAAATTATCATCAAATCTCCCATAATCCAGTTGCTTTTTATAGAGGGTGATACTCTTGTGAGTATATATCATCTAGTGGGATAATAACTACTAACACATTTAAATATTATGGAAAATAAGTTTTACACAACATGGTATCAATCATAATACTTAAGGCCATCTTATCTATCCCCACCATATATATGTTTCATCATAAAAACATCTATTGTTAGAAACTACATTCTTGTTTTCATTATCCAAATAATTAAAATTACTAACTACGCCGAGCAGTAAACCATGTCAATCCCAAAACTATAATACCATCCCTCATTTTTTAATATTACAACACAAAGATTATTGTAAAAAATGAAAATAATTAATTTAAATTCATGATATCTTACTAAAACTCCAAAATATTTCTCTTAGTTATTATGGTGTTGATGAATCATTGATTGTGTAATAATCCTAAAGGTAGAATCTCAAAGTCCAATTATATATATGGTCAGCAAGGGAGCAAACTACAACCCGTCATATCATATTTCAAATAAAAAATAATGTTTTGGGTGTATTTAAACATATATAACCATTAATCATATTAGAATATAGTGAAGTAAAGAAATGTTAAAATCACATCATTATATAACATAACAAAAAGACTAATTTTTAGAAGAAGGGTCTCCCAAAAATGGTCAATTGAATGAAATCATTTATCAAAATTTGATATAGTTTACATTTTTAAATATAAATATAAATATTATTATTCCAAACCATTCAAATCGAATATCACATCAACTCAACCTACCCATATCCCTCAACTAAAAATAAAAATAATACAAAATAAAAATATCAATTATTAATAATTGTAATAATTGAAATTCCATTGAAAATGAATTTTATTAAAAGGAATTTTTTATATCATGACCCCTTTGAGATTTTATTTAAAAAAATTCATCTCTATTAAAATTTAATTTATAATTTATTTATCAAATTATATTCTATTAATATTTTAAAATGATTTCTATACCATGAACCATTAAATTATTAATATATATTGAAGATAAATATTCAAATATGTAACCAACAAATGTACTTTTTAACTAGATATATAGTTCATTTGTTAATAATTAGCTGACCAATCCCCTTATCATGTTTAAAAGGATTACGTAGTCTATCGTGATGATATATGTGATCATAATAATATATATACCAACACCAGATAAATATTTAATCCTAAAATGGGACAATAAATTCAACACCAATTAAATTATATGGATCTGTAAAGGCTTACTAGCATTTTATATGCCAATTAATCTCTATCTATGACTATAAAATCAATAACTAAATCCCAAAACACCTTATATGTCAAATACATGAATTTTTATAGTTATATATTTCCACATAATAATATTTAATGAATATGAATCAATCACAACTCATCTAGTGGGATAACAATGTTGATATTACGAAAAACAATTTATTGATGAGATGTAACACATTGGTTGAATTATAAAAAGAAAATATATAGTTTTCATAACCCCACATACCCTAAATTTCATAAAAACATAAAAAACATCAATGGATTCATCAATGGGAAATATAAAAATTTTGAAATTTTTTCCAACAATATCGTTCCATCATTCTCATGACTGTACCTAAAATAATATTTGAAAATCCCATCATAATTGAATGATTTAAACATCATTATTTATAACCCTAATAAAATGTATAGTTAAACCACTCAGATAATATTTGGAATATTAATAAAAGAGAATGGTGAAGACTGATTATTGATTACCTCATGTTGATGAACAAAATAAACCCTAGAAACTAATGATAAAGGGGTAAATAAGGGGAAATAATGGTATATTAATGGTTTTTCCCCCCTAAATTCATTTTGTATAGAAGAATAAAACTATGTGATGAATTAATAAAAACAAATTAAAAACCAAAATTATTACCCTTTAAATTTCTGTCAATCCAGTCCTATAATGTCCTGAAAAACTTCATCAATCTCTTAGTAAGATCACTAAGATAATAATAAAGATCCATAGATATTTTAATCATAATTTTTAAAACCCACAAGGGGAACTCAAATAATCATATCCAAAAATTATATATTATCCAATCTCAACCAATCAATCAAAATATTGTTATATTATATAAATATTTAATAATAATAATGATATATCATTTTTAATTCAAATAAAAAAAATTCAATTTCTCTATTATTCTCCACATAGAAATTTGACTTTTTGTCATTTTATAAAAAAAAGTGAAGTGAAAAACTCCAAACCTTGTATTTTGTCATTATAATTACCAATTAATAACTTTTTAATATATCAAAACATATCTTAGTAATCAATGTATCCCAATTACACTGTATTTATGGATAACATGTATATCACATTTCAATAATGAAACATTAATATTGGGAGAACACCATTCCATGCCATAAATACTATATCAAAATAGTGCTGAAATACACCCTCTATTCAGAATTAATGCTAACATATAAAATTATATCCCTATTTTTTCCCCAATAATAGAACTCACTAAATACCCTAACTCACCATCAATTACATCACACCATATAATTCAATTATATAAAGCACAATACCAATTCTCAATTGTCATTATAACTAATTCTCATAGCCTCATCCTTGAGTGTCTGTTAATATGCTTAGTTACCAAATCAAAAACCAAAACTCATTGATCCATGAGCCTAATATTGTAAATCAGTAAGACAATTAACATTAAACATATCAATCATACATTACTAATACCCAATAAAATCACATAATTATTAAATAAGGATACAATTACATGTCCTTTATTTAAATCATAAATCATGATTATAAAAACACTAGTAAGACAATTTTAAGACTATTAAAATCAATGTATACATATAAACACCAATATGATGAAGATTTATAAAGAGACCAAAAACCCCTATATAAGCTAATGATTTCTTGTTAAACCATCAAATTCCTAATCAATTTTCTTCAATGGTCATTTTCAGTGAAATTTTTTGTAATATATTAAAATTAATATATAAACATAATTCATATAATGTTTAAAAACAATTATCAAATCATCCATTTCAACTGAGAAAAATATATATAATAATTTAACATGTATTTTGTAATGTTAATGATCATAAATTTTAAAACATAACTATTCACAAAATCCAAACAAATAAAATCATTTAATAGTGGTTTTCAAAAAATCATGAAAAAAATGTATCACATTGGATAGGAAGCAATTCTAATCCATGTTCCATAAAATTCCATGAAAAATTATTTTTACAATATTAGAAGAACGTTTCTTGTGATCTTCTTGAATCATGTCGAGGAAATCATTCCAATAAACTCTACCAGTATAATGATTCATAATTTTCAATACATGTCACCTCTATGATACATGTTCAAAATAAGAATAATTCTCTCATTTGTTCCATAAACCCATCTCAATCCTCATCCATCACTCAACCGAAAATATCAAAATAAAAATCTATCATGAAATGAGTTCTTAAATATTTTATTGAAATTACCTTGAGAATATTGCAACAATTATAATTTTTTTTAAACACATTAAACATACTTTGAAATTATAATAATATAAATTCATCACTAACTAACACATTTCTTGAAACAAAATTAATTTTTCTTTAATATATATATATATATATATATTATGATCCAAGGAATTTATCTTGAGTTACCACATATATTTGGGTTGACTTCTCATATGAAAAATTATATATACTGGAAGAGTGGTAATTAACCAATTGTGGGGATGTTATTACATAATAGTTAACTTATAATGATTAAATTTAAATCATTTAATAATTTTGATTAAATTTTATGAGTAATTAATAAAAACTCTAAACCTAAAAATAGGATATAGTTAAATTTTGAAATATATTATCCAAAAAGAGATTAAAAATCAACATAGTATACACCTATTAAATGAAATAATGAAAATATAATTTAATATTTATAAACAAAATAAGTATATATTTCATTTTGAGTAATAGGTAATATCAATAGAATATAATAAAATAATTAAATTTATTCAATACCAACTCATTGTATAATATCTACTAGATCTTCAATATTTTTAATACTACTCATATAAAGCCTTAAATTTGTCTTTAATTTAATATATGTATACATGAAAGGTATTTATTATAACCACATATAGTTTAGAAAAAAACATATATACTTTTAGGGGGATACTCCAATAGCTTAGCTAGTCATCATCATTATCCTTAACTATTAGACGAAAAAACAATAGAGTGAATTTTTTATGTATTGATTGATGTTAATGAAAGTGAGATAATGTCCAATGAGGAAATTTTTTTTATAATGTATTTTTTTAATGTGATTTCCTGAATTCTAAAAAATGTGTACTATTTATATCTAGATTATGATGATTGTTCTAAAATAATGTGAATCATTTCATATCATTTTTATGTATTTTTCAGTTCAAGCACATGGAAGAGGGATTGATATAGTAAAAGAACCTTCAATCTAATAGATGTTAAAAATAATAACTAAAAATAAA
Source organism: Viscum album (assembly GCA_963277665.1). Classification (NCBI taxonomy): domain Eukaryota; kingdom Viridiplantae; phylum Streptophyta; class Magnoliopsida; order Santalales; family Viscaceae; genus Viscum; species Viscum album. The sequence continues at coordinate 1,768,879,737 of OY728145.1, forward strand.
TTTTTTGGTGAGGTAAAATAGTTTTTCCATTACATGTACATGTGAATTTTTATTGGACCTATTTAAAAATAATATTTGTGGTAGTGAAAAATAAACTAATTCTATAAAATATTAAACATTTAATGATCACGATACAATGATTTACGTTATCCAAAATAATCGTATGTGTGATTATAATTTTTGGAAATGTATTTATGGGGTTGAAATAGACTATAGTTTGTTTTATAGATCTATAAGGAAGAAAGGATGTAAACTTTTGATCTACAAATGAGATAGATAATGTATCACGAAGGGAGTCATTTTCTACAGTGCATTATTCAATGAATGTTTTGGAGTTTTTCACTAATCTATGAATGTATGAGTCTGGTTAATGAATCTTATAGTAAAATGAATTTATGAAATAAAATATGTGTTCAAATTATGAGTTTCCTAAATTTAGATGTATCGTAGATTACAATTTTCGATTATAATATAGAATTACACCATGAATATAATGATCATCGAAAAACAAAATAAATTCAAACTGAATATCAATAATTTAAAGACCCTGTATTTTTTGGATATTGTTTAACGTTAATAATGGTTTTTTAATATAAATTGTATATATAACTATGTGCAGTTTTATAACTATAATTATGATAGATTAAAGAGTAGTTAAATTGAAAACATGGAGTTTCCTCTAGTTTGGGGAGATATATATAAATCTATTAAAAATTAGGGAGGATTATGAATCAATAGAAGTTATAATTCATCATCTATAATGGAATTGATGTGAAAATAAGGGTTAGGTATATAGAATACAATATCATTATAAGATAAATGAGATTATTCACATTGATTTAGGAGGTGATGATTGATACACCCTATATTTTGTAATCTCATTCATAGTATGTGAAGATGATGGAAATATTTCTTTGATGATCAGTGATATATTTTAGTGAGTGAGGTTAGATATTACACAACACTATTATGGATAAAACAATAGAGGTTATGTAGGAATTATATATATATTGTAATGAAAAATTCAATCTAATTAGTGTTATCAATAAATTGTCTCACAAACATTATATGATAAATGGATGATCCATGTTTGGGATAATTAATTAAGAACTAATTTCCTCCCTATATTAATTATTTATATATATGTATTTATCCTATTTAAGAGTGTTTTTTCTAATAAAAATGAAAAAATATCACTTAAAATGGTATATTTAATAAATCAAGATTCTATGATTCTCCCTTCTCTAGAAATTTATCGTTTTTCTAAAAAATATCAAGTCACTATGATATAGTTTTCTTGTAGATACATATATATTTCGTTAGTCATACCACCTAATATAAAAATATATATATCCCATAACATAATGATTTTTTATTATATATGTATTCTATTAGTGTATAAAATACCCACAGACTCACATAAAACCCTTATATATTCTAGGTCTAACCAAAGTTGCACTAATGTTACAAAGTTTCATATTTCCCACCACAAAAATACAATAAGATTAGACTCCTATCATATGAGACCACATCAAAAGATCTTGTCTCACATCCATAGTATAAATAACTCTCTCTAATAAAAATCGTCTCAAATAACCCACAAATCATTTAAGAACTCAAAAATAACCGAATAACATATTATAATGATAAATAATGATTATTAAATGAAATATTATGTCCTCTATTTAAATATGTCATAATAGTAAAAATAGAATAAGAAACCAATAATTAAACCAAAATAAGTAGTCATCGACTAATAAATCATAAAATTACTATATAATATCAATCTTATGAAGAAAATGGAATCAAAATAAACATTCCATCAATAAATTAGAGAACCCACATCATTTCTACCACACCAAACAACATATCAGCTCACAAGAACACATTGTATATAATTATTATAGTGTATTAATAGATAATATCTATTATTATCACAAATAATTCTTCTTCTCCCAAGGAATGTAACTATTTTTATGCTAGTTTAATACTATGAAAATAATCTAATCCTTATAAATTAATGGAAATACATAAAAATAATCATCATATATGACATATATATTCTCTTACTATAGATTCATCTCAAGTGAAATATTAATTTACATCATCTGTATAAGACTACATAATTGTTCGAGTCAAATCCTAACACTTATAGCCAACTCAATCATCCTACCATATCCAACCTACTTAAAATGATATTACATTGATCACAAATAACAATAAGAGAAATATATTTCCACCATTCAATAATTATTACACACCATAAAACAATTCAATCATAATTTAGTTTCAATCATTGTCCCTCATTTGGTCTAAGACATCACCTTCTTATCTGTGTATGGATTCAATTTTTTTTTCAGCGTATACTATATTATTTTCTAGGTGATCTCAATCTAGTTAAAAACATACCACAACAATGATGGAATCAACTTTTCTATTTACCATAATATAAAACCCTATCTCTAATTATTATAACCCTTAGTGTTACCCACAACATTTCATATGATTATAAGATGGACAACAATGATCACACTCACACATATATTATTCATTAACTATGTGTCTCACTTATTTTATAGGATCATAATTTAATTTGGCCATAACTTATGTATTATCATATAAATAATAAAATATAATAACTATGACCCATCTCAATTTATTCAATGAATAAGATATTCCTAAACTCTATCATAATTTAAATGGGCACCTCAGTAGGTCCTAATGAATCTATTGAAAACGATGGACCCAATTAGAAAGGAGAAAACCCTATCCCATACACTAGTAAATGTGTTTAAATAAACATAATTATATTTCTTATATAATAATTGTAAAAACTTATAATATATAAAAATTATCCAACACATTAGCATCATACTCAATAAACCCATGATTTCTAAATAGTGCATCACACATACAATGTCAATTAGAACAAACAATTTATCAAAAAATTCCCTATTTATCATTATAGACATGACCCATAAAATTCAAAATTTTAATGTGTTCAAAATAAATTTCACAAAATCTTTACAAACCTAAGGACCTCCTAAAAATTGAATTTAAACCATATTACTAAACCACACATGTAAAATATCAGTTCATTAAAATCTCATTTTGTACCTATTTTTCAAAAATTCTTTCATTTTACACCAATTCCCATATATTAATTAATCACATAAAATTTATATCCTTTAAAAATATTTTTTTAGTGTTCACACATTTAATTTTTAAGAACTCCGTTCTTATTTTGAGGTACGAGTTTCTTCATTTCTCCTTTCTTTAAGTGTTTTTGAGAAAATAAAAAAATGGGAAAAAATCCTAAATTTTGGAAATTACGCACCATGTACTTTTCCACACGCCGTGTACTTTTGGCCGTGTGGGATTAGTACACAGGGTGTGTGGCCATGTACGCGATGAAGGGTGTTGGAACCAAATACATGCCGTGTAGAGGTCCCTTACATGCCTTGTAGTCAGTCAGCATGCGAATAGTGAGGTGATGGCCAGCTGTGGGGCAGCACATGCCATGTACTCATGAAGACACGTCATGTAGTCATGTTGGCAGGTGAACAATGCCGCACTGGCAGGAAGCCGCTAGAGGAACAGTTTAAAAATGGTAAGTACACGCTGTGTACTTGGAAATACAAGCCGTGTACTTTTGTTTTTACTTAAAATGAGAAGTAGCCAGCCCTATTCAAAGGGAAGGATTAAAATAGGAAGAGGGCTCGAGAGAGGAGGGCCGGAGCATTGGAGATCCGACTATCACGAATCGGGAATCTGATTCCGCCTCTGTCGATCTCGTTGGAACTGCACGGGAAAGAGATTCCTTCTCCTGGTGTGTCTCTTGACAATTCTTCCTCTAATGGAAGTTATTTGCATTTAAGAAATAATTCTTTTACCTCAGATCTACCTCGTTCTAGGACTATTCATGGAACATCATTCAAGTATACTGATCAGGGGCGTTTAAGGTAGATGGATTGGTGTTTATTTTCCAATTGTCGTGCATTTTGTGTGTTTTTGAGCTACAAACCCATGTTGGGGTGTCGTGTGGCTGAGGCCGTGGCTATTTTAAATACCTAGAATTGTATAGGTAATTAAATGTGATATTAAAATGTTGTTTGGGATCACTGCTTGGATCCAGGACCACCCCGGGGGTGCGTTCCTCTGTTTAGCTGTTTGGCCAGGATACCTAAGGGTATGACTTGTTTATATTAAGCCTTTAAAGTGATTATTGTAGAATTGAATTGAGAGGAATTTCTTGTGTACTGTTTGTTTACATATTTCACATGGCTCGGTTACCTGTTTTGTAACACCGCAAGATTTTTTGAAAAATATTCTTTTTAATTTCATTAATGTCTTGTGTTTTACTCTTCACCAAAAGGAGCTTTCACAACACGCATCGTTGACTTGCCTTGCATTACACGCAATCGTGACCTTCCTCGATAGCGTGTGTAGTACGTAATACTGAGTTTCACTAAACAAAAATATGATATTAAAATATTATTAAAACTAGCCGTTATGAATAGTAATAACCACTTTTTGAAATTTTGTAAATTTTATTTTTCAAAATAAACTTCATTTTTGGATTCGTAATATCGAAATTAGCTTAGGGTGAAATTTTGGTACTTTTCGGATAACTTTCATTTTCTGATGAATAGTTAAAATTACTAAATTGTAATTAAAAACAACCTTTTTAATCGAAATAATTAATAGTGATAAATTATTAATTTGAGTGATTTTAAAGTATATTTAGAATATAATTTTACAATTTAATACAATTTTGTTCATTGGATGTAATTTCACATTTAAACCAGACATAAACAAGTGTCAATCTTTTGATAGTTATTATCTCTTAAGAACACGCTATGTGTTTTGTCGACGGGAATTAATTTTTAAAATAATTAATGCAATTGATATGTTTTTAATTTGGTAAAATAGACATCATTTTTGAGTTCATAATATCAAATATAGCTTAGGCCTATTTTTTTGTATTTTTCCGGAAACTTTCATTTTTTGATGAATAGTGAAACCACTAAGTGGTAGTTAAAAAAAATGAATTTTTCATAAAACCTAATTTTACCGCTTCTGTGAGTGGAATTTCAAATATCCGAGAGACACAGTTGATGTTAGTAAGTAAAATGTTGTTCAATGAGATGAAAATAATTTTAGGTGAATAGTAACTTTTACTTTTTTTACCACGGTTAAAAGTAAATAGGATAATTAAGGGTAAAAATGATATTATTATTTCCCTAACACATGTCCTAATTCTATTGGATAAGTGTAATTCGACCAAAAAACCTTAGGAATAAAATATGACCATTTAAACCCACATGGATTAGATTAGGACATTTATGATTAATTTATTTAAAGAAGGGTTAAAATAGTTAAAATCAAAGTTTAATAAGTAAAAAAATTTAATAAAGGGTTATACATATGATAAATTCGACTATAAATATTCATTATAAAGCTAAAAATATTTCCTACATAATGGTATTTTATTTGTAATTTTTAGACTTTATATAATTTAATTTATTTATGACACAATGATGATGTAATGATTAAATTATTAATGAAATATTGACATAATTGATGTTATAAATGCCCAAAAAAATATAATTTGAGACTTTTTTTAACATTGGACGAAGTAATCATTCGGTTATAAGTTTCAAAAAAATCAACTATTGAATAGTGTCAAAATTGACATAAAATAGTTTTTAAAACAAATATTATATTATTGATTGTTATTTTATTTCTAAAAATCTAAGGCTCTGCCAAGATACTTATATCATGATAGGTGTATCATTAATGGAACACTCGGGGGTCTCTTGGATGTATATGGTAAGTTTATTAACTATATAATATAAAAATACAAAGTGACATGGTAAATTTCAATCTAATTAACTAAGAGTTGACACTAAAAGATAAGGTTAATATAATGACCTAAACTTGTCTAAATTCCATTGGATGAGAGGATTTCGACCCATCCCCACCTTATATTGGAAATAACTCAATTTGGAGCTATTGAAAACTGAATATTACTTTATAATAAAATAATATTTTTAGTTATTCCAAAGGTGCCCCTCTCCTCCCTTATAAATGGGCACCTCCTCCCCCTCTTCCTCACACCACTTTGAGCCTTCAAGCTCGGCCAACCCCTACCAAATTCTTTTCTACACATTCCTAGAAACATCCTAGAGGTCTTGGTCTTCTTCAAAGACAAATTTTAGTGCCCTAAGAGGATGAATCAAAGAGGCGCTTCAATGAAGAGGTAATGTCTGTTACCGATTCATTCAACTTTATTTCTTCTTCCACTTCTTCTTCTTAGATTGTTTCATTATGAAGTAACAACATCAGTATAAATCATATACTGATATGTTATTATAAGTATTAAACAAACCTATTTCACCATCTATCCATCCTACAGAAAATGAAATCACTGCGCGTGCGTACGTATAGAATACCGTCTCCACGCCGTGGTGTAATCTATTTTCCCCCACCACCTTACTTGGATGGGTATAATGGTGTAAATAATAACTATATATGATTATTTTAAAGTGATATTTTTTATGAAAGAGTATACATACACTCCAATACAATTCCACGATCATGGGAATGATATCTTCGCTCGTGCGTACGTACTGAATACCGTTCCCACGACGTGATGAGATTCATTCTCCATGTTAACCATTCATGAAAGATTATAATGTATATATAATAAGTAATAATGAAATGTATGACATAATAATGATACTGTATTTATGTGTATATATATTTATGTCATCTACTTAATTCCATTCAACACAATAAGGAAACAAAAACAGTGCTCAAGCGTACGTACGACCTACCGTCTCCATGAACGATGTATTTCATTCCATTTACTAATATATTATATATATTAATATTCTTAATATATATTATATATAAATCATGTTTTATATTATGGAATTATGTAATAATGATCTATGTAACCATATGAATAATTACAAGTCAAAACATGGATAACAAATGAAACGATTTTACCCAAAATGATCTTTAACATGGAATTTACAAAAGAACGGGTAATATAAAGTCATAAGTGAACCGTATATGATATCATAACAATAAGTATGATTCTGAAATAAGTCAATGACATTATTTAAATCATTATAAAGGATGTTTGGACACTTATGAAGCAAATAGGACCTAAGGTAAGGGATAATTATTATAATCTCATTCTTATCCGAGATTGTTTATTCGTAAGTATTTACTGGGGGTTATGTTTATTATCCATGTCCATATGTTCTCAAAATGTTTTCATAAAATGTTTACTTTCTTTACATGTATGTTTAAAGACATTTTTACCCTTTTCTTACTTTTACCACATCGTATGGAAGGAATCTTTCTTTTAATTACCATACGAGGTACTTTTTTACTTTTTCGACAAAAGTACGAGGAAATTGTTATTTTTTTAACTTATATGGACTGAACGTATTTTTACGATTTCATAACGCCTCATTTTCATGAAGCTTCCTCAAAAATATTTCATGACTATTTTCAAGAAAAACATTTTCTTTTAAAAATTCATGACATTTTGTGAAAAGTAAATTATTTTAAAGATGAAAGGATATTTTCCTCAAGAATTCATTTCAAGTGTTTTATCAAAACCATTTTCCATCTAAAATGAAATTATTTCATATGTGTATGTTTTAAGTATAATTTTTCTTTTATTTACATGGTTTCAATTTTCTTATTATGAAATTATATACATTTCTTTTATATAGATTATGTAATGATGGGATGATGTTTATGAAACCCATTTTATTCGTTGGGTTATTTGTTGTACCCCACACTCTTTGATTTTCATGATCACAATCACTTTCATATTTGTTTAACATTGTTTTAAGTGTTTTTGTTTTATAGGCAAAAGATTGCCAAGGAAATGGGCCATGAAGCACATCAAGTTGACTGAAATTCAGTCCACCGGCCAACCGGTGTGATAGCACCGGCCAGCCGGTGGACCTGGCAGAGGCATTGCCCACTGCCAGGTTCCACCGGTCAGCCGGTGGCTCTGTCACCGGCCAGCCGGTGGCACCCAGATGAATAGTGTGAGCTACTGTCTCCCCACCGGCCAGCCGGTGGCTCCTCCACCGGTCAGCCGGTGGAGCCTGGACCAAAATGCTTCTCCTCTGCCAAGGCACCGGCCAGCCGGTGGAGCTGTACCGGCCAGCCGGTAGCCCAGTCAAACTAGTCGTTTGGTTTGACCAGTCAACCCTCTTTTGGCCTCCAACGGCTCCGAGGACTTCTCCAACGGCTCCGAAGGCTCCCCATGGGTTCCATGCCTATAAATAAAGGCCAAGGAAGCCCCGGACACTAACCGGATCATATACGAAGCCAACGGACATATTTTGTATCAATTGGCCAACCTCCGGCAACTTCCTTCAATGGAACCTCAAGTGCTCCATCCAATTCCACATCCAAGAGCACCACCAAAGAAGCTTGGAAGCGGCCTTCAAACTCTCCTATCAATCAAAGGTGACCAAGGCTTCTCCAATTACGGGTTTTATTGTATTTATCTTTTTGAGCTTAAAATTGGGTTTGTGCCTACAAACCCCAAACTCTTTCTTCATCCCTCTTTCTTTTGGGTTTCACATCACCATTAAGGTGTGAAGAGGTTTCTTCAAGCCTTTCCTTTTAAAAGGCTTGTGTCATAGGTGAGCTAGCCTTCACCTGTAAGAAGGCTAGTGGGTTCTTGCTCAACCATCAAAAGCAAGTGGGTTCTTGCTAAACCACTAAAAGCAAGCTGTAATAGGTTCTAGTGCTACCTCAAAGCCTAGTGGGTTTCTTTCTAAAACCATTGAAAAGCAAGCGGTAGAATCTCTCAACGGTTGAGTTGGGAGCGGAGACGTAGGCCGGGTTTTGGCCGAACTCCATTAACAATTTCTTGTGTGATTGCCTCTTTTATTTTCTGCTGCACATACTTTGATTTCACTTTGATTTTAAATTCTTAATCATTTTTTTTAAATGGCAATTCACCCCCCCTCTTGCCATCACTCCCGTTTTTCTCTAACGCCAAACAATTGGTATCAGAGGGGTATTTGAATAATTCACTAACCGGTTTCAAATTAAAGATTTTTTTTGATGGCATCTACCTCTTTCGCCCCCGAGGGCTACTCATTGGGTCGGGCTCCATTTTTTGATGGGACCGACTATAATTATTGGAAAACCCGCATGACCACTTTTTTAAGAAGCATAGGATATCATATTTACAAAATTTTCATGCAAGGTTATTCTTTGTCTTCCCCCGACGAATCCAAATGGACCCCCGGCGATATTAAGAATTTTGAGCTTGATGGCAAAGCCATGAATGCTCTTCATTGAGGGTTAGATAGAAATGAATTTAATCGTGTATCCACTTGCACCACTTCACATGAAATTTGGAAGCTTTTATAAGTGACCCATGAAGGCACTAATAAAGTCAAAGATACTAGATTAGATATGTATAGACAAGACTTAGAATCTTTTTCAATGCATCCAAATGAGTCTATTTCTGAAATGTTTACACGCTTCACTGACGTTTGCAATGGTAGAAAATCTCTTGGTGATGATGTTTCAGCTGAAGCAATGGTCAAGAAGATTCTATGGGTCCTTCCGAGCTCATGGCCACCTAAAGTGACGACAATCCAAGAAGCTAAGGATGTCAAAAACATGCCGGTCGAGGAGCTCATTGGATCCCTAATGACCTACGAGATCACGATGAGGAGGCAAGCTCAAAAGGAGGGCACACCAATCAAGACACCAAAGAACATCGCCCTCAAGGTACAAAAAGAAGTAAGCTCCTCCTCATCATCATCATCTTCATCTTCTTCATCTTCAAGCGGTGACTCGGAAATGGAGAATCTCGCCCGCCAAATGCACAAGTTTATGAAGAAGCACAAGAAGAAGAAATCCCGCAAGCACCGAAAGCAAGAACCCACCGAAAAATCCGAGCCCAAGGTGAAATGCTACGGGTGCGGCGAAAAGGGTCATTACAAGCCGGATTGCCCACTCAACAAAAAACGGGCCACGCAAATGGAAAAAGGAAAGAAAAAGGTCCTCAAGGAGACATGGAGTGACACATCCTCATCAACCTCCTCCTCCTCCTCCTCCTCAAGCGACCAAGGTACAAAATGCCTAATGGCAAAACATGAGGTATCATCATCCTCTTCCTCTTCTTCCTCCTCTAGTTCTTCTAATTCTTTTAATCATTTATCATATGAAGAACTCAAACATGCTAGAGACCAATTAGAAAATGGTTTTCATAAACTTTCTTATAAATTTGTTTCTTTGAAAAAGAATTTCAAAAAACTCTCTTCCGAAAAAGAACAACTTCTCAAAGAGAAGGAAGAGATGTCCCTCAAAATCCAAAATCTTCCCGATATTGATTCCATGGAATCAACTATCAAAGATCTAAGGGAGAGTCTAGCCAAGTTCACCCAAGGTGAACAAAATTTGAACAATTTTCTTGGCTCCCAACGTGTATCCCGGACCACCCAAGGGCTTGGCTATTCCAAGAAAGCTTCCTCTTCCCATGCTCCTACTATTTTTGTAAGGGGAGCTCTCAAAATAAATTTTGTAATTATTGTAAGAAACCCGGGCACCTCATTTATGAGTGTGATTGCAAAAATGCCCGGTACGGCCAACCCAAGTCTATTTTCTATTCCGATGAGTTCTATAGGAGAAGACCCGCTATGAGACAAGTTTGGATTGAAAAATCCCTTCTTGCGAGTCTCTCCGGGCCAAAATTTATTTCATTTCCCCGGGGATTCATTGTTTTTATTTAGGGGGAGTATTTTCAAAACCTTGTCTTAGATTCAAACATTCAATTTCAACACTTGGTATCAAATTTTTTTTTCAATTCAAAATTTTCTATTAAATTTTCATTTCAAAATTTTCAACTCTTGGTATCGAATTTTTATTTTCAATCTTTCAATTTCCAAAATTTCAATTGATTTTCAAATCTCAAATCTTGTTTTTCAAATCGCTTTCCCTCAATCAAGTTTTATGCCCCGCGCTATTTTGATAATCACAAAGGGGGAGAAATTTCTTGATTGATTGGGGGAGAATCTTTTCTCTAATGCTTAGTATTTATTTTCAATTTATCATTTAAAGCATGCCTTTCATTTAAGTTTTTACATTGCTTAGATAAGTGATTATGATCATCAAAATAGGGGGAGATTGTTGTACCCCACACTCTTTGATTTTCATGATCACAATCACTTTCATATGTGTTTAACATTGTTTTAAGTGTTTTTGTTTTATAGGCAAAAGATTGCCAAGGAAATGGGCCATGAAGCACATCAAGTGGACTGAAATTCAGTCCACCGGCCAACCGGTGTGATAGCACCGGCCAGCCGGTGGACCTGGCAGAGGCATTGCCCACTGCCAGGTTCCACCGGTCAGCCGGTGGCTCTTTCACCGGCCAGCCGGTGGCACCCAGATGAATAGTGTGAGCTACTGTCTCCCCACCGGCCAGCCGGTGGCTCCTCCACCGGTCAGCCGGTGGAGCCTGGACCAAAATGATTCTCCTCTGCCAAGGCACCGGCCAGCCGGTGGAGCTGTACCGTCCAGCCGGTAGCCCAGTCAAACTAGCCGTGGGGTTTGACCATTCAACCCTCTTTTGGCCTCCAACGGCTCCGAGGACTTCTCCAACGGCTCCGAAGGCTCCCCATGGGTTCCATGCCTATAACTAAAGGCCAAGGAAGCCCCGGACACTAACCGGATCATATACGAAGCCAACGGACATATTTTGTATCAATTGGCCAACCTCCGGCGACTTCCTTCAAAGGAACCTCAAGTGCTCCATCCAATTCCACATCCAAGAGCACCACCAAAGAAGCTTGGAAGAGGCCTTCAAACTCTCCTATCAATCAAAGGCGCCCAAGGCTTCTCCAATTACGGGTTTTATTGTATTTATCTTTTTGAGCTTAAAATTGGGTTTGTGCCTACAAACCCCAAACTCTTTCTTCATCCCTCTTTCTTTTGGGTTTCACATCACCATTAAGGTGTGAAGAGGTTTCTTCAAGCCTTTCCTTTTAAAAGGCTTGTGTCATAGGTGAGCTAGCCTTCACCTGTAAGAAGGCTAGTGGGTTCTTGCTCAACCATCAAAAGCAAGTGGGTTCTTGCTAAACTACTAAAAGCAAGCTGTAATAGGTTCTAGTGCTACCTCAAAGCCTAGTGGGTTTCTTGCTAAAACCATTGAAAAACAAGCGGTAGAATCTCTCAACGGTTGAGTTGGGAGCGGAGACGTAGGCCGGGTTTTGGCCGAACTCCATTAACAATTTCTTGTGTGATTGCCTCTTTTATTTTCCGCTGCACATACTTTGATTTCACTTTGATTTTAAATTGTTAATCATTTTTTTTAAAAGGCAATTCACCCCCCCTCTTGCCATCACTCCCGTTTTTCTCCGACCCAACATTATTATGAATGATGTATGATTATTTTGTGGCACAAGTAATAATGATTTCATTATGTGATGGGTGGGACCTATATCTCCCTTCAATGCATTGGGTAAAGATTTCATATCTCATGAGATAGACATGGATGGAACGGTAAGTTAATCTGGTTCAGTGTTACAGGATTGAAACGAGGAGTGAACTCGATTCAGAAAGGGACTTTGTCCACTAAGATGGTCTTGGAAGCAATGCCTTGGATACTATGGAAATCATAACAAGTTCTGAATGGTTTCCACAATTTAATTTTTTATTCCCATTATATTTTACCATGGTTGATGTTCCATTATGATATATGCCTTACGTACTTCCACGATTTATGACTTTGCTCAAGATTTTGATGTTTAAATTTCATGTTCAAGTTTTTGGTTTTCAAATGATTATTGATTGTTTTATGTTCTCTATGTTTTCTCTTACTGAGCATTTGAGCTCTCCCTTTTTATGTTTTCTTTTCCACCAAGATTAAAAGAACTATTTTAGGTAAGGAAACAAACAGTGGAAGATATTTATGAGAGATGTTGGAGATCCTTCATCGCAATTAGAAGATTATTTTTCCGAGTTTCCAAAGACACTAAAATATTACGGTCCATGTGTGTCTGTTATCATTATGTATTAAGTATTCCGCAAAAGTAATGTAATGTCCACGTACGTCAAGCTTCGGGTCTCTACAGTTGGTATCAGAGGAAAGGTTTAGTCAACCTTTGGAAACTAGGATGCGAGAACATTAGTGAGATCCCTAGAGATATTTCTAAGGTATGTCTAGGGATGTCCCTAATGTTAAGTATAAGTATAGGTTATAGTCATAGAATTATGGTAATGATATTAGATTAAACCTAAGATGTTAGATATTGAAGGTACCCCCCTTTATTATGTTGTTTTCCTAGCATGATGTTTGCCTCTCACACTATTCTTTTTGGGTTTTAGACGATGGCTGAACCCGAAGGAACCGTGTTGATAAATGTAATGGACGATGCAATGATTGTCCTCCAAAACAAATAAATGTTATGGGAGATGGAGTGGAAAATATTATTGCTATACTTACACAAGCTATGGATCATTCTGGACTTCCAAATGAGCAGAGAAGGGAACAATATTCAATTGAGTCCTTCATGAGGCAACGCCCACCTTCATTCAGTGGGTCTTCTGATCCACTTGTTGCTGAACAATGGATCAGTACCACTAAAAAGATATTTTCAGTTCTTTAATGTTCTGAACATGATAAAGTCATCTTAGCAGTATATCGTCTAGAAGGTGAAGCTGATCAATGGTGGAATCTTATCAAGAATAAGAGGCCAAGAGATGAAATTGAGTCCATGGAATGGGAAGAGTTCAAGAACTTATTTTTCAATAAGTACTTCCCTTGTATTCTTCGAACAAAGATGGAGAATGAGTTTCTTGAGCTTAAGAAGAAGGATGATAAATCTATTGGTATATACGAAGCGAATTTTACAAGGCTTGCAAGGTATGCATCTGGCTTTATCATCCAACCTGAAAGTAAAGTTGATCAATTTTTCAGTGGCTTAAAACCAAGTCTTCGAAGGGAATTAGCTATAAGAGACTTCAGTAGCTATGAAGAAATTGTGTGTTGTGCTATCAAGGTAGAACTGGAAGTTGGTGTAACATATCCATCTCATGGTTTTGACAAGAAACAAAAGATGGAGTTCAAGGAGAAATATCAGAACAATGGTGAAAAGAAGATGAATGTTTCTTTATGCCCAAAGTGTGTAAAGAAGCATGGTGGAGATTTCTTAAAAGGTACTAGAAAATGTTTTAAGTGTGGAAAAGAAGGTCATCGAGTAGCCGAGTGTCGAAGTAATGGAAAAAGGGTTACTAATGATGTGAATAAAGAAAAGACTGTAGAGAGAACACCACCAACACTTAAATTCTTCAAGTGCAATTAAATGGGGCATTATGCTAATCAATGCCCTAATCCAAGGGTTAATAATGATCGACATGAGCAACCGCTGAAGGCAAAGGACAAAGTGAAGTCACATGCGATCACTATTGGCGATGTTGAATATGAAAACAATGTGGTGGAATGATAAAGTGTTTATGTAATGGATTTCAAAATAATGTTGCGTATAGTATCGTGGAATATTGGAATATTTATGTATTGGTCTATTGTGGTTTTCAATAATTTTATGGTACCAGTAATCATGGAAAGTGATTGAGATATTTTTTTTGGAAAGATGATGATATGAGCATAATGAAGGGATGAGGAGAAAATGAAATGTTTGACAGTATTCATGAGCTCATGACTGATATAAGGAAATAGTTATATCATGGTTTGAGTATATAGAATTTTGGGGTTTTGGTATGTGGAAATAGTTAACTTTTTACAGCACTCATGTTTTCACTAAGATTCAATGGGTATTCATTTTTCAAGTGAATACATGATTAAGGCCTTCTAATGTTTGGAATGTGACCCACAAGACATATCTTATGATATATGGGGATCAACAATGGTATTAACATGTTTGTTATATGAAATCTCCGATAATCGTTTTCACTATAATATGAGAGTGGACTGCAGTATTATGGATAAGCCTAAAGATTGTAATGGATTACGTTGGATAGAAGTTAGTATTGTTTAATGATAGAAGTTTTTTTTATATCATTGATGGGATGTTATAGTAATGTAGTTTTAGGAAAAGGAAAACCTGTAGGATGGACGACAGCCCATCGCGTCGGAAAAGGTTGTGGGAATCGAACCCACAACCGAAGTGCGACTGGCCTTTATCAGCTACCACTAGCCTACAAGAAGTCCCTGGTTAGTAGAAACTGGTTTTTTTTATTAAGTGGTATGATATATGAAGTATAAAATCATTTTTGGAATCATATACGATTAACCTCAACATAGATGGACTTATGTATATTTGATAACATTTTCTAACCTTTTGTTTGAAACAGATGGAATTACACATCATTCTATCACATGATCCGTTAACACTTCACGAATAACAAACTCAACGTCATTTCCTTAAGAGATGAAGTGGAAATTATTCAAAGCACGAACAACAATGATATTGTACCAAAATAAAGTACGTATTTATTCTAATTCAAATTCTTCAACTTTAGGTAAATGCTCTTGAAAACAAAAAATGTTGTCCTAGTGCCCTTATATCTGATGAATCAGATGGTACCCTAGATCATCAAAAATTTATGGATTTGTGATTTTTGGCTTTTTTATAGCCATGTTCTCTACCACTCTCCATCAGAACATAATGGTTAGATTTCTCCTCCATATCCATATTATCACCTATGTTCTCATATGTGGAAACCCAGTGATTAGTTAATTAGGGTGACCATTACATTTCATACATTTTTTTGAAAAATCAAGTTTTGGTATTCCTTTTTACGACGTCCGTTTCTATTAAAGATACTTTTGAGTAGTAAAGAATTTATAACCCTGATGAATTTCGAGGGCGAAATTCATTTTAAGGGGGGTAGAATGTAACACCCCGAGATTTTATGAAAAATATTTTTTTTAATTTCATTAATGTCTTGTGATATAATCTACACCAAAAGGATCTTGCACAACACGCATCCTTGACTTTCCTTTCATTACATGCTATCATGACCTTCCTTGATAGCGTGTGTAGTACGCAATACCGAGTTTCACTAAACAACGGTATGCTATTAAAATATTATTAAAACTAGTCGTTATGAACAGTAATAACCACTTTT
The DNA here is from genome assembly GCA_963277665.1 of Viscum album. NCBI lineage: Eukaryota > Viridiplantae > Streptophyta > Magnoliopsida > Santalales > Viscaceae > Viscum > Viscum album. The sequence continues at coordinate 1,768,895,886 of OY728145.1, forward strand.
TGAAATTTTGTAAATTTTATTTTTCAAAATGGAGTTCATTTTTGGATTTGGAATATTGAAATTAGTTTAGGGTGAAATTTTGGTACTTTTCGGATAACTTTCATTTTATGATGAATAGTGAAAATTACTAAATTTTAATTAAAACAACCTTTTTAATCAAAATAATTAATAGTGATAAATTATTAATTTGAGGGATTTTAAAGTATATTTAGAATATATTTGTACAATTTAATACAATGTTGTTCATTGGATGTAATTTCACATTTAAACCAGACATAAACAAGTGTCAATCTTTTGATAGTTATTATCTCTTAAGAATACGCTATTTGTTTTGACGACGAGAATTAATTTTTAAATTAATTAATGCAACTGATATGTTTTTAATTTGGTAAAATAAAAATCATTTTTGAGTTCATAATATCAAATATAGCTTAGGCCTAATTTTTGTTATTTTTCTGGAAACTTTCATTTTTTGATTAATAGTGAAACCACTAAGTGGTAGTTAAAAAAATGAATTTTTCATAAAACATAATTTTACCACTTCTGAGAGTGGAATTTCTAAAATCCTAGAGACATGGATGATGTCAGTAAGTAAAATGTGCTTCAATGAGATGAAAATAATTTTTGGTGAATAGTAACTTTTTACTTTTTTTTACCATGTTTAAAAGTAAATAGGGTAATTGAGGGTAAAATGATATTATTATTACCCTATCACATGTCATAATTCTATTGGATAAGTTTAATTCTACCAAAAACAAATTTAGTAATAAAATATGACCATTTACGCCTACTTGGATTAGATTCGGACATTTATTATTAATTTATTTAAAGAAGGGTTAAAATAGTTAAAATCAAAGTTTAATAAGTAATACATTTTTAATATAGGGTTATACATAAGATAAATTCAACTATAAATATTCATTAGAAATATAAAATTATTTCCTACATAATGGTATTTTATTTGTAATTTTTAGTCTTTAAATAATTTAAATTATTTATGACATAATAATGATGCAATGATTATCATATTAATGAAATATTGACATAATTGATGTTATAAATTCCCAAATAAATATAATTTGAGATTTTTTTAACTTTGGTCGAAGTAATCATTCTGTTACGAGTTTCAAAAAAATCAACTATTGAATAGTGTCAAAATTGACATAAAATAGTTTATAAAACAAATATTATATTATTGATTGTTATTTTATTCCTAAAAATCTAAGGATCGGCCAAGATATTGATATCATGAAAGGTCTATCATTAATGGACCACTTGGGGGTCTCTTGGATGTATATGGTATGTTTATTAACTATATAATATAAAAATACAAAGTGACATGGTAAATGTCAATCTAATTAACTAAGAGTTAAAACTAAAAGATAAGGTTAATATAATGACCTAAACTTGTCCAAATTCTATTGGATGAGAGGATTTAGACCCATCCCCACCTTAGATTCGAAATAACTCAATTTGGAGCTATTAAAATCTGAATATTACTTTATAATAAAATAATATTTTTAGTTATTCCGAAGGCGCCCCTCTCCCCCCTTATAAAAGGGAACCACCTCCCCCTCTTCCTCCCACCACTTTGAGACTTCAAGCTCGGCAAAACCCTGCCAAATTCTCTTCTCCACTTTCCTAGAAACATCCTATTGGTCCTGGTCTTCTTCAAAGACCAATTTTAGTGCCCTAAGAGGAGGACTCAAAGAGGCGCCTCGAAGAAGAGGTAATGTCCGTTACTGATTCTTTCAACTTTATTTCTTCTTCCACTTCTTCTTAGGTTGTTTCATTATGAAGTAACAACATCAGTATAACTCATATACTGATATGTTATTATAAGTATGAAACAACCCTATTTCACCATCTATCCATCCTACAGAAAACGAAATCACCGCGCGTGCGTACGTACGGAATACCGTCTCCACGCCGTGGTGTAATCTATTTTCCCCCACCACCTTACATGGATGGGTATAATAGTGTAAATAATAACTATATATGATTATTTTAAAGTGATATTGATTCTTAAATTGTATACATACACTCCAATACAATTCCATGATCATGGGAATGATATCTTCGCTCGTGCGTACGTACGAAATACCGTCTCCACGACGCGATGAGATTCATTCTCCATGTTAACCATTAATGAATGATTATAAAGTATATATAATAAGTAATCATGAAATATATGAAATAATAATGATACTGGATTTATGTGTATATATATTTATGTCATCTACTTAATTCCATTCAACTCAATAAGGAAACGAAAACAGCGTTCATGCGTACGTACGGCCTACCGTCTCTATGAACGATGTATTTCTTTCCATTTTATGATCAATTATATATAGTAATATTCTTAATATATATTATATATAAATCATGTTTTATATTCTGGAATTACGTAATCATGATCTAAGTAACCATATGAATAATTACAAGTCAAAACACAGACAACAAATGAAACGATTTTACCCAAAACGCTCTTTATCATGGAATTTACAAAAGAACAGGTAATATAAAGTCATAAGTTAACCATATATGATATCATAACAATATTTATGATTATGAAATAATTCAATGACATTATTTATATCATTATACAGGAGGTTCGGACACTTACGAAGAAAATAGGACCAGAGGTAAGGGATAATTATTCCAATCTCATTCTTATCCGAGATTGTTTATTCGTAAGTATTTACTGGGGGTTATGTTTATTATCCATGTCCATATGTTCTCAAAATGTTTTCCTAAAATGTTTACTTTCCTTCCATGTATGTTTAAAGACATTTTTACCCTTTTCTTACTTTTACCACATCGTATAGAAGGAATCTTTCTTTTGTTTACCATACGAGGTATTTTTTGACTTTTCCGACAAACGTACGAGGAAATTGTTATTTTTTTAACTTATACGGTGTGAACGGATTTTTACAATTTCATAACGGCTCATTTTCATGAAGATTCCTAAAAAATATTTCTTGACTATTTTAAAGAAAATGGTTTTCTTTTAAAAATTCATGACATTTTGTGAAAAGAAAATGATTTTAACGAAGAAAGGATATTTTCCCCAAGAATTCATTTCAAGTGTTTTATCAAAACCATTTTCCATCTAAAATGAAATTATTTCATATGTGTATGTTTTAAGTATAATGTCTCTTTTATTTACTTGGTTTTACTTTTCTTATTATGAAATTATATCCATTTATTTTATATGGATTATGTTATGATGGGATGATGTTTATGAAACCCATTTTATTCGTTGGGTTATTATGAATGATGTATGTTTATTTTGTGGCACAAGTAAGAATGATTTCATTATGAGATGGGTGGGACCTATATCTCCCTCCAATGCATTGGGTAAAGATTTTATATCTCATGAGATAGACATGGATGGAACAGTAAGTTAATCCAGTTCAGTGTTACAGGACTGAAATGAGGAGTGAACACGATTCATAAAGGGACTTTTCCCACTAAGATGGTCTTGGAAGAAATGCCTTGGATACTATGGAAATCATAACAAGTGCTGAATGATTGCCACAATTACATGTTTTATTCCCATTATATTTTATCATGGTTGATGTTCCATTATGATATATTCCTTACGTACTTCCACGATTTATGTCTTTGCTCAAGATTTTGATGTTTAAATTTCATGTTCAGGTTTTTGTTTTCAAATGATTATGGACTGTTTTATGTTCTCTATGTTTTCCCTTACTGAGCATTTGAGCTCACCCTTTTTATGTTTTCTTTTCCCCCAGGATTAAAAGAAATATTTTAGCTAAGGAAACAAAAAGGGGAATATATTTATGGGAGATGTTGAAGATCATTCATTGTGATTAGAAGATTATTTTTCCGAGTTTCCAAAGACACTAAAATATTACGGTCCTTGTGCGTCTGTTATCATTATGTATTAAGTATTCCACAAAAGTAATGTAATATCCATCTACGTCAATGTTCGGGTCTCTACATGTTTAGCCTAAGGCAGCGTTGTGATTAGCCTGTGGGCACTGCCCTATATAGCCTGTGGGCAACTTCTTCCATGCCTGTGGGAAATAGACTCTGTGCCTGAGTGTGACACTACGTATGCCAGAGGGAAAAATCTTTTATGCCTGGGGGAAATTACCTGCGGGTTACATTCCTAATTACCTGAGGGTAAGGGTTGAGTGTCCGTGGACACTGACTGTTTACTTAGAAATTCATTGTGGTGTTTTCTTATATTAAATGGATTAAATGAATAATTAAATGGAAATATAACTAGTAAGTTGGTTACATTTGTGTACTGCTTAGTTTATTTCATTTTACTTTTACACACTATTGTTGCATGTTTACACATAGTTGGGCACGAGCCTTTGGTGGGTGCCTACTGAGATATATTTCTCACACCTTGTTTGGGTCATTCTTTTTGGCCCAAATAGATTATGTTTCTGCAGGTGTTGATAGGGGCAAGAGTCCCTATACAGGTACTTGATTGCTGCTAGGGTGTAGGAGAGCATGGGACCGAGCATTGTCTCACGATGCCGCTGGCTGTTCTATTTTTCTTTTCTGTACTTGTACATTAGTTTTATTGCATTGTATTGTAGTGTAACATGTTCTGAATATTTTATAGAATATTGACGTGCTGAATCTTCATATATATAGGACTGTTGGTTTCCTTTTTGTTTTCAGTTGTACATTTTAGTTATATATACTGTTGCTGCTTCCGCTATTATTGTATGTTTCTTTTGTATTCCGTTGTGCTACACTTTGAAAAATGAGGGCATAGTTTCCTCACTATCAGACCTGTGCCCTCACTGCTAGTTGGTAGGCTCTGGAATTTGGGGAAATGTGCTTGAGGTCATGTGGCGAACCGGGTTCGGGGCACCCATTGAGTGGAACCTGGAACCGGGATGTTACAAAGTGGTATCATAGGCGGTTCTTTTCTTTGACTTACTATTTGAAGCCTTTTTCAGGGATAGAATGGGAACGGTAGTTGGTAATAAGCTGTTCCCAGGCATAGCTAACCCGTGTACAGGGAAAAGCCAATTTACCTCGTATTGCAATTTTATTGATTTTTCAATTTACAGTTGATTTGATTTCACCATTGGGTGACGCACTTGTGAATGTGTTGTTTATATTTGATCATTGGGTTCTATTTAGTTTCAACCTAATGAAATGATGGTATTCCATCTCATGTATCATTTATGCACATTCTAGAAATCACATTCCATGCATAGTTCCATTCCATGTAGGTGCATTAGAAATTGAAAGTTGTTGTGATAGTTATTGTTATACTAAAGCATGTTGTTGTGATAACTGCTTGATAAATACCTGCTATGTGATATGGTATTTTTGTGTGAGCCTGTTATAGAATGGATGCCAAACTTTGGTTTTTGGGTAGTCTGGGCCCTCATTGACCGGAATTTGGTGGATCATTGGGTGTTTACCATATTTCATATCACAAATAAGATGCCACACTTTGATTCGTGGGGAGTATGGACCCTCACAGATCGTAATTTGGAACTTAGGTGTTTTTTTCAGTGTTTTCTAGGTTTTCGAGAAGTTTATGAGGCATACTATCTTGAAACGCAGTATACAGGCCGTGTAGTTCCTCAGAGACATGCCGTGTATGTTCTTCTGTTTGGGAAGAAAAATAATCTTTTTGAGTTCATGCCGTGTACCTAGAGTACACGCCGTGTAATCTCTTCCTGTGTCACAAACCTTGTGGGCGGTGACACAGGGAAGGGAATAGTTTGGGCAACACACACCGTGTACCGGATATACACACCGTGTAGTGTTGACCCAGAGTCCGCCCGTGTAACTAACAAACACGTACAGAGGAAACCTTAATAAATACACGCCGTATCCTTTATGGAACACTCCATGTAGTCTGAACTAGGGACCCGACCATGTAACTAACAACATGGGTTGGTGTAATACCTTCGAGTACACTCCATGTGTATATAGAAAAAGCCATGTAGTGTGAGCCGTATGTCTGGTTGTGTAACTAATTACATGGGTCGGTGAAGCTCGTCTAGTATACGCCATGTACCTGTGGGACACGCCGTGTAGTCTAGTCTGAGGACAGACTATGTGGAGTTAGTTGTGTGGCTGGGGAAATGGGGTTATTGACACACCATGGGCGGGTGTAACACACCGTGTAGTGTCAAGATGAGTAGTCGGCCATGTCATATATGATAAAGGAAATTGGAAACAACACCATAGTTTCCATGTAGATAATATAAACGCCGTGTAGTTTTGTTCAACGGGAGCTGCGTGTCTTAGTCATGTAGAAGGAATCAGGAGGGGGAAGAGAAGTCAAGTACACACCGTGTATTCTTGTTTTTCAAATCTTGAAATTCCTTCTTCCTCATGTTTTCCTTTGGTGTTCCTTCGTTTTAATTCTTGACAATCTTGAATCTAAGGAGTGAATTTGACCTTGTAGTGTCATGCCGCCGAGAAGACCGCACGTTGTTCACCAGGAGAGTGGCAATGAGTATATTCCAGAGATGGTGGGCCATGGGCTACCAGTTGATCCTCCAGCAGAGCCAGATGCGGTGCCAGCCGTTATACCAGACACAGGCGCGAAGGCGCAGTTCTGTGAAGGATTTGTGCAGTTCATGAAGACCTTTTCGGGAGCACCGCCGAATGCCACATCTATGGCTGAGCTTACTCGTATCTTCCAACAGCAGCATCCGCCTACATTTTTACAGGATAGCGGACCATAGGCTGCAGAGTCTTGGCTAGGGTCGATGCAGACTATTTTCATGCATCTTGAGATGCCTCCTGGGTGGAGGATCAAGCTCGTGACATATATGTTGCGTGATTCTACCAAGATGTTGTGGGATGTTACCACCCAGTCAGAGCATCACAGAGACATGGAGTGGGATGATTTTCAGGAAGTATTCTATGAATTCTTCTTTCCCGAGATGCTGAGGGAAGATAGAGCTCAAGAGTTCATGAAACTGCAGTAGAGCGCTATGTTAGTGATGGACTATTCTGCTCATTCCACTTAGCTTCAGTGTTTTGCACCCGTTCTGGTGGGTGATGAGATGTTGAGAGGCAGGCATTTTGAGGATGGTCTTTTGTATGACATCCGAGCACTGGTGAATGTTTTCAAGTTGCCTTCAGTACACTCTATTGTGAACATGGTTCTGATTATAGAGACGAACCATCAGGAATCTAGTAGTGTGGGGCAGGGTGGTTCAACACCAGTTATTCGTACTATTTCTACTTGTAAGAGGAAGAGACATATGGACTTCTCTCAGGGTGGCAGTACTATCCAGCCGAATGTTTCAGGTGGCCAGGGCATGTGCTACCAGTGTGGTAAAGAGGGGCACAAGAGACCTTAGTATCCACGAGACCCAGTGGAGTGCCGAGCTTGCGGTAGAATGGGTCATCTACAGCATTTTTGCAGGTGTTTCCACCGATGGCTAGTGAGAGGGGTTCGGTACAAAATCCATGTTTGGGAGCAGGACCAACAGCTTATTACCAGTCAGGGAACTGGAATATGTCAGGGAGTGTAGTCAGAGATGGTGATCATGGCCGTGGTAGCCAGACACCGGGATCTTAGAGGTAGCAGGGCAAGGTAGCTCAGGGTAGTCAGGCTATGTCACAGGGCCACGATACTGGAAAGGCATATGCAGTGAAATAGACCCTGCAGAAGCAGGATCCCAAACCTTCTACTGTCATAGGTACTATTCTAGTAGCTTCTATTTTATCTTTAGTACTTTTTGATATGGGTGCTACACATAGTTTCATATCTGTACCCATTGTGGAGATCCTTAGGATCTGTGTTTCTACTTCTTCTGATATCATGACATTAGACACTCCGTTGGGGACTAGAACGGCTGGTGTGCGTCAGTGCAAGGAGTTCCCCCTTGAGGTTGGTGGGTGTCACTTTCTTTGGGATGTCTATGTCTTAGAGATGACATCTTATGACATCATTCTCAGGATGGAATGGTTTTTCCCTTTCGAGCCTTTGTAGACTGCTATCGTCGTAGGGTGAGTTTCACGTCACCCGAGGGTGGAGAGTTTCTATACAAGGGTGAATGAGATGATCAGGCAAGTTGAGATAGATCAGATCATCATGGTAGAGTTGGAGTCACATCCCAGATTGCGAGTTTATATCTATACGACCAGGGGACTTGTCAGATGGATTTCGCTCCAGTGGTTGAACGTTTCAGGGATGTCTTCCCAGACAATTTTTCGGGTCTACCTCCAGAGCATGAGGTGGATTTATCTATTGATATTGTGCCAAGAGCAGCATCAGTGTCCATTCCTCCTTATTGGATGGCTACACTTGAGCTGTAGGAGCTCAAGAGGCAGTTATAGGTGCTACAGGCAAAGTGTTTCATCCCAACAATTACTTCTCCTTGGGGTTCGCCGATTCTCTTTGCGAAGAAGGAGGACGATACCATCAGACTCTGTGAGGATTATCAGAAGATGAACCAGTTGATGGTTAAGAACCGATATCCCTTGCCAATGATTGATGATATTTTGGATCAACTTCGTGGGGAACGAGTGTTCTCGAAGATTGACTTAAGATCAGGATATCATCATCTTCACGTTAGACCATCTGATATACCTCTCATGGAATTCAGGAGTAGGTATGGTCTGTACAAGTAATTGGTTATGCCATTCGGACTCACGAACGCGCCAACAGTTTTCATGGATCTGATGAATCGTGTCTTCCATCCTTATCTGGACTCTTTTGTGGTAGTATTCGTGAACGATATTTTTGTGTACTCTCACACTCGACACGACCATGCCACCCATCTTGAGATCGTATTGAGTACACTGAGAGAGAATCAGCTATATTCTAAGCTCTCAAAGTGACACTTTTGGATGGACCAGATTCACTTCCTGGGTTAGGTCATCTCAGAGGCAGGAGTTGCAGTAGACCCAGAGAAGGTATGAGCAGTAGTTTCTTGAGAGAAGCCGAAGAACATGTTTGAGATAAGGAGTGTCTTAGGGCTAACTGGTTACTATATACGTTTCATCCAAGACCTCTCCTACTTAGTAGTACCATTGACGGGTTTTACTAAGAAGGTTGTGAAGTTTGTTTGGACGAAAGCTTGCAAGACAGCCTTTCAGGACCTGAAAGGATGGTGGACATCATCACCAGTGTTGATACTCCAAGAGTAGGGGAAGAGCTATACAGTTTACTGTGACACATCAGGTATTGGGATGGGAGCAGTGTTGATGAAGGTCGATCAAGTTTTTTTGTATGGGTCTCGGAATTTAAGGCCACATGAGAGGAATTACCCGACGCATGATCTCGAGTTGGCTGCAGTTGTTCATGTGTTGCAATTTTGGAGACATTACCTATTTGTAGAAGGATTTGTGGTTTTCACCAACCACAAAAGTCTCAAGCATATATTTACTCAGCGTGACTTTAATCTGAGACAATGAAGGTGGGTTGAATACCTTCAGTCCTTTGATTTTGAGCTTGCCTATAAACCTGGTAAAGGTAATCTAGTAGCTGATTCACTGAGCAGGAAGACTCAGATACAGGCAGTGCAGGAGGCCAGTGGTGAGTGGCAGCTCATGGATTTGTTCTCTGAGATGCATTTGGAGGTGCATGACAGTCTGGGGAATACCTATCTTTGATCATTATTTGTGACCTCTACCCTCCTAGACAGAGTGAGGATGAGACAACTATTTTATTCAGAAGGCCTAGTTCTATGGGAATCAATGGAAAGTGAGGACCCTCTTTCTAGTTGGATGATAGGCGATGATGAGGTATTGCATTTCCATGGACGAGTGTGGGTTCCAGGAGATATACACGATGACCTGATGCGGGAGTTTCATGCTTCATCTTGGGAAGTTCCTATCAGGGTCACCAAGATGTACAGTGACTTGAGATGTTAGTACTGGTGGTCGGGTATGATGAGATATGTAACTGGTTTTGTTACGAGGTGTTCCACCTGTCAGCAGGTGAAGGCAGAAAATTAGAGGCCAGCTAGACTATTACAAAAGTTACCCATCCTAGAGTGGAAATGGGATGATGTCATGATGGACTTCGTGATTGGGTTACCGAGGTCACCTAGTTGCAATGATGCCATGTGGGTTGTTGTGGAAAGACTCATGAAGGTAGCTCACTTTTTGCCGATCAAGGAGTCCTTTAGTGTTGACGAGCTCAGAAGGTTGTATATCCAAGAGATCGTAGGTCTTTATGGGGTCCATCGTTCTATTGTTTCTAATAGGGAAGCCCGTTTTACATCTCATTTTTGAAAGAGTTTTCAGAGGGAATTGGGTACACAGGTGCTTCTGAGCACAGCTTACCACCCTCAAACTGATTGCCAGTCAGAGCGTACGATATAGGTTCTTGAGGACATTCTACGTGCATCCATCCTAGACTTTGGGGGCTCTTGGGAGAATCATATAACCCTATTCATGTTTTCCTATAGAAATAGATTCCAGGAAACTATCGAGATGGCACCTTACGAGGCATTATATTGTAGGCCATGCCGATCACCCTTGTGCTGTTTAGAGGTAGGTGAAGCAGCTTTACTGGGATGATGTCTCATTCAAGAGACTTCTGAGCTGGTCTAGTTGATTCAGATGTGGATGGCTACCACACAGTCTCTTCAGAAGTTTTATGTTGATCGCCGTAGACTACTTTTGGAGTTCATAGTCGGGGATCATGTTTTCGTGCGTGTTTCACTGAGGTTGGGACACAGACGGATCAACAGACATGGTAAACATTCACCAAGGTATGTGGGGCCATTTGAGATTCTGGAGAAAGTTGGGCCGATTGCCTATCTATTATGGTTACCATAGAGGTACAAGGCCATGCAAGGCCTCTTCCATGTATCTCAGTTGCACCACTATCATTCAGATCCATCTCACGTTTTTCATCCTGAGGAGGTTCAGCTTTAGGTAGATGCTTCCTTTTGGGAGCATCCGATTAATATCGTTGATAGGAGAATGAAGGTTCTCAGAGGCCGGTCAGTTCCTCTCGTATGGGTGCTATGGCAGCATGGCCGAGTGAAGGACGAAACCTGGGAGAGGGATACCAACGTATGTGCCCAGTGTCCAGATTTATTCTAAGCTATATCTTCTCCAACCTTGGAAGGGAAATTCGGGGATGAATTGCTTTAAGGGGGGGGGGAGTTTGTAAGAACCCGGTTCTTATTTTGAGGTATGATTTTCTTATTTTTTCATTTCCGTATGTGTTTTTGAGAAAACAAGGAAAATGGGGAAAAATACTAAATTTTGGAAAGTAAATGCCGTGTACTTTTCCAAACACCATGTACTTTTGGCCGTGTGGGATTAGTACACAGGTCGTGTGGCCATTTCGGTGATGAATGGTGTAGGAACCAAATACACGATGTGTAGTGGTCCCTTACACGCCGTGTAGTCAGTCGGCAGGCTAATAGTGAGGCAGTGACCAGCTGTGGGGAAACAAACACTGTGTACTCATGAAAACATGTCATTTAGTCATGTCGGTAGGTGAACAGTGCCGCACTGGTGGGAAGCCGCCAGAGGAATAGTTTAAAAATGGGAAGTACACACCGTGTACTTGGAAATACACGTCGTGTACTTTGTTTTTTTCACTTAAAATGGGAAGTATCCTCCCCTGTCATAGGGAAGGCTTAGAACAGGAAGAGGGCTCGAGAGAGGAAGGCCAGAGCTTTGGAGATCTGACGATCATGAACCTGGAATCTAATTCCGCCTCCGTCGATCTCGTTGTAACCGCACGGGTAAGAGCATAATTCTCCTGGTGTGTCTCTTTCCAATTCTTCCTCCAATTGATGTTATTTTCATTTAAGAAAGAATTATTTTACCTCAGATCTACCTCATTCTAGGATGATTCGTGGAACGTTGTTCGAGTATACTAATTAGGGGCGTTTAAGGTAGTTGGCTTGGTGTTTATTTTCCAACTGTTGTGCGTTTTTGTGTGTTTTTGAGCTACGAAACCATGTTGGGGTGTTGTTTGGCTAAGGAAGTTGCTATTTTAAATACCTATAATTGTATAAGTAATTAAATTGGATATTAAAATGGTGTTTGGGATCGCTGCTTGGATCTAGGACCACCTCGGGGGTGCATTCCTCTGTTTAGCCGTTTGGCTAGGATACCTGAGGGTATGACTAGTTTATATTAAGTCTTCAAAGTCATTATTGTATAATTTTCTTCAAGATAATTGATTTTGTACTGTTTTTTTACATACTGGGCATGGCCTGGTTACCTGTTTAGCCTAACGGAAGTGTTGTGATTAGCCTGTGGGCACTACATTATATAGCCTGTAGGAAACTTCTTCCGTGCCTATGGGGAAAATACATTGTGCTTGAGGGCGACACTACGTATGCCTGAGGGAAAAATGTGTTATGCTCGTTGGCAATTACCTTCGGGTTACATTCCTTATTACCTGAGGGTAAGGGTTGAGTGTTCGTAGACACTGACTGTTTACTTAGAAATTCACGTTGGTGTTTTCTTATATTAAATGGATTAAATGAATAATTAAATGGAAATATAACTGGTAAGTTGGTTACTTTTGAGTACTGATTAGTTTATTGTAATTTACTTTTTCACACTGTTGTTGAATGTTAACACACAGTTGGGCACAAGCCTTTGGTGGGTGCCTACTGAGATATATTTCTCACACCCTATTTGGGTCATGCTTTTTAGCCCAAACAGATTACGTTTCTGCAGGTGTTGATAGAGGAAAGAGTCCTTATACAGGTACATGATTGCTGCGGGGGTGTAGGAGAGATGGGACCGAGCATTGGCTCATGATGCCGCTGGCTGTTCTGTTTTGATTTTATGTACTTGTACTTCAGTTGTATTGTATTGTATTGCAGTGGAACATGTTCTGGCTATTTTATAGAATAGTGACTTGCTGCATCTTCATATATATATATGACTGCTGGTTTCCTTTTTGTTTTGAGTGTTCTATTTCAGTTATATATGTTGTTGCTTCTTACACTGTTGTTGTATGTTTCTTTTGTATTCTGCTACGCTACACTTTGAAAAATGAGGGCATGGTATCCCCACTATCAGACCTGGGCCCTAGCTGCTAGTCGGTAGCCTCTGGCATTTGGGGAAATGTTCTTGAGGTCATGTGGTGAACCGGGTTCGGGGCATCTGTTGAGTGGAACCCGGAACCGGGACGTTGCATCATTCAAAAAAATAATCAAAAAAATTACTAACCCACATGATAGAAAAAAATTAAATTTGTTCATTAAAAATATATCTTACTAAGGATCAATCAAATGCAATTTTAATCATAATTTTATTTTCATTTAATAAATATTAACTAAACCCATGACATATAATATTATAATGTGTGTCTATAATTAGAAAATATACAATATATAGTCATAATAATTGTAATCACTATTGATGAAAATTTCATAACAAGCATTAAATAAAATATATTCCACAACAATCGAAATAATCAAATGGATAAATGTAATTTTATTTTTTTTATAATTGTATTAATTTCAATTAAGGCCTATGATGTCCATCTCTACTTCCATGAATAATATATAATAATAGACCCCTAAAATTCATTTAAATGTCACATCCATATAATAACTTATAATTTATATATTATTATAAAAACATATCAAGTAACAAAAATATTCTAATATAAAAATAAATAGTCTTGAGATGAAAAATAACACACTTTTGTTCCCATAAAGAGTGAAATAACCAATTTTTATTTCTATAAAAATACTCAATTTAACAAAAAATCTTTCAAATATAAGGGAATACTCATAAAACAACATGATAAATTTGAATATTCTTCCAATTCTTTGAATTATATATTATTGAGACTTCTATTCTTATAAAATTGAATGTTCCCTTCACTAGGATGCGATTTCCCCCGGAAATAGTGATGTAATATTCTAATTCATAAGGAAAACAAACCATAGAAAGGAATTGTGAAAATGTTGTAATCATGGGAATAAATTTATTATATATTTTATAATTATATATTTTATGTATTTAAATTCATTGTAGTTACTTGTGTAATTTTATTAATATTTTCAATTGAATCGGGAATATTGTTATTAAAATAAATTATTTTACAATAAATCACATGGTATTATTTTAATACAATGTTTTATGATTTTATAAATTCAATATGATTAAAAATATATTTATTGACTCAATATATCATATATATATATTTGAATGAATATTTTGGGATTTTTTTTGTAAAAAAGTTTATTTTTGAGTGAATAATAAAATTGATGAATTTTGGAAAACAATATTTTATCATTTAAAATTATTCTTAATTCCCCTTATATAAGTATTATTCTCTAAAGTAACAAAAAATATTTTACATTTAATTTAATTTAATAATTCCATTGAATTAAACATTATATTTGATTTTAGAATACACTTATTTGTTTCATAAAATCTATTGGTTAATAAATAAAATTTTATTATGCTTTACAGGCATTTATTAAATGAAACTTACAAAAAATAGAAAAATTAAATCATAAAAAATCTATTTCATATTCCAAATAAATAATATCAGATTTATTAATTATTTAAATTTTATTTATTTTCATTATGAATTGCATGCATGGTAAAAATGTGTCACAATCGTCAAGGGTAAATCTTATTAATTATTGTTATGCATTCTAATGAGGATAAAAATGTATATCAAAATCATTTTTTAATGATTAAATTTAGATCCTAATCAGACAATTTTCTAAATTTCATATTTTTTCACCACATTCGCATGATGGAAACATTATAATATTTACATCTTTTGAAAAATTACAAGTCTTCAAATCCCTTAACAAACAAAATTGAAGCTATTATATTAGTCTCTTTACAAATTTTGAGAACTCTAATTAGGCCAACCACTATCTCAAACTAACCCCAAAATCAATATTTATATCTTAGAATTCATATTCTTCAAAAATGAGCATTCATATAAATATTAATGTTTAATCATAAGGTACATGTCTGAGGAATATCTATAAGTCTGAATAAACCTATTTTATGTTTATTTCTTATTCAACCTATAAACTTTATTCATAAAAAATAATGAAATATTATTATTATTTCTACCATATAATAAAAATTTATTATGATTACGGTATAAAACAATTTTATATTCACTGAATCCTATGATAAATTAATACATCACTCATTTGTACATGTGTACAACCAACCACAAATAGAGAAGTGTTTTGTTTCTTAGAAATGTTTCATAGGGATGGTCAAATTGTTGTATAAAATGAATATATTAGATATTTATTAAATAATTATATTTTGTAAAGGTAATATTATAATTACATACATTCACTTATTTTCTCATTGAAATGGATTTTGGAACTCATGTGTAATCATAGTATAACAACTTTACAGATCTATGTGATTTATTTTTCATTGTCACCTTATAAGGGTGGTCATAAAAATAATTTTTTATAAATATTATATATAAAACATATTTCTAACACTATAAATTAAATTATGATATATGTTATTTCTATTACACCCATTATAAATAAGAAAAAATCATTCATAAATAACAATGGACTACTATCTCCATAAAAATACATATGTAAATATTCATGATAGAAAAATAATTTTGGATTAAAAATTGAATATATTTTATAAATATATGAAATAAAAATTATTTTATATATTATATATAATGGAAGAATAATTTCATTTTCCATGATCAATGCACCGATGTGATTTTAGGGTTATAACTCAAATTACCCCAAAACCTTCAATGTGAACATAATACTATTTTATCAAAATAAAACATAGTTATAAATAAATGAAAATAAATAATAATAGATAAATTAGGAATACATATGTTATAATTAAATTATAAAACCAATAGAATTTTATTATTTGAGATTTAGAGATTATATGGTTTAGGGCATGGCTGAAGGTAAGGTATTTTATTTTAAAATGATGTTTGAATGTTTTAAACTATTTATCCTCCATGTCTATGTTATTTTAAATGATTCCATAATATTATTATTTAAAAATAAATTTAATTAAATTTCATTTTAATTATATTTTTCGTTCTTTATAATATTTTAATAATTGAATATTTTCTGTATTTTCCATATTGTATTTTTTTACTTTTTTACCAATCTGAAATATAATTTTTGAATGTATATTGTTTTCCAAAAATTTACCACTATCATGGATGTTATTAATTATTAAGATGAATTTCAATGTTAGGGTATATAAATTCAATGAATTAATGTTTCTCAAATTATTTGGATTTTTTACTTCTAATACATTTTCTAATGAAATATAATCAACTTTCCATCTATATGATAAAGTTGACAATGTTTTTATAATTGATTAAAATACATTTTCAATGGTTTTATGTCAAAAATTTGAACTCCAAAGTTATTAATTCATTATAGAGTACTATATCAATACTGATTAATATAAGTGAACCCAATCTATATAATGAAAAGGGTGAGCCTCATATATCACTCCAATGCATTGGGTAATGAATAATATTTAAAGGAAAAAAAATATGGGAAAAAATAGGCTATGTTACTCCTATAGAATTAACCAAAATTTTGTTATTCTAAAACATGTCAATAATTTGTAAAAAAAGTTTTATAAATATAATTCACAATGATATATATATATATATATATTATTCTTGTAGAATTTTCTTTTAAGAATATTTGTTTTTTATGTAAGTAAAAGTTATTAACTTTTAATGGTAAATGTATTGTTCTTAAATGAAATCAAATTATAGGTTACATAATTCATAAGGATTTATTGATAATTTTTCCTATGATTTGTAATAATTTTAAAGTTTTTTAATTGAGTGATGATTTATTTTCACTATTATGAATGTTATATATATATATACAAAAGTATTTATTATAAAATAGATAGTTATCAACCCGTGTATTCATGTTTTCATGAGGATAAAAAGATTGCATTATTTTGAAATCCCTTACAAATAATTGATTTATGAATCACATATAATCAATTTATTTTCACATATCTAAGGATGAATAAAAAAATTATAATTTTTTGGATTTCTGTTACAATGAATAATTCAAATGAACTAAATGGGACTTGAAAAAAATAACAGTGTATAATTAAATTTTTTTTATAGAAAATATATTCTATGTCAATATATGCACATTATAATGTAATGTTTCTACCTAATTTCTATTAATATAATAATAAAATATCCTTTTAATAATGTAAAGTGTAATCCTTCTTATAAAATGGTTTATTATGGTATGAATAAGTTATATTTCCTTATAGGGAATAACAATTAGTGGAAATTTTGGAGAATGAACTGATATTTCCTTAAATAAATTAATAATATCCATGAATTAAGGTGCAACAAGGAGGAAGAAATAACGTGAGAAGGATTTAATTTCCTCCATTTTTTCCTAGAATTATTAAAATAAAATCATATTTAATAACATTCAGCAAGAAAATACTAAAAGGACACCACCCAAAAGTATATAGGCCATATTAGTAAAAGTATATGAGTTTAAGTGTTGTTTCTAATTTAAAAATGGTGGTTTAACCTATTAATATCTTAATATTGTTGTATTTTGTAATATTTGGAGTTTCGTGTTGTTTATAGGATGATAGAGAAGTTTTATATTAATGATCAAAATCCACATCCAGTAATAATAAAAAATAATACATTTAACTTCATGGATATTAGAGATATGTATATATTGATGTTGATAAAGACATGTGATATGTTTCTAGGTAAAAAGTTTTATAGAAAATGAGATGTTAATAATTTGTGGTTTTTATAATTACCAAAATTCCTGACATGAATTCATCAGCATGGAAAGATTGGAGGTAATGTTTTAAAGATGATTTTTATCTCTGAAACTACCTAACTATGTATAACAAAAAATTGAAAAGATGAAATTTTGAAATGTAATGGTTTTGTAAATTTTCATTTATAGATGAAGTATTTCTTATTAGATGACATGAAAAATGGGTCAAATGTGTTGAGTCAATAATTATTCCTTATGACTTTTCAATTCATTCATTTTTTGGGAGATTTTTTAGTCAACAAGGTTTCCTTATAACTTTACCATTTCTTCATGTTTTGATAATCACAAACACCATATATTAAGGAAAATTTTGTGTACCCTATGTTTTCCTTTCATACGGAAAATTTTCCTTCCCCAAGGAAATTTACCCTTACCATGTTTTTCATTTTTCATTTTGACTAAGTATAAAATTCGGGTTTGTATCCAAAACCTCAGAATCATATATATACTTAGATATAAAGAATTATATTTTTAAGATACGAATTAAGGTTCCGAGTTCTCTGAATTCAGACTCCAAACTCTTCTAAGTTCTGATTCCGAGTTCTATGAATTCAGACTCCAAACTCTTCTGAGTTCTGACTCTGAGTTCTATGAATTTAGACTTCAAAATCTTTTGAGTTCTGACTATGAGTTCTCTAAATTCAGACTCTGAAGTATTCTGAGTTATAACTCTGAGTTCTCTAAATTCAGACTCCGAACTCTTCTGAGTTCTAACTCTGAGTTCTCTAAATTCAGACTCCAAACACTTCTGAGTTCTGACTGTATGTTCTCTAAATTCAGACTCTGAACTCTTCTGAGCTCGGACTCCAAGTTCTCTGAATTCAGACTTGGAACTCTTCAGAGTTCTGACTTCGAGTTCTATGAATTCAGACTCCGAACTCTTTTGAGTTCTGACTCCGAGTTCTCTGAATTTTGACACTGAACTTTTATGAGTTTAGGTTCTGAGTTTAAAGAATTCAGACTCTGAACTTTTAGGAGTTCAGGTTCTGAGTTTTCTAAATTCAAACTCTTAATACATATATGTTCAGGTTTCGAATTCTTATAAATTTTGACTCTGAATTTCCATAAAATTCAGACTCTGAATTCTATACAATTCAAACATCAAATTCTTCTCATAAATAGAATCTGATTATCCTTTTATTAAATACTCCGAATAGTTTTTTGTGTAGACACCGAACATTCATTTTTTCCTTACATTCAAAATATTTTATTTTGGTTATGTAACCATGTTTTTTCTTATAGAAGTTTTGTTTATAAAATGATGTATTTAATTTAGTTATTAACTAACCATTTATTGAGGGACACGTGTACAAGTCCCTCTGAAATTCAAGGAAAAATATGACCATTAGAGGAGGGAGTCATCCGTTGAAGCTATGGCTATCAATAT
Organism: Viscum album; assembly: GCA_963277665.1. Taxonomy (NCBI): domain Eukaryota; kingdom Viridiplantae; phylum Streptophyta; class Magnoliopsida; order Santalales; family Viscaceae; genus Viscum; species Viscum album. The sequence continues at coordinate 1,768,915,023 of OY728145.1, forward strand.
GATCTCATTTGAAAGAGCTCATAATATTTATGAACTGTTCTGCAACTCTAGAGATCACATGCTGCTGAAGTGATTTCTAGAGATAGACTTTCATGATTTGTGCGTACTGAACATCAAGTTCAGAATTACTTTGTGCGACTCCGAATGTTTCTGAGTACATTCGAGGGCTTCTAGGGGTATGAAGTCACAGTTTCCGATTACCGTTAATTTGAGGGCTTTCGGGGATAGTAAGACGTACTAAGATCTTCGAATCGAGGTATTACCCTTTTGTGGGTAAGAAATACTTTCTTGAATGTATAAATCAAGGGAAATTTATCCAATGTTGTTGGATACCCTTCTCTTTCGGTTAAAAGATTTAATACTTGTTACTTGTTTGTTTCATTTTTTCCACTGCATTTTGATTATTGAGGGAAGTATAAATATCTTATACTTCTTTATACCTGTATAATCTGATTTAGTATGATTCTATACGCTTTAAGGTACAATATTTATCATTGTAAACTTTTGTTATGTTTCATTTCTGGAACCACATTTCCTAAATTACATTCTCAGAATCATATATCTGGTATCAAGAAAGTTTTTAGAACTTAGAGGATTTGTGAATTTACCTTGTTTAACCATTTTTAAACAATATAAAGGTTTCTAACCATCATTTATAAAAGTTCCAATGCATTTTTAAAGTATATAATTAACCCCACTCTTATATATTGAGCATAATTATTACGATACTATTATTTGTATCGTCTATAATTTCGATCCAACAATCGGTATCAAAGGAGGTCTCTGAAATTTGTATATTCAAAAATAATTTTTCCTTGCTCATGTTTTTCCTTGTTATGTTTTTTCTTTACTGATGAATATTTTCCTTGTTTATAATCTTTTATTACGAAGAAGTCTGTGTGGAAAGTCTTTCTTTAAGATGGAAGGAATCAATGTTAGTTCCATTATCAACCTAAATCCAACTAGACCACCTATTTTTGATGGGAATGATTACAAATATTGGAGAGATCTTATGAAGACATTTATAATCAATACTAGAGTAGATAAATTTGTTATGATTTCTGGAGATATAAAATCCCTGACAAGGACGTTATTACTTTCGCCAACCAAGAAAAGCATGAATATTAACTAAATTATAAGCTATGCAATACATTTATTTGTTCTATAACTAGAAATATATATAGCCAAATTTCATCTTGTGAAGTAGAATATTTTATTTGGAATATTATTAAAGATACACACTTTGTACCATCTTTAGTTATTTAAACTAGAAGAGCAATGCTCAGAGCTGAATATCATGGTTTTTATTTCCTTATGAAGAACCCATATGTAAAGTGTAGAAAATATTTATAAATATTGTAAATAGTTTACAATCCATGGGTGAGAAAGGATTTGATGATGAAGCTATTACGGATAAGATCAAATTCATCATGCCCAATGAGTGGGAATCCCAGAGAATAGTTATAGATGAGAATAGAGTGGTTACACAAATCACACATGATGAATTTTTTGGTACTCTTTTTCTACATGATACTATAATGAAGAGAGATGATGATAATATTAATAATAAGAATGGGAATGTTAGTGTTGATTTTACTAAAACATCAAATCACATGAAATCTAAGACTCCTGAGAGAGTTATAGGATCTAAATCTAAGAATCATTTTATTCAATCTGAATCTAGTGGAAGTGAATCTTCAAAAAATGAACTAGCCAATTATGCTCGAATAATGAACAAGATTGTTGGATAAAAAAACTTTCAATGTAGATACAATAAGAAAAAAAGAAAAGATAAGAATGACTCCGAAGTAACATGTTATGAATGCAAAAGTGCCATACATATAAGACCTGATTTTCCTATGCTTAAAAGGAAGGAAATAAAGGAAAATCGTTCTGATAAAAACAAAAAAAGTACTATAAAGCTAAAGCGTTCAAATTTTTGAAATCTAATGACACCTAGAGTGCTAGTGGGGGAGACTCCTCAGATGAATCATTAAATTACAAATCTTCTAGATAGAAGAATCTTAGTTTAATAGATAAACTAAATATTAAAAACCATTTCATAATGGATATGGTACACAATGCTGAATCTATGACCAATGTATCCCAAAAGAAAATTATAATGATAGTAAATATTAATAATCTTCAGATTAATAATTTTCTTCTAATGAGGATAATACTTTACCTACCTATGAATACATTTCTAAGATTTCTAAGTTTCTTGAGAATAAATATTCTAAAGTCAAAAAAAAAGATTGATAAGGAAAATTCTATGATTTCTATACTTACTAAAGAAATGTCAGATCCTTATAAAAATCTTGATAAGAAAATACTTGATTTTTAATCTATTTCAAAAAACAATGAGGAATTAAATTCTAAGAAGGATAAACTTTCTAAGGATCTAGAAAAATTAATTTCTAAGAAAAATAATTTCGACCCTAACTCAAGTTATAAAACTAATGTTTTGGAAGACAAGAACATAATTATTAGACTAAAGTCATAAATATTTTCCTTGATGATGTGTTTGTCAAACTTTATCTTAGGTAAAGAAAATTTTGATAAAATGTATTCTCAAATTCAACCTCTAAGGAATAATTCTGGATCTGGTTATACTAGTTCAAAATCGGTTTTTAGTAACAATTATTTTGTTCCTCAAAATGCTCTATTCTACACTAGGTGTTAGTGTGGTGGACACTAGGCCAAAAATTGTTCCATATACAAAACCTATTATTTATTATTTCATAAATCCTATTTTTTATTAAAATTTGGGTACCTAAAATTTTGATTTCTGAAATTTCCGGATCAAAGAAATTTTGAGTTCTAAATGTATAACACTCTTATTTTAAAGAATATAATGATGGTACTAACAACAATACTTGGTACATTAATAGTGGATGTTTCTGACATATGACTGTTAACAAAAAAATCTTTGAAATATTATCAAGATGAAAGGAGGAAAACTAAATTTTAGGGATAATGCTAAGGATGAAATTATTGGTATAGGTAACATCGTACATCTTGGAAAAACATTTATTTCAAATGTTTAATTTGTTAAGGGTCATAAGAACAACCTCATGAATATAAGTAAATTATGTCATGATGGTTACCTTGTGAATATTAGGAATGACAAGTGCTTAGTACACAATTCCAAGGAAGAGTTCCTTCTTTCTTCCAATAGGGAAGAGAATGTTTACACACATAACATAGTGGTCCTTTGGAGCGAAGACCTACCTTTCATTAGTACAATGAATGATCATTCTTGGTTTTGGCATAGAAGGTTATGAAATTGTAACCTTATGAACCTATGAAAAATCTATAATAAAAGACTATTTAAGGATCTACCTGAACTTAGATATGTTTATTCAAAAGTTTGTGATCCTTGTCAATATAGAAAGCAACATAAATCTTGTTTTAAATCAGTTGGTGAAGTCTCAACCACTGATGCATTAATGTTAGTTCATATAGATCATTTTTGACCAACACAAACTGGATTAATTGGGGGAAAATATTATGTATTTTTCTTATTTTATGATTACACTATATTTGTGTGGGTATATTTTTTAGAAAATAAATCTAAATATTTTTATTATTTCAAAAGTTTTAGAGCCCAAGTTGAAAGTGAGAAAAATCTTCATTTGATAACTATTCATAGTGATCATGTAGGAAAATTTTAAAATTCTAATTTTCAAAAAAAAATTAGTAGAAAAGGAATTACTCATAATTTCTCAACACCCTGAACACCTCAATAAAATGGTGTTGTTGAAAGAAGAAATATAATTCTTCAATAGATAACAAGAACTATGTTGACTGAATATTCTATAGAAATTTTTTTTGTGCTGAAACTGTATGTACTAGTTGTTATATATCATGTTTTGATTAGACCTATTCTTATAAAAACTCCTTATGAGTTATGTAATGGTAGAAAACCTAGACTTTCATACTTCAAGGTTTCTGGTTGTAAGGTATTCATTCTGAACAATAAACATAATTTAAACAAATTCGCACCCAAATCTGATGAAGGAATTTTCTTAGGATACTCCACAACTTCTAAGGCTTATAAATTTATCAGTAAAAACACTTGCACTGATGAAGAAATAGTACATGTCAAATTTGATGAAACTGATCCTTTTGTTTTTAAACATCCTAAACATACATCTTCATATGTGTTTTCAAAAACTGATTATAAACCTTTGTTAGAATATCCTTCTGATAAGGAAAACGTCCAAGAAGATGTGTTTGATGCATTTACTCCAGAAGATTTCCTACCCTCTGTTGATGAATAGATTAAAAAAACCCAAATCAGTTTTTTCAAAAGAATTATTCTAGTGATAGTATCATTGGTGATGTAAATCAACCCATAAGTACTAGATGTTCATTAAGAAATGAAGTATAACGTCCAACATTCCATTCCAAATTAGAACAAAAAAACACTGATTAATCTTTAGGTGATGATGATTGGATAAAAGCTATGCAAGATAAACTAAATGAATTCAAAAGGAATAATATCTGGACCTTGGTTGAATGACCTAAGGAAACATCTATTATTGGAGTCAAATAGATATTTAGAATTAATTGTGATGAAAATGGAATCATTATAAGAAATAAATCTAGATTGGTTGATAAAGGTTATAATCAACAAGAAGGAATAGACAATGAATAAACCTATGCTCTAGTATCTAGACATGAATCTATTAGTGTTATACTTTCCTTTGCAGCATTCTTCAATTTCAAACTTTTTCATATGGATGTGAAATGCGCTATCATTAATGGGTATGTTCAACTGGATGTTTTTATTGAAAAAACCCTAGTTTTGTAGAAGAAAACAATCATGAACATGTTTTTAGACTTACCAAAGCCTTGTATAGACATAAACATGCCCCTTGATCGTGGTATGATAAACTTATAGGATCATTTCTAAAAATTATTTATGTTAAGTTAAATGTAGATCCAACCCTTTTTATAAATAAAGATAATAAAAAATTTTTGATTGTTAAAATTTATGTTGATACCATTATATTTGGTTCAACTCAGCAATATTTAACTAATTCTTTTGAGGATCTAATTAAATCTGAGTTTGAAATGAGTATGATGGGGGAGTTAACTTTTTTCCATGGTCATAAAATTTCTCAAATACTAGAAATAATCTATATATCCCAACATAATTATATTATATATTATCTTAAAAGGTATAGTTATGACAACAATAGGAGTATACGTACTCCCATTGGAACATCAAATTCACATGATCATGATGAAGCTAGTAAACCAGTGGATCAAACATCTTTTAGAGTTATGATAGGAAGTCTACTTAAATGATAAATAGTCATGTAGACCTATGTTTTTGGTATTCTTATGTTCCGGATATCAATACAATCATAAGGATTCTCCATTGAAGGTAGTGAAAATATTTTTTCACTACATAAAGGGAACCATGAATCTTGGAATCTTCTATACTTCTCGAAACGATATTATTTTAAAGAGTTTTTTGGATACTAAATTTGGTGGATGTAGAATGGATAAGAAGTGTACATCAAGAAATTGTCATTTCTTAGGAGATTCATTAGTTTCTTGGTCAAGAAAAAAACAACACTTAGTATAACTTTACATTGTCGAAGCTGAATATCTAGCAGCTGGAAGTTGTTGTGATCAAGTGTTGTGGATGCAACACACACTCACAGACTATGGTATAAGTTTTACCAAAACACAAATTTTTTCTAATAATAATAGTACAATTTTCTTATTTAAAAACCCTACACATCACTCTCGTGTAAAAGACAAATATATTAGGCTTCACTTTCTTAGGGATCACGCACACAAAAGAGATATCATATTTCAATTTATCGAAACACAAGATCAACTTGTTGATATTTTCACAAAATCTTTATCCTCTGATAAATTTGAATATATTAAACAGAAGTTACGAATGATAACCATTAGGTAATATTTTTTGTTAACATTCTTTTGAATCCAATCTCCTTAGATTAATAAAGTCTTTTTCATATGGGTATTAAATTTTATTGTTATATTATACCAAAATATTTCATAATGAAAATTTTCGTAGTCAGATTTTTCGAATCATTCATTATGAAAATTTTCATTGTTTGATTTTTCAAATATTTCGTAATTGAAATTTTTGTAGTCAGATTTTCCAAATCTTTCGTAATGAAAATTTTCATAGTCATATTTTTCAAATAATTTTTAATTAAAATTTTCATAGAATGATTTGTCAAATCATTCATAATGGAAACCTTCATAGTCATATTTTCCAAATCTTTCGTAATGTAAATTTTCATAGAATGATTTTCTAAATATTTCATAATGAAAATTTTCTAAGTAAAATTTTCTAAATTATCCTTAATAAAGTTATATATATATATATATATTTCTAATAATCTTTTCATTGTCAATTTTTTTAAAAAAAATTCATAATGAAATGTTTGTTTCAACAATCTAAAGTTCTTGAATAAGAATTTTACTCTCTACAAATAATCTTCCTAGCAATTCAAAAGGTATGATTCTTTTATTGAGTTTTCGTAAAAATCCATTACGTTTTGTTATTTTATTTTGGTTTTAAAATTTTCATATTTTCATTTCCTTAAATCTGAATATTTTTTTAAAAAACCCCAAAATATCAGATTATACCTTGTTTTCTTTGTAGCTATCATATCAACTGTTAGATCTGATCAAAAGGATTTTCAGCCATTGGATTGAGTTTGGATGATGAACTATCACATCAAATGACTATATAGAGGGCCCCCAATGTTAGTCCCACATTGAAACTCAATCCTTCATGTGCTGAAGTTCTACCTCTCTATATAACCCTATTCTAAACTTCTAAGAGATTTCTCAAATCTGAATGTTTGTAGAAGAATCCTCTCAAAAGAATATGTCTAATGTCAGGCCAATATCATAGTGGTAGGTTTATAGGGAAATTTTGGGGCATCTAAACTTCTTCTCTATGTATGATTTAATCATCTCAAAGAACATTAAGATGAATGGATGGGAGAGTGTCTATGTATCGAATCCATGGGCTCAAGATTTAGTATATCCAAACTTGCTAGTTTAATTCTATGAATCAGTCAATCTCTTCAAGGACGAAGGAAGAGAGAAGTTTTCATTCAAAATCTATGTAAAGTCTGATCCTCTTTCATATACTAAGGCAACTAATGTGGTTGGTATTCCATACGAAGGAGATGTCAAGTTCCATTCTCATAAGTTGTGAGATGTCAAAGGAAGATATGTTAATGTGAAGGCTATGGAATGTCTTGGACTCTCTGATGTAAAGACTCCATAGATCAACCAAAAATCTACAAATCATTGGATTCTCAAATTATGGGTTCATGGTCTCATCATTTTGAGAAAATGGGTCAAGGACACTTTGAAGAAAAGTGACATGTATATCTTGGATTTCTTGGTGAACCAAAGGAAGATCAATCCTGTTAATAATATTCTCATTATGATTAGGAATATTAAGAATGGAATCTTGAAGGATCGAATAATCATGTATCCAACCATTATCTCCAAGTGAATTGTTTAGTGAATAAAATATTTTAAAATTACTTGCATCTTGAAGCCAAACAATTTCAAAGTAATGCTAGTCAGTTATGATTCCCTTAAGAGGATGAACATTGGGTTTTCTACATACTCTAGATAATTGTATGACTTACCAAAGTAAGAAGCTAAATATTTTATAAAAAAATAGAAGTGGTTGAACCGTCCAAAAATGGATGAAGGAAGAGGAAGTTGAAGGAAGTAGTAGTGGAATGAAAAACTCCAGAGCCCAAGGTAACCCAATCTGCACCACCAATGCCTAAGAAGCAAAAATCATATATCAAGGTTGTAGCAAAGTGGATGGTAGATAAGGAAAATATGAAAGTAGGGGAACCATGTTTTCTTTTGGATCCTCCTAAAGCCAAATATTTAAAAGAAAAGACTGATGATGAGCTTGAGAAGCAATCTAATGAAAAGAAGAAAAAGAAGAAGATGGATGATATAGAGATTGTCCACTATCTTTTGAAGGCTGGTGAGAATGCATCAAAGAATATCCCAGTTCCAAAATCCTTCAATGTAGAACCCTTACCTAAATACCCTGTAAAAAGGTTTTTCACACCAAAGAAAGCACAATTTTTTTTTGAAGAATAAAAAGAGTGGAAGAAGTGGAAGAAAAATAGATCAGTGGTGATACATAAGATATCATAAGGAAAGTAGAAGATTTCCATGAGGAAAGAAGTCCCTCAGAAAAAATCTCAATCAAAACTTCTGAAGCAGTGTATTCAAAGCTCACTACTCTTGGGAAATATGTGAAAGGAGAGGATAAGAAGGGTGGAGAAGAATTCAATAAGCTGTTTGAGGAAGAATGTTTTAACAATGACTTCATTCAACTAGAGGATGTTGAGGCAGGAGCTAAGAAGGAATGAAGTTGACTAAGACAAGATCGTTCAACTATCTAACAGTGAACACCAATCTCAAAATCATGAATATGTTATTATGAATGTTGAAAAGGGAAAATAGGTGATAGTTGAGACACCTCGTAATGCTATTGTGAAGAGGAAAAAATATAGTAGATCTTCAAAGGTGAAACATGTTAAGATAGAAAAAGAAACCTCACCACGAAAAATTTATGATTTGGGATCATCATCCATTAGACATGTTTTTTTTCAGATATTGAAGATTCTTGTTGGGACCATTTCAATTTTTCCATGAATTGACTTGAGATCTGAAAGGCTTCAACACACCATGAACCAGAAATCAGATTTAGTATCCATGGTGATGGATAATTCTGTTAAGCATGAGGCTAATTTCATGAATTATTTCATCCACTATGAATCCCATAAAATATCATGCAAGAAGATGACCAGTTGGTCATGGAAAACCATAGGGGACAGGAGGGATATGGATGAGTTCCATGATAGTGTCAAAAAGACATTTGACATTGAAGATGGTAATATTGAGGATGTGACAAGTAGTTTTGAAGATAATATGAATCTGGAATAGAATTCTCAGATTTAAGAAGTAAAGGATTTAATTGGGAAACTGTATTCAGTTTCTCAAAGTTGGAAGAGAGAAATAGATATCAGGATTGATATTGAAGAGAATCCAGTTAATCAGGAAGAATATTTGAAGGCTGAGGATAAAATTCTTAAGTCTCATGAAGAAATGATGAATCCCTTAGAGAAGAAATATGGGGATTAGGATTAGATTCTCAAATGAGCAAGGGAAGACCATAAGAATCTTTAGAAGCTCAAAACAATAGTGAAGAAGATGATGACCATGGGAAATGATATATAACATTGTTTAAATACAATCTTTTGTTGTAATTTCCTTATTGTATAAATTTTTCCAATAATAATGAAATGTTTGGTTTCTTGTCATCTGGATGCGTTGTACTAATTTTTCCAGGTACTATTATTTCTTTTCCATTCCCTTTATTCCTTTTTTTAAAAATCAAAAAGTGGGAGAATGGAAAAATAATACTAAGTAAAGAAGAAATTTCCCCAAGTAAGGGGGAGTTCATCTATGGGGGAGTTTTCATTACAAAGATTATTGTATTCAAGATAATTAAAAATATCATTCTGAAAATCTAGAATATGATCCTTAGTGTTCCAAATAATAAGGGGGAGTTATCCATATTCATCTTTTCCCTTGTGTGTTAAGGGAGATATGTTTTATTTTTTATATTCTTATATTATTTTTTGTAAGGATGTTTGTACTTTACAAAAAGGGGGAGATTGTTGAGTCAATAAGTTTTCGTTATGACTTTTTTAATCCTTTATGTTTGGGGAGATTTTTGAGTAAATAAGGTTCCCAAATGACATTACCATTTCTTCATGTTTTGAAAATAATAAAAACCTTATCTTAAGGCAAATTTCTTTTACCCTATGTTTTACTTTCATAAAGAAAACATTCCTTCCCCTACAAAATGTATCCTTACCTTGTTTTTCATTGTTCATTTTTTTCTAAGTTTGAAATTAAATTTATTATCCAAAACCTCGGATTCATATATATACTATGATATAAATAATTCATTTTTTAGGATAAGAATTTAGGTTCTGAGTTCTCTAAATTCAGACTCCGAACTCTTCTGAGTTCTGACTCCAAGTTCTCTAAATCCAGACTCCAATCTCTTATGATTTCTGACTCTGAGTTCTCTGAATTCAGACTCAAAACTCTTCTGAGTTATGAATCCGAGTTCATAGTATTCAGACTTTGAACTCTTTTGAGTTATGACTCTGAGTTTTCTAAATTTAGACTCTGAACTCTTCTGAGTTCTTACTCCACGTTCTCTCAATTCATACTCCAAACTCTTCTATGTTCTGATATTGAGTTCTCTGAATTCCGAATTTGAACTCTTTTGAGTTCTGACTCCTAGTTATTTGAAATCAAACTTCAAACTCTTCTGATTTATAACTCCATGTTCTATAAATTTAGACAACGAACTTTTATTAGTTCAGGTTCCGTGTTTTCTGAATTGATACTCCGAACTGTTTTGAGTTCAGGTTTCGATTTTTCAGAATTTGGACTCCGAACTCTTATAATTTTAGGTTTCGAATTCTTATGAATTCAGACTCTGAATTTCCTTAAAATTCAAACTCTAAATTCTATATAATTCTTACTTCAAATTCTTCTAATAAACAGAATCTAAATATCCATGTATTAAATACTCTCAATAGTTTTTTGGGTAGACTCCGAACTTTCATTTTTCCTTACATTCTAAATATTTTATTTTGGTTATATAACCATATTTTCTTATACACCTGAATTGGTTATAAATGATGCCATGCATTCAATTACTATTTAGCTGTTTCTTAAGTGAATTGTGTACAGATCGCTCTGAAATTCAAGAAAAAATATGACCATTTAAAGCGGGATCCGATCGTTGAAGCTATGCCTATAAATAGGAGCTCATTTGAAAGAGCTCATAATTTTGATGAATTGTTCTGCAACTCTATTGATTACATGCTACTGAAGTGATTTCTAGAGAGATAATTTCATGCTTTGTGCATACTGATCATCTTGTTTATAATTTCTTTCTGTAACTCTGAATGTTAAGGAGTACATTTGAGGGATTCTAGGGATAGGAAGACATAGGTCCTAAATACCGTGATGTTTGAGGACGTCCTTGCTGAGGAAGACAGAGGTGCCAACTAACTTGAAGTTGAGGGCCTGTGAGGATAGAAAGACCATCTCCGATCTTTGAATCGAGGGCTTACCCAGGAGTGGGTATGACATAAATTATTTAAAGTATACATCATTGGACTTTTATCCATGGTTGTCTGATACCCTTCTCTTTAGTTTAAAAGATTTATTACTTGTTACTTTTTTATTTCATGTTTTCCACTTCATTTTGATTTTGAGGAATGTATAACTATCGTATATTTCCTTATACTTGTATACTATGATTTATTAAGATTCTTTATGCTTTAAGGTAGAATCTTTATCTATTTTAACTTATGTTAACTTTTGTTTGCGGAACCACATTTCAAGAATTAGATTCTCTGAATCATATTTCTGGAATCAAGCATGTTTCTAGAACTTAGAGGTTTTGTGAATTTACCTTATTTATCCTTGTTAAACAATATAAAGGTTTCTAACATTCACCTTAAATATTTACAAAGAATTTTTAAAGTATACAATTCATCCCCCCCATGTATACTGAACATCATTATTCTGATACTTTTATTTGAATTGTCTATCATTTCAAACCAACAAAATCAACATGTTTTTGAACTCATTTTTATAATAATTAAATGAATCATGTTAACATTCAATAAGACAAATTGTTTTTTATATGGATTCCCAAAATATGAATGTGTCAAATTAATGGAATATGATTATATTAATTTATTGTTTTCTAAAGTGTTTTTATTTGTAAATTACATGGTGTATTTATTGTTTTTATGATTATATAAAGCTTGACCATTATAAGATAGTCATGTACAATTATCACATATAATGTGGAAAAATCATTAAAGACTCGTAAATTTCAAGGAATTTTTTTTCTTAATTTCTTTGAGATTTTACGAGTACGCAGTTTCTGACAGCACCCGATTCTGAGGCTTGGTGTGCCCGGAATCAATTTCTGAAGTTTAGCTCGGGTATGTTCAGTGAACGAACAAGCAGGTTTTTCTATCTTTTTAACTGATTCTTGGAATCGAAATCCGAGGGCACTGATGAAACCAAAATGGTGATATTTTCTTAAGAGGACCTTTTCCAAAGGTGTGTTTTCTCGGGAGGAGTTGTTAAAAAAAATTGAGGTTTAATTTTGAAGTAAATAAAATTTGTGGAATAAATTTTACTTCTAACCTAAGTGGTTTTATCCTAATTATGGGAATTAGGGTGGGACCCACTAGATCTTAACTCCTCTTGTTAGGATATTTGTGAGGTGGGGCCCACATGAGCCCCACCCCTTAAAATTTCTTTAACTCCTCTAACCCCTCTTAAAGTTGGAAAATCCCCATTAATTTGTAACTCTCCCCTCTATCCTCTTTAGTCATGCCAACACACTTAATCAATTATGTGAGTTATGTGTTTGAATTTTAAAATTGAAATTCATAGCATGTAATAATAAAATAAGAGTAAGTCTTATTTTATTTGGGGTTTTAGGATTGTTGGGTGGAGACATTGGGGGAGAGAGCTCTTTTCTCTAGAAGAACTTCATATTCCTCATCGAAGAACGCAAATAACACCGATGCAAACCTCGGCCTCTTTCTTCTCGACATTGACGAAGTGACTCCGTCTTTCCGCGGAAACATAAATGGAACAACAAAAGCATCTCCATCCTCCATCAAGCGATCAACATTCTTGAATTGAGGTAGGGGTGTGTTTATGAATGAGAAACGTCGTTTTTCCTTCCATGTTATTGGTTCTCTCTAAACTATTTTCTATAGAACTAATGCAGAAGGAACCAGACCAAACTAACATGGTCTGATTCCTCCGTCGTTCTTGTTGTATGGTGTTCTCCTATCGTTCTTGAGCAGTGAATCAAGGCAAGTTTTTAGAGCCGATCGGAGGCCCAAAAACATCGGAAATAGACTCAGAACATCAGGATGACCTCGGAACAAGTGTTTTGTAGCAAACGGATCATCAGAAAAAAGGACGGACTCCTCAGGAGGTGTGCTGGCCAGAGGCGTCATTTCTGGAAAATTCTAGTATACACGACGTGTCCATCCAAAGTGTTGGTCGGAGTGGATACTCAAGAGGGGGGGGGTGAATTGAGATCCAATTAATATTTCTGTTAAAAACAATTTCTATTAAAATCCCCCAATTTCAAAAACAAATTAAACTGTAGTGAATTTATACAGATTATAAAGGTTCAATTAGTTTCTCAAAGATTGATTAGTTATCAGTTAACTTAATCTTATGATTAAATTAACTTTTGAAACTAACTTACTGGTTTAAAATAAACATAAACACTTGCGAGTTTAACTATCAAAGTAGCTTTGAAAATAAATTATATTTCAATGTAATAGCAGCTGAATATGAAATAAATATATATAGTATGGATATAAACTTTAACTAAAAACACAGAGGAGGTAACAAAGAGGTTCAGTCTCAAGCCAAGACTTAGTCCTCTCAAAAGTTTATAAAGATGATCCACACCCTGGATCGGGGTTCAACATTTTACAACTGTCCAGGTCCAAGACCTCTACCACTATTATTTGTGGGAAACAAAACAACAGCAGCCAGCTGTCCAGGTCACACACGACCTCTACCACTATCCACAGTGGGTAATGAAGTATAAAAGGGTTTGCTGAGGATTTACAGATCCTCCAGTTAGAGTACAGGAGTCAGTGTGTGTGTTTAATACAGGAGATAACACACACTGCTCAAAGTGTAGAATTAATGAATCATATAGCAGAGAAGTAGAGTTTAGAAATGGCTCTGGTGATTTCAGTGCAGCTCTGAACTCTTTTGTATTTGATCAGAAGTAATTCTGAGTCCTCTTCTCGTTTTTTTGATAACTAGAGTGTCATATGCTTCAGGTTCATAGGCAGTGATATGTAGTCGATGAAGTTCTTAAATGTTCTTTTGTATGCACAGAACTCTTCTTGAGTAGGGTTTATTGTGTATGAGGTTCTGTGTAACATCTTGATGTGTATCTTCTGTTCTTCTTGGTTCTTCCTCCTCTCCCTTCATTGTATTTCTCGTGTGTTTTCTTTTTAAAAATCTTTCTTCTTCAGTTTTATTATGTATGTCCAGCAGCAGAATCTTCTTGTATATATTTCACGTGCTTCGGAAGACAAAAAAGGTTTCCTTTTCGCAGGTACGAGGTACGGTTTCCTGACATCTGACAACCTTTATTAATTAATTGACATAGCATTAAAATATACCTGATATGACCATTGGTTAGATTAAATAAAGATCAAGATCAAGAAATTCAAACAGTTTTTTTATGACTATCGATGAGTTCAATTGATTGGTAGGTCATCAGCATCGGTGGCTAGACATCGGTGTGTCCTGACCGGTGACTCAGATGATTAGCATCAGTGTGTTATTTTATCGGTGACTCATTTGCATTGGTGTATCATTCAATCAGCATCGGTGAGTCAGATTGATCAGCATCGGTGAGTCAGATTGATCAGCATCGGGGAGTCAGATTGATCAACATCAGTGAGTCAGATTGATCAGCATCGGTTGATCAGCATCAGTGAGTCAGATTGATCAGCATCAGTGACTCAGATTGATCGGCATCGGTGAGTTAGATTGATCGGCATCAGTGACTCAGATTGATCGGCATCGGTGAGTCAGATTGATCGGCATCAGTGACTCAGATTGATCGGTGACTCATTTGCATCGGTGAGACCGTTGTCTTGATATTGGATCGGTGTGACCGTTGTCTTGATATTGGATCGGTGAGACCGTTGTCTTGATATTGGATCGGTGTGACCGTTGTCTTGATATTGGATTGGTGCGACCGATGTCTTGATAGTGGATCGGTGCGACCGTTGTCTTGATATTGGATCAGTGCGACCGTTGTCTGTTTTATATTGGATCGGTGCGACCGTTGTCTTGATATTGGATCGGTGCAACCATTGTCTTGATATTGGATCGGTGCGACCGTTGTCTGTTTGATCCAGAAGACTTCCAAAATACTCGTAAATAAATAAAAACATAGATAAAAAAATGATAGCAAATTCACTAATAGATTGTGATTAAGTTTATGAGAAATCCAACCGGATTAAATAATAGCAATTTGTGATTATTAAAATAACAATCATAGGAATGAATTCAACAATCTTCCAGAGGGCTCAACAATCTCCCCCTTTTTGATAATCACAAATCTTAAAAAAAATCAATAATAAAAACATAATGAGATATAAATCTCCCCCATTAGATATTGATCTCCCCCATAGAGATTGATCTCCCCCATATATATACATCCTTCTCCCCCTTTTTGATAATCAAAAATAATGGAAAAGATACAAATAAGAGAGTAAAAAAATGGCAGCATAGAGAATAGACAGAGAAAAAAAAATTATAAAGTACAGAAGATTATAACCAACACATAGTCCACCCGATCAAAAACAATACACACTATTTCTGTGGATACAAAGGGGCTTTGCCTTTGTCTTTGGGATCAATAGAGGGTAAGTTGGGGGACTTGGAGGCAGGCTGGTCTGGGCGAATCTGAAGAGGTGGGAGGACAACTCTGGCAGGTGTAGGAGAAGGTGCTACGGAGGGTTGTTGTTGTGTATCAGTAGTAGCTGGTTAAGAAGATGTTTGAGGAACTAGCCGTAGTTGAGAGAGTGCCTGAGCAACATAGAGCTGATTTGGAGCTACATCAGAGGCAGGGAGAGAGTCAGCAGTAGGAAGCACAATGGCAGTTGCTTGGGCATTCAGATAAGGCTTCAAAAGATTTATGAAATTCTGAATAAATTCTGCACCATACTACATAGCCTTTTCGAAATCATCTTTGTTCTCCATGAACAGTGCCAAAGTAGGAGTAAAGTCTTGCAACTGACAAACTTGAGCCTTGAAAGCTTGAGTGACTGGAGGTAGTTTTAGATTCTCTTCCAACACCTTGAAATTTGCAGCCATCTCATGCTTTTTATAAATCTTTGAAAAGTAATGATCAACCTTTTCCTTGATCTCTTTCAGAGCCTGTTTGGCATCTGCGGAATATACGGTTTCCATTTCATTACTGTGATCACAGTGCTCCTTCATTTTCTTTAAAGAATCCAGATCAAGAACTTGTCTAACAGCTGCTAACTCATCATGTACAACCTCCCTTAGAGCCTCTAGCTCATAGGTAGTGATTTTGGTTACTTTGGCAGTACTGGCTTTGCTAACTATTCGAGTTATCTCAGCTTTTAATCTTCTCAAATCAGACTTGTTGAGATGTTCAATTAAATTACTCAACACTTCTATCATACCAGAGATGGTTGATCTATATTCGCATGATAAAGATACTAAGCCAGTGTGGAGATCCTTCATAGTCTGGTTCATAGAGGCTATGTGCCATCCAATAAGCTCACCAGTATTGGCCAGGTCTGGCTTCACATCATTCGATACTCTTTGTGAGAAATCTTCCAACGATGCTTCAAAAACTTGCAGAGACACTTGAGTAAGGGTATTGGAAATTTCTTCTCTGACTGTATCCCTCATAGCATCCAGCAATTCAGTCTTAAACTTATCAAAATCAGCTTGAGATATTGCAGAACCAGGCAGATGAACATCTGTAGAATCAACAATAGGAGCAGATCTTGCTTCACTTGGGAGGCTCTTCTTCATAACTGTAGTAGAGTCTGACATTTCCTCTTCTTCTTCAGAATAGTCTAAGCCCAAAACAGCAAAACTAGGGTAGTCATCCCAAACTGCAGCACACAAGGTATATTTCAGTTTCTAATAACTTACTGTTCCACTGAGTTCTGGTGATTCTCTCTTGCCAGTGGCATCTGTTCCTGGTACTGTTTGATGTGTTTCTGTTGGAGGTACAACAAGACCATCTACAGGTCGGTTAACAACATCATTATCATCACCAACACTTTGTTGTGGTTCTATTGAAGGTTCAGCCAGATCATCTATAGGTCAGTTAGCACCATCATCATCACCATCATCATCACCACCATCATCATCATCATCACCATCATCATCACCATCATCATCATCATCATCACCATCATCATCACCATCATCATCATCACCACCTTGCTCATTATTACTCTTCTCAGAGCCTTCACTGGTAGAAACTTTAGTGTCAGTATCTTCTTCATCACCAAGAATTGGTTCAGATTCAGGTAAGGCCAAAGGTGGACTAGCAGGTCCAAAATCTATTCTTTTATTTGGACTTACAATATCAGGATCACTCCTATCATCAGAAGGAGACACACTTCCATCTTCTGTCTCAGCTTCTTCCATTCTTTGACCTTCAGTAGCTTCATTTCTTTCATCCTCTTCCTCATCATCAGAATAAACTGGTTCCTCATTTGCTTTCAAACCAGGGTCTCTCAAACCCTTAGGCCTCTTTCCATGGTCTGTGGGATTGTAGGTTTCATACAGCTTGTCTTCATCAGCAACCCAACACTTCTTCCATGGATTCCAATTGATTTTCATCCTCTTGTTGATCTCTTTGTTGAGATAGAAAGGATGATCTTTTTCAGCTACTTCATCATCTTCATCAACACATTCTAGATTCTTGAGCATGGTAGAGATCATCTTGGAGTAAAATAAGGCAGTGGCTTTCTTGGATGGTTTTACCATTCCAACTATGTGCACCATCACATATCTACACAAATTGATCTTCTCATGGATTTTCAGAAGAAACAACAGGAAAACATCCTGGTATTTTACAGCAGCAAAATCTCCTCTCCTAGGGAAAAGTTTGTGCTGAATAAACTTGAAAAGAAGTCTGCATTCACCATCCAACTCTGAGGATGTGATTCTCCTCGATTCTTTGTTTCCAGTCAGAAGCTCTAGAGCTAATTCATAAGAGAAGTAATCAGTGATTGGAGGAATATTCCCAGCATAATCCTCATACTGACCCTCATGGGGTACATTTAAGCATTCTTCCCAGTCTTTAGATAAAAAAGATATTTTCTTTCCTTTTACTTCAGACGAAATCCGGGAAGCCTCCACACCATCTAGAGTGATTTTTAGATTCATATAAAGCTCATGTACCAGCTTCGGGTATTCTACTCGTGAGTTGTCTGAAAACGAGTCTGTCCATACTTGCGATTCAAGAACTTGCAGCAATAGTGACTTACTTGATAAAAGCCAGGCGGAACTGAATTCACTTTCTACAGCAACAATCCGAGTTTCAGTTTCAGATTTATTGATCTTTGAGAGGTACTATTTGACTCGCCTCGAGCACGCTTTGGAGGTACAGGACTGTCTGATCCTTTGCTCTGTCTCTTTTTCTTAGCCATTCGGAGATTTTGTGGAAAGCAGGAGTTCGAAGGTAAGAGGTAGAGGAGAAGAGAAGTTGAAGGGTTCGGCAGGACATGAAAGGTCAAAGGTTTAGGAAAGAGAAATAGCCGCATATCATTTATTTTATCATTTAGGGTTCCCATAAAAAGGATTAATGAACTTAATTAATTATTTATGACATAATAAAAAGTAATACAGAGAATCGGTTTGACAGACCGGTGTGACAGATGGGTTTCACTGATCGGTTTCACAGATTAGTTTCACAGATCAGTTTCACAGATCGGTTTCACCGATCAGTTTTACTGATTAGTTTCACAGATCAGTTTCACAGATCAGTTTCACAGATCCATTTCACAAATCCGTTTCACAGATCGGTTTCACAGATCGGTTTCACAGATCGGTTTCACAGATCCGTTTCACAGATCGGTTTCACAGATCAGTTTCACAGATCAGTTTCACAGATCAGTTTCACAAATCAGTTTCACAGATCGGTTTCACAGATCGATTTCATAGATCAGTTTCATAGATCAGTTTCACAGATCAGTTTCATAGATCAGTTTCACAGATCGATCATACACAACTCTTGTTTAATAAACTTCATTCTTTCAGAGAATAAAGGCTTTGTAAAGATATCATCTAATTGATGTTCAGAGTTAACAAATTTTAGAGAGATATCACCTTTCTGATAATGATCTCTTATAAAATGATGTCTGACATCAATGTGCTTAGTCCTAGAGTGAGACACAGGGTTCTTAGATATGTTAATTGCACTAGTATTGTCAAAGTTAATTGAATCATGTTTAAAATCAAATCCATAGTCCAATAAAGTGTGTTTCATCCACAGAATATGTGCACAGAAACTACCAGCAGCAATGTATTCTACTTCAGCAGTAGATAATGCAACTGAGTTCTGCTTTTTACTACACCATGATATTAGAAATTTTCCAAGTAAGTGACATGTTCCAGATGTTCTTTTCCTATCTAACTTGCATCCAGCAATGTTAGCACTTGAATAACTAGTTAGTTCAAAATATTGTCCTTTTGGATAAAACAAACCTAAATTTACAGTATACTTAAGATATTTAAAAATCCTTTTAACAGCCAGTAAACACGACTCTTTAGGATTAGCTTGAAATCTAGCACACATACACACACTAAACATAATATCTGGTCGACTAGCAGTAAGATAAATTAAGCTCCCAATCATACCTTTGTAATTGGTTTGATCAACTAGTTTCCCAGTTTCATCAACATCCAATTTGCAGGTAGTACTCATGGGTATATCACTTTCCTTAATACTATCCAAACCAAAACGTTTTAACAAATCCTTAGTATATTTAATTTGATTTATAATAATGCCATCTTTAGTTTAAAATATTTGAACTCCAAGAAATTACTTAAGCTCTCCCATTAAGCTCATTTCAAACTCATTTTGTATAACCTTTGAAAAATCAGTACATAAAGAATTTTTAGAAGATCCAAAAATAATATCATCAACATAGATTTGTACTATTAAGACATCTTTTGAAAACCTTTTTATAAATAGAGTGGGATCAGATATTCCTTTTGTAAATCCTTTTGAAATAAGAAAGTTTTAAAGTCTTTCATACCAAGCTCTTAGAGCTTGTTTTAAACCATATAAGGCTTTAGAAAGTTTAAATACATGATTTTGAAAATGAGGATTTGTGAAACCAGGTGGTTGTTCTACAAAAACATCTTCTACAATAAAACCATTTAAAAAAGCACTTTTCACATCCATTTGATATTTTGAAATTCAGATGTGATGCATAAGCAAGTAAGATCCTAATTGCCTCTAATCTAGCTACAGGTGCAAAGGTTTCCTCATAGTCAATTCCTTCTTCTTGATTGTAAACTTGTGCAACTAGCCTAGCTTTGTTTCTAATGATGTTTCCAGATTCATCTACTTTGTTTCTAAACACCCATATTGTGCCTATGATTATAGTATCCTTAGGTCTTTCTACTAATTTCCAGACTTTGTTTCTTTCAAATTGATTTAATTCTTCTTGAATAGCTATTACCCAAAATTCATCATTGATGGCATCATTGATATTCGTAGGTTCTAGTTGTGATAAGAAGGCTTGATGTTCAACCTGATTTCTAAGAGAAGCTCTAGTCTGTGTCCCTCTATCAAGATCTCCTACAACAGTATCTAATGGATGATTTCTTAGAATCCTAGTTGATCTAGAAAAGGTAGGACTCGAGATTTCAGGTTCATCTACAGGTTGAGGTTCAACAGAAGCAGGGTCTATAGAATTTCCAGAGTTGGATGTTTTAACTTTAGGTCCACTGTTTTTATCATTAAGGTTCAAACCAGAGAGATCATATTCAAGATTTTCAAGAGAGGTCTTAGGTTCATGTGTATCAGTTTCATCAAATTTGGTATGAACAGATTCGTCCACACATTTGGTTCTTTTATTGAAAACTCTATAGGCTTTACTAGAAGTAGAGTAACCTAGGAAAATTCCTTCATCATTCTTGGATGCAAACTTGTCAAGATTATCTTTACTATTAAGAATAAAGACTTTGCAACCAAAAACTTTGAAGTAGTTAACTTTAAGTTTCCTATGGTTCCATAACTCATAAGGGGTCCTCTTAAGAACAGGTCTAATCAAGACTCTATTAATAACATAGCAAGCGGTATTGACAGCTTCAGCCCAAAAATAAATAGGTAGGTCATACTCATTGAGCATAGTCCTAGAAATTTCTTGTAGGGTTTTATTCCTTCTTTCTACTACACCATTCTGTTGAGGTGTCCTTGGGGAAGAGAAATTGTGACTATAGGCACTGTGTGAGCAGTAAGATTCAAACTCATGATTTTCAAACTCACGGCCATGATCACTTCTCAGGGTCTTAATCTTAAGTCCACTAAGGTTCTCTACAGACTTGGAATATTTAACAAAGTAAGAACAAGCTTCACTTTTGTGAGTTAGAAAATATACCCAAGTATATCTAGAAAAGTCATCTACAAGAACATAGACATAGTGCTTCCCATTTAAACTAGAAACTCTGGAAGGTCCAAATAAATCCATGTGAACCAACTCGAGAGATTGAGAAGTTGAAACTTATTTCTTTGATTTGAAATAAACTTTATGTTTCTTTCCCTTTTGACATGGATTACAAATTTTGTCTGCTAGAAATTCAAGTTTGGGTAGGTCTCTTACTAAGTTCTTCCTAGCAAGTATTCAAAGTGAATGCACATTGCAGTGTCCTAATATTCTGTGCCAAATCCAAGACTCTTTTTGAAAAGCATTTAAACAAGTAATGTTTTTTATAGCTAAGGAATTTAAGTCGACAGCATAAACGTTTTCATTTCTTAAAGCAGAAAACACTAAAGCATTTTTAGAATTAAAAACATTGCAAGAATCATGTTCAAATTTAACATAAAAACCATCATCACATAACTGAGAGATACTTAATAAATTTTATTTAAGGCCGTCAACAGATAAAACTTTAGAAATCAATACTGAGTTAGTGTTACCAATCTAGCCTAACCCGATGATTTTCCCTTTAGAATTGTCACCAAAGGTAACAAAACCTCCATCAACTCTAACTAAGATTTTAAAGCATGAAAAGTCTCCTGACATATGTCTTGAAAATCCACTGTCCAAGTACCAAGTCTTTATACAGGAGCTCTTTAAGCAGGTTTCCTACAGAACAGATTTAAACAGGAAATGATTTTGGTACCCAGATTTTCTTGGGTCCAGATAGGTTAGCCAATAATACTTTAGGTACCCATATTTGTCTAATGGGTCTTATATAATTTGTAGAATCACCATACATTGAAATATAAACCTTATTAGATCCATAACTATGAATATAACTGGTTTAGGCGTATGAAGTTCCAGAGCTAGTTACATTCTATCCAGATTTAGGAATAAATCTATTCCTGGTCAACTGTCTCTGTCCAGGTTTGTATCCTATTCCAGTAGTGTATTTTGGTGCAACTTGTTTTCCTAGAATTTGAGTTAGAGTTTCATTACCATTGGTTAATTTCCCTAAATCCTTTCTGAGTTGCTCATTAGATAATTTTAATTCAGTGTTCTCCTTTAACAGTTGAGCATTTTTCACTTTTTCAATAGTGAGTTCAGTTTTAACTGTAGTGGTGAGAGCATGCTGTTTCTTTAATGATTTGTATTTATCCTTAAGATCATTGCATGTCTCTTCTAACATATCACAATATTCAAACAATTTAGATTTAGACATGTTATCACATTCAGAATCATCTCCAGAATAATATGAATTAGAAGCATGAGTTTCTGAAGTTACCTCATAAGTGTTTGTCATAAAACACATGTTTCTTTTATTTCTGTGTTCTGTTTCAGAAACTTCAGATTCACTAGAACTGTCCTCAGAAGCACTCCATGTAGCCTTCATGGCCTTTTTAAACTTATTGTCCTTGTATTCATTCTTCTTCCTGTATTTCAGCATTGGACAGTCATCTTTTATGTGTCCTTTCCTTTTACACTCATAACAGAAAACTTCATCTGATTTATCACATTTCTTCCAGTCCTTTTTCCAATGTCCCTTGTTACCATACTTACCTTTGTAGTTTGACTTTCTGAAAAACGTATTCTTCCTATAAAACTATTTAAATCTTCTGGAAATGTGAGCCATCTCAGCATCACTGTCAGAGTCACTCTCACTGTCTTCACATCTTGAGCTTTCGTTTATAGCTTGAAGTGTTTCCTTATCCTTGTTCTTTGAGTTTGTAGTTTTGAAGGCAACAGACTTTCTTCTAGGTTAATCGTCTTCTTCTTTATTCACCTTGAGTTCTTATTCATACATCATCAGTTTTCCAATCTGTTCTTTGACTGGCAGTTCTCCAATGTCACACGATTCTCTAATGGAGACAGAGGTTCCTCTCCATCTTTCAGGTAGACATCTCAAAATTCTCATGATTTGTTCCTTTACTGGAACATCCTTTCCTAGAGAGGTCATTGTGTTGGAAATTTCATGGATCCTGAGATACATATCAGAAATGGGTTCATCAAGCTTCATTTTAAAATTATCATACTTAATAATATAGGTATTCAATCTCATCTCCTTAATATTTGTTGTTCCTTCATGAGAAACAACTAAGGTATCCCAAATTTCATATGCAGTTTTACAAGCAGAAATTCTATTACATTCTTCATCTCCTAGAGCACAATACAGGGAATTCATAGCTTTACAATTATTATTATAAGCAGTCTTTGTAGGTTCATCCCAAGTAGATCTAGCAGTAATGGGAATTTTATATTCAGATTCAATAGCAGTCCAAATATCAAAACCTATGCTTTCAAGATGAATTTTCATTTTGAGTTTCCACTGAGCATAGTTGTTTCCATTAAAAAAGGTGGCCAGTTAGTAGCAGCACCCTCTAGTCTATTATCCATGATATCACAAAAAGAATTTTAAAGATATAAAAATTTAGAAATAACAGAAATTTTAAGAACTTTAAAATACAACTAAAATCACAGTTGAAAAACAGAGTACATTAGAAAATATTTTCAACCCTCTGATACCAAATGTTGGTTGGAGTGGATACTCAAGAGGGGGGGGGGTGAATTGAGATCCAATTAATATTTCTGTTAAAAACAATTTCTATTAAAATCCCCCAATTTCAAAAAAAAATTAAACTTTAGTGAATTTATACAGATTATAAAGGTTCAATTAGTTTCTCAAAGATTGATTAGTTCTCAGTTAACTTAATCTTATGATTAAAATAACATTTGAAACTAACTTACTGGTTTATAATAAACATAAACACTTGCGAGTTTAACTATCAATGTAGCTTTGAAAATAAATTATATTTCAAAGTAACAGCAGCGGAATATGAAATAAATATATATAGTATGGATATAAACTTTAACTAAAAACACAGAGGAGGTAACCAAGAGGTTCAGTCTCAAGATGAGACTTAGTCCTCTCAAAAGTTTATAAAGATGATCCACACCCTGGATCGGGGTTCAACAGTTTACAACTGTCCAGGTCCAAGACCTCTATCACTGTTATTCGTGGGAAACAAAACAACAACAGCCAGCTGTCCAGGTCACACACGTCCTCTACCACTATCCACAGTGGGTAATGAAGTATAAAAGGGTTTGTTGAGGATTTAAAGATCCTCTAGTTAGAGTACAGGAGTCAGTGTGTGTGTTTAATACAGCAGATAACACACACTGCTCAAAGTGTAGAATAAATGAATCATAGAGCAGAGAAGCAGAGTTTAGAAATGGATCTGGTGATTTCAGTGTAGCTATGGACTCTTTTGGATTTGATCAGAAGTAATTTTGAGTCCACTTATCGTTTTTGTTTGAGAAGAAGAGTATCGTATGCTTCAGGTTCATAGGCAGTGAGATGTAGTCGATGAAGTTCTTCAATGTTCTTTTGTATGCACAGAACTCTTCTTGAGTGGGGTTGATTGTGTATGAGGTTCTGTGTAATCTCATGATGTGTATCTTCTATTCTGCTTGGTTCTTCCTCCTCTTCCTTCTTTGTATTTCTCGTGTGTTTTCTTTTTAAAAATCTTTCTTCTTCAGTTTGCTTCTGTATGTCCAGCAGCAGAATCTTCTTTTATATATGTCACGTGCTTCGGAAGACAGAAAAGGTTTCCTTTTCGCAGGTACGAGGTACGATTTCCTGACATCCGACAACCTTTATTAATTAATTGACAGAGCACTAAAATATACCTGATATGACCGTTGGTTAGATTAAATAAAGATAAAGATCAAGAAATTCAAACAGTTGTTTTATGACTATCGACGAGTTCAAGTGATCGGTAGGTCATCATCATCGGTGGCTAGACATCGGTGTGTCCTGAACGGTGAATCAGATGATTAGCATCAGTGTGTTATTTGATAGGTGACTCATTTTCATCGGTGTATCATTCAATCAACATCGGTGAGTCAGATTGATCAGCATCGGTGAGTCAGATTGATCAGCATCGGTGAGTCAGATTGATCAGCATCGGTGAGTCAGATTGATCAGCATCGGTGAGTCAGATTGATCAGCATTGGTGAGTCAGATTGATCAGCATTGGTGAGTCAGATTGATCAACATCAGTGACTCAGATTGATCGGCATCGGTGAGTCAGATTGATCGACATCAGTGACTCAGATTGATCGGCATCAGTGAGTCAGATTTATCGGCATCAGTGACTCAGATTGATTTGTGACTCATTTGCATCGGTGCGACCGTTGTCTTGATATTGGATCGGTGCGACCGTTGTCTTGATATTGGATCGGTGCGACCGTTGTCTTGATATTGGATCGGTGCGACCGTTGTCTTGATATTGGATCGGTGCAACCATTGTCTGTTTGAAATTGGATCGGTGCGACCGTTGTCTTGATATTGGATCGGTGCGACCATTGTCTGTTTGATCCAGAAGACTTCCAAAATACTCTTAAATCAATAAAAACATAGATAAAAACATGATAGCAGATTCACTAATAGATTGTGATTAAGTTTGTGAGAAATCCAACCGGATTAAATAGTAGCGATTTGTGATTATTAAAACAACAATCATAGGAATGAATTCAACAATCTTTCAGAGGGCTCAACACAAAGCACACACCGTGTAGTATAAGTGTTCAGCTGCAAAAGTAATAGACATCAGAAGAAGTGACACACGACGTGTGACCCCGGTCACACGACGTGTACTATCCACATAGTTTGATAGAGGAGACTTCGATGGACATGGTGTGTATTCAAGGGAAATAGTTGGACACAGACAGAAATACATGGCCATGAGGCACCGTGGGTATTATCTTCATTTAAAGGCAGAATCAGCTTCGTGAGGCTCGACGTTTAATCTGGGAGATACACGGACACGGGAAGAACCACACGACCACAAGGTAGGGCATGTACTACCACCAACTGGGAAGAAGAGGCTTCGCGAGGCTCGGCGTGTAATATGGGTGATACACGGACACAGGTAGAACCATACGGCCAATAGGCACGACGTGTATTCCAGAAATACACAGACACATGGTGGAGTACACGGGCATGTACTCCACCACACGGCCAAGCATGATCATCGCACATGGAACCGACCCTAGCGGTTTGGACACAGTGTGTAACCATATTACACGCCGTGTATTGTACTTATTTACACGACCAGCCCTACGACACAGGCCGTTTAACATGGGCAGTACCCGGTGTCTGAGGACACAGTGTGTATCGCTTACCTACACACCATGTACTTTAGGAAAATGGATTGGTTGTCTTGTTATCTGTGACTTGGGCACATTTTGCTTGTTTTTCCCCTATGACATGGGATAGAACTATGGGATACATTAACTATATTATTTGTGATAGGTGATGTATCCACCTCTTTTGACTCGAGGAGTGGACCCTCCCGGAATTGAGTATGCTGTGTAGGAAAAACCTAGAACTGGCTGCGACTGCCATGATGTTGGTGACTGTACTTGGATCCTACGTGGGTTCGACAGTGAGGAAGTCTGTAGTTAGATCTTATGTGTGTTCGGTAGTGATGTCGACTGTAGTTGGATCCTACCTGTGTTCGGTAGCGATGACGACTGTACTTGGATCTTATGTGGGTTCAGTAGCGATGGTTACTGTAATTGGTTCCTACGTGGGTCTGGCAGCGACAACTTCTGTACTTGGATCCTACATGGGTTTGGCAGAGGAGTTGATTCAGAGGCCACATCTAATCATCTCCACCCTATTTGGAAGTAGTATACCTATTTGAGCTGAGTCTTGAATTTCAATCATTATCATCAATATGATTGACTTGTTTTCGTCTGTGGATTTGGGTTGTACTTTCATGTGTGGACTTGGTTGAAAATGGGCTCAGGATTCGGAGCCGAACTGGAATTTATGACTTAGGTATATGTATGGGTATATACCTAAGTAGAGTTGGTGGTTACTTCTTGTTTGTATGCTTCCTTTTTGGTTTATCCTTTGTGGATTTTGGGAGACCTTCGGGGGTACCGGGGTCCCTACTGAGTATCGCATACTCACCCCTACACAGGCAATGCCCGCACTACGTTATGCTGGTTGTAGATGACAGATAGCACTGACTGTGGTTGAGGCTTGTAGAGCAGGACAGTACCCGGAGGTGGACTATCAGGTAGGACGTACACGGAGCGGACGACCGGACCTGAGGAACTAAGGTGATCATCTGTACCCATCCTTCAGGTGGGATAACCGGAGTACGACTCAGTGGTTGCTGATTTACTTTACTGCTGCTGTACTTTATTTTAATTTGTACAGTACTTTTCAGTTGGGTTTGTATTCTTGCCCATTTACTTTTTAGCACTTACCTTTGTACTCAGATTACTTAGTGTTTACTTCAGCTTGCGTACTCTGTGGTGTTTGTTTTCTTATATAAGGAAATTCTTCCCCTTTTATCCGGATTTATTCTTTTGGTGCTAGTTGTTGGCCCCTAGCCTATGGAAGGTGGGCTTGGGGTTGTCACAGCAAGGGCCCCGAGGATGGGTTGTGAAAAATTGGTATCAGAAGAGTTCGGTTCTATAGCAGAACTAAGGAATATGATCTTTCGTCCATGTAAAGTAATAGTGATAAGGGTATTGACTGTGGTTATCAGTCTAGGGAGTCCAGTGTTGGTGTGACAGCCGACGTATCTACACACTAGGACCCTGATTTCTGATTTCCAACTCAGTGCACGAAAACATTGATTGCATGTGTGTTTCAAAGTTTTCTTCGTGATTACTTGTGTCAGCTCCCCAGGTATACTATATTGACCATGGAGCACCTGTTTCGTTTCAGGATGGCCCCATGACAGCATCCATCTAGGGTTCAAAGCTTTGTGAGAGATGGAAGCCCACCGAGTGACGAGGCCTCAGTGCAGGTCCCCATTACAGCGGAGGCACTGACGATACCTCTACCCACCGAGCCACCGATACCACCAGCCCCAACAGATGAGAGTGCACTTCGCCTGAGTGTATTGAATGAGTTTCAGCATCAGAGACCACCTAGGTTCCGTAGGGAGATAGACCCTCAGGTAGCCGAGGACTAGCTGGATGCTGTTGTTCGAGTCTTCAGATTGGTAGGGACACCAGCAGATCTCATGGCGATCCTTGTGGCGAGTCTCCTGCACGTGGAAATAGGTAGATGGTGGAGACTGATGCTCCAGGTGCATAATGAGGCATCTCTCCTTTGGTAGTAATTCGAGATCCTTTTTTTCTCGGAGTTCATTCCAGCCACCCTCCGTGTAGTGCGCATTCAGGAGCTACTACAACTGCTACAGGACAACATGACAATAGCCCAGTACTCGGCGAGATTTACCGATCTCTCATGATACTCCACGGACATGGTACGAGACCCATTCTTCTGGGCCCAGTCCTTTGAGCATGGACTGAGGAATGAGATCAGGGCATCGATGATCTCCATCAGTATTCCGACGTAGGTAGGAGTACTGGAGAGAGCCCTTCTTGTAGGGAGATTTTTTGCTGAGCCTACACCAGTAGCGAGACCTACCACAGGGCGGCACGTAGCGAAGTCTTCTACAGCTGGCAGTAGATGGATGTCACATGTGTCCAAGAGGACCAAACCATCAGGTGAACGACCTCAGGACACTAGGTCTGAGGTGCCAGACACATGAAGCTGAGCCAGTCATCCAAGAGGAAGACAGTGCTATGCATGCGGAGGGTAGGGCCACATGGCTCGGGACTGTCCGACCCTCCATGCAGAGGAGCAGTAGACGGTTGAGGGACCACCTAGGCAGAGGCATAGGTTCGATCGTGGCGGTCCATATGGAGTAGTTGGATAAGGCAGAGGAGCTGGCCGAGCAACAGGTGGTGGGAGATGCTTTGAGGCTCTACCACCACCACCACCACCAGGAGGTCCACCCCAACCACATGGAGCTGGCGGATAGAGTCAGGTTCAGCTTCAGGAAGCAGAGGCCTACGACCACGGTGCACCTGAGGTGATTCAAGGTACTATCTATGTCTACTCCACCCTTGATGTAGTTCTTATAAACACAGGAGCGAGTCATTATTTCATTGTTGTTGCCCTTGTTCGGAGCTCAGAGATTTCGACGGAGCCGTTGGCTCGATCATTATGGATAGAGACTCTTACGGGAGTAGACTCGATGATTACGCACTAGTTCCGGTAGTGTGAGATTACTATAAGAGGCGAGAGCTTTGGATGGGATCTTCTTGTAGCAGCGTCGAGGCCTTACGACATCATCTTGGGCATGGATTGGTTATCTACGATCCATGCTTAGATTGACTGTATTAGGCGCAAGGTGTGGTGTCTCTGCACCGATGGGAGTAGGTTCACCTTCACCGGTGAGAAGGGAGCCTTTGCATCGCAGGATGGACTCACGCAGAGGAGAGGACAACCAATCGCCAATCAGTTGGCTAGTCTCATCCTAGGAGCACTTGATGTGTGAAGTTCGAGTTTTCCTATTGTGGTGGATCAGTATGAAGACGTTTTTGCTAACGACGTTCCAGGACTACCCCCTCATAGAGGGGTAGACTTCTATATTGACCTGTACCCCGAGACAGCCCCGATATCTACTCCAGCATATCGGATGGCTCCCTCTGAGCTTCGAGAGCTACGAGTACAGCTGGAGGACTTGTAGGGAAAGGGGTTCATCTGACCTAGTGTTTCACTATAAGCTTCCACGATCCTGTTTTCCAAGAAGGCGGACGAGAGCTTGCGATTGTGTGTCAACTACCGCCACCTAAACCAGGTGACCGTGAAGAACAATTATCCACTTCTAATGATTGAAGACCACTTTGATCAGCTCAAGGGAGCACGATGGATATCGAATAAAGACCTCAGGTTAGGCTATCATCAGCTCAAAGTTTGAGATGAGGATTTACAGAAGATGACCTTCAGGTGTTTTTATGGCCAATATGAGTTCTTTGTTATGCCTTTCGGTATAAAAAATGCTCTAGAAGTGTTCATGAGTCTCATTAATAAGATCTTCCAGCCTTACCTTGATTGATTTGTCATAGTCTTCATCAACAACATATTGATTTACTCGACTATTGAGGAGGAGCACGCCTACCACTTGGGGATTGTACTGGATACACTCCAAGAGCACCGGCTATATGGTAAGCTCTCAAAGTGCCAGTTCTGAATTCGAGAGGTCCACTTCTTGGGGCACTTCATTTCTGAGGCAGAAGTTGTGGTGGATCCTACGAAGAACGAGGCAGTGCTAGCTTGGGAGCCACCCAGGAGCCTGATGGAGGTGCGGAGTTTCCTAGGTCTGGATGGGTACTATTGGAGATTTGTGACAGACATCTCCAGAGTTGCAGAACCACTCTTATCTTTGATGAATAAGGGGAAACCCTTCATGTGGTCGGATAGATTTCATCAGAGCTTCCAGGAGCTGAGATAGAGATTGAACAGTTCACCATCATGAGGCTACCAGAGGAGGGCATAGGGTACGGAGTTTACTGCGACACATCAGGGACCAGACTCGGGTGTGTACTGATGTAGGAGTGGGTAGTGATCTCTTACGGATCATTATAGTTGAGGTAGCATGAGCAGAAATACACTACCCATGACTTGGAGTTAGCAGTAGTGGTCTTCACCTTGAAGATGTGGAAGCACTATCTGATTGGAGAGTGCTTTACAGTATACTCTGACCACCAGAGTCTTAGGTACATCTTCTCGTAGAAGGACCTGAACATGAGACATCGGAGATGTCTTGAGTTCTTACTGGACTATGACTTTGAGATAGTCTATAATCCTAGGAAGTGGAATGTAGTAGCTGATGCTCTCAGCAGGAGGTCTGGAATTTAGCTACTTGGAGAGGAGATGAAGCAGCTAGCTGGATTGCAGATTGCCTTCGTGGATAGAGATGGGGAAACCTTTATAAAATCGCTCACAGTCACTCCACCACTTCTTCAGTGGGTTAGAGAGGCACAGCGTGAGGACGTTGACTGTGAGATGCGACATGCACAGATATCCTCATGATAGGCACCTGATGAATTATCTATAGGAGGAGAGCATGTCATCTTTTTCAGAGGACGTACCATTGCACCAGTTGCATTACAAGAGGAGGTGCTGAGGGAGTTTCACACTTCCCCATTAGTGGTACATCCAGGAGTATCGAAGATGTACCAGGATCTTAGATGATAGAAATGGTGGCCAGGTATGAAGAAGGATGTGGTAGAGTTCATTTCTTGATGTCTCATCTGCCAGCATGTGAAGGCGGAGCACCAGGTACCAGTAGGATTGGTACAACCCTTAGAGGTCCTGGAGTGGAAGTGGGACAAAATATCTATGGATTTCGTGATAGGGATTACACGTACTTCTAGAGGCCATGACACCATTTGGGTGATTGTTGACCGACACATGAAGTCGGCCCACTTCTTACCCATCAGAGAGTAGGGCTCAATATAGATCTTGGGATGCCTCTACGTTCATGAGATCGTATGGATTCATGGTGTACCATCTTCCATCATCTCTGATCGAGATGCTTTCTTTACTTCCCCACTGTGGAAGGGGTTGCAGGAGGCATTTGGGTAGTAGCTACGACTGAGAACCGCCTTTCACCCTCAGTCGGATGGTCAGACGGAGAAGACCATTCATACTCTCGAGGACTTGCTCCGTGCATGTGTCCTCGACTTTGGTCGCAGATGGGAGGGTCACCTACCTTTGGTGGAGTTTGTGTACAACAACAACTACCACTCCACCACCGGGATAGCACCATACGAGGAACTGTACAACCGACCATGAAGATCACCTCTATGCTAGACATACCCTGGGGAGTCAGTACTAGTATGGCCAGAGATGGTCCAGGCCACGATGGAGAAGGTTCAGATCATCCAGGAGCAGATGAGGACTGGTCAAAGCCAGAAGAAGTCCTATGATGACATGAGGTGGAGACCACTAGAGTTTGAGGATGGAGACCACATTTTCTTATAGGTCTCACCTCGGCGTGGTTTACAGAGATTTGGTCGGGGCGGAACGTTATCTCTGCACTTCATCAGACCATTCAAGGTTCTCATCCGGATAGGTGAGGTGGATTATCGCCTGTCCCTTCCACCTCAGTTTCACCGGGTGCATGACGTCTTCCAAGTATCTCAGCTAAGGTGATACGTGCACGACCCAACACATATCATTGATCATGGGTAGCTGGACATCGATGATGGGGAAACTTTTGTGGAGGTCCCAGTGGAGATTGAGGATCGACAGGAGCAGGTCCTACGTGGACAGTCGATTCCTCTAGTGCACATCAGGTGGCAGCACGGGAACCTCTAGGAGAGAACATGGGAGTGGGAGGATCAGATGCATGCTCAGTACCCTCATTTGTTTCCCTAGTTTTGTGATGTATCTTTACGAGGATGTAAAGCCCTGAGGTGGGAGTAATTTAAAGAGCAGTAAATTTGAAAGAAAATTTTTTCTTAATTTATTTGGGAATTTATGAGTACGTAGTTTCTGACGGAACCCGATTCCGAGGCCCGGTGTGCCCGAAATCAATTTCTGAAGTTTAGTTTCAGTATACTCAGTGAACGAACGAGCAGTTTTTTCTATCTTTTGAACCGTTGCTCGGAATCGAAATCCGAGGGCATCAATGAAACCATAGTTGAGGTATTTTCTTAATAGGACCATTTCCGAAGGTGTGTTTTCTCGGGAGGATTTGTCAAATAAAATTGAGGTTTAATTTTTATGTAAATAAAATTTGTGGAACAAATTTTACTTCTAACCTAAGTGGTTTTATCCTAATTATGGGAGTTGTGGTGGGACCCACTAGATATTAACTCCTCTTGTTAGGATATTTGTGAGGTGGGGACCACACGAGCCCCACCCCTTCAAATTCCATTAACTCCTCTAACCCCTCTTAAAGTTGGAAACTCCCCATTAATTTGTAACTCCCCCTCTCTCCTCTTTAATCATTACCACACACTTAATCAATTAAGTGAGTTATGTGTTTGAATTTTAAAATTGAAATGCTTGGCATGTTATAATAAAATAAGATTAAGTCTTATTTTATTTGGGGTTTTAGGATTGTTGTGTGGAGACATTGGGGGAGAGAGCTCTTTTCTCTGGAAGAACATCATCTTCCTCATCGAAGAACGCAAAGAACACCGGTGCCAACCTCGGATTCATTCTTCTCAACATTGAAGAAGTGACACCTTCTTCCCGTAGCAATGTCAATGGAACAAATAAAGAATATCCATCCTCCATCAAGTGATCAACCTTCTTGAATTGAGGTAGGGGTGTGTTTATGAATGAGTAATGCTTTTTGTCCTTCCATGTTGTTGGTTCTCTCTAAACCATTTGCTGTTGATCTAATGCGGAAGGAACCAGACCAAACTAACAGGGTCTGATTCCTCTGCCATTCTTATTGTATATTGTTCTCCTACCATTCTTGAGCGATGAATCAAGGCATGTTTTCGGAGCCGATCGGAGGCCCGAAAACATCAGAAACATCCTTGGAACACCAGGACAACCTAGGAACATGAGTTTTTTAGTAAAAGGATCATCAGAACAAAGGACTGATGCCTCAGGAGGCATGCTGGACAGAGGCATCATTTCTAGAAAATTCTAGAATATATGGCGTGTCCTTACGAAGCAAATACCGTGTAGTACAAGAGTTCAATGGTAGAAGTAACGGACATCAGAAGCAGTGACACATGGCGTGTGACACCTGTCACATGGCGTGTACTATCCACATAGTTTGAAAGAGGAAAATTTGATGGACATGGTGTGTATTCAAAGGAAATACACAGACATATATAGAAATACACGAAAATGAGGCACGACCTGTATTATCTTCATTGAAATGCAGAAGCGGCTTCGTGAGGCTCGGTGTGTAATCCGGGAGATACACGGACACGGGCCGAACCACACAGCCACAAGGCACGGCGTGTACTACCACCACTATGGCAGAAGCAGCTTCACGAGGCTCAGCGTGTTATCTGGGTGATACACGGACACAAGCAGAACCATAAGGCCAAGAGGCATGGAATGTATTCTAGAAATACATGGACACGGGGTAGAGTACAAGGACATGTACTCCACCACACAGCCATGCATGGCTATCTCACTTGGATCCGACCCTAGAGGTTTGGACATGGTGTGTAACCATATTACACGCCGTTTATTTTACTTATTTACAAGACAAACCCTACGACACAGGCCGTTTCACATGGGCAGTACCCGGTGTCTGATGACACGGTGTGCATCGCTTACCTACATGCTATGTACTTTAGGAAAATGGCTTGGTTGTCTTGTTCTCCCTGACTTGGGAATGTTTTACTTGTTTTTCCCCTATGACATGGGACAGAACTACAAGATACATTAACTCTAGTCTTCGTGACGGTTGATGTATCCACCTCTTTTGACTTTAGGAGCGGACCCTCCTGGAATCGAGTATGCTATGTGCGGAAACCCTTGAGCTGGCTGTGACTACAATGACGATGGCGACTATACTTGGATCCTACGTGGTTTCAGAATCGAGGACGACTATACATGGATCCTATGTGGGTTCAGCAGTGATGCCGACTATACTTGGATTTTACATGGGTTTGACAGTTATGACGAGTGTACTTAGATCCTACGTGGGTGCGGTAGTGATGGTTACTGTACTTGGATCCTACATGGCTCTGGTAGCAACGACTTCTGTACTTGGATCCTACATGGGTTCGACAGAGCTGATGATTCAGAGGCTACATCTAATCATCTCCACCCCTCTTCGGAAGTAGTATACCTGTGTGAGCTAAGTCCTGACTTTCAATAATTATCTTCGATATGATTGACTTTTTTTCCTGTGTGGATTTGGGTTGTACTTTACTATGTGAACTGGGTTGAAATTGGGCTCAGGAGTTGCAGCCGAACTGGAATTGATGACTTAGGTATATGTATGGGCATATACCTAAGTAGAGTTAGTTGTTACTTAGTGTTTGTACCCTTGCTTTGTCGTTTATCCTTTGTGGATTCTAGGGGACCTTCGGGGGTCTTGGGGTCCCTACTGAGTATCGTATACTCACCCCTGCATGGGCTATGCCCGCACTACGTTGTGTCGGTTGTAGACGATGGAAAACACTAATCGTGGATGAGTCTTGTGGAGCAGGACAATACCTGGAGTTAGACTATTAGACAGGACGTACACGGAGCAGACGACCAGACCCGAGGAGCTGAGGTGATCATTTATACCCACCCTTCAGGTGGGATAGCCGGAGGATGACTCAGTGGTTGCTGATTTACTTTACTACTTCTGTACTTTCTTTTCAGTTGTACTGTACTTTTCAGTTGGTTTTGTATTCTGGCCCATTTACTTTTCAGCACGTACCTTTGTACTCAGTTTACTTATTGTTTACTTCAGCTTGCGTACTCTGTGGTGTTTGTTTTCTTATATAAAGACAATGCATTCCCTTTTATCTGGATTTATGCCTTTGGTGCTAGTCGCCAATCCCTGGCCTATGGAAGGCAGGATTGGGGTAGTCACGACACGTGCCACGAGGACGGGTCATGACAAAAGTGAGAGGAACATTTTTACAAGGATAAAAATGTGAGTAATTACTATACAAAAGATATCTCAAGAGAACAATTATACTTGTATTATTTCATGCATAGAAACTTGTTACTGATATAAATATTGAGAGATTTCATCAAAATTTTGAATATAAGGATTATTTTGACACCATAAAAGGGACAATTTTTTACATCACTATATTTTAGTTGATAAATTATAAAACTTTTGTTATTGTTTATTATAAATAATGACATATAGAATAGAGATTTCAAACATATGATTTTGTAAATTGAAGGTACATTCACCCTAAACAAATATAAAATCATGGATTTTGGGAATTTTATAAATTTTCACACCATTGTTTTATAATCCTTGGATAGGGATATGTGTAATTAATCTGTATAAAATGAATTAAAATTTTGTTTTTAATTCATTTACATTGGGATAACAAAAATGGAGAGTTCTCATTAAATTCATAACAAAAATATTGGAGGGGATGCATTATTTTAACATAACATTTATTATAATACATTGAAATTTCAAATCTCCATTAAATAATTTTCTACATTATAACATAAATTAAATACCACACCAAACAAAAATGTGTCACAATATATAAAAAAATTAAATATAAATACCTAAATCAATCATGGTACTTAAAATGTATTATATTTTTAGTGATAAACATTAATGATTAGAAAATTAATATATAATAAAATATAATTAAAATACATAAATTTTGAAAAGGATTATTTTTAAATGAATTATTTCAATTATTTTTCATTTTGATAAATTGAAAAAATTAATATCAATTTAATAAAAATAAAATCAGGTAATAAAGAATTAATTATAAATAATTTTAATGTAATATTATGAATAGTTGATGTCTCGAAATGTCATTTTTTATCAAAAAAAGAATTATATTTTTTATTTTCTTTAAAATGGGAAAATTTCAAATTTTAGATATCTATTTTTCGGAAATTTGAATATTTTTTAGAATATGAAAAATAATGTATATAGAAATTTTGGGATTTTTCTAAATTATATATTTTAAGTGAATAGTGAAAAATATAATTTTTTAAAATACTATATATTTTATGACATTAACATGAAAAAATAATTAAATAAACTTTTATAAAAATAAATACAAGAATAAATATTCATTTATGATGTAATATAATTCATTTAAAAATACCATTTTGAATAAATATGTTAATGTATTACATTTTTTAATTTATGGAAATTAAGTAAATCAAATAGAAAATATCTTTGCCCTTATCATTTAAAAATGTATTCAAAATTATTATTTATTTTATGATATTGAGTAAATGTGAAATATGTTATATTTCTTTCAAAAAAAATCAGTTAATTCCTTGTTAACAAATATTATATTTTATTTTTGTATGAAATTATTTCCATACATAAAAATATAAATTTTCATAAAGTAAATTTTAAAAATCTTATTTATTATGTGTATTCTAGCCTTAACATCTCATATAATCTAAATTGAACCAAAATAATGATACACTAGATGATATGGATTATTATTGTATGTTAACATTCTTAATATTTACTATGGTGCTACTACCATCACTTACAAAAGGACACCTTATTTCCTCACTTATACACACATTAAAGGCCACCATAGCTCAACCAAGATCTAAAAAATAACCACCCAACACCATTATCTATGACATATAGTATTTTTTCTTGTAAATAGCCCCATCCTAGAAAGCCATGGGTGTACAACCAAAGAAGATATCACAGTAGGAGTTGTTAGCCTTAACAAAATTTTTTTCTTATTAATTTATTCTTATACCTCCTTAAAATAAATTACTTCCATTATTAAATAAATAAATCCATATCATTACTCTATAATAATTTTATTATGTTAAGGTAACAACTATTGTTTTATTATTTTTTCAAATAAATGGAAAATAAAAACATCAGTCATGTGTACGTAAGTACACTTGACTTTATAAAGCAATGTATTTTTCTTTTCATAATTTCTTCACATGGATGTATATAAATAAATAATTAATAAATAATTATTATATTAATTAAATTATTATTATTATTGTAGAATTATAACATATTATCGACATTTTTACCCTCACATCCATTGGAATTTGGAAAGACTATTTGTGTTTATATGAAAAACAACACATCTATAAAGCAATGAAATTAATTTTTAATCAAGCTATCACATGGATAGTCATAAGAATAATTTTAATTAATATATTTTATATTTTATTATATTAATATTAGTTTGGAAGGGTAAACCGTTATATATTTATTTCATTTTTTTTCAATTGATAAAATGAAAATGTCACTCATTTTTACATATAGAATATTATCTCCATGAATGATGTATATAATTTTTCATTCAAACCATTCACGGATTGTAATAAAATTATATTTAATGTGTAAATATGATATTTTTTTAGTCATCAAAATTATAAAATTGATGAATCCATGAATAAAGTGCAAGGACCAGAACATCCAAATCAAAATTCATATAATAAATATATTAGTTTTCCCAAAAATAAATTATTTTATCAATGAATTGT
This sequence comes from Viscum album, assembly GCA_963277665.1. Lineage (NCBI taxonomy): Eukaryota > Viridiplantae > Streptophyta > Magnoliopsida > Santalales > Viscaceae > Viscum > Viscum album. The sequence continues at coordinate 1,768,953,381 of OY728145.1, forward strand.
GTTTATATAGATATAAATAAGTTATTAATAATTATTTAAATAAATATAAATATAATAAATTATTAAATAAATATTAGTAAATAATATAAATTTATTATAATTATGTTTTAAAGACAACCAACATAGGTGTTTCTCATCTCAATCTTCCTTCTTGAAGATGTGTTATGAGTTACACAGATATTCAAATTTTATT